>CM057971.1:11142514-11742514 GCA_030142095.1 Rubus idaeus
GATGAGGATCAAGCAGGTTACAGGGATAGGGTTAGCACAAGTTCCTCTAGCTTCAATTACCAGTCTTACATGGACAAAGCACCCATTGCAAGATGGTCAAAACAAGACACTGAACTTTTCTCTGAGGTAATGTACCTATATGGTCATTGAATGTTATTATTTTCTGACCAAAAGTGGAAACTAACTATATAATAGTTCTAATTAAATTTTCCCTTACATGTGATTTAGGGTATTGAGCAGTTCGGATCAGATTTTAGTATGATCACACAACTTTTTCCTGGTCGAACACGTCATCAAGTCAAGTTGAAGTTCAAGAAAGAAGATCGTCAAAATCCATTACGTATCAATGAAGCCTTTCGCCGTCATTCCAAAGGTGAAGTCCTGGATTTGTTACTTACAGTTTTTCTCTCCCTTTCTTTCCACCACTTTTCTTTTTCTTTCCCATCAGATTCCGTACTACCCACCTTGTAGGACTGAAATGTGGTCATAGTGTGCCGACTCATATATTTCTCAGCAATATTCATTCTTGTAACTGAGGGGGATATAGCAGGTAACCAACTTGTCCAGCTTGGCAGCTTATGCCCAACTGGAGCATTAGGCTAAAGTGTTTTGACCTATATATCAAATATGACAACTGAAAGTGAACTTTGAGAAATTAGAGTTAAATTGGCTACTTTTAGGTTTACCAGTTCTTATCACATGTCCCGATTAGTCCAATCTGAGAGTTTATTTTTATAGAGCTCGTAAATGGTCTTCCTACCAACTGTAAATGTTTAGCATAAAACCTTGAAGGGCGAGCATGTGAAGTTCTACATTTAATTGAGGATCATAAGTTTGATACTGTTTTTTTTTTTTTTCCTTCTCTTGAATCGTTCCCTTCAATCCGAACCCCCCGCCCCCCCTACCTGGGTTGAAGCGAGTACTTGAGACACCTTGGAAGGCTATGCTACTTTCAGAAGGTAAGGCCATCCCTGCAATTCAGTGGCCATAAGGTTGTCTGCTGTCGAAGTGAGACATAATCTTAATACTGAAAACCCTCATAATTCTAATGTAGATGGAAGTTGAACTACCCTTGCCTGTGTCAGTTTTTGTATGATAAAATAACCTCTTTCTCTCCATGTATTTGATAATTCCAAATTTTTTTTTAATTTTTTGGGTTCTTGCTTTTGCTTATATCTGGGGGATGCTTCTTCCATCAGTTGGGTGTAATGTGCAGGCAGTCCATGGCATGGTTTCCTTTTCATTCTTCACAAGGCAGAAAGAAGATAACCCTACCCCAGATTGATTGGTTGCTCACGTGCTCACATCAACCTTCCCATTCATACTATTTATTTGCTCTTGTGTGATTGGAGATTTGAGTCCGTGTAGGGATACAAAAACAATTTTACTTACCAATTAATCTTATTTGATTTAGTTCCAAGTGAATAAAACTTAATCCCCTAGATTCTAATTGTAATGAGTAGAAGCAAATAAGTATAATTTATAATCTTTATCCAGACAAAAAGTCAACACATTTGTTCTCGTATTCACCATATGCCGTGCAAGGAGCTTTCATACAGAAATCCATCCAGTGTTCATGTTGAATTTATTTATCTGTTTCTTTTCTGGTTCGGTCATTCTCACAAGGACCTGCCACTGTTAGTAACCAAAGTTGCAAATATATGCAGCTCTGTGAGGAAAGCTTGTCAAGTGGATATAGAACCAATGAACCATATTTTCACTTGCATGCTTCTGTGATATTTCTGTATGTGAATTACCGAAATTTTTGTATGATAAAATAATTTTCTCTTGCAGATAATTCCAAATATGTTTCGGTGATCAATGAGCTGCAAAAAGGTGCAAAGGAAAAGCAGGAGTCTAATGCAAATGAGTCAACTGAGATGACAGGCCAGGAGGAGGTAGAGCTGACTCATGAGAACGATGTATGCATTTGCTATCTTTTCTTTGTTTTTCTTCTGCTAAGATACTAATCAGCTGTTGCTATTTTTTTGAGGATAAATTATATGTTTCGTAGTCTGTATCAAGACCTCCACAAGAGTACTCATTAACTCATATTTCTAGGCATACCTCTTTTCTTTATTGACAAGCGGCAGGTAATATGTCACCCACTTAAGAGATCGTAATTTTAACTGGGTTTGTAGTTGGTACCTGTTGCATTCAATTATAGAGAACTCTTTAAAAAAGACCTTCAAGAAGTCTAAGTTCATCTGATTTTTGGTTTAGAACTCCAATCCTTCTTGTCGGATTCGTAATACTGAAAATGTGCTAGAGTATGTATTTTCATTGACATGGTTGTTTAAGGATCGTACAATTTGCAGTATTGTTTTATCTATATGTAACCAGACAGTTGATCCCTAAATTACGCTCCTGTTAGTAGCATAACTCCTAAACATTTATTTTTAGCTTCTCCTTCTATTACACTTTTTTTTGTTTGGTTATTATTATTGAAAAGACTATATTTGCTTTTTGCCCATAGGGGGGAGTGACAAAACCCGAGTCAGATGAAATTCAAGATATGGAAACTGATGTCGCTGCTGAAGTTCAAGCTGAGGAAGCTGCTGAAGTTCGTAGTCCCGTGAAGTCTGATGAATGTGATGATGGTAACAGTTTTGGGGGTTGGGATGATGAGTTTTAGTGTAGAGTATCATACAGGAAAATTTAATACACCATTGGAACCACACTCATAGATCTCATTTTGACTATGAGTGTGGAGATAGAATTCATTTATTGAGAAACCATAACAGTTGAGGAGGAACTGGCAAGCATGGGACACTATACCTCAGCCCAAGTCTGTGAAGAAAACCAAATTTTGCTGATTTGGTCAGCTTATATAGGTGTTCCTAGGGGCTTGTAACAATTCTCTTGTTAGCAAAGATTAATTTGGCCATTCCATTCCCACCCCCCAGAAGTTTTAATTTGTAGTACAGGAAGACAAATTTGATGTATGGTTCATAGCTGTTGCTACATTTGCTTGGAGAAATATAGTGGAAATTGGAAATCTTTGAACTTTTAAGTATCAATATAAACTCAAAATCTTTAAATATGAATTCTTAGTTCTTACCATGTGATTACAGAATTAAAATATGGGGTTGACTAATCCATCTAAATAGAAAATGCTTAATTAGTATATTTCATCTTACTTTCACATTAACAATTTTTATGACAAAATTTTGGACCCATCTTGTGAGGCATATGATTATGATTATGTTCATGCTAACAGTGTTTAGAGGATAATATATCTCTCTGACGGGGATTTATCATTGAACTCACCCTCAAGGTGTTATTTTAGTGTTGGGAAACAAGAAACATCCTTCAACGGTTTAACCTATATTCCAACATTCAGTGATTAAATGGACATTTTACAATAAAAATTGAATAGATTAGCTCTTGCATTTTGCATATCGTATCAATGTGTGGTAGATGTAACTGCACGCAGTTGATATCATCCAACATTTCTAAAAACCATGCAGACGCGCACAAGGGATTAATTAAGTTAGCCCCTTGTCTTCCCAAAACCACTACCCTAATTTTCTTCTGGAACCGTTCAATCCTATTGATCCAACAATCATTTGCTAGCTTCACCAACAAAAACTCTTACCTACTGTGTGTTTTTGGAGTTTAATTATGAGAGAAGAAATACGAGATCCATCGATTCTATCCATGGTTGATATGAGAATGGTAGCTTCAGAGGTCAATGCTGATGAATCCAGAAAATATTGGAATCAATGAGTTACAAGATCGAGGTATATATATATATATATGTAAATCCCTGCAACTATCTACTCAAACCCAGATGACAGCTGAATACTGCCTAGGTGTTGGTTCTTGAGTTTGATATTTTATTTTGTTATTATAAATATGTGTACTTAATTAATTTCCTTCAGAATTTGTGGGTTGTTCTAAGCCCTAAATATGTTTAACTCTTGATATTGGTGTTAATTCTTCTTAGATAATTAAATGTTTGTATGATTTATTACTTTGTCATTGATAAATCCTTTATTGTGCTGACAACAACATAGTAAGCATATTAGAGTATTATTCCTATGATATATATATATATATATGTTCGTGCATGATCACCTAAATCATAACATGTTTTAGAGTGACAAATAATGTAATAAGCACTCGTTAATCGTATGTAAATCATTCTTCTAAATAATTAGAATAACATTAGTATCGAAGTTGCTTAGCTAGCATTACTCATAATCATTTTGTTCTGAATGACTTATGAATTGTTAAATCTAAGAACACATCGTTCTAGGTTGCATGTTAGAAGTTAAATTAGGTTGTACATATCATGCAACTAGTATACCAATTATGAAACATTGATAGGTTAAGTGCAACATATCATTGGTTTAACTTGAGTAATGACATTTAATTGAAAAGAAGAGTATATGTTAACACATCAAAAATGTGTAATAATGTGATTTAATATTATATATGTTTTTGTTTTCTTAACATCTTATGTCTCATTTCAATAGTCGAGTTTGCATGTTTGAACTTAGTCAATTTGAGTATGTAAACTTGCCATCCATTATTAAAGAATCTTAGAGATTGACTACTTTTAGGAAACTTAAGCAAGAACACTACAAGAAAAGTGATCATTCACGACGCAAAATTTACGGCGTTCATTTGTTGCACGCCATAAATGAGTATTATTTACGGCGTGCATGTAATAACAGGCCATAAATGACACTTTTTACAGCTATTTTTACGGCGATGAGCACCCATTAATTGATTTTTTCTTCTTTTACGTTTTCTTCTTCACCCTGTTTGTGTAGAAGCTAAATTTTTTGCTAAAATTGAAGTTCCCTCTCGAATGAAAAGGAAAGAAATACAAACCCTCCTTACCCCTCTCTCTCTCTCCAAATTGATTTCAGGAATCCCTAGTCGGTTTTACAGGACGATCCGCGAACCCCGGGGATATCCAGATGCTGTTGTGCTTCTGGGCGATGTGAGTTGTCGATGTGACGGGTCGTCATCCCTCTTTCCATTCATCTCAAACCTAACCCCAACACATGAGGATTGATTCCGAAGTTTCTCTAATTGAGGACGCACACCGGAAACGCAGGGGAGAGAAAGAACTGGTCGGGTTGCTGAGATGGAGTGTGAGTGCATGGTGGGATTTCAACAGCGCTCATGGTGGAAGAAACAGAACCCTTGATCCTTGATGTCGCCAGTGATGGTGAGTCTGAAGAGAGGGATGGAGTGCTAAGACAGCCTGCTGTGGCGCGGGTGTATGGTCGTGAGGTATGGGCGCGGTTCAGTAATCACTCACGGTGGGCTTGATTTGGGGAGGCTTCAGAGGACTGATCTGGATTTCGCTATGGTGGTTGATGAGTTTGGAGTGGATTGAACGGTAAGAGAATGGTTGGTTTTTGATGCGTTGATGGGGTGGAGAGAAGAAATTGCAGGAGTGGCCGGTTAGTGCACGGTGCAAATTTCAATTCTGTAACTGATAGTTAATTTTTTTTGTTTTGTTTGAATTTGTTCCATAATTTTCGTTAATAGATTTTACTACATATTTTAATTCATTAATAGATTTTTTTGTTTTCATTGATTTTGATAATTTGTTTGTTTTGAATTCAATTTTCCTATTTGTTTCATTGCATATGAATTTCAAGATTGATTTTTCTGTAAATTTATCCTCTCTTCTCCCTCCTAAACTTTAATTAAGGTTCAATCTTTTCGTGTTTATTCTTACAATTTTTTTTGATTTTTTTTTCTCCTTAATTTGTTCAGGTTTAATTGTCAGGTGATGTTGATTGGAAGAGTACTCATGAATATTGTCTGGAGGTATATTAATAATTTTAGATTCCCTGTTTAATTGATATTGTGAACAGTTTCTGTTGTATTTAGTTGTCTCTAATATTCATCATTTTTTGAGAATGTGAATATTCGATTGTGATTTAGGTGAAGAAAGATGTTAGAGACTTCAGTATATATAAATGTATGATATTATTAAATACTAGTAAATTGGGTCTCACGAACATATATGTAGTAGCCTAGATTCATACACATGTATTGAAATTATAGATAGAGTAATTACTACTGACTTTAGGATAGAACTACTAGACTCTTTTCTTTTCCCACTACTCACTCCTCTTTTTTGAATGACAAAGAACACGAATGAAACCACCAACTCTATTCTAGTTGCTGAAAAATATATATTTCTCGCTTTTACAATGACAAGTTCTAGCAGAAATAGAGAGCTGGAAATCCACTACACAAAACAAAGATAATGTTAAAATGGACACAAGAAATCACAGAAAAACTGAACTCTTAGATTCTTTCTTGAAACCCATGTTGCCAAATTTTTTCTTTTATTAATTTTCCATATTGTCTAGATTTTTGTTTTAATTTCATGTTCTGAATGACTCCAATTCATACTTTATTCTCTGACTTGATTTTTGTTTTCACAATATTGCCATCTGTTGTTATGTTTCTACTAGTTGACATTGAGTTTTTATATTGATATGTCTTGGTTCAACTGCATCACTAATGTATACAAATATATTAGTGATCTCACATATGATCACAATTCTTGATTCACATTTTTGATGTTCAACTCTTCTTTATTCCATCAACTCTTCTTAACATCGAACTTTGTTTGTTTTCAGGAAAACTCCTTGATCTTCAACATAGCCCCTACAGACTGAACAATCAAATTCAGAATTTTGTTTTCCAATTTTTCTATTGTGCCATTTGTAATTCTTTCAAACAATTATATTCTGTATATTGAACAATTTTTATATAAATTAAATTTCAAACAATTGATGTCAATTTTTTATTCTATATTTGATGACACTGAAACAAAAGTAATTTAATTGATATATTTTTTTATTTTTAAGACATTTACGGCATTGGCCGTAAATGATAATTTCGTGAATTTTTGGTCAAAATCACATTTTGTATTCACCGCATTCGTCCTTAAATGATATTTCACGGACATTGATTTTTACGGTGTTTGCCCCGAAACACATTACTCATTTCTCATACCGTAAAGAACGAAAATGCTTTCCCTTCACGTAATACCATTTTTCCTGTGAGCATGTATAAGTATGTGTAGAACATATAGGTTGTTAACTACATCATTTTCCTAACAAAGATTGGATTGTTAACATGGTTTCCTTAGGAAAATTGGCTATTTGAACAATTGCATGATCATCTTGTTACATAAGGCTAAATGTGAATAACCCACAATTTATCATAGTTTAGTGTCATTTGCTTTGTGTCATTTACATTCTAGTCTAGGTAATTTTCAAAACAATTCCAAAAATTCCAAAAACAATTTGTATATATTGTTTATAATTGTAAATAAAGTCTTTGTTTATTAGACACAATTATCTGCGGGAGACTCTTGCTTATTCTTTACTGCTAGATAAATCTTTATGATTGCAAGGTTTAATTGTGTGTGTATTCATAGCGCATCACAACACATTAGTCATCGAAATCGGGTTTTCGCCTGATTCAGTGAATTGCATGTGTAAATTGAGAAATACTTTTTTAATATAACATATAATTTCTCTAACAAATGATATATTTGAAATTCTCAAGACGGGTTCATGGGTGAAAATCCGAAAAACTTTTTTTTTTGGATGAAAAAGTTTGGTCAAGGGGAGAGACACCCTCCCCAACCCAGGCCTAGTTGAAACCACACAGAGGCCCCAAAAGATCAGCCCAACTTCCATTCAGGAGACCGACCAGCCTACGAGTATGTGTGAGTGGAAAGACCTCATAGAGTCACGAAGCCCACACTACTACCTTACAATGTAGGTGGTAGGACCCGCAGGTATCCGGCCTCACATCAACTTGGCCCTTTAGCTCCCCTGAAATTGCAGTGTCACCGCATCAGTAAACTCATAGACCTGGCGTGTGTTGCCCTACGCGATAGGTTTTTAACCCATCTACTTACCAACAAGTGGCGTAATTGTTGGGGCTCAAACTTGAGTGGGGCCATGGGGGTTCCACAGTTCTATTCAAGCCCCCTCCCCTCATTGGCGGGTGGTGAGTAATTAAAAGCTTCCGGAATATTGATACTTGAATCTTGATAGTTGAAGCTGAACTGGCCCTTTTGAAGTTGACGCAAAAGCCACTTTGCTTGACTTGGCATTCATGTTGAAGGTAGCAGGAAACTGCCTTTGCTGCTCCGATCGCATTTGTGATCAGAGCAAGTGGCCTAATTTAAGAAGAGATGAGAAGTCTGACATGAGTAAACTCTTCAACCCATATACAAGATGGTTTCAGTCATTCCCTCCTCCTCTTCTTTTCCCCATTCATGGATATACGATGTCTTTGTGAGCTTCAGAGGTCAGGACACGCTACAATTTTGTAGACCATTTGTTCAGTGCTTTGCATCACAAAGGAATCAATACCTTCATAGATAATGATATCATAAGAGCACAGGAATTATCTTCAACACTCGTTGCAGCAATTGAAGTTTCAAGTATTTCTGTCATCGTATTCTCTGAAAATTATGCATCCTCAAAATGGTGCTTGGATGAACTCGAGAAGATTCTTCAATGTAAACATTCAAAGAAACAAACAGTTTACCCAATTTTTTATAAGGTGGATCCCTCGGATGTTCGAAATCCAGAGAGGTACTTATGGTCAGTGGGATCCAGGGGGGAGGGTGGGGTCCCCCCCTCAATTTTCTTCCCAAAGCTTATAGTATGGAGTTTATGGAATTTGAGATCAGCAAAAATGGTTGAGGAGGGGCAAACCAGGCGAAAATGGTGGACTGTGTGGAGGTTGAAGACGATTTGGAATATATTTTTTTTAATACTAAACAAACCAATTCTGCTCCCTTTAGATAAGCTGAAAGAAAAAATACAAAGAAAGGAGTCAGAACCCCTCTCTCTCGACATCCCACCTCTTTGTTTTTTTTGGGTGATCCCACCTCTCTCTGTGTCATCTCACCTCTCTCTCATCCCAAGAAGTTGTGCTCTAATTATACACTCACTTAGCATACTCTCTCTCACTCATCAATTTTTTTTTCTGGTTAAACTCACTCATCAACTTATTATTTCTTAATTAATCAATTTATACTCAATTAGTCAATTATTCAGAAGTTTTCCCTTCCAAAATTAATCATATCATTTTTTTTTATCTTTGTTTCGTCTATAATTTTGCCCCCCCTAATATTTTGTTCTGGATCCGCCACTGCTTATGGTGAGGCACTTGCTTATCATGAAAACCAATTTCAGGACAACATGGAAAAAGTGTTTGGTTGGAGGGCAGCTCTTACAGAAGCAGCAAACTTGGCTGGGTGGTCATTCTTGGACGGGTAAAGTAAACTAACCACTACTCTTGTATTGGATGATTATATTTATCTTTCATGACAGAATTTTGTTATCGAGTATTTGTTACTGTCACTCAGGAACAACACTTAAACTATTTGCACATGACAGTTGACAGTGACAAAACAAGTATTACTTACTCAGTGGCATTGTGATTGTTACCAAGTGTTGGTAACAAAGCCTCTATTTTATAAAGTATGCAAATTCTCTTATTTTTGTGTGTGTTTCTATTCTGCCTTCTATGTTTACAAGAAAACTTTAGTTAGTATAATGCTATATCATTAACTATTTCGTATGCTTTGAAAATTTAAACAAACAGGTATGAATCTACATTTATTCGTAATATTGTTGGAGAGATTTCAGTAAACGTTAATCACAACTATCTCCATGTGGCCGACTACCCAGTTGGAATGCAATCTCGGGTATTACATGTGAATATGCTTTTGGATGTTAAAGAGAAGGATGTTCGGATGGTTGGAATATGGGGACTGGTGGAATAGGCAAGACAACAGTTGCTAAAGCTGTTTATAATTCTATTGTCTGTGAGTTCGAAGGTAGCTGTTTCTTGGCAGATGTTAGGAAAAACTCAATGCAAGATGGAGGCCTAGTGGAACTACAAAACACTCTTCTTTGTGAGATTCTAGGGATGAGAGATTGAAGGTGAAAAATGTTGATAAAGGAATCAATGTGATAAAGAAAATGTTGAGCCATAAAAGAGTTCTCCTAGTTCTTGATGATGTGAATCATTTGGACCAGTTAAAGAAATTAGTTGGAGGGCTAGATTGGTTTGGTATGGGCAGTAGAATCATCATAACAACAAGAGATAAACATTTGTTAACTGCTCATCAAATTAATCTAATATACAAGGTCAAGGAATTGAATTATGATGAAGCAACTGTCCTCTTGAGTTGGAATGCCTTTGGAAGAAATAGACATCAGGTCGATGAACTGAAAGTCCATACTGCAGTACAATATGTTCAAGGCCTTCCATTAGCTCTTATACTTTTAGGTTCCCAACTATGTGGTAGAAGCACAGATCAATGGAACGCTGCATTGGATTGTTACAAAAGAGTTCCGAACCAAGAGATTCAAAATATTCTCAAAATAAGTTATAATGCATTGGAAGATCCTGTGAAGGAAGTTTTCCTTGACCTTGCTTGTTTCTTTAAAGGTAAAAAAAGGAACTATGTGATAGAGACACTAGAAAGTTGTGAACTGAACCCTGAGTATTGTATTGAAGTACTCATCGATAATGCCATCATAAGTATTGAACGAGATCATATTTGGATGCATGACTTGGTAGAAGAAATGGGTAGAGAAATAGTTCGCCAAGAGTCGCCAACTGAACCTGGAAGACGTAGCAGATTGTGGTTTCATGAAGACGTTTATCATGTTCTAACTGAAAATACGGTAAGTAAATAACCATATACACTTGATTAAACAATTGCATTTTTTTAATAAATTAGTTTATTAATTTTGTGGATTTTCTTTTATAGGGAACAGATAATATCAAAGGCATTATGGTAGATTTTCCCAACTCAGATGCGATATGTTTGAATGCTGAAAGCTTCTCAAGGATGAAAAATCTTAGAGCTTTTATAACTTGCAATTCACGCTTTTCTGGAGATGTGGCATATCTCCCTAACCAGTTGAGGATCCTTGATTGGCCTCAATGTCCATTACAGTCGTTTCCATCCAATTTTAATCCAAGGAAACTTGTTAAACTCAATATGCCTCGCAGCCACAGGACACGACTGGGGGAGGGATTCAAGGTACTTTAAATATTTTCAGCCATTTGTTATTTATTGAGTACTGTTTTATTTTGTTTGAATATTGTAAGCTTAAAACTTCGATCCTTTCCTTTATTTACTTTGTTCATTTATCTGTTTGTTTTTTGTCTCACAGAGTTTGCATAGTGTGAAATCTATAAATTTTTGTAGCTGCAAATTCCTAAAAAGAATCCCTGATCGATTTCTCTGGAATCCCAAACTTAGTGTACTTGAATCTAAATTACTGCAAAAGCTTAGTTGAGGTTCACCCTTCAGTTGGATTCCTCAAAAAGCTTGTTCACTTGACTGCTGAGAAATGCTCTAGCCTTGGGATGTTTCCACCAAGACTCAGCTTGAGATCTCTGGAAACTTTTCTACTTGGAGAGTGCAGAAAGCTTAAGAATTTCCCAGAAATTGCGGGGACAATGGAATCCTTAAAATTCATCACACTATCCGGCACTGCCATTAGAGAATTACCATCGACAATTGGATATCTCAGTGGGCTTCAGGAGTTAAATCTAAATAAGTGTGAGGACCTTATAAATCTGCCATGCAGCATTTATGAATTGCAACACCTGCAATATCTCTTCCTCGATTCCTGCTCAAAACTTGTTGCATTTCCAAATGCGGCAAACTCTGAAGTTCCATGCACTGCAAAATCACTTCCTTTGGTACTTCCCAAGCTCTTGCGATTTAATATGGGAGGATGCAGTTTATCCAAAAGTGGTTTCCTGGAAACTTTGGATTGTGTGTCCACATTACAAGAACTTGATTTATCAGGAAGCAATTTTGTCAGTCTTCCTGTATGCATTATCAAATTTGTCAATTTGTTGGACCTTAACCTGTGTTGTTGCGAGAGGCTTCGGGAAATTCCACAACTTCCACCAAAGGTAATAAGCTCATTCAAATGGCAATAAGCTCATTCAAATCCCACTTGTCCTTCTGTGCAAAATAAGTAGTCTTTAGCTGATTAAAATTAGCAGGAAGAGTTCTCAGTGCATGATGAACAACAAAATCTGCAGGCCGGGAACGGCATGTTGAGATCACTGAGACTGGATGTGATCTCAATCAACCTCATAATATGTTCACGGACACTCTCAGTTGGATTGAACTTAATCCCCATCAGCTTGTCAAGCAATTGACAAATCTCAGCTTTCTCATTCTCTTTGAATTTTTGAGCGATAGCCTCCATATCAATCAACCTCATAATATGTTCACGGACACTCTCAGTTGGATTGAACTTAATCCCCATCAGCTTGTCAAGCAATTGACAAATCTCAGCTTTCTCATTCTCTTTGAATTTTTGAGCGATAGCCTCCATATATTCACTAGCAATGTCCTTTTCAGCTATACTACCCCGGACCACATCTGCCATGAGTTTCTTAAGGATGAGCCTTGTCATCCTATTGGCTCTTACCCATTCAATTTGTTTAGCCACATCCTGATTGCTGCTGAAATCATCGATCACAGGTTCTGGTTCAGTGAGGCACCAATCAATGCCCTGCAGACCAAGGTAAAGCTCTACGGTTTCTCTCCACTTCTTAAAGTTAGAACCATTTAGAGGCTCTATGGTTACTAGGGAGAGTCCTAAATTGTTCAAGGCTGAAAATAAAATAAAAAATGTTTTAGTTTTTCCGTTCTACCCCAAACTAATTAGAAAACTTAATATAGCAAGGCAAAACAGAAAACAAAACAATCAAGAAATTTGTGTTTTCAAAATAAAATACACAGAAAACACAAGAAGCCCCAAAGTTGCATATTAATTTTAATAACTAGTCTTACCTGTGTGGCAAAAGAACAAGTTGTTTCTTAAGTTTTCTTAATTACAAAACCAAAATATCAAAACTAAGTTATCCCTGGAACAATCAACACATGTATAGCAAGAAGAAAAGTTCCAGTTATCTCAATTTAGTATCTGACATAATGTGATGCACTGTTTTAAATCTTAAAATGCACGAAAAGTTAATCCTTCTGTTGAAGATACAGATATGCATTTAAAATTTAAATCCACAAGTTTCCAGTTCTGTTGTCCAAATGATTAATGAATAAAATCCAATAGCAGTTCACTGTGTGTGACATGTGATATTACATCAAATTCAAGAATCCAGAACCATGACGTTGCAGTTAATTTATTCTAATAAGACACTTGAGTGGGAGAGTAGATATCTTAGGAATAAATCAACGCAAAAGCTGCAATAAGCATGATTAACAGAAGAGTAGATGTGAACACAAATCAAAACAATCACACAGATGCTCAGTCAATACCAAAACAATTGCAATCATTGTCATTCAATTCTAACCAACTGGGCAAGTCTAATGTGTACTCTAACTTATGCGCGCCCCAGGTACGCCCTAAGGTTGTCATGCTTGTACATATCTATCAAAAATTGAAAGCTTCAAGTTTTTGAAACGAAAACTGACCCGTACGCTCCTGCGCTGCAGTTGTTAATTGTAACAAGATGTATATATATATATATATGCAGCAATATATGGAAATCGAACGAGATATATATGTACATATAGAATCGAGTCGAATTAATGCGGAACTAAAACAGATTCGAGCAGCACATCTTAAGAACCCTAAATTCCCAATTCAGGAATCGGGATGACCGTTTGAAGGTAACGGTCTAATTTTGTGTCTTATCAATTAAGGGCACGTGTGTTCCTTTGGGCCTGATTACAGGCCTAAGGTCGTGGGTTTTAAAACAAAACAAGTAACATAATGAAGGTCCAGAAAACATGGCCTGATGAGAAAATTGTTTTTACCATGCTTTCCGAAACTTTGCAAATGTAAATCTAATTTTGCAAAAACTGATTTGATTTATGAAATATGCAATTTAGCTCTGATACCAATTGTTAGCATAAATATATAACCATTATAATCACATACTTCATAAACACAACGACCATGCCGAGATATACACATATATATCACATAGATGTACCACTCTAACTTAACAATACGATTGCTTTGAGGTCTAAGCAATACCTGATGGAGTCGGTGAAGCCATTTGATCAAATACTCTTCTTCTGTGTTTCACTCTTGATTAGCAATCTATCTATGGGGCAAGATACTGAATTCGCTGGTAACTAAAGTGAACACAGGGACTAGTATTTATAGGAGTAAACTAACACAGTCCTTCCCATAAAAGAATATGTGTCCATGTATGCTTCTACTTCTATTAATTAATCAACATCAAGTTTCTTGGTTACCAAGTAATTTAGGCCTCCTTGTTGTGCTCATACGATTCACTATGTGATCACAACTCTGTAAGGAATAGAACTCAATTTATTTCTCATTACTAATCTGTTCAACCACTAATGCCATCTTAAGCATATAGTCTTATAGTTGTTCAAAAACTCTTACACACATTACAAGAACTTGATTTATCAGGAAGCAATTTTGTCAGTCTTCCTGTATGCATTATCAAATTTGTCAATTTGTTGGACCTTAACCTGTGTTGTTGCGAGAGGCTTCGGGAAATTCCACAACTTCCACCAAAGGTAGGTTGGGTAGATGTGAGCAATTGCAAATCATTGGAAACATTTCCAAAATTGTCAGACATATTGGAACGTCATGAGTTACAAGGTCTTGAGTGGATATATTTGTTCAATTGCCGTAGACTATGTGATAATATGAATTATGAAGTGGCAAAGATGGATAATGTTTTACTGAATCAGGTCTCTTTTCTCTCTCTCTCTCTCTCTCTCTCTATATATATATATAGAATGTTTTATGTATTATTTGACATCACACTCTTTTAACATGTTCCTAACTCATGAAATGATTATTGTGTCACAGGTATCTTCAAAATTTGAAATTATACTTCCAGGTAGTGAAGTTCCAAAATGGTTCAGCTGTCGTAAGGATCCAAATTTTATATGTGAATTTCTTGTTGGCTATCCTCTTGGCTGGATTTCAATATGTGAACTTTCTATTGAAATCCCTCAAAACTTGAAACAGGAGAACATAGGATTGGCTCTGTGTGCCATTTTCGAATGTACACAAAGTAATTCTACTGATTATTGTTTTCGAGCTCAAGTATTAATCAATGATGGATACAACTATACAAGGGTCGTCATGAGTTTCATTTTTATTCATGGCAAACAGAGTCAACTCATGTGTGGCTCAAGTATATTCCATTAGATAAAGTGAGTCGGTTGCTCCCTGATATGTGCAAAGTTAAATTTTACTGCAGCGGAAACTCAGGGCTCGTGTCCTTTAAAAGTTGTGGGGTACACGTAATTTGCCACCAGGTTGATGATACTATCTCTGTCAATGGCATTTATGCACAAGAGCAGTGGCTTTCCTCCTCCTTTGGAACCAATGAATGGCCCTCCATCGAAAGGGCGCAAGCATCCTCTCCCAGAGGGGAACCAGCCCCAAAAGAAGGGGCTTTCCTCCTCTTTGGAACCAATGAATGGTCGAAAGCGCAAGCATCCATCCACTTCAGACAATACTTAAGATTGTCGCAACATATTTCTTGCTGCCTATGCAAGGGTTCCTAAGGTATGCTTGGTAGGCCTCTATTCCTTGAATCTCTTTTAAAGTCCTGGAAGTTATTTCACAACCTTAATCTAAAGTTTCCTTTGCATGTCATGGTATTGAAGCAAAAAATAACAAACATTCTCAAAGGGTGTTACATACTGTGCTAATTAGATGTTTGCGAAAATGCCTTAGACACCAAAACTTCTAGAAAGAAATACTTTGAATAAGCATAATTCATCCATTGACATTAAGTTATGGTAAAATGTGATTTCTAGAAGTTACCTCATTACCTCAACTTGCAAATACTAAACTTATATTGACCTAGGAGGTAAGTTTAAAAATAATATAAGTTAATTAAATACCCACTATTTTTTTAGAATTTACGTGATGAATATGGATGGTGGCATTCTTATGGATACTAGTTTTCCTTCAGTTTGTGAGGAGCAGCCAGAGTCAGTGTTCCTTACACTACATGGTAGACTATTTTGAGCTTGCCACTAAGATTTGGGTGGACAATCCCATACAGTGTCCAAAGGGTTGTGCACTTGTGCCCCACTTTTGGATAGTCCAAATCTTCATTCCTTCTTTTTCATTTCTGAGTGGGACATGACAGTATACAAAAACATGGAACTCTACGAGGCCATGAAGAAGCATAAAATGGATTGGAACTTTGGAAGTCTTGATTAGCTCTGGACTACTCTTGGTATGTGATTGGTCCCAACTCCCAAGTATTCTGCAGTTTTTTTATTTTACAAGATTGGGTTTTTAGTTTTTTACAAACGTTCTTGTCTCTAATGGGTACTAATCTTTCCATATGAATTATATATTTTGCATTTTAAATGACTATATATATGCGGCTGTTTTAATTTCATATCAGTACAGTTTTCTCTAGTTATTAACTTATTATTCGGTAAAGATGGCTACTGGCTGTGTTGTATTATTTTGAAGCAAGTCTTATTTTTCTTGACATTTTTCATGGCTGTGTTGTGTTAATTTAATGTAACAAATATTTGACAAGATGGAAAGAGATTGATGTTGAAGTTTTATACCTTTGGTTTTGGTAGTTTCTGTTGGCACGGAAATGTTTTCTACTTTTTGGTTTTAGAACGGGACAAACTGGTTTACTCAAAATTCGCTAGGTTGGTAGGAATGTTGCACAACTCTGTGCTCACTATTGTCTTATGTTTTAGAGCCAGTGGTCTTTTGATTTTTACTTTTACTTCTGCTTTGGGGTCTGCAGTTACTACTCTGGGAATTTTTCCTTGTTAATTGCTGCTTTTGGCACTTTTACTTGGGGGTTATATAATTTTGTACAATGCACATTATGTTTCTCTTGGAAAACAAACGGAGAATAAGTATCTAATTTGCAGCAGAATTTTTAAAGGATTTTATCTGTAATCTGTTAGAAAAACATTTTATCTCTTTTCTTCCTCACATGTCATGGCATGCTGGGAATATGGGTAACTCTAGTGAACCAGGTCAAAAAATATAACAGTTCTTGAAACTGAAGTTGGAGTGGCCTTTTTTTGTCCTTTAGGTGGAGATTGAGTGTAACATCTAAGTGGAGTGGTCTTGAATGTTATTGGAGTTCCTTTTGAAATGACGCAAATACTGCATGCTTTTGCTATGGTTTTGGAGTCTTGGTTGCTTGGCAATCTTAGAACCAAGATCAACTCATTCACAAGGTGTCGCTGCATAGTTTTTCCGTGAGAAATTCTGCAACACAACCAATCTTCTAGTTGCGTTTGAGAAGCCGAAAGCAAAACTGCAGAAGACATTTGGATGCTCAGGTCAGTATTCGTTCAAGTCTCTTTCGATTGGGAATGCAATGTTCTTTTATAAGCATTCAAGACTTGGGACCAAGTTGTTGTGTTGTCCCTCCTTTAGAAAATGGAGGTAGACTTTTACAGGTATTAGCTACTGTGCAGCTTGGTATTGCAGGTACAAGTCCTTGTGAAGGCTGGTATTGTTGGCAGAAAAGAAAATGGACAGCTGGTCCATGGCAGGCCTGGAAGGTATGGCTGGTTCAACAGGTTTGTTAGGCTTTGCTGTTAGAAAGCAAAGGGCTTTTGAGTTGTCCCTAATGAGCTGTCCTTGGCAGATTGTGTGCATGCAGCTATATATATTGTGTTTCTGCATGAGATTAACAAATAAGAACAATAGAGTTAGGGAGACAAAAATTTCTGCCATATATATTTTTCTTGCATTTACATGTGTAGAGTACACAAGAGTGAGAGCACAAGTGTGCTTCTATATTTGTAAACACTCCAAGTAGAGAGTGTGTGTGAGGGAGCAAACAAAGTGTGAGAAAGAGAGTGATTTCCTTCAAGTGTCGCATCTTGAAGTTGTATCTCTTGTGTACCCATTATTCGTATAGTGGAAGTTTTTTTTCGCTGCCCCGTGGACGTAGGCACATCCCAACCACGTTAAATTTGTTCTCTATCTCTTTTATTTCTCATTATTATTTGTTGGTATTGAGTTGTTTATAATTCCATTCTACATCTACGCAATTTCCTAACAGTGGTATCAAAGCTTTTGGTTTTGTAATTATATTTAGAATGGAGGGAAGAAGTACCATGATCAAACTCAACCACTCCAACTGGATCACGTGGAAGCCGAGAATGGAGGATATTCTCTCTGCAAAGACTTGAGAGCGATTGAAGGAGTTTGCCGCGATATGACAAATGCTGCTTGGACAAGTTGAATCGCAAACCATCGGCACTCCCAAGGGGAGGTATTTCATCATGTGCAAGAAACTAAAGGAAGTGGTTGTTCGAGAAAAGAGCTCTTCCTTTAAAGAACGTCAACAGAAGACCGAGACGGATTAGGGACCGAATATTTCCGGGATCAACCGTTGCCCGAGGAAAAAGAGTTTGGTTGGGGACTTTGTTGTAAGTAGACCGGGGTATTATCTAGGATGTTAAAGAAAGCGAAGAAATGAGAAAGTGCGGGGGTGTTGTAGAGAGGAGAGAGAGGCGGCCGGAGGAGGGCGAGATAGGAGCGGAAAGGGAAAGGGGGGCAAAATATCGAAGAAGGAAGAAAAAGGTCTCAGAAGAATGTGAGTTTTTTGTGTTGGTAATGAATGCCTACTGTTGATAATTGTTCAGGTGTTCAATGGGTTGTTGATTCCGGGGCTTCCTGCCACTTCTCGAGGGTTCTTCACAGTCAGCGGGCTTTGGTCGCAGTGGGCAACCTATTCAAAAACTCGGTATGAGATATTTGTTTACTAAGGGGTAGAAGAGGGGTTGGTCTTCGCACCTGTCGAGGGTATGGATCGACGTTTAACAGGGGTGATGAAGTGGATACAAGGGACTTTGTTGGCGGGAAAGTACCAAACTTGGCGTTTGTAAAGGGTAACGCAGGAATTTTTCGTGGGCACCGTGCGGGAGAAAGGAGCGTGGCAAGACTTCCCTTTGCCAAGGAACACCAACGGACGCTTATTTGGTAGCAACAAATGTTAATCACGAAAACAAATTTTTAGCTGGCACCGAGTTGGATGGACATAGCATGTAATTTTTGTTACATATTGGGTTACGAAGGGGTTTTTTGTTGAAATCAAAGACGGAAATTCAGTTTGAGGGGAAGGGCAGGACGGTGGGAACCCCCGTTGTTGTTCGAAACGATCGGGGCGGAGGAGAGAGTTGGGGGTACCAAGTGGGGACCCGGGTGTTGGGGCCTTGGTTGGGACGGGGGTTTCGGGAAGCAGACACATAGGGACCTTTGATAAGGGACAGGGCAGTTGATCGGACGGGGGAGGAGTTTAACGGGGGGGGACGGAACCGGAGGGGTTTGGTGGTCCAACCGCTGGGAACGGAAGAGGGGGTTAACCGGGCCGGGGAGGGAAACAACAGGTGGCAAGGGGGTAAATTCGCGGTGTGGGGGGCGGAGAGAGATTGAACGGGCAAGGGAGTGTGGGGGGGGGGGGGGACGGGTTTCGCGGGATATGAGGGTTGGGAGGACAGCTTGGACCCGGGCCAGGCAGGGAAATGTAATTTTGGCCCGGGGAGGGGGACGGGGGAGCAAGGATACAGTGAAACGAGCCGTCGGGGGGGGGGGGGGGTGGGGGGGGGGGTGTGGGGGGGGGTGGGGGTGGGGTGGGGGGGGGGGTTGAAACCCAGGGGGGGGGAAAAGGGGGGGGGGCCCATATGAAGGTCCATTTTTCTCACCCTCATTCCATCATAGGAATGGTAGTACGTAGCTAGGTAGTCATTAATATAAAGCTCGTGTGAGCTTCATGCCTCGGTGACTGATCTTTCTCATAACCCAATTACCTCCCATGATTTCATGCTCATGATAATGGGAACAATTTCTTGGTCATCTTCTTTCACTTTAGCTCCACTCCACACTGTCAGCATGAATTTTTCCATTTGATAGATATATCTTCAGTTTGTTTTCCTCTCACTCTGTTCTCAAAATGGTTCTTTGGTGCCTTTCTCGGAATTTCAGAACAGCTTTGTAACTGATGGAATTTAAAACCGCAAGCTTGGCTTCAGAGGGTATTAAGTAGGTATGTATATCCCCCCACCCTCTCTCTATTTATGTGTGTCTGTGTATATATATTTATTCTTTTATTCTGGCCTGATCGCTTGAGGTTTGTTGGTTTTTGCTGAAACACAAGACTTATGTGTTTATTTCTAAATAATATATCGATTCCAATTCCGAGCTTTCCGTTTTTACTACATATACTGGTCGAATGATTGAGGCCCACGTAAAGGAAATGAAAATCCATTCCCGATATCAGATTTGATTACAAGGAGAGATGAGATTTCATTCATTCACAATTTCCATTCCAAGAAAACATGTCATAATGTATTATCAGTAATGCAGATAATAACATATATTTTGAACGTGGTTTATGGGTTTTATATAATTTGTAGAATATTTGTGATCATTTATCCATGAGATGAGTCTGTGATAATTAACTAATCATTATAGATCGATTCTCTATCCCTTTTTACTTAATTTCTTAAACTAACTACACCTCATTTCCATTACATTTCGTTAAGAATATTTAATCAAAACATGTTTTTGTTTGGCTTTACGAAATATAAAAAGGTGTTTCCTTGCCGTATGAGTCCTTTTTCTTGATGACAGCCTATAGTCATATTCCTAGTATATGAGGCCTTGAAGAAGCAATAAACTATTTCATTTTTGGTACTGCTACTATAGTTTGTGTGTTTAAGAACGGGGGAGAGACCTTTGACTCTTGTCTCCTTTATTGTTAGGGTTTAAGGATCTTTCACCTCTTCTTTGACATAATATTGGTGCTTATTGTTATGCGGCTTAGGCCAAGTTCAATAATGGTTTTGCTGTTGCGCTGAAGAAACTGAGCTAATTAGTCTGGGTAGTGGGAAGAGCTTGGATAACT
The DNA here is from genome assembly GCA_030142095.1 of Rubus idaeus. Lineage (NCBI taxonomy): Eukaryota > Viridiplantae > Streptophyta > Magnoliopsida > Rosales > Rosaceae > Rubus > Rubus idaeus. The sequence continues at coordinate 11,163,440 of CM057971.1, forward strand.
GGAGAATGGTGCCTACTAGCTTGTTGAAGGAACATTTTCACTGTAGTAATTAAACAGCTGAGCTTTTTATGGGGTTGATGTCATTTGGTTTTATTCTATTTACTTATCAATTGTTGCTGTTGTGTTTTCTATCAATGCTAACTTTTTCTTTTTGTTATATTGGAGGTGATCGAAACTCTGACATCACCTAATTTTAACTCAATTCATCACCCTGTTTCGTCACTGGCTAAACCAAAGGGCTTATGCTAACTTTTCAATTATAAATGCTTCATGGTCATTCTCTTCCAATTGTAAACTAGTGACATGTTAGATGTCATTTATATTATAGTGATATAGTTCCCATGTCAAGTTGGAGGTGTGGAATTCGGATATTATCTAACAAGTCCCACTAACTGAAACTAGTTTAGGTTGTGTTTGGGTGTTGCTCTGTGGGGTACGTTCTGCTCTCATTTTGGTTTGGTCTGCAATCTTTTATTTCCTAGTGGTTTGCTAGTGATTGGTTTGACCGTTTGACTAGTGGTAAATGAGCTTGTGATTCAAAGAAATCCACGAACAATTTGTTTGCAGTTTCAACGGAAAATGTACATGTTTGTCCCTCTTTGGATTTTTCTTTTTATTTGTGTCTAAATTGGTTGGGCATAATTCTTGGGCTTGTTGCTTATCTGTAGGAGTTTACAACATATAAGGAGGTTCATGCATGTTGGTCCCGAATTACGAGCATCCAGTTCCAGTGTTTGAAATGTGAAGCAGGTGGAAATGTAAATGAAATGTGTTCTTCTTTCTTCAGTATTAACTCAATGATTTTTCCCAGGATGTTGATGTTTGCAAAGCCAGATTTCACAGGCTTATACTCTTTACTTAATTGCGAGTGAGCCACAGTATAAGCTGAATTCACCAAAGTAATGCTCAAGAGCTTAAGCATTGGGTTAATAGCTCCCTTTACAGGCTCTGCTCGTCAATTTTCTATGGGCTATTTTGTCCTTGTTTTTTATTTGCGTATTTGAAATTGTCCGTCGAAGTTACAAATTTTTATGTATTTGTGCAAATGTTATAGTAGTATTTTAGTGAGTAGTAAGAAATTGCATAGATATCGAATAGAAATTTAACAATTACTCAAAATCACAATGAAAATATCAGAGAAATAAAAGAGATAAGCAACACCAAGAATTACTGTGGTTCGGCAATATTCCTATGTTCACACAGGAAGGCAACAACAAAAACCTTCTACTATACGAATAATAGGTACACTAAAAGTAACAACTTCGAGTAAAACACATTTGAAGGAAACACATTCTCACACTTTGTTTGCTACCTCACACACTCTCTACTTGGAGTGACCACGTGCTCTTGCTCTATTTTTCTATTATGCTATATTCCACTCACACCCTTGAAGTTTGGATGCCTTTATATATGGGGAGTGAAATCTACGCCCTCTAAAATTGTAATCCACACCTCCATATCCAACTTTATTCCACAAACTTCCGAAAACACCCCCTCGCATTCTCTTTTTACTTTATTTTTCCCTCTTTTCTGTATTGTGAGAAAGATGTCAGCGGCAATAGGTCTTTCTCAGGAGAAAATTGTAAAAATACCCATATTTTAGGCCTTGTAATGATATTTACCCATACTTTTAGAAACTAATGAAAAAAACCCACATTACGTAGTAAAATGACCAGAATACCCTTAATGAACTCATCCCTTCTCTTCCTTAATTTTTGTTTTTCCTCCGTTCAATCCATGTTTTCTTCTTCTTTTTCCTTCTTCTTTTCTCTTCCTTTATTTTTTTTTCTTTCCTCCGTAACGGAGGCTCCGTTCAATCCCTACTTTTTTCTTCTTCTTCTTTTCTTTTGTTTTCTCTCTGCACCAATCTCTCCACCTCTTTTCTTCTCTCTGTTTTCATCAAACCCAACCGCCCTTTTGTCCAATTCTTCCTCTCCAACCCTTGCTAATATATCTCTTCTTTTGATCCTTCCGATTCCTCGAGCCCACCCTCCGCCACACTTCTCCTCTTATCTTTACTATCACCATCATTGTCTCTCTCCTTCACTGCTACAGCTCCTCTTCTGCAAGCCCAGTCCACTTGCACTTCCAGCCTTCACCACAGCACCAGTCCTTCTCTGGACTACACAGAAGCACCGCAGCTCCACCACAATTTGTGCCCAGCTCCTTCCCTCTCACCGGATTCTCTTTGGGCACCCACCAATCACTGTGCATCGTCCCCGGATCGAGCCCAGCAGGCATCTATCTTCACAACAGCCCAGCCGGCTGGGTTTGATGGAAACAGAGAGCAGAAAAGTGGCGGAGAGATTGGTGCAGAGAGAAAACAAAAGAAAAGAAGGAAGAAGAAGAAATATGGGGGAGGGAGTGCAAAGAGAAAACAAAACAAAAGAAAGAAAGAAGGAAGAAGAAGAAGAAAAACAGGGGAGAGAGTGCAGAGAGAAAACAAAAGAAAGGAGAAAGGAGGAAGAAGAAGAAGAAGAAGAAGAGAAAAAAAAGAAGAAGCAAGGATTGAACGGAGGAAAGAAAAAAAAATCAAGGAAGAGCTATGAGTTCATTAAGGGTATGTATGTCATTTTGCTAGCTAATGTGAGTATTTTTCATTAATTTCTAAAAGTATAGGTAAAAATCATTACAAGACCTAAAATATGGGTATTTTTACAATTTTCTCCTTTCTCAGCAGCAAGAACACCTCTTGCCGCATCCTCTTCCCATTGTTCTCTGTTGATCAATCCAAAAGACCCTCTTTTTAAATATGATTTTACTTCTTTCAATCTTTATTTTCTATTGGTCTCATTCTTCTGGCCTGAACCCCAACAGACCCAGAAAGCAACTCTTTTTCTTTTTAACAATAGAAAGCAACTAATTAATCAACCAAATCTAAAAACATGATTTTCAATCGGTTTTTTATCGGAGGCGCGGGGAGTAGAGGAGGAGAGAAGAGGCGCGGTCCGAGCTGGGAGAGAAGAATTCGAGAGGGGCGAGGTGAGAGAGAGACGTCGTGCATGGCTGGACGGGTCTGGGCTGGAAAGAAGGAGGGAGAGAAATCCAAGAGAGAAAGGGACGGCGGCGAGAATACGAGCTGGGCTCGGTTGTAATTGGCAGAGCAAAGAGAGGATGGAGGAAGGGAGAAGTACATAAGAGAGGAAGAAGAAACAGTGGAGCCGTGGAGAGAGAGAGAGAGAGAGAGAGAGAGAGAGAGAGAGAGAGAGAGAGAGAGAGAGAGAGGCTCAGTGATGTTGAGGGGTGTGTTTGGAATAAAACATTAAGGGGGTGTAAATTATAATTTAGAGGGTGCAGATTTCACTCCCCTTATATATATATGCCTTATTCTGGACACTGGTGTTTTGCATTTTTTAAGACCTCACTTATAAGGGGCAAGATGAAAATTTACAGATCCAACGATCCAGATTATTACTAACATACAATATACATGTAGAATTTTCCCTCAAATGCATGTACTATACAGTATACATGGAAGAAAAGTCCAGCTTCTTCATTGTCTCCTCTATTTTGAAAACTTTTTGCACGCACCACCCTAGCTATTCTGCCTATTCATATAGATATTTGTCAAAAACAAAAAAAAACTATTCATATAGATAGCCTTCACTTTTATTCAATGTCTGGCTAGTCATTAAATGTATATTTATCTCTCATAAATATAGAGAGAGCGAAATGAGACACTAGTCTCCTAAGTAAAGAGTATTAGTGTAAACGTATTACTAAACTGACTAGTTAAAATAGTCTTTTTACCTACTTTAATTAAAATTTGGTTTAAAAAATAGATAGTATTATGACATTCTACTGTTTTAAATTTGAGCATCTCCAACAATAAAACCTATTTTCACTAACTAATATAGTTAAAAGTGGAATATAGGTAGCTATTTTTTTACATTGGTTTCAGCATTAGGTAGCTATGTGTAAGTTAATTTATGATTTAGTTATTTTTTCTCTCCCATGTAGCTAAATATAGTTATAAATTTTGGCAAAAACTAAATTTGACTTTCATTTAGCTACTCTGTTGGAATGAAAAAATGTGTAAAAAATAGCTAAATTTTAACTTTTTAGCAAAATAGCTAGTCTGTTGGAGATGCGGAGCATGAGGAAGGACTTTGCTAGCACGTGCGAATATCAGTTTGGAAAGAGAGTATTTTACATGTATAAAATGTCATTTTTATTGTGTTGAAATAAATTTATATGTCGGGACATTTTTATTGGGGGTTAGCCACCCAAGAGTTAGATAAAGGAGAAGCAAGAGCTCAACGATCAAGCGATGAGCTACTGCATTTGATTCACGATAGACAGTAGAAGATGGTAAATCTTCAAGAGACAAAATAATATCCTCATATAAGTGTCCGAGGACCGACAAGTTAGGTGAGCCTGAATTACATGCTTGAAAAACTTGCAATGAGTCTGATTCTATAACCACTGATTGAAAACAATGACCATGAACAAAATGTAAAGCTAAGAGGACTGCCATAACCTCTATGTGCTCTGGAGAACATATCTGAATCGGAGGAGCAGCATGACCGCAACAAAATGCCCAAGAGAATCACGTATAACCACCCCTATGCCTCTCGTGTTCATTGCGGCATCGAATGCCCCATCAATGTTCACTTTGAGCCAACCTAGAGAAGGAGGAGTCCATCTAGGTGGAGCTAGTTGCCGTGTGCTAGTCTTTTGACAAGGGTTTGCAGCAAGAAAGACTTGGAGCCCCACAATACCCTTAAGAATAACATTAGCAGGGATGCTCTCTACATCATGACATGAAGTGGTACGGTCCAAAATAAAACCATTAATAACTCAAATTGTGCCTTTGTGTGGAAATGCAAACAAGACAGAATTCATTCCTTGAAACTAGTAAAGTTGTGATTAATAGAAAGTTGTAGTGGAATATTCATGTTTACTATATTTTGAGTGATATAGAAAGTTAAGAATGACCCATTTTTGGTTTCCAAAAATTTAATTAATCTCTGTCCATGATTGACTTTATTAATATAATTAAATTAGATAGCTATAGATAAAGACTTCTACCACCTTCGTTACTTGTTGCTCAACTTTCAATAATTGTTGCTTCGTCTTATAGGCTTATAGCTATATATAGTCATCTATAATTAATGGGTCACGAAACAACATAGATTGCTCCTTGCCAAAAAAATAAATAAAGAACACTACAGAGATTGCTCTCCTCCAATTAAGGAGGGATTGACCAAAAGAAGATAATCAAAACCCATTTTGGGATCTATATTTGGGTTTGACCACTCTTCATTGGAGATGCCCTAAATAAGGTATGCGGAACCATAATAACACCCTTTTTTTTTTTCAAGATAAAAAATGAGTAAGAAAGAGATGCTTTTCTTTCATCGCATATGGCATTAGGTTTTGTTGAGTCTCAATTTTTTTTTTTTAGTCTAATTGTACCAGATAGACAAGCATGGAGGATCTAATCCAGAAGGAGCAGAACAAGTCAGTTCGTGTAGAGGTTCACATTGTTATTTTTTGAGTGGAGGAATTACCTACATATTTCATTTATGCTTTATACTGCTCTTCTTATCTCTTTCTAGTTTCTTCTGTGTCTTTGAGTAGATTAGTGCTTGCTTCTAAAGGGAAAAATATAGATGTTGGAATTTGAAATGCTACTTGCAGAGGTATAGTTCTTGGCGCTGTTGTATTAAATATTTTCTTGGTTATATATTCTGCAGGGTAGAATTTGTTAATGGTCTTAATACTAATGTTTTCAAACTTAAATACTGATAAACATGCATAGACAACACTGAGTCTGAATTAGGAAGAAAATTCATAAATTAGAAATTAGGACGAAAATTAAACAGTAAGCTTATACCTTAACGTGGAAGGAGCAGTTTCAAATTTCACTTTAATGTATTGATAGGGGGGGAATGCATGATTTATACTTTCCATCAGTTCACTACTTTTCTGGTCGGCGTGGGAACCCTTCTTAGCCTCTCATATTTAGAAGTCCCAAAAAGCAAGGGACAAGATTGAAGGGAAGAGGGTGGTGCTTATTTCATCATCCAAAAGCACATAGAACAAAGTAGAAGAACACACATATGATTATTATCTATACATTACTTAATCAACTGCATAAACTGAAAATTAATGGCAAATCAGTCTTTTCAGTGCTTCTCAACGAACCCTTTGATCCCTGCAATCAGACGCTCGGTTTCTGCAGCTGTTTCTGGGTCCATGTCCACCGCAATCTTGTTGAGATAGAAGCTGTGGGTCATTCCCTTGTTGAGAAGAAGCTCCACATCCTTGTTGGCATTCTTCATCGCCTCATAGTACTCCATCTCGGTGTCGATAATCAGGTCCTTCTCCGCAATGCACAGCAGGAACGGCGGCAGCTTCAGACCGTCCAACGGTGGAGCCCCGGAACCCATCGGACATGTAATCGGATGGTCCTTGGTGGACCCCACAGGCAGCGCTAGCCCCAAGAACTTGTCCACCATGTCGAGTGTAAGCATCGGCGACTGAGGCTGCTCCAACTCGGACTTGCTCCTCTTCGCTCGAACGAAGCCCGGATGGATCGGAATTCCGCCGGCGAGTTTTAATGGACTCATGTCCGTACTTCCCGCCCGAGCCGCCACGTGGTGGACGATATTCCCTCCCGAGCTATCTCCGATAAGGAAAACTCTGTTGAAGTCCGCATAGTTGAGAAGCCACGGCTCCTTTTGCTCCGCTCGGGCGACGGAGAGCAGCCACAGGAGAGCGGAGTAGCCGTCGTCTATTGCGGCAGGGAGGCGGTGCTCGGGTGACAGGCGTTGATACACGGACACGACAATGGCGTTGGTGGAGCGCGACAGCTTGGTGTATATGTGGTAGTACATGTACCAGTCAGCTTGGCTGATGCAGAAGCCTCCTCCATGGAAATGAAGTATGATGGGGAGCTTTAGTAGCTCAGTCACGTCGAGGTCCGCCTCCTCGGCTTTTGGCTTCTGCTCCGGGAGGTAAATCCGGACACGAAGGCCCGAGGTTTGGTCGACCACGACGTCCTTAGTGGCCACTGCATCGATGAATTCGTCATGGGGTGGGACTGACTCGGTCATGAACTTGACCTCCGGGGGTCCGGTCCATGTCCGGTCGACTGAGCCGTCATCGTATACTCTTAGCCAACCGGACACTTCTTGGACAAGCTGTTTGTTCTCACGGACCATGATGGTGGTGATGATGATGGTACTGAGGTTTTGCTGGTTTTGTAGTGTGAGGGTTTGGTCCAGTTAGCTAGCTAGCCACTTATATAGAAATAGAAGCTAGTGCATGTGCCTGAGCAAAAGCTACTTGAGCTACAAAGAATTTTCTCAAATTTTGTGTAGGAATAATTAATGATATCAAGCCTCTATTAGTATAGCGGTTTAGTTGAAGTATTTTCAGACCAAATAAATTCCAAGTCTTCTTTTCTTATATTGTGTTGGTTGACCTTAATTTGTTCACGCAACCATTCTTCTTTGTTTTTTGTTTTTTGTTTTTTAATAAAAAATGATCAAATGATTTTACTTCTACCCTCATGGTGACTCGAACTCATGACCTGAATCTTAAGTAGTGAGTGCTTTGCTTTTTAGAATAATTGTCACTTGTAATTTTTGTAATAAATTTTAAAAAAAATTGAGCAACTTTTTTCAACCTCGAATTTTTTTTTTGGTGTTGGCAGCGTTGAAATCATTCTAATATTTGTTCTTGATCAACAACGTCTCAACGCTGCCAATACCAAAAAAAAAATCGAGGTCAAGAAAAGTAATTTTTACTTTTAATTTTGAAAATTAACCACCCTAGATATTTCATAAAAAAAAAATCCATTTCCCCGCATGATCAGAGGGAGTGTAAGAACGGACCCATCATCATTAACAAAATTATTTTTTCTTGAATCATTAACAAAAAGATGGACACAGAATCTAATAAAAACGTTAGAATTGGAAACCCTAAAGATAATGGGTTATGACTAAATTGGTGTAGTAAAATCACAATAAGCTAGTTTATTGGGTCATATATATACTCATATTGAATAATTTTTGAAAAAAAAAAGGTTTTGAATTAATGCTATAATTTTCATAGTGTAATTTTATTTTATTTCCTTTTCTTTTGCTAAAGCCTGTAGTACTATCTATTATTTAGAGTGCATGGGCATGCAGAGACTCCTTTTATCTGCAGAAGAAAAAGATAGGTTAAATTTCATACCCAAGTGTTAAATTTTGTCATTTTCATACCTATTTGATTTCGTTAACGAATTCGATCATATCTAGGAGGCAAGATATGAATTCATTAGCGAAATCAAACGTAAAGTATGAAAATGACAAAATTTAATACGTAAGCATGAAAATGAAAATAACGCTATAATTCGAAAAGTCTTTTGTATTTAATCCTAATTCAAACCCTCTTTACTTTTTCTAGTCGTTTCACAAATTTCCTCACCAACCATGCAAGGATATAATGGTCAAGTTCAGGGCTAATCAATTCATAATAGGCTTGGTACCAACTTTTTGGAAGCTTAGTTACCTCCTAGGAGGATATAAACCTAGAATGAATCTCAAACCAGTGAAGAGAGAGAGCAGATCAATCATCCATACATTAGATTGATAGATAGCAATAGTGGGCTGCTGCATGCTTCCTTCAGTTTCTTTCACCCACATAATCATCTGGTCGTAACATCATTATCTTACTTTCGCAAAAAGAGTAAACGAAAAATAAATTGTAAAATTATATCTTTTACCTTTTGAGATGTAAAATTAACTTTAAATTTCATATACAACTTTGGTTTAGTCTTAACTCGCGAACCCTCCTACACTACCCTCAACGTACCCAACATTTAACTCATTACTAGCTAGTCCGTGTTAATCAATTTAATTATTTGTGTTTCATATATATATATAATTTTTCTCCACTACATAGAATTATGTACTTTTAACGTACAAAGTTCTAATGTTAGTCGTCAGATCTGTTTAAATAATTTAATCTGACGGTTTGCATTAGAACTATGTACTTTAAAAATACATAGTTCTATGTAGTGGAGAAAGCCTGATATATAATTTTTCTCCACTATATATATTTTCAGGGAAGGAGAGAATTTAGGGAAAGTTGCCTCAATACAAGCATAATTCTTACATATAAATATTCCTTCAAGTTTTCTTTAGAAATGATATAGGTCACAATTCATGTTCATGGATCGTATTCCTATTCGTAAAACATCTCACATACCTTTTGACATAACAATAGCTTGCTAATATATCATGTGACATGGAACGACACAAAATCATAGAAAATATCGTCTTTAGTGGGGACTTACGTCTAGAAGTTGCCAGTTCTAGTCTTTGAAGTAGATCAACGTGACTTGCAAATAAAATGGAAAACTCGATCGGAAAGTGATGGCTGCGAATTTAGCTCGTTGAAATAATGAAATGCCTGTGTTTGGTTGATTTTGAATTTTTGTAGTCCAAGCGCTAATTAATTGTTGGGAAGTTCCATCCATCACCTCATTGGCTTCCAAACAAATTTAGGGAAATTTCCATGGATGGTGCATGGGTCACGAACGGCTGCTTTCAACACTCACGACTTGACCATAGTTGGAGGCTTGGAGCAAAGTAATACCAATGCACTCTACTTTATGTCACGCACAAGTAAATTTCGGTCAAATTAAGTGCTAGCTTTTCATTTGCTTTATTCTTTCTTTTTACATAGACTTGTGGCAATCTAGCTAGCTAGTGGCCTTGGCCTCTTAGATTCTAGAGAGTGCGAGTAGGTAGTGCAATTCCAAGGAATTCAAACGGGATAGCGAGATCGAACACTTGGGTTGCCCCGCTTGGATCTATCGATGGTCCCCGCTAGTGCATGTTGCCACAACGACGGGTTATGCCAGGTTAGTCGACGGTGGCAAAACATGGAGTGGAAAAGTTGCAGCTGCTCAGGCTCGGAGTTGAGATTTTGACACTCAAGGCGAAAATTTAAAATAAGTCCATATTATTTTTATGTACAATAAAATATAGAAAGTTATATGTATATTAATGTATTGATACATCAAGTAACTAATTTGATACAAAAATAGACTCGCTCCATTCATAGGTAGATTAGCTTGGCTTGATCTCGAACTATTCTACCTTTGTATCGAATTGGCCAGTCTACATATGTATCGAACCAGTTTACTTGATGTATCGGTACATTAATGTATCATAGACGAATCCCAACAAAATTAAGCAAATGTTATAGGTTTAACAAACTCATCACCACTAAATTGTAGTGGAAGTTCTTACCGCAATGTTACATTATGATAATTAATTATATTTAATTACATTTATACAGTAATTTTTTTCTAAAAAAAAAAATCAGACCCATTTTTCGAGAAAAATTTGTCAAGCCTGAAGCAGCAGTCTCTTTCGGCTCACCTCGGGTTCGGACCTGCGGCTGCTGGAATTTGGTTTTGGGCCATAATTTGCAGAGATTCTTCCATTCACTTTGGTTGAGTTCAACCAGGGTGATCCCAATATTGATTAATTTAAATAAAATAATTTTTATTTTTATTTAAATCATTTGACCGCTGAGATCACCCTAGTTGAATTCAACGGGGTGAATACAAGAATTTCCGCATAATTTGTTAAGAGTTGAAAAGCAAGATGAAGAGCAGACCCAGTCAACTTGGCCAAGAACTTGCTCGGAACAAGTTACCTTCATTCCTTAATTGCATCAAAATGCTTCAGCAAGGTATTATTTCAAGACATGCATATATGCAATGTATCCCAGGCCACATCGATATGAAGACAAGTACTGGAACACTGGCTCTAACCTTTCCTAAAAGAGACGTCTCACCTCGATCATTATTGTCCTTCGAGTACTCTTGCCCAATGTATTTACTGACAAAGTGATGTTTCAGTCGCACGTTTGCTGGTACAATAATTGTTGTGTGTATTATTGAAACTAAAGATAGCAACTAGAATGGGTTACATCACGTCGAGAGAAATTTTTCAGTAATTCCAAAAAATTAAGTCAATTAGATCGAGTTGAGATAATAAAACAAAAGATAACAGTTGGTATTGGTTACATCACGTCGAGAGAAATTTTTCAATGTTCCCGCCAATTACATCGGTGCAGTTTCGGTGTATAGGATCGAGTTAGGTATCCCATGGCCAATTATTGATGTGAAGAATGTGCATGGTAAATGTAGTTAATTGGGTGATGGAAGAATGTGATGATCGATCCAGCTAACTCATTATGTTTATCCTAAGTATTAGTGTTTAAAACTTTTCATTGAGCTAGGTGGCCGGGGGCCAATTGCCTCAATTAGTTGCAAATCTGTCTCGATGGGTTTTAAAATTTTAGAAATTTTTTTCCTATGTTTTCAATCAACTATAGTGCTTTTTATATACTTATATTTTGCATGTTTATATTTTTCAATTCAAGTATAATTTTTGTTTTATATAGATATTTATTTGTTATTTATATGTTATATAATAAGATTAAAATAATTAAAAAACCGCCTAAGCATTCGATTAGTCCCACCTAGCGCATAATCGAACACTTAGCCGCTAGACCTTTTCCCGCTACTCGAATAGCGCCTAGCAATTTTTAGAACATTAATCTCAACTCAATCATATATAATTTCCAAAAAAACAAAACTCAATCATTTAGAAATTAGATTAGATCAAATTAGGTATGTAGGTGTATATGATTGAGTTCGGTATCCCAATTAATTATGTAATGAATGGGCATGGTAATGTAGTAGGGTGATTGATGAATGTGATGATCCAGGCATCCAGCAAACTCATTACGTGTCACTCTACTAGGGTGTTATAATTAATTTACTCAACTTGAAAATTCACTATCTACAAAATGGGCTACTTAATGTTTATAGAGAACTTTGTCAAAAAAAAAAAATGTTTATAGAGAAGCAAAGCCAGCCCAAACAATTCTCCGATTTCTAGGCAAAGCACGGTTGGGGAACCCAATGGAGGCTCAACTAAAAATGACTAGCTAGGAATTGGATCAAAATGATTATCGTCTGTAAAGCACCACCATACTCTGTCATCTCCACCGACTTCAACAACTACATCACCTCCAACCACATCAAACCATGGCAAGAAAAACCTAGCATGAATATATATATATATATAGGGTTTCTCAATTACGAAGGTCTTTAATTTTTAAGGTGCATAATTTTGATCTCAGCACTCAGATCAGTTTAAATGTCAAATTAGATCATTTAATTGGATCTAACAGTTGAGATCAAAACTTCGCACCTAAGAATCATTTTATATATATGACCCTTTCTCTAAGGCATTTTGTTATGCATTTTAAGGAATTACTTATGAAACTCATTTCGACAATCCGACCGTTCAAGTTTTAGACTATCACGTCTAGACCATATCTGCAAAATTTTAGCCAAATCAGAATTTATTAAGAACCATAAAAGTAGACGAACACAATGAGTCCAATATTAATTATTAATTATAATTACGATAATTCTTAATTACGAATAGCTAAATGCTTTCTGATTTGTATGAGGGACTTTGCAGTTATGATCTAGGAGTGGTAATAGTTGTTAACTTGTTACTATATATACGCATACATCGTTTAACTAATGGAGTAATTCCTCTGCGAAAGGAGAACAAGTACACTGACGTCTAATATCATGCATCATTGGTCATCTTATCTTCATTCAGGACTTTGACTTTACTTCCAAGTCTTGCTTAAGGGGAATGCTAAGTTCAAACGCAGGGTGCCCTTGAGCCAGCCACCGCAATGACACGTATCCAAATTTTTTTTAATTAAATATTTTTTTTCTTCTCTGTTTTGCCCTTTCTCTTTCTTCTTCCTGACTTCCTCTTCTCCTGTTGTTTTTTTTTTTGACAGAAGTTCAAGCTCTCTCTTGAGATCGAAGCCATTGACGCGGGCCTCGCGGAGTAGGAAGGTGAAGACGGGGATGATGTCAGAGACGCGGGAGGCGAGGATTTCGGGGCACATGCCGACGAGGCGGCGAAACTCGAGGGGGGGGGGGGTGAAGCCCATGGAGGTGAGGAAATGGACAGTGGATTTGAGGTCGGTGAGGGGGGCGGAGACGATCGGAGGGTGGTGGTTGATAAGGGAGAAGAGGTCGAGGTCGAGATCGATGGAGTCGAGGTAGAGGGCTTTCTCTTGGAAGTCGGAGTGGCCGAGTGGGGAGGCGGGATTTGGGGTTTGAGGGATTTGAGGATTTGGGGATTTGAGGTTTTAGTGGAGAGTTGGATTGGAAAGTGACGGGTTCTAGGGGAGTGAAAAGAAGAGTCATGGTGGGAGGAGGAGGAAGATGGGAATTGGGATTTGGGATTGGAGGAGAAGAGTTTGGGTTTTGTGCTGGAGAGGAGAAGAGGAAGTCGGGGAATTAAGAAGAAAGAGGAAGTCTGGAAGAAGAAAGAGAAAGGGCAAAACAGAGAAGAAAAAAAAGCATTTAATTATAATAAAAAAAATTGGACACATGTCATTGCGGTGGCTGGCTGCGTTTGAGCTTAGCATTCTCCCTAGCTTAAATATAACTCGACTTTATAGGTGTTTCTCTAATATAACAAGAAAAACTATACATTTGTCAGCCCAATACAAAGCTACTTTCTCACTACTGGGAACCATTTGCCTTGAAGGAAGCTTTAATGATAGCCAAGGAAAAAGGGTTCAAACAATCAAACATGTTTTGGTAGAAGGTGACTCAAAGTTAATACTTAATTATAGATTGTGTTAATGACAATTGCAAGACCCCTTGGAGATTGAAAACTGTAATTTGGGATATTCTCCATCTAAGGTCTTCTTTTCACTCATGTCTTCAGAGAAGCAAACTTCATGGGAGATGTTTTGGCGGATCTTGGTCATTCGATAGAGGGTTCTAGATTTTGGGAGAGTAGTCTCCTACTTAATGCTTTGTCAATCAGTGTTCAACTTTGACCAATTTGGCGTTGGCTGCCCTCGTGACTTTTGTTTGTAATTTATTTTTTCTTACAAACAAAAAAACTACAACACTAGAAAAATAACATTAGAGTTAATTCACCTAATTTTTTTTTTCACCTAGCTCCACCATTGCTCTCAAGCCCTTATGTGGGATTAGTGACAACAATCAAGTTATTAGGCATTTCAATTGTTATGATATCAAAATAGAGGCCTTGTACCTGTTGGATTTGGGCTTACCTCGTGTGATTAAAGGTTCATGAAATAGGGAAAACTTATTTTCTTCGTTTAGAACTAAACAAGACCCATTAAAAAACCTATATGGGCCTTTGAGCACAACTAAAGAAATTTAAGAGAGATCTAACTCGATTATGTCTTTTCTCCATAGAAGTGCATTAAAGTGTCTTTGAGCAATTTTATTTTGTCTGAAAAATAGAACACACCAATTTCGGTGCATAGCAACCTAGAATCGATACTTTAATTGTAATACCCCGTTATTTCGTAAATAATTTCTCTAAATGAGAAAATAATTATTTGTGAAATTTTACTATTTGGTGTATTTTGTGTATTTTATTTTACGTATTTGTATTTTATTGTGAATTTATTTTCTATTAATTATTTGAATGTTATATAGTATAATAGTATAAATACTTGGCGGTAAGATTTGATTGGTCCACATGGCAAGCAGCCATTGGAACAACAATTATGGTAACTCAGCTTTGTCTGGTGAGTCATCGCCACGTGTCGTAACGTGGTTAAACCGTCAATTGAGTTTTGATTCGTTTCATTTTTTAGAAAACTTCCTTCATAAAAGTTGTAGAGTTCGTCGATATGAGTTCGTGGGCATAAAGTATGTATAAATTGGAGTTAATATGAAGTAGATATGAATTTTTTAAGTTCAGGTTATTATTCAGAAATTTTTCTATAAATAGAAAAATTTCTGATTCAGAAAAATAGAAAAATTTGGGAATTTTGTGTAGCAGTACGTTGAGGGAGCTATATCTCGAGATCCGACCGTCAACTTTTTTTAGCCACGTTTTAAAGTTGTTCCATTTTACGTGTTCGTTAACTTCACCGTTCGGATTTAGCTAGTTTGTAGTTTAGACAGGCGGCACTTTTGTGCTAGCCACCGCCTCTGGCGGCGCGTCCGGCCATTACAGGAGCATTTTGTTGCTCCTTCATACTTAGTTTGTCGATACGAACAACTTTCATGTTTAGAATTTTGTGAAATTCGATTGTTTGATCGATGTTTTATTAACCCGAAGTCGGATCGTATAATTTACGATATGTGATGATCTAGCCGTTGGATGATCACCAAATTTAATCGTATGCTTAGTTTAGTAGTTTTAAACATATTGAGCAGGTGGATCGTTAAATCTTGATCGTTTGGTCAATGATCAATTAACCAGAAGTTTTGATTTGTTCGGTTAGTAATAATCCGACCTTCGGATCGTCACTAAAATTTAGTATATTGTTAGGATGCTAGAAACAAGCCTTCTGATATTTTGGTGTCGGGAGGGACCCGTTCAATGAATAATGGATGTGGGACCCACATGGACTGAAAGTTGACTTTTGGTCAAACCTTTTCGGTTTATGATTTCGATGTGCTAAGTTGTTATTGCTTATTCAATAGGCGTGTTTGGAGCTTTCTAGCTGAGAAGACGTGTTAATTAGTTGGTTAAGTGTTGATTTTGGATTTAGTTGGAATTTCAAAGGTGAGTAAACTCACAATGATTATTGGTGAACGTAATTTACGAAATTACGTTATAAATAGAATTAATTGTGTGATTTATATATATACATTTTTTGTAACGACCCGAATTCTTATATTTAATTTCTTGAATATTCTTGAAATTAATTCAGGGATTAGATAATAGTTTTCTTATCTAGTTTGTGAAGGGAAAGTATTTCGGGACGAATATTTACTTGAAACGTTTTATTTTCAAGGGGTCAAGAGTTGACTTTCTTATTCGTTAATTTTCTTTGATGACTTCCTTCACAAAAGTCGTAGAGCTTGTCAATACGAGTTCGTAGACATGTGGCACGCAAAATTCTGATATTATATGAAGAAGTTATGGTCAGCGGAAGTTTGATGTATTTTCGAAGCTTTTCTGACCTAGTCAATTATTTCGTAAAAACTGCTCCAATGGGTTGATTATTTGAGGATATGGTCTTCTAATGATTTGTAATAGACGTCTTAAGGAAACTCTGAGAGTTGGAATCACCTAAAAATAATATTTCTATAGTTAGTTATGATTTTTACAAGATACATAGAGCACAAGGAGAAATGGAATTTGCCTTGTGATGGAAGCATAACCCAATATTGATCTCACTCTTGCAACTGATCCTAAGTCTCTCCAGCACGTAAGCAATCAGCCTTAAACCCTTATTTCTGATTCTTTAATTAACTACTTGCTTATCAAGTAGAGGTAATCAACTAAGCTTAAGAACTAACCAAAGTAAGGTAGCTAAATCTCTAGCCTATATAAACACATGACCTCTACCACATTTCTTCAACTTTAATCAGATTAAACTCCTTAGTTGAAGTATAAACCAACTAATCCCTCCTACTTCACCTTCCCAATACATAGAAATTCCCTCTAGAAACAAGAAAATAGACAATCTTTAGTTAAAAATCCATTGCTCAAGAACTATATTTCAATTGAATAGTTCAATCTTCCAACCTTCTATTGATCACTTCATTTCATGTAAGTACAGAATACATCCTTATAGTTTTTGTCTTTAAGATTTATCAAAGGTACAACAAAAGAAATGGAAAAGGATAAGTTTTATAGAAAGCTAATCTTGTTTTCTGAATAATCCCGTCAGCCAATTTGACTTGAAACTCATATTCTTTTTTACGTCTTTACTTATTCATAAATTGGTAAATTTATTCTATCTCTGTTTAAATTTCACGATAATCCAACTAAAACGTGCGTAATCTATATTTTTGACACATACTCTGGAAAACGTATAAATGTTCATAACTTCAAGTTGCATATATCACTCATTTCTGCCAAATTTTGACTTTATATCAATACGAACCATAACAAACTTTATCTGGAGAATATCATAATAATTGATAAATCAGACGGTAATTTTGCAATTAAGGTAAAATCATGAATACCTACTTAGTATGTTTTGTTAGTATTTTTCTACTTGGACACTTTATAATATTTGATCCATTGAATTCTTGTGAAAATCCTTTGAGATAGGGATCTACCTATATCGGACTCGGGCAGATATTGAATTTGAACTTCAATAATTATAATTGGAGAACAAAATTCTCTCTACTTGACTAAAGAACTAAGAAACCTTACTGATTTCTTTTTTTATTTCTTGTAAAGCTTACAATAACTACTTTTAACTTATTTATCTATACTGTAATACTTTTTTGTTTTTATACTCTCTTTACTGTTTGTGTGGTTTTCTGGCTCTGGTATGGTTTCCCCTCCACCACCCCGCCGGTGACTACCCGGGGCGGCTCGCGCGCCCCAGTCAAAATACTAATAACCCCACCATTACACCTAAAACCACCAGTATTCACATATACGAACCACAACCTCGATAAAAAACCTACACCCCACTATAATACAACCTATAGAATAGAAACCCAAGGAACACAACCCACAAAACCCGTTCCAAACTTCTAACTCAAACATTACCACTAACCGAAACTTATACCAAAATTGTAAACAAACACCTACTAACTAGATTACTAAACTACAAACACCTAACCAAAAACCACTAAACCACAAAAAGCAGAACCACCTGTATACCAACAAGTAAGAAACTCCCAACACTGACCACCTTAAATAGGAATAACCAAACTTAACTTAACCCTAACATTCACAACCACCTTCTTTGCTCTGGAGACCGTTTCCAAAATCTTAACTTGCAGCAAAAAAGGACTCACCCCCGCTGCGGAAAGCGCTTGAACACTCCCTGCCTTACCCACGCTACGGAACCTACTACACATAATATAACTACGCCCCTTTACCCGTCTTTATTATTCCTCGACTATTGTATCTTTTTTGATATTACCATAGATATCAAACTATACACCGTATACTCGATTCTATAACGTATAGAATTTTCCCAAAGCACCACCCCAACCACCCACTCTACTTGTGTGCATAACAAAACACTTGAAAAACAACACAATCCCACTGTACTAACCAACAAGAAGAAACACAAACCTTTCATTAAACCCTCCCCCCAACCGACCTAAAGCTACAGACCCAAAGCACACAAAAATTCCCAACCCGAAACCAGGACTTACAACACCCCAAAGCTTTTACTGCTCATACCAAATAGGAATATAACCACATATACAGATTAACCCAAATATCCTCAAAGTCATACAAACTAATAAACGATATATAACAATACACAGATTCCCCACGCCAGAACAACTCCTTACTGTAACAACCGATTTTAACACGGACGCCAAACCCTGGCGGGCCCACGCCCTGGCAAACAAACCCCCCAAACCCCCCCAAACACGTAAGATTTGTCTTTAATAAGACCTGCTAACCACGCCAATGCTAACCAGTAAGAACCAAAGACACATAACTGAACATAAAAAATACTTATACAGAAACTTATAACTAAATTAGTAGATATAAGTTTATTAGCTTTAGTCCAAGCCATGCACATTGACCAACTCTGGTTAATCCACACAGCCAAAAACGGACACTTCAAGGATCAGGAATCAAAGGACCCACATCCAAGTCCAACCAAGACCAAAACTACTTTAACTAACTATTAACAAATTCTAGTTATCGGTTCTAGCTTCGAAAAGAAATGGCTAGCAGAGGAAGACCCGAGTGACCTTCCGGCACTTGTTAGATGACTGAAAGACTAGACACGGACCTTAGAAGAGCAAGAGAAATGAGCCATTAAAGCACAGTTGACGCTTTAGAAAACGGTTTTAACGCTGGCACTTGAACTAAGAGCTGAGACTTGAGACAAGAGGGATCGGGCGACCTGGACGGTTACGACTGTTTAAGCAGGATCATAGGGGCAAGGAGGGAAGCACAGCTGAACTGTTAGGCTAGACCCCTACTATTTACTGCTGTACGTAGGCTAAACGCTGCCAAATAGCACCAAGCGCGCGAGACCAAAAGCTTGGCTTAGCACCACCTCAAAAACAACTAACTAGATTCACCGGAGCAACAAGAGCCGGTTGCGGCCCAAACAAGGAACCCAGAGAGCGAACACACACCAAGCACACTGACCCACAACCAATGGAGGGGGATACACCCTTCTATGACGAGAACACAACATATATCGGGAACTGTGTTGTGTTAAATGATGCAATATATTGTGAAAATTAATCATAATATTATATTGGTGATTGCATTGATTGTTGAATGTGAGTAAACGTCACGAAATATTGTGATGAGATTGAGTGCCAGATGTGAATAAATTCACAATGTTTGGTCAGTGAATTGTGTTCTCAATAATTTGAAAATATTCTTATTATTGTTGTGATTGATGTAGAATTAGGATTTATATTGTATGATATTTTGAATCACCCTAGTATTAATATACACAGTATCAGACGTGTGGGGTAAAATACACAGTATGGGACGTGTAGGTTCAATATATTCTATAATATGAATTCTCGAGATTAGAATAGCGCTTATGCTTAGGATATATGTTGTTGCTTGATATTAGTGTTGAGGAATACTAGATATATTGGATTCATTTGAGGAGTTTGAGGTATTGTAGAATTATTAATTAGAATAGAAAATTGTATTTTAAAAATAAGTTTTGTTTTGAAATATATATGGACTTGATCGTCAACGGTTCATAGTTAGGTGAAAACGAAGTTTATTTATAAAATCATTTTGTTTTAAAAATAATGCACTATGAGAGAAATCATATGGTTACAGTGATTTGGTGTGAGTTGAATATATGACGAGGATATGCATATACTGTTTTGGGGAATGAGAATATACGTTGACTTTGAGGATTGATTGGATGCGAGTAAATTCACGATTGATGGTTGGAAAAGGTGTTTCACGTGATTGAGTTATGGTTGAAGTATTCGATGACATGGGAATGAATCTCTCTCTTATTTATTTAGCTTATATCTAGGTTAATATATATTTTATATTGCATGGTATGTTAGTGTTATTTTTGCGAATGATATAAATATATACATAAACCATGGTGATTGATAAAGAGTGTGTTGTGGTGATTTCGTTGTGAGTAATAATATATCATGAGTTTGATTTTATTATTGTTACTGGATGTGAACGAGTCTGTTTCAGGTCCAATGTGGCCTCCTTAAGTGTTATGAAAGGGTTTCGACGTAGAGTTGGACCTTATGGTACATTGGACAAGCGTCCCAATCAGTTAGAGCTCTAGTCTGTCTACTAATTCTTTTGTATTACCGGGAATGAGCCTGTGATACAGAAGTTTCTTTTGTGTTATCGGGAATGAGTCTGTGATACAAAAGTTGTGTTTTCTAAAAGAGGTCTCAAGAGTATTCATTCTTTATTGTCCAGTTGGGCATTGAATTATTGATTGATGATTTTGTATAAACTTTACATATATTATTGGAATTATTGTGTGATCGTTGTTATCGGCTTGACATTTCTTTATTTAAGTTATAGAAATTAATGATGTTATATGCTATGACATTACTTAATTTGATTATTAAGTTGAGATATAAAAATTGTTATCTCTTGTGAGTGTGTGTCGTGTTTATTCATACATGGTTCAAAAGCTTACCGGGTTTTTGTTATTTCAACCCGGTACACTATTTGATGGTGTAGGGGTTAATCCTGCAGGTTAGGATGACCAGGACTGAAGTTGAGGTTTCTTAGTAGTACGTTTACCATTGGATGTTTTGTTAGTTTTCCGCTGTGTAGTAAGCTCTGAGTGAGTGTTTACTTATTATTTTGAAGTTTCAATTTAATTTGTAAATTATTATAATGTAATATTCAACTCTAAAGAATGAGTCTGTATTGACATTGGCGGGCTCGGTGAGTTGTTGGATTAAAAAGAAAAAAATTCCAGGTAATTTGTAAGTTAGCCGAGCCTTCATGTTCCAGATTTGTTTTATTGATAATAACAAGTTGTTATTTATATTACGAAATTTGGGGCGTGATATTAATTCCTGGGATTTCGATCGAGAGCTTCAAGGACATTAACCTTCGATATGTAATTGTTCCCAATTGGTTATGAGTGATAGGGTTATTAATTTCTATATATCATACACGATGAAGACCTAATCTTTTATGACCTAGCCAGGAAGTCTAATGGGAAATGAATAAGGATCGCTTTGCAGGTTGATGTTGTTCTTTGTATAGAAAACTAGTCCCTGCTCTCACAATAAATACAAGCAAAAATTCATCTAGCCTCATAACATCAAGAAATTGATTGAACAAAGCAGAAGATCAGTTTTTACTCTCCAGATGACCTAGCCTCATCGATCAGATTAATGTTCATATACTTGATGTTTAAGTCATATATATATATATGATTGATTGTTCCTTTTGTAATTTCTTTATGGATGCGTTTATGCAACGTATACTCTACCTTCTCCTAATTAAATTCCAGTCTTGTGCATGCGTCTGAGTGTTTCTGTAGCAGTACGTGTACTCAACACAGAACTTATGTAATTGGCCGGAGCTCCGATTTTCCCATATGTATCACTACTTTACATGATCGTTCCTTTGAATTAAGATTGCACACTTCCACTTAAACGCGTACTATATATCTGAAATTTATATAAAAGAAATGCTAATTATTATTCGCATTTGAGTGGTCTCATTATTGAGTTTACTTGCGTGGGGGGACTTGATTATATTCATCTGGAATACACATGGATTCAACAATGATTAATCAATAACAAGCAAAGCTAGCTTTTAATTAATTTATTGCTGGCTAGCTTTTCAATTCATTGCCAGCTTCTTAATTTCTCTCTTCTCCGACATGCGTTTTCGATTAGTATCAACCCATTTGTGCAAGCAGTTCAGTAAGCCAAAATAGATAAAAGCTGTAAAGCAATGCACCCAATTGGTTTCATGAAAAGACATTCATCAAATGAGAGCTCAAAGAAATCATGGAGATTTTTTTGACCAGAAAACACTTTTCAAAGTGATGAGTACGTAAGTAGCCTATTAGATTCAATAATACAATGGCTTTTTGGTCAAACAAATATATTAACGTAGTAGCTTTTTCTCTACGTGCATGATCAAGTAAAGTTGCAAAAAAGAGCCAACACAAAATGGTTTTGTCCTTTTGCTTAAAGGGTTGTCGATCATATGTTTATTGTCTGAAATTAAGAGTAAATATCTTGCTTGGTGCAAGCGTGTGTGAAAAAGAAAACGATTTATTTGCTCCTAGTGAAGGCAACAAGTTTGTGCATGAAAAAGCAAACGATGAAATTGGGTTTGTTGGATTGGAAAGGCTAGTCTAGCTAGCTAGTTCATTGATTGAAGACTTACTCCACTTAATAAATCTATGGGGAAAATTATTGAATATGGACTGGACAGTACATAATTAGTGATATTAATATTGATACTTTATTGTAATCATAGAGCTATTAATTAGTTATGCTTCACCATGTATGAGTCCATTAAGGGATTCATAAACTAGTTGTAACTTTTTGATGGCGTAGTATGATAGTGTATGGTATACATTATTAGTTGAATTAAGTAAGAGATGAATAGCAAGTTAAACTACTTTAAATAAAACTTTCATTGAAGAATTAGGATAATACATGTTGGTGAGTTGTGGTCGGTTGGTTATTAGCAAAATCATCACTGTAGAGGTCACATGCAAGTTCGAATCTCACTAGCATTTAAGGATATGGGTGGAGTGAGATAAAAATTTTCGTTTTTCCTCAATAATAATAATAATAATAATAATAAAAGAATTAAAATAGCTCATTCGTCTAGATACACTCGTTTATTATAGGGGCTTGATGCTAGGGTTTCTGCATTGGGTTTTGGGCCTAGGTCTTTGTATTTGGTTTTGGGCTAGTGACTTTTATTTTTTCATTTTAATGAATGGAGGGTCTGCAACCACTCCTGTTTAGAGGGGATGTCGCAGGTTTGCAAATAGATCTCTAGTGGTTTTATCTTTTTATCGGGATTTGTTAATGCTTATCTGAATGTGTCTTATGGTTAGAATGATCACTTTTTATACTCCACACGTTTTTATTTATCTTTGTTGAACTTTGAACTTTTAATGGATTGAGTATTTCTCTCAAAAACAGAATTGCCAATTTAAGGCCTCCAACAACCTATTATTTTTATTAATTACTAAATAATATAACTAATTTTTTACTTCCTCCCTTATGTATAAAACGTAAACTAAAAATACGTAGATTTACTTTTCATATTTTCTCTCTCTGCCAAATATAGGAAAATTTAAAAAGTTTTAACTTTTGTTTGATCGTGTTTTCCTAATTTCTAATTTTAATTTATTTTACATCGCTCACTTTCATCCCCTACTAGCTAAATATAATCTTAAATTAATTTTAGCTCTCAAATTTTATTTTTTTTGGAATAGTCACATATAAAACTAATTAGCTCTTCTCCTTATTTTGTTTTTCCCGAGTTTGATGAGTTTCTCATAAGGGATTCCAATTTGCATTTTAACCCAACACTTAATTTTCTTCTGTATTTCTTCTTTGATTTTCCCATATATCTTAGTCTTAATTAATCATCATTAATTTCTTCTTTAAAAAAAAAGTGTAGAATGCATTTCTGCATGTTGACATAGGAAGTAAACCAAACCAACAAAGTATTACTTGTGTTAAACCAACAAATTGATTGACCACAACAAAGGAGTGTTTCAGGGTCGATCTGTAGTGTGGGCATTGAACGTTCTAAAAGAAGAGTACTATATATAGTGGGATAAAACATGTACGTGGACACTGCTGGTGATATATACATGATTTTATATAATTTTTGTGTACATGATTTCTTAACATTGCATTTGAAAGCTAAAGGGTTCTGGCACTAAAGGGTCAGATCGAGTTCGAATCTCCTTTCTCCTTTAAACTCAAAACTTAAGTATCACAACGAGAGTACGTGTTACTCCTCAAGCACTGCCTTTCAGTTTCATCAATTTGGGGATAGTTGTCCTAAAGGTTTTTGTTTGTAATTTCTTTTCTCCATCGAAAAAAAGAGAGAGAGTTAATACTCCTTTTTAGGTCATAAAATAGAGGTAAATTAGTCAAATAAGTGCATAAAATTAGTTAAGTTTTAAATGAAAAGTAAGCGATAATCATCTATATTCTCCTATTACACCACACTATCCTTCCACTCCCCTTTCCACATTCCTTCCTGTAAAACTCCAAGTAACAAACCCGGACAAATAACCTTTCAAGGATCCACACCACTTCACATTACACACCCCCCCCCCCCCCATCATCATAAATTCAACCTCTTTTCTTCTCAAATGATTTCATCTAGTAATACTACATCCAACATTCCTATTATATTATTTATTTTTATCCTATTCCTCAATACCCATATCATTAGCATTTGGTACCTACCCACTACTCTACATAGACCCCAATACACAACCTAACAAACCACCCGAACCCCCCAACACCTACTTCCTTTCCACCCACCCTACTTCACTCCCGCTCACTCCCCCTCATTTAAACCCCCCCCCCCCTCCCTTCCGATATTATTGCCTGTGGGAAGGTTCCATGCAGAATCCAATGGAGTAAATCGAGTTAATTTATGTTCGAAATCCATAAAAGGAGAACAAGAATAGGGACCTTTAGTGACGAATCTTTGTCGGTAAGGTTTTCTCCCCCTATGGCGACGAAACGTTGTCATAGGTGGTTTGGTGATACTCCCACGAACGATAGTGTTTCGGTTATACCTCTGAAACATTAGGTTCGGCCCGAAGTTTCCAGGATGGATTTAGAAAACTTTGGGTAGAGCGGGATGCCAAACTTAACTCGCTCCCTTCGACCGGTAGTAGTAGAGATGGAGGGGCACTAACACCCTACTCACTCCTTACCGACTCAACCCAGTAGGGACCTGTGGGACAGGCAAGCTTGGTGAGGTTTCTTCCAACGACCTTATCGGGTTACAGAACCTTGTTCAGGCTTCTTCTCGTTCCATATCGGGGTTTCGGCCCCACCTTGGAACCCAGCGGATGGGGCGCTCTCGCAGCACGCCTCCCCCTCCAGTTGGGCTCGAAGGTATCCCCGTTTAAGAAAGGGGGGAGAGAGGGTGCAGTGGAAAACACAACCAACTTGAAAGAGACGTTATGAAACTACGGGTTTTCGACTTGACTGACTTGAGCCTCACCTGTTCGGCCGGTTCGGCGTCGCCGGTCCGTAGTCCCTGGCGCGATGTGGCTTTCGGGTTGGGGAGGGAAAAGAAAGGCGAGAAGTCCGGGACCCAACATATATATATTGTTTGATGTAGATTTATCGATCATTTTTTATGCCCAAAATGTACTATATATTTAATTGATTTCTTCCTAAAACAAATTAATCAAAGCAACTCCAATTCAGTGCTTCCTCAAAAAGCACTATCATATGCTTATCCAAGACTGCCGGGTGACATTGATGTTACAATCATGATACTAGCAGAGATAAGTGCTCCAAAGATTTTTGAGCAGACATTGAAATGAAAAAAAATCCCTCTAGTCAAATAATTATACCGGGCAATAATTAAGAACATATTCATATGATTGTAATTAATTAAGCTTTTTCATATGGCGATAATTTATATTTAATTTTTGGCAAATTACTTTTTACTTTTTGCATACTTTTCTTGTCTCCTTGTCATTTAGAAAACCCCTCTCTTGTTTCTCTCTAGCGGCGGCGTCGTCTTCGCGCCTCCAACCCAGCGGGTTCCGACCCGATCTAGTCTTCTCCTCCCTCACAGGTGTGAGAAGGGATAAAGGTGGTATTGTGCGGGTTTGATCCGGGTGCCTCTTACCGGGTTTTGTTCGTGCTCCTCTCTCTTGCTTTTGCTTAGCCAGTCGGGTTTGGTGGTGCGGCAGTGGTTGCTCCTGGGCTACCGTTTGCGAACTCCGGTTAGAGGTGGGGATAACGAGTGGGTTCCCTACCACGGTCAACGACGATATCTCTAGCTGCGATTTGTTGGTTGTTGAAGCACACCATGAGCGGCTGGAAATGGCGACCACGGAGTTAGTTTTCCGGCCGGTGATTTTGTTGATCAAGACTAGGCCAATGGGAGGGGCTTCTGCGACGGGCTTGGGGTGAGGCTTTTGGGCCGGTCTCGAGTCCGACATACAGTGGGTTCTTGTGATGGTTTGGGCTCTAACGGAGGGTGTCTTGCCACCCTCGTCTATTACTTAGTAATTTGGGTTTGGCCTACAATGATGACGTACATCTTCGCGAAAGCTGGTCTATGAGTTTTTGATCGTACCACAATTGCGTGCTCGGCGGTTGGATTCTCTCTAGTTAGGGTAGTTTTTCTTGTTGTATTTCAACTTTGTAGGCTCGTTTTGAATAAACGAGCGAACAAGTCTTAATGAGCGGTTCCGTTTAGTTTTCTAGCTTGCCTGACCTTCAGAGTTATGGGTTCAGGCCTAGGAGATTGATGTAAGGTGCCGTTTTTTGGCCATGATTCTTGATTAATATAATCTGATTATCCTTCAAAAAAAAATAATTAGAAAACCCCTAGTTTTTTTTACAGCTAATACCAATTGATTCGGCCCAAAAAAAAATCAATTAAAAGTTTAAAACTAGTGATATTGTGATAACTTATAATTAAGCTAAGAGCATCTTTAGCGATGTTAGCTATTTTTTAACCAAATTTAAGTTAAAATAGCTAAAAAGTTATTTTGGCTAGCCAATTTGAAATTATGTCTGCACCAACTAGTATTGAATTTAAAATATTTTTTTAAATAAAAAATAGATTAAGTGTATTTAATATTTACACAAAACTACTAAAAAGAATGTATTAAATTAACAAAAATAATAGAGACTCATCTCCTCTCTTTGTTAGAGCCAATAGCTAAAAGCAAAGAGAGAACTTGGGAGGGAAGTAAAATAGATGAAAAACTAAATTCCTCTAAAATACTAACTAAAATAGAGAGGGAAAGACCTAAAAACTATTTTGCGGAAAATAGTGCCCACTCTCTCTTTAGCTAGTATTGAATTTAAATTATTATTTTAATGAATAAAAAATAGTTTAAGGAATTTAATAATTATACAAAACAACTAAAAGGAATTTTTAAATGAATAAAAATAATAGAGGCTCATTTCTCTCTATATTTATTAGTCATATGCTAAAAGCTAAAATAGAGAGTAATTAGGAGGGCGCTAAAATAGGAAAAACTAAACATACTCTCTAAAATAGCTAAGGAGTAAGAGGGGCGCTAAACGCTCTAACGAAACGATTTAATTCTTCTTTTTTTTTGTTACAAAAAGTTTAGGGGAGGGGAGCACCCACACACATGGCCGCAACCCCAAACCTTTTGACCGGATTTACAGAGAAATTTACACATCACCCACCAAATCGAAACGTGGCAGTGGGGATCAAATTGAGATTGGGCCTTAACCCCTATTAAATTCTTTACTAGCCTTCCTACACGCGACTTGCACGTGCAGAAGGCGGCGGTTATGTGAGAAACATTTTCAATTATATAGTTTTTCCGCATTACTTGCTTTTCATTTTATTATAATACTTTCGAAATCAAATAATAAATAAAAAAAGAAAAAAAGAAATAGGTAAGTTGGCGCGTATGGAAGGTGGCACTCGTGTGTCGAGAAACGTTCTCAATTAAATAGGTTTTCCGAATTACTTGCTTTTCATTTTATTATAATACTTTTAAAATCAAATAATAAATAAAGTAAAAGGAGAAATAAAAAAGAAAAAAGAAAAAAGAAATAGGCAAAGTTGGCGAGTATGAAAGGTGGCACTCGTGTGTCGAGAAACGTTCTCAATTATATAGTTTTTCAATATTACTTGTTCTTCATTTTATTATATAATACATTTGAAATCAAATAATAAAACAAAATAAAAGAAGAAATAAAAAAATAGGCAAGAAGGCAAGTTGATGTGAAAACCTCATATTAATTAATTAATTAATTTATTATTATGTCATTTTACTGTTTTAACCTTAGTATATTTAAGTTTATTTATTAGTTAATATATGTTATGAATAACCAATTTTCAGTTTTCAAAAATTTATCCACAACTGATGTTTTGACTTTATTAATATAGATGTACATATATGCACACACATAAAGCAGCATTATATATATTTTTTCCTGAAATACATATAGGACTACTATTCGGGTATTAAAATCGTCAAAATTTACTGATTAATTATGTACGTATGGGTAAAATCATCAAATTAGGTTACAAACAAAATAAAATAACATAAAACAAAGCTGTTAGTACAAAAAATAAAAACATGCAACTTTGTGGTACGTGCATGTTAGATGTTGTTTATCTTCTCAAATACGGTAATATAAATAATTTTATCTTTCCAAATATGGTAACATAAATAAATAAATTAAGTAAATGAACTCGTAAAAATAGTACGTATTATTTTGTGGAGTACAAGAATTACTTAATGTTGTAATTACTTTCACACAAGAATTAGTAGGAATTAAGACAAAAAAAAGTAAAAGTTAAGTTTGAGATTCATAAATAGAGCAAGCAAATGAGTAAATAAAAGAAGAAAAGTAAAATGTATAGGGGCAAGAAAGAAAGATAGAGAACAAGTAGGCTAGCTTTAATTTGTCTTTCTGCCATTGAGAAAGAACTGCCTCAGAAGTTCCAACACGTCCATATACTGCCTTTGTACGTAGGACATACCACTTTCCCCCACTCAACCAACCACTCAACCAGCACCTGCTCTTGCACTTGCACTGAATTGATCGAGTCCCATCAGATCATATCAGATCATATCCATCTCACTCTCAACAGACATATTTTCCAGACAAATTAAAGGCATTTCTTTGCTATTGTAATTGTCCTAGACCTATATAGATATGCTTATTCCCCTTTCGTTTCAATCAACTAGGCATGGAAGGCAAACAATATGATGAGCAAAGCAGCCACCACTACTCCTCAACTCATCAGCTTTGCTATGTCCATATAGTCCATGCACATTCCCTTGGAAATGTGTCGGACCAGGCCAAGAGAGACGTACTTTACTCGTCCACCATACGACGCACGTTGATGGATGGATCGATTGATCCATCCATCCGATGTCGAACAAGTAGGGAAAAGTGTCATGTGTCCTTGCTGTGATTCTCTCTCCCTCCCAGGTTACGAATCATTTGAGATGATTGGGAGCTGATTAGACCTCCATTTGTGTATCTACTTCTTTGGTGCTAGTTCCACTTGCTGGTCGATGATCATGAGAATTCCGTAGACCTGTTCATCTGGGAACCACTTTTTAATTTTTATATACATGCATGTACTTGGACATTTGACATATAGAATCTGTGCGAATAAATCTTACTAGCTATTAGTCAAATTAATTAATTAATTAATTAATTGATAGTATATATTTTGTACAAACTATGAAAATTAGAATCTTCTAGAAAAAGGAAGGGGATTGGAATATTCTGAAATTGCAGAAAGTAGGTTTAATTCCTTCATCTGTCTAGGGTTAGATAGAATCTATCATTTTAATTTTTTGATACTTGATTTGGTTAAAGATTATGCTGCTTATGCAAGGAGAATTTGGATAAGAGTGGAAGGTTTATGCCCAACTCCACCTGTGAAGTACCCCTTGCCGCCGTTTTCACATTTGATTACATCGATTATTCTATATATCTGGAATCGGAATATAATTGGATTGGATAGGATCATAGAATCTTTACCTTAATACTATTACGGTAAAATTATATGTAAATATTTCACTAGAGAATTGATTTCTCAAACCTTCACTACTATATATGATAGAGAACAATAGAGTGTTACTTTCTGATGATCGATCTACCTAATCAACTTTACATTTTTTTTTTCTAATACAAAAACAACTGACGTCTATATATATATATATATATCTATATTTTTTTTTCTGAAAAAATTAAGTACGTACACTTGTTATATACTTATTAGTTTTCTTAATTTTCTTTATTAAGGGGAAGAAAATTCAAACTTTGAAAATCTTTCGCATATCAAAAAAACAAAATGAAAAAACAACTAAACTGCAAGCTAGTTAGTTGGTAAATTACTATGTACATATTATCCAAACGATATTTACCTCAGTATAAGACTGTAAGAGTACACATATTTCTGTTTTTATATCGTTTTTCTTTTTGTTTATTAATTACTAGTTGACGGTTTAGAGTTTTTAGTATAGGGTTTATTGTGAAAATGTATTAAACAAGAAAGAGTATCTGTGTGCTTTCCTACAAATTTTTAATGCATATATATGGGCTGTTTAATTAAAAGAATGTTTAAACCCATAAAATATCTATCTTCACTCTATTCATATGCATGGCATATATACCACTTTAGTTAAACTCATATATTATATGTCCATGCATGCTAATTAAATTAATGATGGGTCACTGTCTCTATTATCGATCATTCGGCATTCACAAATTTGAAGGTGGATTGATCCGAGAGTGTTGTTTTGCTTAGACAAATAACTGAATAAGGACATCGAAATTAACCTATATATATATATATGCATGTTTGTTGGCTGTGCATATATATAATTGATCGGTCCTATATATTTCTTTAGTAGAAAATGGGTTCAATGTCATCAAAAGCTTACTCCACCCTCACCACTTTGTTTACTTGATGCCTCCTCAATAATGTGACACATTTATCCCACCTCCCTCTATTTGATCATGTCAAGCCAATCCAATGAAACAACATGCATGTTACAAGTGTATTTAGGTGGGCATGTTAAGTGTGCCACCTAAATACACACGTAACATGTCCACCTAAATTAAGGTGGGCATGTCTGATGCTGCTAACTATTTCAAAAAGTCACAACTATTAGAGATACCTTATATATCGATTGACTTAATTGAATGTTAATTAGATTTTACGAATACTCTATTATTAGGGACATGATCCTAAAGAAGTTGAGATTCCTACATCCTTATCCTACTGACTTTTATAGGATGATCAATTAGACAATCGATCGGTTATCTACAAAGGCCGATCCTCATCACATCTAGTAATTATTTTCGAACCAAGCATGTGAAAACATGAGATGAACGCCCAACTCAATGAAGGTACAAATGGAAGCATTACCAACTTTTCAATTGTAGTTCTTACGTTGTGGATGGATCTAATTCTCTGATTTCAGATATCACCTGCCTTCTTTCTCGAGTTCGATCAGAGAGTCTTTGAGTCATAAATCCGTACTACTTCCTAAATTCCTGAAGGGTCTTGTTTGGCGTTCGACGAATTCATTCGAAGACAAACATAAGATCTTTCGTCTTTTAAGTAATTGATCGTGGAAGAAAACATTCTATGAAGTTTTGAAGAATTGATCTTTAGAAATCTTCGACCAGAGCAATACAACAATTCTCTTATCAAACAAAGGCAAGAAAATCAAGTTGATCATACACATAAACGAACATAACACGGCACAATTACCTGCCTTATAAAAATATATATTGTAATGAAACTACACTCATTTTCCATTAGCAGACTAGTAGGAGATAGGATTCTCATAGCTAGGAATCTTAAAAGAGATTTTGAATATAAAAATATGTAAAGGAAGCTCCATTTATTTCCGACAATATTTGTATAGTGGATGGTAAATTCTGAAAGTCGAGAAGATTAAAGTAGAGACTAGAGAGTGATGTCGAATGAAATTTTGATAGACAGATCGACAAGTAACAGTGAAAGAGTATATTTCAGTACGTACAGTGGCCTCCCCACTTGATCGATATAAATATGTGTGAGCATCCCTTACTTCTCTCTAGGGAGAAACACAGATCTTCAAGTGTTCTTCCTCTCTCTCAATCTCTCTGTCCTTTTTCTCGCTGATCAATTATAGTTATTAGCAATAAAAAGGTCCTTGCTAGCTTTTTCTGTATACAATGGCGAAGCCAACTTGCTTCAGCAACTTCCTTGAGAGCTCAAAACCCTACTTTGCAATGATTTCGTTACAATTCGGCTATGCCGGCATGAACATCATCACCAAAGTTTCTCTGAACCGAGGAATGAGCCACTATGTGCTCGTGGTTTACCGCCACGCCTTTGCAACCGCAGTTATTGCCCCCTTTGCCTTCTTTTTTGAGAGGTGTGAATCAATACACTGACACTTGTGATTTACACACTTCTTGGTGATCAATAGTTTGGCAAAATATATGACAAATCACTAAACTTCTGTTTCCGATATTGCAGGAAAGCACAGCCAAAGATAACATTCCCAGTTTTCATGCAAATATTTATCCTCGCTCTTCTTGGGTGACTACTCTAGCTTTTGTCCATCATCTGCGTCAATTTCCATATCTGAGATATTATGTTGTAAAATTATCAATATGGACCATTAACCAGTTAGATTCTAGTGCGAAAAGTTTACCCAAATTAAGAGTATGATAACATAGCATGCATGCCATATATATGTGGCAGGAGATCGAACATGTCCCCCTAAATTTTTATGTATTTCAATTTGCAGGCCAGTGATTGACCAAAACTTCTACTATGCCGGCTTGAAGTTTACATCTCCGACGTTCTCTTGTGCCATGAGCAACATGCTCCCGGCCATGACTTTTGTCATGGCCGTCATATGCCGGTAAAGCCACTAATTGAAAATAAAATCATACCCTTATTTTATAATTTGTTTGTTTTTTTTTTATGAAAGAAGAGATGAAGGAATTAAGGATAAAAAACCAGACAGCTAGTTAATTGGTAAATCATATTGATCAAGCCTGGAAATTAATTAATGGATCTCTTTTGATTATTAATTTTTTTTGGCTACCTGCCGATCAATCATATATTAATTAATTGTATTACTTTGGTTTGGTGGAATCAAACTCAAAAAGGATGGAAAAGGTAGACATGAAGAAAGTGAGATGCCAAGCAAAGGTAGCAGGAACCGTAGTGACAGTGGCTGGGGCCATGTTGATGACCTTGTACAAAGGCCCCATTGTTGAGATGTTGTGGTCTAAATACATTCATCCCAAATCATCATATGTCACAGATACTACCGGAACCGGCGACAAACACTGGTTCTTAGGCTCCATACTCCTCACCATCGCCACTCTCGCCTGGGCTTCTTTATTTGTATTGCAAGTAAGTATTGCTAGCTACATACCAATGCTATACGTACTTTCGGGTTTGTTTGTTTTTCCGAATGAAAAATAATTTATGTTACTCATTGATGACCAACTACCAGAACAAAGCTTTGAAGACGTACAAGGATCATCAGCTGTCTCTCACATCACTGGTGTGCTTTTTCGGCACTCTCCAGGCCGTTGCTGTTACCTTTGTGATGGAGCACAAACCCTCGGTCTGGAAAATTGGGTTCGACATGAACCTCCTTGCTGCTGCCTATGCTGTATGTAACTCGATCCATCGATCTCTCTCCATTACTCTCTCAAATTCGTGTGTTATCAATTAGTGACATTTTTTTATTGTGTTATTTAATTATATGTAGGGGATTGTGACATCAAGCATTTCATACTATGTACAAGGACTAGTGATGAAGAAAAGAGGTCCTGTATTTGCAACTGCTTTTAGCCCTTTAATGATGATCATTGTGGCTATCATGGGCTCCTTCATCTTGGCAGAAAAAATCTTTCTCGGAAGGTAGTTGATATATATATATATATATATTTTTTTTTTTTTTTTTTTTGCGGTTTCATTTTTTCCTTTTTGCATGCATGCATGTTATCCCTCGTTCTAGTCCACTACTTTAGCTGATCAACATTACTGTTGCAGTGTACTCGGATCGGTGTTGATTGTGGCCGGCCTATACTCAGTCCTGTGGGGAAAGCACAAAGAAGGATTGGAGAACAAAAACGATGAGATACCGGAGGCAATAAAGGACTCTCACGTAAACGGGACGTCGGTTGTGTTGGCCCTTAACGGAGACATTGAAGCTAATGAAGTGAAGAAACCAGAAGCTAACAAGCTCTCCTCCGTTGCTATTTGTATACCCTTCCCAGAACTTCCCATGAAAGCCTAAGATGGCAAAGTTAAAGAATGTATCGTGGGGAAAGGGAATGGTTTTTTTTTTTTGGTCTTTTCAGCCCCTCAGAAGAATTTGTTGTTTTTAATATGAATTTTATGCGGTTAATTTTGCTGGGTTAGCTGCTGCATGTATGTAACGAGCTCCATCGAGCTAATTATGGAATTAAGAGATCCCAGAGCTAATTAGCCTTCTCTCTCTCTCTCTCTCTCTCTCTCTCGGTTAATTTTAAGAGGTTTCTAGGAATTAATTGCTGACGTCTCTGATGCAGATTCCACTAACTAATAAGTGGGTACTGCTTGGCTTGTTGCACACTAGCTTTGAAGCAAAAGTACGTTGGGTCATATATCTTGGCCGGCTTTAATTAATTTGTTGTGTTCTCGGAATCTAAATGCACCCACCCAGTTAATGCCTTCATACAATTCCACTAGAATATATTACAGAATATATATATATATATAATATATACATACACACACAAATGAGTTTATGCATACGGCATACCCATTGTAAAGAGGACGTACGTTCATAATAGTAATATTTAGGGTTTTACTTTCTTTCATGTATATGCAATGTGAATCGGTGATTACCTTTGACAAAAAAGATTACAACGAATAAAGATTATAGACAAAGATTATGTGTCGTATTAAAATTGATCAAATAGACAATAAATGTTACCAAATCGCATAGAATTATTAACGCTTTGTTGTAGCATATTGAGTATGCGAATATGAGAAGTAAATAGCACAGAAATAGACGATCTTTATTGATGAATAGGTGCCTCTATATATAGAGGAATACAAGATACAATCCATAATGTAAAAGGATTCATATTCAATACATTCTTTATGTAATCCTAACTAGATACTCCTAGGTTGACAAGCACACACAAATCGGGTATCCTTCAACACTCCCCCTTGTGCGGTCAACACTATCTTCGCGTTGTCCATTAAAAACCTTGCCAAGTAACAAAAACCCAGTAAGAAAAATAACCTTGTCAAGGGAAAAAGGTACAACACACCCTTCACATTTGGCATACCAAATGTCAAACTCCCCCTCAGTTTCACTACCCCGATTTCCTCAACATGGAGGTCAGATAATCTACCAATCCAATGCTCTTGACATGCTTCTCAAATGTGGATTTAGCAATGACTTAGTAAATAAGTTCCCATTCCTCGAACCACTTGATACTTGAATCTAAACTCTTTTTTGCTGATTATAGAAAATTTTGGGGCTATATGCTTGGTATTATCGCCTTTGAAAACCTTGCTTCATTTGTTCAATCAAGATTATCCTCATAAATGCATGTATTATCTTGGTGACCTCAAACCACATGTACTTCTTATTCAATATACCTCAACCATATGCACTCCGAACCCCTCACGAAGACAAAATCTCACATTTTAAGAAGAGAAAGAGACCCCAAGAATACGAAAGACATAACCATATTAACGACCTAAACACAAAACTCCAACCCATTGGAGGAACTCTCCTCTGTTTCTACTTCGACTCAGAACATTCATATTTGTGAGCTTTACGGCTCGAGGGGGGACGGCTTGCCTGCTAAAACGGCACCCTTGAGAAATCTTTATGGGCCTGTTTGAGGAACACCAGCTAAACCACAAAACCGCTTCCCAAACTTTCACTCAAATGGTTTCAGCTTGTTCGGTCAACTAAACGCGACATCAAGGAACTTTTAATGACATCACATACCCTTCATCAGTCCTTAGACGTTTAAACCTTTTCACTCGGAACGACCTTTCGCTCCCGTTCTAGAATGCTTTCTGGGGGTGTACCTTTTCATTATTCTAACAAACCCTTTAAACCTTTATTCCGGGCCCCACGTGGCAGCTTGCAGCTCTAGTTGGAATTCATCACCGGTTTCTCGTCATTACCTTGCCGTATGCGACATTAATTGAATATTCTCCATAGGTTTTCCCCGCCCTCCGGGGGGGCCCCCCCCCCCCGGACCCTGCCTCGCCCCCGGGCCCCAGCGGCCACTCCCCGGCGCTTGGACTAATGACATGTTTATTGCTCGTATATGGTACATATAATCCCTGAGACCTCTTCGGTATCAAGTTTTCCTTTCTTTTTGTGTTCTTTTTTTGGCGGCCGCTGGGGAGGCCGTAGTCACGTAGTGGGTTAAGTTCGAAACTGGTTGATGCGTGGTTGCATCGGAGACATGTTTTTCTAAATAAGAAGCTCATAATTAAAATAAATTAAATTCATCGAAATTTTATTAAGTATCCAAATGGTTAAATCGAAAGTCTTTTATCACCTAAATCAAAATACATGAATTATTAAGCGATCTTAATATTGTAAATCCATCGATTGTTGTCAATTTGGTACTGTTTCGTTAGCCTTACTTTTAATCCGAGTATTAAAGCAGGGGGTAATTTTTTTAACACAGTGTATTGTTCGAAATTGGTTGTTAGGGTAAGGAGGGCGCAAAGATGATTGGGGCGCCTGGCCACTTAGTTAGGGGAGTGAAAGGACAAAGGAAGTAATGCACAATAGATGATTTTATTGAAATGGCAATAGACGAATACAAGATACAATCCATAAAGAAGGTTCTTATGAAGAGACCGACGCTTTTATTTTATTTTATTTTTTCTTTAAGACAATTTTTTTTGGCCAAGTTTCTTAAAGACAATTAAATATAAACAGCGCTACATGCTATGCAATAATTATTAACTTACATAGATTTAAGTGCTACCTCGATCTAGAACACTTACAAGAAGCATTTATATATATATAAATATATAAATAGTATAACCTCTTCAACTCGTGGATTTTTCTCCACTACATATGACTATGTATTTTAAAAATATATAGTCCTATGTAATGGAAAAAATATGTTTAACTCATATATCCTTTTTTTTTTAGAGAACTCCCACGGTATCCCAAAGACTTCCTAGGTCCAAAGACTAATCCGCAGTCGGGGATCTTGTCAGAACGCTTCCTCCCCCTGGCCACCACAGAATAAATTGGGATTTAACTCCAATTTGCAGTCGACAGGATTCGAACCCGGATGGGGGGTACCACACCTGGAGGCTCTTACCAACTCGACCACCAGTGGTGGTTAACTCATATATCCTCTTGGAACTACTTAAATTTTATTAATTTAGAGATATATTAATTAATCGATAAATTATTAATTATTAATTTACAAAAATATTTATAGGTTTTTTTGTCATAATTAACAATGAACATATTATATTTATTCTCTTATCAAGTTTCAATGAATTCGATTTATCACATCAAGTAACAAAGTTAATATTCAAAGTACTATCAATCTCTATATATATTTAACTAATTATGAGTTCATTGAATTATAATAAGCATAAAGAACCAATGTATTCAACTTATTTAAAACAAGTGCATACAATGAATATTGAATCAAAGCAAACACTATTTGACCCCACACAATTGCTTGTTGTTGAAATGATCCCAATAAGAGTTTATTGGATTATAATTAGCATAAAACCTCAATGACACTCCAAATTTTTTTGTTGCAATACGAGAAACCAAGTTCAGAATTTTTGGACGTATTGCGAACAACAACAGACAAACTATTTTTTATTCATATTTTGAGAAAACGTCATAGTCAATGTATTATGTATTTTTTAGGTAATTATTAATTTATATAAGATTTGGGACCTATAAAATACAAAAAAAAAAATTTAAATGTATGATTTATAATTTTATGGATATTATTAATTTTGTATGTATAATTTTATTATTTGAAAGATTTGTTTTTTAGGGGAATGAATAAATCCAGTGATTGGAAAATCATACGACCGTACTAGGCCAACAACAGAGTGATATATACGGCAGAGTACGAACTTCTACACGAATGGCCTGACTCAGAGAAAACTCTGGTAAGTAAACACTCATTAAAGCTTGGGTTACACTTATTCAAGTGACTGAAATAAAAAAAACATAAAACTAAAAACCCCTAAAACACAAACAAACATATCACCCGAAATTTCACAGATAAGGTCGCCTAAGCACTCTTGGTGGTACGTCAACATTAGAAAAATATAAATGGGCTGTCACAGACATGAATGAAGTGAATATAAGGATACTCGCATGCCCTAATCCATAGGGCCTTCGCCAACACGAACTCAGGTGGATGAACCACCTACCTGACCACGATCCAGTTGTCTGCCTGCCATAATCATAAAACTAGCTATCACCCGCGAACCGCAAGCCCACAGTAGCACTTGGACCAAGGAAGAAACGACGTGCCATCGCCAAGAGAGGAGATATGCAGCAGAAGATCGGAGATCCAACTCAAGCGCCGAGAAGCCACCGCTCACACAACACAAGAAAGAAGATTGACAAGTCGGGGTTGTCTCTGGCCAGCTTATGCACCCACAACAAGCCACCTGCCTCGAAGAAACGGCAACAACAGCAAGGAAGACATCCCACCATGGCCACCATATATGCCAAGATATATGGTGGTGAGGGAGAAGGAAAGAAGAAGACAGCCGCATCTTGGAACCTACCAAGGCAACACTGCAACTGAGATGGAAGAAGACGCCCGCAAAGCAAGAGGCATACGACTAGGGAAAACCCTAGCAGCCGCCACTATGAGAGAGAACTCGACATAAGGGAAAATCCTTGTCTCCTTCTTATTTGAAAGAAATTATTAATTAATTTATCAAGTATCAATTTAAAGACATTCTACTGTATATTTTTATCTTTGGATATAAGTAATATATTGTAACTTAAATAAAAGTATATGTATGCTTTTAGACTTGTAGTATCGTATGTAAAAACTATAAGTACAGCATCATATTCAAATGATCAAACACATTGCATGCATCGTATCAATACATATTTATATTTCATTTGGAACACCATGAATCATTTGAATCTTGGGACCAAAAACGGACTGTCAACCCCACTAATTAGAGAATAAAGCACAACTCACTTAAGAATATATAGAATGCACACATGGGTTTCGAATTTTTTGTTTTCCTTTAAATACTATGTAGGGGATTGGAATCATGCACTCTCTCTAAGATTCTGTATTCTGTTTTATATATAAAGGGTATGTAGGATTCGTAAGAATCATATCGTATAGATACATATTCGAATTCTAAGTCTAGTTGTTAAACAGTAAGTACAACCTTACTTGAAAAACATGCTATAATCAAATGGGGCTCTCTCTCGGAAGGACTTTTAAATGAACGTCAGATAAGAGTTTTAAATTTTAGTTGACCTCGTGCTGCACAAGTAATTCGATTGAGAGCATGAAATCCAAATAGTTGGTGCGCGCTTGGTCACTTCTTAAGTTCTTATTCTTTTTGTTTTTGGACAATTATTCGTCTTCAATTCTTCTTCTTTAATTTTGTGAGCACAGACGACTGTACATGGAAGGAATAAGAGAAGGGCGTGCAAATGGATTTCTAATATTACTTGCTTTTATTGATGCGCGTTATCAAATTGAACCACCATAAATTGGCGACGGAGACGGCAGCGGCGGTGGCCTGGAGATTTGGAAGGGTTTTGGAGGCGGCGACTTCGATAGAGAATTAATGGGAAATAAAAATTGCTGCATGCTGTTGTTTTTGTTTCATGTGATTTTGGTGATTTGTGGTTTGGGAGAGAATGGGAAAGCAATATGCTTTTGTGCAGTTTGTGTTTTGGAGCAGTTGGCCGGAAACTCTAATTTGTAATGCTTTTATGAGTACGTGGTACAGACTTGGATCTCTATCTGGTTTGTACAGACTTCATTCCCAACAATGCTTTTAAGAGAAAACTAAGAAGCATAAAATTCCAAGACTAATTAATTGGCTTCTTGGGATTTCTCTATGTAGCATATACGTGCTAAACAGTTATAGTTGGGGCTAAGAAAGCTAAGAAGCTAGGCAAAAATTGCACCTTTAAAACTAAAAGCACGGTTGGTAAAACTAACTATCAACTTGTCACTTAAACTGTTCAATAGCATGTTGATTTATTTTGGCATCAAACACAAAAAATTCAGAAAAGTAAAGATTATGGTACAGATATTGTTGAATGCATGCATGGTGATGAGTTTCCTTTAAAAACCTTTTCTTGTTTTTTACCTTCGAATTATTTTTAGATGCCCATCTTAGTGGAGTGTAACTAAGATAATTAAATGGAATTTTTTTTTTAAAAGCAACGGGGTCTAAATTTTTACGCACCAAACATAATAATATCTATTTTTTAAAAGTAATCTAAAATGTACTTGAACTTAAAAAAAATATCAACGTGATACTTTTGTCTATTTTTCATTTGTAGACTTTTATTTGCTTTATTTTTCAAGTGTAAAATGGTCTTTTTAGTACATTTTTAAAAGGACTAAATTCTCTTTAGGCCATCTCCAACAAGAAGGCTAAACCCCAAAATTTGGTTTTTTTTTTGTTTTTTTTCACTTTCTGGTCTCCAACAATAGAGGGCTAGAGGACTATATGTGGCAGGTGAGGGCTAAAGGGCTGAAGGGAAGGGTAAATTTAGCCCTGGCAAGAGCCCAGGCTATTCAGTGAGCAGGCTATTCAGTGAGCTAGGCTCACCATGTGGGGAGAACAGTTGGACTTGCAAAAGATGAACATAAGGAACAAATTTTGTTGTTTTAATAATCTGGAGGATATGTGGCAGCTTGCCATTGGGTTGTTTTTTAGAATTTGATTGAATGACTTGGATTTGTTATCCGTTGCAATCCAATAGTTGATAAGGGGAGTGCTAGCGTCAACCGCACCATGGGTGTGAGTTAGCCACACCCGGTCAAGTGTCATGCCATCCTTTTTTCTTAATATTAAAATAATTTGGAGACACGAAATGTGTCAGTCTCATTCTTTGTATATTTTGTTCCTTTTTTGCCCCAATCTTCTTCCTCTCTCCGATGTCTCTGTTCTTCTCTCTCCAGATCTCTCAAACCAAACTTTGTTATCTTCTTTTCTCTTCCTCTCTAAGATAGATAACTAATCCACCTGAACTAATAAGATAATTTTTATCCACCTTTGATTACTTCACCCCAACCACATGAACATAGCATGCTTTACCTTCAGCCGCCAACCTCTACAGCCGTGATCAACCTCGTCCAGAAAATTTTGGCCAAATCCGAGTTTCTCCGACCTGTGCCGGCGATCCTTGGCCGAAGTCATCCACCTGGGTTTTTCTATCGCCTCATCTTTGCTGTTTATTTTCGTCTGATTCCAAGAGAAAAAAAGTGTTTATCTCTTGAATGACATATTTCTCCAATTCTCCGATCTGTGATCGTCTTGCCACTGTTGCCGCCGATGATGGTTCTTCTTCCTCACTAAACTTTTCTCCACTCAGATTTGAAGCATCAATTTTGTTAAAAAAAAATTCAAATTTAGC
Source organism: Rubus idaeus (assembly GCA_030142095.1). Taxonomy (NCBI): domain Eukaryota; kingdom Viridiplantae; phylum Streptophyta; class Magnoliopsida; order Rosales; family Rosaceae; genus Rubus; species Rubus idaeus. The sequence goes on from CM057971.1 coordinate 11,204,792, forward strand.
TAATCCAATCCGAGTCTGGTTTCATCAAACGCAAAAATGGATTGGAGTTGCCCCTCTCCAATCTAATCTAGTCTAGTCAATGCCAATCTGGACTCGGGAGCAAAAAGGGAGAGCAGAGACATCGGAGAGAGGAAGAGAAAAGAAGACTGGGGCAAAAAGGGAACCAAATATACAAAGAAGGAGACTGACACGTTTTGTTTCCCCAAATTATTTTAATATTAAGAAAAAAGGATATCATGACACTTGTCCGGGTGTGGCTAACTCACACCCATGGTGCGGTTGACGCTAGCACTCCCCTAGTTGATAATTATGAATGAGTTGGATTTTTTTATTAGGAATTCTCTCCCCAGGAAAGATCCCCCCATCCCAACCACCTCGGAGGTAAGCCAAGGAGACTAATCTCCCTTCGTAATGCATTCGGCCAAATAAATATGTATACTTTGAAACCAATACAAGCAATTAACGGCTAGCCCAATTAATTTATATTTTGGCCAATTAATGCATGACTGAGTTTAATCATCTTTTACCAGTGGTGCAATTCTGTGAAACGTTTATTTTTTTTGCCCAAACCTTAGTTTTTACCCAAATCATGGGTTAAAGCACACGATTTTAGGGCCAAAATTGCATATTCTTATTTTCGTACCAAAATCTTCCTACACTCAAATCATGATTTTTCTAGACTTTTCAAGTTGACAGGACGCAAAAAAAATCAAGTTTTTTATTTTTACTATTTTTCAAAGTCGAAAAACTAGAAAATTTATAATAACAAGAATAAACGATTTGAGATTTTCGAGTAAACTCAATTGGAACACCTTTTAAAAATTATGTCTTATCAATGGTGAAGTTTTGGTACAAGCAAGGTTTAGCATGCTAGGGAATGTAGTGGGACATCCAAATGTGGCAAACCATGTCAACCTCCTTTTCCCTTCATTTTTCCCGTGACAAAACTTCACCAACGTTAAAAAATAAATTTTTAAAATATTTTTCAATTGACTTTGCTAAAAAACCTCGAGTGGTTTGTGAATTTTGATTTTTCAAGATCGGAAAATTTTAAAAATCATAACTCAAAAACATGCAGGGTTTTTTGAGCAAAATCAATTGATACACCTTTTAAAAATTATGTTTTACCAATGGTGAAATTTTGATACTGTAATGTTGAAGGGAAAAGTACAGTTCACATAGAGGCATCCTGATGTGCCCCTAACTCCAATGATGACCATGTTAGCGAGGCTAACTAACGATGCCCATACCATGAGGGCTAACATATCCCATATCCTCTCTCTAATCCTGATTCTATCGATTTTTAAAGTCAAACTAAAAATTCATAAAAATAATTGATCAAAGATATTTGAATTCCTCAATAACCCCTTTTAAAACCATGTTTTACCAAAGAAGTTTTAAGAAATGTTTTTTTTTTGCCCAAACCTTGTTTTCACCCAAAATCATGGGTTATAACACACGATTTTTGACTCAAACTTGTATATTCTTATTTTCACACCAAAATCTTCCCACACTCAAATCATGATTTTTATGGACTTTTCGAGTTGATATAACGCAAAAAAAATTGATTTGTTTATTTTTTATGATTATTCAAAGTCGAAAAACTAGAAAATTCATTAAAAAAAATAAACGATTCAAGATTTTTGAGCAAAATCAGTTGGAACACCTTCTAAAATCATGTCTTACTAATGGCAAAGTTTTGGTACAAGCAAAATTAAAGAGAAAAAGAGGTTGGCAAGGTTTTACATGTCAGAGCATGTCATGGCACGTCCAAACATGCCAAAGTATGCCAATCCCTTTTTCTCTTTATTTTACTCGTGAAAAAACTTCACCAATGATTAAATATGATTTTTAAAGCGTTTTCGGCCAGCTGACTTTACTCGAAAAATTTGAGTCGTTTATGAGTTTTGATTTTTCAAAGTTGGAAAACTTAAAAAATCATTAACTCAAAAATATGTAGGCTTTTTCGAGCAAAGTCAGTTGACACACCTTTTAAAAATTATGTTTTACCAATGGTGAAATTTTGAAATTGTAAAGTTGAAGGGAAAAGTGAAGTTCACAAAGAGGCATCCCGATGTGCCCCCAACTCCGACGATGATCATGCTAGCGTGGCTAGCTAATGATGCCCATGATATAGAGGTTAACTAAAAATGCATGCCCAAGCTAGAGAGGCTAACGATGTCTATGTCCATGCTATGGATGCCCACGATTCCCATGCGATTTTTCAAAGTTCGAAAACTAAAAAATTCATAAAAAATAATTGATCTGAGATTTTCGAATTCCGTCAGTTGAAGGTACCTTTTAAAAAAGATGATTTACTAGTGGTGAAGTTTTGAGAAATGTTTATTTTTTTATTCAAACCTTGGTTTTCACCCAAAACCGTTGGGTTATAACACACGATTTTTGAGCCAAAATGACATATTCTTATTTTCGCACCAAAAATTTTCCACACTCAAATCATAATTTTTATGGGCTTTTCAAGTTGGCATGACGCAAAAAAATCGACTCGTTTTTTTTTTATTTTTTTTCAAAGTCTAAAAACTATAAAAATCATAAAAAAAAATTAACAATTTGAGATTTTCGAGCAAACTAAGTTGGAACACCTTTTAAAAATCATGTCTTACCAATGGTGAAGTTTTGGTACAAGTAAAGTTCAAGAAAAAAAAAGGTTGGCAAGGTTTGCATGTAATGACATCTCCAAATGTACCAAATCATACCAACCCACTTTTCCCTTAATTTTTCCCATGACAAAACTTCACCAATGTTAAACCAAATTTTAAGGTGTTTTCAACTAACTTTGCTCGAAAAGCTCGAGTTGTTTGTGAGTTATGATTTTTCAAGGTCGGAAACTTAAAAAATTATAACTAAAAAATGAGTAGGGTTTTTTGAGAAAAACCAGTTGGCACACTTTTTAAAAATCATATTTTACTAACGATGAAATTTTGACATTGTAAAGTTGAAGGAAAAAGTGCAGTTCACAAAGAGGCATCCATCCCGATGTGCCCCCAACTCCGACGATGATCATGTTAGCGAGGCTAGATAATGATTCCCATGATAGAGAGGGTAACTAACAATGCATGCCCAAGATAGAGAGACTAACGATGCCTACGCCCATGCTAAGGATACCCATGATTCTCATGCGATTTTTCAAAATCGGAAAACTAAGAAATTCATAAAAAATTTGATTTGAGAATTTCGAATTTTGTCAGTTGAAGGTACCTTTTAAAAAATATATTACTAGTGGTGAAGTTTTGAGAAATGTTTATTTTTTGTCCAAACCTTGGTTTTTCACCCAAAATCGTGGGTTAACACACGATTTTTGGGCCAAAATTGCATACTCAGATCATGATTGTTATGGATTTTTCGAGTTTTTTTTCTCCCCCCTTTTTAAAATCAACCTCCCCCCCAAGTCGCCTTCCCCCCCCAAAAAAAGGCGGGCGGCCGTTTCATGTTGAATCGGTTTATGCCTACCCCTAATTTTTATGGATTTTTCGAGTTGAAATAACGCATAAAAAATTGATTTTTTTTTTTACGATTTTTTTAATTCGAAAAACTAGAAAATTCATAAAAAAAAATGATTCAAGATTTTCGAGCAAACTCAGTTGGAACACTTTTTAAAAGTCATGTCTTACTAATGGTAAAGTTTTGGCACAAACAAAGTTAAAGAGAAAAAGAGGTTGGCAAGGTTTAGCATGTTGGGGCATGTTGTGACATCTCTAAATGTGCCTAACCATACCAACCTCCTTTTTCCTTCATTTGTCCGTGCCAAAACTTCACCAATGTTAAAAAAAAATTATGTTAATGCTTTTTTAACTGATTTTACTCGAAGAGCTCGAGTCGTTTGTGAGTTATTATATTTCAAAGTCGGAAAACTTAAAAAAATCATAACTCACAAATGAGTCGGGCTTTTCGAGCAAAGTCAGTTGGCGCACCTTTTAAAGATTATGTTTTACCACTGGTAAAGTTTTGATACAGCTAAAGTTAAAAGTCATTCCCTTTTAAAGATTATGTTTTACCACTAGTAAAGTTTTGATACAGCTAAAGTTAAAGAAAAAAAGACAACATTTTTTGTCGGTGAAAATTAAAAGAATAAACGGTAATGATCTTAAGCAATAAAAAACCACCATCAACCAAAGACTTCTGAAGCCAATAATAATAATCATATATGGTCAATAATATGAGAGTGTTCGTTCTATCTTAGGACCGTTGGGTCATCTATGTCACCGCTCTATTAGCTTATCTTAGGCATCTACTTTTACTCAAGGTACGTTATTGTTTTTGCAATGAAAGTTTATAATTTGCATATTTTCTTATTGCTTTTGACAACCTGTTTTACTGTACTTTCTTTTTGCTCTTGCTTCTGGTCATACGTAAGCTTTGTTGGCTGATGTACTATTGAACTCTATTTGTAGCTCTAGCTCTACTAGCATTTTAGTAGAAAGCATGGCGGCAGCTAGCTAGAGTAGGTCTTTTTTTTGACAATAGAGTTTTCAGGTTTAGCAGTTGAGTTTCGAGACCTGCTTGGTCCGCAACAATTATGTATCTATGAGTCGGGCCAAGAGTTTTTTTTTTTATATTGGAGGGTTCGTGGCATGGTATTAATTTGTTGTTAAAAAAAATATTTGGTTAAAGTTACCGGTGAATTGTGGTTGTTGGTTATTTGGTAAAATCAACATTGTAAAGGTCACATATTCGAATCTCATTGGCATCTGGAGATATGATTGAAGTGGAGATAAAAATTGTCGCTTCTTACAAAAAATGAAAATACAAACAACGAAAAATTCATAAAAAATTCATTACACTCGCAAAAAATATACATGAAAAATTTTGTCTCCCCCAATTTATATCAAATTCCATCTATCAGTACTCTTAATTTCGTACTTAAATTCTCTATGGATATTGGAGTAGTCTATGTGTTAGAGCATATATCATATATACGTATATGCATTATAAATATCAACACAAAGTTTATATATATATATATATATATATATATATATATATCGCAATTTTAATTCCATATTACATATACCTCAGATCTATCATTTAAACGGCAACTTGGAGCAAAGTTTATATATATATATATGGATCGATCATCATGATCCTCATCGATCTGCTTTCACTTCATTTACGTAGGATTTCCATATTCTGTCCTTGCACCAAAAAAAAGTTGACGATTCTTAAGGTTACTGATAATAAAATCTAGAAAAGAAGAAATAACAAACTACAGAATTATGATGCAGCAAAGGTTTGATCATCATCACAGAAGCTAATTTTCTTAAATACTTGATAAAGTCTTTAAAATGGTAGTATATACATTTTAATTGCAATATATGTGACAATAATTTACAAAATACAAATCATCAACTGTTGATTCATTTATTTAATATTTGAGTAAAAACCCCAAATGTCTGAACTATGTGTAGGTTTTTTGCCTCGATTTATTCCAAATAGGACCCACTATTCTTCCTAATAGTCTTTTTTCTTTTTTGCCTCCATAAAGTTTTTAAACCTCAAATGGTACCTGCTATATACATTTTAATTGCAATATATATGCACAATAATTAAGTACAATATTTGGTAACTAAAATCATCAGGTACTAAAAATAACTTATGGGATAGTTCATGTACAAATTACATTTGGTTTTTACTTAATCTTTGGTATATATTAGTAAGAACGTACGGATCAGGAAAGAAAACTATTATACCAGATTAGATTAGTTGACTGTGCTCATTGTGAATCCGACAAACTAACTTAATGCATAAGAATCTTCCTTGATAATCCTTTTGCCAAATCTGTAACTAATCATTCAATTAGGTATATATTGTGTAAGCAAGCACTAAGTAATGGGTTGTGCTGAAAGAGGCAGCACTTGATCGATCACTTCAGGACTGATTATGACTGAAAATATCCTAATAAGAATTTCACTCAAATCGTCTCCACTTATTTTGATTAATTATTCACATTTGTTTCAAATCGATCACTTTGTATATGCGCAAAATGTATATGCAGATAGGCAAGCATGCACTAGCTAATTAATTAACATTTTGCATTTCTTTCCAGACATTTCTCTGTGTATCATATACAGTTTTTGATGCCTCCACATATTCACCCAATTTAGAATCTCAATGCTTTAAAGCATTGAAGATTTGGAGGTATTGATTCAAAGGAGATATTACATATATACATATATATATCCTAATGCATATAGAAAAACTTTCTGATAAATAAATAAAAGCTAGAAGATAAATAGGTTACATCATCCTGCTATAGATGGTGCTGATCCTACTCATCAAATACAAGTAAATCATGAGAAGGAACCAAATATCTGATATAAATGTATAGATATCTAGATCCATTAATGGCTTTCAAACAAGTTTAATCTGCATGGCAACCACTAACTAGCTTAATTAGCTATGCTGTGCTTAATATAATCATCATATGCAACAACAATTAATTATTGATTCTCCACATAGTAATATCTTCCGTGCATGTGATTCTTTTCATGCACTTTGAACTAGTCATTATTGTTACATATCATGGAGACACTCAACAATTAATCCCAAATCTGTCTAAATTATTCCCACCAGCTGCTACTTAATTTATAGTATTGGATTCCTATTTTCTATCTCTTGTGTCATTTTCGAGTTTCCACTTTCAAGTTTGGTTTGTTATCTATATCAGGAGCTTGTTTCTTTCCTTTTTTTTCTTTTTCTTTTAAATTTCCTTTTGTTGCAAGGGTTTTGCAAAGAAAACCCTAGCAAAGCCTCGTCTCCTAGAAGACGTCGAGAATAATGAGAGCGTACGTAATTGCTACTCTGCGATCACTACTCATGTATAAGTCATGTAGAGCTTCATTAACGTAACCACACAATATGTTTTTTTCTAAATACTCTAGAAGTTAGTAATCTCATCGAATGAAAATTACCAATCTTCTAATCATTTTTCTTAATTCTATACCGCTTCTTTCTTTTTACTATTTTAGATCTAAATTGATCTTTTCTTGTCCTACATCAAAAGGGGTACACTATGATCTGTACAGTTTTATTTTTGGTCGAGAATGATCTGCAAAGATAGAAACAAAATTAGGGGTACATTGTGATAAGCAAATGAAGTTGATGCTCTCCGTCTTTCATACAAAAGAACACCTGGACAAAATTTCCATCAAAAACCAAGTATAGATGATATTACCTAATATATTGCAAGTTGTTTTATTCAAATCGAAGTGATTTTAATAGCTCTACTAATAGGTACTATCTTGTAGGTGACTCAGTTGCTTTCAGCCCTTCACCAAATCATTTACATTCTAATCTTATAGAGAAACAAGCACCTTTAATCTATGTATCAACAAGTAAACCTAGTAAAACTTAGCACGTTTGGTGATTTTGACATGCGAACAGTGAGAGACAACACGTACAAGCTATTTTCAAGGCAAGAGATGGGCCTCAATTTCTGCGAGCAACGGAATCATCCTTTGGAAGAGCAACATAGTTAACAGGTGTTATGTTGACCCTCCCACTTTCTCTGCGTTCTTTCGCAGCTGACACTCCATGACGGCCCAAAGGGGTACCTGCACGACGACTTATTGGTGTCCCGACCATGGTGTTAGCATTGGTGCTTTGTCCCAATGGCTTCTTTGTCGAAGGCCTTGAACCAAATATTGCCTCCTGTTCTGTAGCATGTTGTTCTTGGAGTCTTTTTTGCTCCTGTAAAGCATTAACCAGAGGCCAAATCCCAATTAATTTTCTGCTAAATTTATCTTTGCAGGTGAAATTACCTTGCATTATCAGTGAGAGCAGCAAAAACAACCAACAAATAAGCACAGATGACTAGTGACAAATATTTTTTACATGTGTTGCATGGATGGAGCCGACATATGAAATTTAATATTAAGACCATCATATTCAGCGAAGATCATATGGACAGCCTAAACTCACCAAGTTGTTACAGATAAATGAGATTAGATCAAGTTTCCCAGATGCATTTGGATTGCACTTGGCATTAATAACAACAGATAATCAACGAGATAGGCAATGAAAGACTTGATGCAAGCAGTTTCATCTGCATACAAGCAAAAGAGAGAAAAATTAGTAAGTCCAAGCATACCCGAGATTTACGCTTCTCCTCCTCTCTCACCTGCCGCTGGGTAGTGTACTCCTCAACAATATGTAACAGAGGGACCTGGAATTCACACAAAAAATTGGAATCATCACGGAGGAATAAGCAAAAAAAGAGCAAAAATAAATATAAAATAAAAATAAAAGCAACTGGTGAACCAAATAGGATCACCTTGTCAAATAAGAAAGGGACTCCTTTCTCACTCTCCCAGGCTTTAACTTTGGCAGTCAAACTTTCGATGATAGCTAGACAAAAAAGTTTTGTGTTAATAAAGAAACTTTCATTCTTAAGTACATAAAATAAAAACAAAATGCAGTATTATCTACTGCCTTAGATACCAGGACCAACAAACTCTAATATGAGAAGAAAATTAGGACAGAAACAATAGGATAGGGTATAGAAAACAAGAAATTTAGGATTTTCTCCAAGGCTTCACACAATGCTCCCATCTAAGGAAACTCAGAAAATTCTGATAATTTTATTCATCAAATCATGACTTGCCATAAGGCACTTACACTTATTTAAACTTAGACAGATAGCCGGTTAACTAGCATTTAAGACTCGAATAAAGATAAAGACTCTCAGACTTCTGAACCTGAAGCATACAAGACTTAATAAAGGATACTTTAAGACTCCTAAACTGAAACTTAAGTACTTGAAAAGACACCGGACTCAACATAGACTTCTAGAACAAAACTCATAAATCTTCCCCCACAGTTGCAGTAATTAACTTGAGAACAAGTAATCCAGCCATATGGATAGAGATGAATTAGGTGTTCTCTTTTTCCATTTCTTCCGCTCATAAACCCTAAAGGGTTTGAAATGTCCTCATCATTTTAGTTTCATGAATTAGAGTATCATACAGTTTAAAGAAGGCAACAAACATCACATAGAGGAGATGTTTTAATGAAGTTTTTTTTTTCCAGATAGAAGTGCCTTTTAACACTTTCCTATGCTCCACCAAACAAATGTCTCCACTTCTTAGAAGTTATTAAGTTCATTCATCATACTCAGAAATATATTCCACTCTTGCAAGCTGTATATCTATTGCAGCTTGCAAGAGTGAGATCTTAAGCCTGGGGGACCTGGGGGACGTGGCAATCCCAAGCATTTCAAACACTGCATTGGTATATTTTATAGTATTAAATGTTAATGGAAAACCTGTAGTATAGGCTTATGGGCCCTCCTAATGAATTATATGTGAGTAATTCAAATGGAGCTCTAACATTTTTCAATGTAAACATTAACTTTCCTTTAATTTCCAGCCATACCAATTCAATAAGAAATTTAGGGAATTCTATGGCAAGTATTCCTAGCATCTCTTCCTATCATGAATAAGACAATAACCCAAAATCCTTACCAGCCCATAAATGCATCTACTAATTGGTTATGATTTGTGACAGCATATATAAAAAGAAAAATAAATAAATAAAAACGAAAACATGAAGCAACCCTTAGTCATTGACTCATTCCTAACTCATCTCTAAAAGGAGAACAAGGGCAAAAAGAAATCATCAGGTCTAAAAATTGGGGTATTTGAGAAGGGTCCAAAGGGGGACTGTTTCCCTCAGATCTATACCCATGGTTGTGTAAAGTCATGTCTTTTCAACACAACGCTTGGACCGAAGATCTAAGTCAATGTATACACCAACCATGTTCTCTTGATTTGCTTCTAGCAATTTCAGGTACTAACAGTCCCCTTAGCCCATACATGTAAATTTTTATATCATATTTTGTGGTCTCATCCCATGTCTTAACCAAATGATGCTTAGCAAAAACATTTTTTACTCTAAGCTAATATCCCTCTATGATTTAGCCTTAGAATTCAATCAGGTATTCAAAGCATAAAATGCTTCTTCAAAGGGTAGGAAAACAGTCATAAATAATGTGTGGTAAACTGTGTTTGGTATTCTACAATTAAAGGTAATCGAAAAAGAGTACTTTTCTAGAAAAGAAAAGGATACGACATTGCTTCCAAGTTACAGTGCATACAGTGATAGTTTCATCGGACAAAAAGGTTAGTTGAATTTTCAAGAACTGTAAACTAGGGTTTGTGTCAACCAAGGAAACATTTCTCCAACATGCAGTGTAAGCATATTCCTCTCCGTTTACAAAATACTAGATTATGATAATGGAGTCAATAATGGCTTCACATTTTTATCCTCAAAAATATAATACAATCCAGTTGGAAGTGACTACAAGCAAGCATGAAGTATTTCAATAATTTGCTTCTCTGCAGAAGGTCACACATGTAAAGCTTTGGCTATTACACATCACACAAGATGAACAAGTATACTTCAATAATTCAATGGATATAGTTAATAGGTATTCTAATGTCAACTGAACAAATGAATACTTGTGAACACACAACATACCTAGACGACATAGAAAAACTATACCAAAATGCCAAAAGAGTAACACATACAATCTTTGAAATAAATCCAAGTGTTGTTATACATCAAAGAAATAGTATAACCAAAAAGCTACAGTAAGAAACACTGATAAATCAAGTACATATAACTTCTGGCATTGAGCCAAGAGAAGAGAGATATACAAGTTACCCAATCAGGCAACAGAATGGAGTTATCTGATAAACTACCTTTCTAATGGCATATCTAAGTCCCAACCAATGATAGGTTTCTAACAAGTAGTATTATATGATACCTAATTATTTTCATGAGAAAATAAATATATTAACACAAAGTTTTAACTCACAAAATAAGGGACAAGGAACATCTAAAAAACAGAAGCATTAACATGATATAATGAAACATATAACACATCCAGCTAATGCAATTTTATGAGATCATAATTAGTCAAATGAATGATTAAAAGCTTACATGGTATTTTTCCAACCAAAATCCGGGCTTTTTCAGCACGCTTCAAATTTTTGTGTGCTCCTCTTCCTGCACTATACCGATTTTCATCCTGAAAGGGAAAGAAAGCAGATATTTGAAAGAAATAAAACGAAAAAGAGAAAGTAAAAAAATTCAAATATGATCACGACTTCAAAATCGTCAGAAACTAAATGGTTCCCATATTTGAAAGTACACCAGCAGTGCGAACTATGTAAGATCATGTTCTTTGTTAGTCATATCTCTAATGTTAACATCTTTCCTCATTAATACTGCTACCCATGACATATTGAGATTTGCCTTAATAGTTGGTCCTTTAACATGAATCAGATCACTATTCACAAATGCATTAGTACGACTTCATGAGATAAGGTACTTGGAAAATAAAAATATAAAAATAAAATAAAAACTAATGATCCATATAAAGCACTCCATACAACACCGTTAATCTGTGGCAAGATAAGCAATTGGATCCTGAAAATGACATAACAACCAAAAGCAAAAGAAAGAGTGGTATTGAGGGCCATGACTATAAAAGCCTTTGCATGCCCTCCACCTTAAATAGCGTGTGACTGTCACCTTAAAACATCCAAATAACGCATAAGAAAAAGGGATGTACAAGAGTAAGATAACAGCTATACTTCTGAAGTCATTGGAAATAAATAGATGTACTAAACTAAAAACAACATGTAACTCTTCCTCAAATTTTATTACCTTTTCATACTCATCAAGCCACTTATCCTCCTCAAACGCAAATTTGCATTTCTCTACCTTATCCAAAATATCCTTTCTGCTTAGAGCTTGCTCTTTGGCCTTTACAATCTGATCATCCATGCTTGAAAGCAGACTAGACAAATTAACATCACCTGTTAAGACATATCCACAACGACCATAATTTCAAGGGCAGGTACCACAAATAAAATTTAAAAAATTATTGTTAAAAGAATACAGAAGAGGCCTAAAAATAGAGAATTTTTAAAACCAGAATCTATGAGGCTGCTGAGAATCTGTCTAGCTCCATCACAATCAACATCCATGTGAACCCCTCTATAAATTTCTTCCAGCTCATTTTGCCTCTTAAAGACCAACTCCTTCATCTTGCTGGCTTTCAAAACATTCAACCGCTCAACTTCAGCCTCAGTCTGGAAACAGTCATTAGAATTACCAAGTAATTAAAAATACATTCATTAAAATTACAGTGCTGTTTACTCTGCATGTGCAATTACAAGAGATATTAAAGATAATGATTTGCACCTGCTCAATGACATCTAGAGAAAGGCATCCATGCCTTGACAGCTCATCAACTGAGGAAGAAATTAAACGTGTGACATGGTCAAATTTGTCCCGATCCTCCGTTGGGGTCTCCATGAGATTCCATACCTCTATCAGCTTGCTCCCAAGATCTTGTAGCTACAGTTAAAGATATCCTGTTAGAGTAAGAGGAATTCTGACAAATAGAAAGTATAAAAAGGTAATGAAAAATGTCCATAGAAATGGTCAGCTACAATACAGTATTCAAGCCATAAGGCAGATGGCGTATCAAGATCAGAAATACTTTCAAATAAAGTTCTCAATTTTATAAATGTCATCATTTATAAGCTAAGGCTTCAATTTCAGGTTCTATTAGTCAACCAATAACTTGTGAAATGAGGTTCCTAGTCGCTAATTTCTAGATAAAAGATTCAAATGATTATGAAATAGGCCCAAATTCTTTTTTTCTTCTATACCCCAAGCAAAGGGGAATAAAACTTGATTTGCAAAATACCACTTTATTGGCCAAGTTCACATCCCTTGATGGCCTATCAGTAGTTTGTGTTCAACAATCTTTCAATTCACTATCGACTTTCATTGCATCCATGGGCTGCTCGCAACTTAAACAAGATAAAAGAATACTTCTTTATAAATACTACAAGGAATGTGATTACTAAAGATTCATGCCTATACAGCCTAAACAGGTTCAGACACGATGAACGATGATGTAAGGCAACAAAATTAGGCACAATAACACCATCTAACACATATTTGTAATTTTTCAAATCAAGGATATCGAACCTTGGGATTTTGGAAAATAAATAAATAAGAGAATAATGAAAAGGTTTACCGGAAGATACACAACTAAATCGGGACATTGACATAACTGCAGTAGAAAGTATACTCAAGTGCTGGTTTCTATTACAGTACCAGAATAGTTAATTCAAGAAAGTAATCGATAGGGCCAATTCATGGATCAAATAGCTTCAGAGAGAGAGGTTCAATATTGAGTCACCTTTTGCAGTCTTTTCTGTTTCTCTTGCTTCAGTGAGTTGGTCAACGCGGTCAATCTAGCAAGAGTGTCATTGCTGATGCTCTTGGAATGAGCAGTGGAGTGATCGCTCAAGCTTGGGTGGACTTCATTGAGTGTCGTATAGAAATCAATGGACATTACAACTGAGAGTTCATGGATGGTATTGACATGAGTATTGACTATCTGTAAACGTAAAGCCTGCACAAAGCATATCAAGCAAAACCCCCCAATTACAAACACAAGAGAAATTCAAAACCCCACTGAAATTTAAGACCAACTGTGTGTTATAAGCAGAACCCACTTAGTACCTTTTCTCTGTGAAGTTCGTCAAGGTGGGACTTGAGCTCTCCCAACCTCTTCACAGTCAAATCACGCTCATCAACCCCGGCGTCAGAACCATTCTTAGGCACACCATTCCCAGCTATTTCAGAGGAAATCCTTGCAATCTGCGACTGAATTACCGAAAACTCCTTGACCCTTTCTTGCTTCTTCAAGCTCAACTCGTCCAAAATAGGTTTTATGGCCGATACTTGATCCTTGAGGGTCCCTCTAGCCCTGGAAAATGAATTGGCTTCTCCAAGGGCGGAGACGATGGCGGCAATTTGAGCTTGGCCATCGGCCAAGGACTTGTGCAAATCAGCCCTGTACTTTCTCGTCATTTCCACCTTCTTTCGGTAGATGTCGAGGCATTCTTGCTCGAGCTGCAGAAGCATCGTGTCCCTCTCACTGTCACTCTCCCCAATTTCGTCCCAAATTATCTGCGAAATCCAAAATCAAAAAATGCCATTTGAACACTCCGCCCCTAAAATTCAATGAATAAATTACAGCCGAGAGAGGGCCGGAGTACCTGTAATTCATGGAGGAGAGAAGCGCAGGTGGTGCGAGACGGAGAACCGGGCGGGGGCACCGCCGTCATTTAGAGGGTCAGGAATGAAACGGCGGCGTTTGGGAGATAGAGTGGAGAAAGAGGAAGAGCAAAACCCTAGAGAGAAGAATGGGTCGGGGCGTTAGAATTGTTTCTTTCTGGGTTTCGAAAGTGTCTGTGTGCTGTGTATCTGTCTGTCGAACCCTAGATATCACGCTGGGATGATTTTGAGTTATGAGTAGTCAGAAATGGTTTCCAAAAGGCAAGTACGGATTTATCGGGAGTTTTGGCGCCAAAATCATGTCCTGTTTTTTTTTCTTTTTCTTTTTTGAAGGGGAAAACGTCAATTTCATTGACCAAATTAATGAGTACAATAGCTCACAGAGTCACAGCACATTTGGTTAATGAGGTTTTTTTTCCTTGTAATTGTTTTTCTTTCTCATCGGGAAAAAAATGCTTTTTATATTGTTATTATTGATGAAAGTGCTACCACATCGTTGTCACACATCTAGAAAATTACTGATAAAAAAATAAAATAAAATAAATTATTATTTGACCAAAAAAATATCTCACAGAGTCACAGCACATTTGGTTAATGAGGTTTTTTATCCTTGTAATTGTTTTTTCTTTCTCATCGGGAAAAAATGCTTTTTATATTGTTATTATTGATGAAAGTGTTACCACATCGTTGTCACACATCTAGGAAATTACTGATCAAAAATTAAAATATATTAATTTTAGGGGAGTGAAATTTACACCACTCAAATTATAATCCACACCCCCACTATATTATTTTAATATTATTTATCTCACACTTTTTGAACTTCCCAATATACCCCTTACATCAGAATTTTATTCTCATCCCTCTTTCATAATTTTATACCACTATGAGTTGAGATTCGAACCTCGAACCCCATGATTACTAATTTACACCTCAACCAACCCAGCACAAGCTTCCTTCAATAATATATATGCAAAACATAATACTTATACGTTCTTAGCTCGACCCACTTGCTCACTTCTTTACTTTATTTATTGATTAATTTATTTTATTTTACTTCCTCTTTTATATATAAACATTCATTTTGATTTAATTTAAAAACAAAAATTATCCGTCTCCATTTTTCTCCTACACTCGTCAGTTACTTACGTTAAAACACATTTATTTGTTAAAATATCAAATCACATGCCCATAATTAAATTGCAATTAATTAATATAAATAACAAATGATATGAACATTTTGCACGTACATGATGCGCATGGAAAAAATGAGACGAAGAAAAAAAATATTTATTCGTCTCCATTTTTCTCCTACTCGCGTCATTCACTTACGTTAAAACACATTTATTTGTTAAAATATTAAATTACATGCCCATAATCAAATTGTAATTAATTAATATAAATAACAAATGATATGAACATTTTGCATGCATGGAAAAAATGAGACGAATAAAAAAAACTTTTTTTTAAAAAAGAAATAAATGTTTATATATAAAAGATAAAAATAAGATGTAAAATAAAGTAAATTAATCAATAAATACAGTAAAGAAGTTGGCAAATGAGTCCGGCTAAGAACTTATAAGTATTATGTTTGCATATGTATTATAGAAGGAAACTTGTGCTGGGTTGGTTGAAATGTAAATTAGCAAGCATGGGGTTCAAGGTTTGAATCTCAACTCATGCAAATCTTAAGATTTTTTTGAATTTCACACGGTTCCTCGAGAGAAGAGAATAAAATTCTGATGTAGGGGGTATATTGGGAAGTTCAAAAGAGTGTGAGATAAATAACATTAAAATAACATAGTGGGGGTGTGGATTACAATTTGGGGGGTGTAAATTTCACTCCCCTAATTTTAACTACGTCTAATAGTCTTTTCGAAGAGCTTATGACTTAAACTTAAAAGCTACTTACCAAACCGAGTCGCCCCCAAAATGAAAGGTTTTTTTTTTAGTCAATATACACACACATGTATCTTAGGGAAGTCGAACACATGATATCTCATTGAATAACTTTGATGTCAAACCACTGCATTGACCCCAAAATGAAAGTTGTTTACTCTTAACACCATAAGTTATTGACCAAATGCAAAGCTACTAACTAAACCCAAAGTCTACCCAACCTGGCCCAAAAGCTAATGCCCTCGATCAACACAAAGATATAGTACCCAACCCAAAAACTACTGAGCTATTCATTGATCCGTTTTGAAGATAAAACCCAACCAGGTCGAAAGTCCATCGTCCGGCCACTGTTTGGCAGCGGACCAACGCCGTTTTGTTCGTCTCGCAAGCACAAATGCACAATTCTACCACTGCCCCACTGATCGTCCATCCAATTAAAGATGAAGGCCATATAAGCAAATACTAAAATCATATAAAAATACACATGCGGGAAATATATAGCCAGTGTGGGGTGTAGATCAATTCGGGAAGAACTCTCTCGTAGGCTACCAACAATTGAATTCAAGATTTCCATGTCTGTCTAAAGTCTCCACAATCAAGGAGTATAATTCCTGATAAATAAAAAAAAGTAGAGGTAATTGATAAGATAAAAGAAGTCAGAAAGCAAATTCTGTGAAAAACTCAAAAACAAAAACCAGTTTAGGAGCCGATAGAAATGAGAAATAAGTCGAATCACCTAACTTATCTTTATAATCTATGTTAATAAAGAATGTACATAAGAAGACTACTCTCTGAGAGTTGAGCATTACAACAAAATCAAAATAAACATGATCAAAATGAAAAACATAAATCTTGTCTCAGGTCTTATGATGCAGTAGGTGCCTCCTTTTCCTTCTCCGGCACCTCTCTCATTCTCACGTCCTTCACTCCCATTATATCCATTATCTGAAATTTTTTGTTCTGAGGGCATATTCTTTCTGGATTTCTTGGTACCTTCAACTTTCCACATATCCCACACTCGTGTTCTGGGTGGAGGTGTGGAATCTCCAATTGGTGCAACTAAGCCCGGCTTTCCATCATCAATAACTTCATCAATCAACCCATAATCCTTCGCTTCCCAGGGGTTCATGAAATTATCACGGTCTGTGTCCTCTTCAACCTGTAGTGACAAAAGAAATTACAAATAGAACAAAAGAGTATACACTAAATATTTACAATGAAAGAAATCTGATTTGATCCCTAACCTGCTCTTGAGGCTTTCCTGTGATTCTTGACAATATTTTGTTCAATTTAATCTTGTGGTACGCCATTTCTCTAATCCGTATACCCATTTCTGTTGCCTGAACTCACAAGTAAAAATTGAAAGATAAGTTCATGAACCCCAATCAATGCATCAACCTTGTAAACAAAGAATGTGTACTTCTCTAATATGGTTAGAACAAGAAAAGAAGAAAACAGAAGAAAATCATTTTGAAATTGAATACAAAGTTTGTTGGTTGAAAAAAAAAATACAAGTTTAACCATCATAAGAAAATTAAAAACACTAATAGTCGTCTGATATGTAATACAAAAATATATCTGCTTGGCTCCACTTTTTCTATGAAGTTGATTGCCTTGCATGACTTGATGAAAATTAATTTCAAGTACATTTTCTTTGGTGAAGGAGGAACCACACCAACTTATTATACTTATACTTGAAGACAATTACTGTTACTTATCCGGCCTGGCTAGAAAATAGATGTAGAATACATATCATAACAACATACAAGTTCTTTGGCCAAAACAAAAAAAACTCACATACAAGTTAATTGCAAAACCTACGTGTGTGAAAAGTTAATCAAGTGAAATAAATCTCTTTCCCTCTACTGTTTAAGGAATAGAAACATCTAGCATAGATAGAAAAGAAAAAAGAGTTCAGGGTCAACACACATTCGGGTTTTTGAGTCTAACAAGAAGACAAAAAAAAAAGATATAAAAAGTCCAAACTTAAACATTATAAAAAACACTAGACAAGGCTTTAGCTGACCCAACTCAACATTATATCAGCGTTATTTTTTTGGATCTTATATCCAGTTATCCACATTAATTGGAATGTCATGATCTGCATGCTATGACTTGAGGACACAGCGGTAGATCGTCACCGCGTACATGTTATTTCAGACACAGCAACTTCCAAACTTTCCTCGTGCCAATTTATCTCTGTATTTTTTTGTTTTGATATAAATATCCACTAGCATTTGGGCGTAACTATGGAGTCTGATGCGTCACAAGAAGTGCCAAGTGTCTAGAGAAAAGTGTCCTATATAGAGTGAGAGGAAAAGATGTACACTCTGTCGAGCAGTTGCTCATGCTGCCGGCATCAATTATCCCAACAGTGAAGCTCTTAGTGGCAAGAGGAAAACTCTCCACTCAGAAGCCAAATTCTCACAACACTGCAAGAAAGTCATTCTGCTTTAGAAAATTTTGATGCACATTCTTCCTGGCAGAAAAGAAATACTCTCTTTGGAAGCCATTGGCTCTACTCTAAAACTAAGGCCTTTTTGGTACAAAGAGAAGTCTCCATGGTAATCCAAGGGTCGATACTAAATAAATGAATAAAGAATCATCCTGAGAGTTGGTGTTAAGTTTAAGAATATTTATTTGGGTCTCTTGTTATTTATTAAGTCTTCTGGTATTTTATGAGTCTAAGGGAGATGTTCCTATAAAGAAGGCTATTTGCTTTAGGCCATGGCAGATAGGAATTAATGAATGAATGAAACATGAATGTTGTTGAAGGCTTGGTGCCTTGTTATCTCTCTCTCCTACCTTGTTCTCTGTCTTTCCTCCCTTTATTCACTATTTCCCTAGGTTCTGTGGAACTTAAAGCAGCTAAAAACCTTATGTGTCTTCAAAACCGATTTCTACAAGCTCTGCTACCTTGTTCTAAAAGTCATTAAATAACAACATACCCTTGCAGAAGTTAAAGACATTGTACTAAAATAGAGTATAAGTTACACCTGCAAATAAAAAGCACATTTTTATCAAAGTCAATTTATTTAGTGAATGTATGGAAAAAGATGGTTGAACTATCAAAAGGAACCTTGTCTGTCTCAGTGAGCGAAGTTTTTAATTTTTTTCTTTTTACCGTGTGTGTGTGTTTGGGGGGGGTGGTTCAAACCCCATACCACATCGAAGCAAACCATGAACCTGACGAATCCTACTAACCCCTAGTTTGTAGCCAAGTTTGTAAATTCACTACAACCAATTAAATGGTACCTATAACCTAGTACCAAAAACAAAACAAAAACTAGCAACAATATTAAAACTCCAATGGAAACAATAATAAAAATATCAGTGTCACCGGAAAAGCAGATTTACAAAAATATTAGGGAAAGAAATATACAAAATAACTGAAATTTACTTTGAACCATAAAGTATGAATAAAGCTTTAGAAATTTCATATTAATCAATAATGCATCAATTCGACATGCAATAAGGATTTATATCCCCCCACAAATGAAGATTGACATCCACAATATAAGCAGAAAACTAGCACTTACTTTGCCTCCAGCAGTTCCAAGAGGTTGATGGATCATCACTCTTGAATTGGGCATGCAGTACCTCTTTCCTTTTGAGCCAGAAGCAAGGAGAAATGCACCCATAGAAGCAGCAAGCCCCAAGCAAACAGTTGAAACATCCGCCTTGCACAATTTCATTGCATCATATATTCCCATTCCTACATGCATTTGTAAACAGGTAATAAGAACAAAAGAAGCCCCTTAACAGAAAATACCGGATCAAACAGAAAGTAACATCTCTGGAACAATAGCAAAAAGGGAGATGGTTGCCCAGCTGAATTTTGCCAAACAGAAACAAGAATATATTACATGTACCCTTTTGTAGTTCACCAAAAAAAGATTGATTTTCTCTATCGCCCTTGTACCTTACAATGGTGGTGGAATTTTTTAGGGACATTAAGCTTTTGGTTAATCCTAAAGGAGTGTTGGGCTGCTTTCTGCAGGCAGATTTTTGGGGTTTATGGATGGAGCATTGGTTACTGCTGCTTTCAGGGATTATTCCCTTTCTTCTATCGGGAAGAATCTGCTACCTGTTGTGAAGTGAGGCTGATTTAGTGCATGTTTGTTTCCTAGTCTCTTTTGAGTTTCTTTTTAGAACTTTTCTCAGCTCTAGGCCAGGGATTCCCTTATTCACTCCTGGTATATATTTTTTCGATTGTAATAAAACCTTTATTTGTCCTCCTCCTCCAAAAATAAAAAAATAAAAAAAACGTCTGCCCAAGACTAAAGACCACCTGAGCATGAAACATCCTTGACCTTCCTGAATCGAGTTAAGCCCAGTTCATGGAAGATCCAATACCTTAAATAATCTCACTGAAAATTGGAAAAATAAAAATAAAAAAAGGAAAATAAGAATTTGATACAAATCCTAGATATGAAATTCATGCCTGTTTAATATCTATCGCAATACTCAAAGTATTTTCTACTTAAATAGTTAGCAGAATTAATGAAGACGAGCAGACATCCTTTAAGTTTGTCAACTGAACTCTATAGGAAAGTGCAGAGGAAGATAACACGGTTTGGATTCAATACTGAACTGGGAAGCTAAAATAACTAATTGATACAAAAAACAGAGAGGCACCAAGGGTCCTAGGTTTTATCATCAAGTTTCTCTTAATTGCTGCATTACAAAACATAGCCTCAAATGTCAAATCCAAAAGCGGGCAATTTTGTGTCACTGTGTTTTTATCAAAAGTAGAAGTGAAATTAAATCAAACCATGAAAATCCTACAAACAACCAGAGTCAAACGGTATCTACGAAGGCACATGAAAAGATATTTATAACATTTCAAAATTCATACTAATGCCTTTTTATTTAGATTAGTCATATTGCACTATACACTGGGGCATTATTATATGGGAAAAAATTAAGAGAAAAAATTAAGAAACAATTTCTCTAGTATAAAATTTCTAATATCTCTAGTGCAAAACTTCATTTTGCAGACACTCGCTTGCTTCATTCTGAAAATTATTGATTCCATATGCATCAAAGTATGACATCAGCAATTACACAATTCTATAGGCATCTAATTCCTCTTGTTGCTTTCTGCTCGCTGAACTCACTTCAATTTCTTTCACTTCAAGCAATGCTCTTAACAGGTTTACACTTCCCCTGGGCAATAATCCAAGCTAACACAAGCACTTCATGGCGTACATTAGCATTCCAGATTGCAGTAGACGGCCAAAAGTGAGTAAGAGAAGGGATATCCGTCAAATGTTTACAGGGGAAAAAAAAATGAAGACTCCAGCAACAATCTACTCCTATCTGGTCTAGATGAGATCAGCAGCACAATATATAATTGCAATTGCAATAACAAAGACCTGTACTTTTTTTAACTTATTTTCTTTTTCATTCGTTTTGCTGCTTGATAGAGCTAAATTCTTTTAGGCTGTGGAAGTTGATGGACTTACGAGACTTTACCATCAAAATTAATGTTCTTATGCTTGAATGGATGTGTGTTTTAGTAAAAATGTACTAACATCATAAATATGGAGAAGGATATTTGGGCATCATAACTCAACATAACTAGCTTTGATCACAGGAAAAAAAAAACGTTTTCAGGAAGGTTGTTCCAAGAATTACTTGAAGTTGTGCCACCAATGAGACTGAGACATACTCTCTGATTCTTTCTTATTATCATGTCCTTTCTCACTACTCTGCCTTGCTTAGAGTACGTTTACCCTTTACCCCTATTACAGCATCAGATTGAATCAACTCAATTATTATTGCTGGTGCATCCTTGGATCTTCCATGGGCCTGTATGAAACATCTTAAACTACTATCTTCTCTTCAATTTATCCCCCCCCCCCCCCCGGAATGAAAATTGTAATTTCTAAATTTTACTTTGCTGGTGAAGAGTGATAGATATGCATTTCAGCTATTCTTGTTCTATTGAAATGTCATTTCTATATAACCCATATTGTGGCATCAAGCTCAGCTGGACCTAAAACGGCCTATTTCTGAAATAATCTGGTTCTCAAACATCTCAAAAGTAAACATAGGAAGGCGGTCGATGCAACTTCCCATAATCATTCGTTGAAGTTATGTATGATCTTGGAGGAACCTATAACAATTGCAAATCCACCAAGCGGGTTTCAACACTGACCAACCCTAACGAAAACTTAGCTGATCCATCCAAGTTTAACACGTTGAGATATGGTGATAAAGGTACCACATTTGAACTTATCATGTGAAGGTATTTTGCAGAGTTTCTTTCAGAAGCCAAAGTGTCCTACCTACCAAAGCTCCATCCATAGATAAATGTGATTCGAGAATACATCAAAGCTTAGTCATGTCCATATATTACTTGCTTTACATTGATGGAAAGTTTTTTTGGTTGCCTACGACACTCTTTTTAACGTTTCTTCATGCAAAATGTTGCAATAACAATCTATCATCCTGCGTTTAACCTTTGTGCTTGATGCCAAAGTATGGCTTTATGACATGCCATTTTCCTAGTCTATTATATAGCTTGCAAGTCATCATAAATACAAATTGGTTTACCTACTTATATCAAAAACCGTGTAGTTCATTAGTAAATTCCGATGGCTCCCATATCAAACGCAAAAAGAAAAAAATGAAAAAGAGCAACAAACAGGAGAGAAGCAAGGATCTAACATGTTGAAAAGACATGTACAAACATACCAGCAGTAACGGAGCCACCCGGTGAATTGATAAACAATGTAATGTCTTTTTTGGGGTCTTCAGCATCCAGAAATAGCAGTTGGCTTATGATCAAATCCGCCGTCATGTCATCTACCTGCCCATCATCAGTGGCAACCGTACAAAGTTCAATGAAGCAATCTCATACATTTCGTAAAATCCACAAACAAACAACAACCACACACACCATAATCCATTCAATTCTTTCACTAAACTTTAGCTTTCAACAAACAGGAGAGTACAAATTAACAACAAGTAGCAAGACCCACGTCAAAAATACAATTGAAAATGTAAACAGAAGAGAGAAGGATTAACCTGAGAACCCAAAAAGATAATTCTCTGACGGAGAAGCATATTGGTGGTATCGAGCTCTTCCAATCTGGGCACGCGTGGACGTGAAGTAGCAGTTGTTGCCAAGTGAAAATCCCAATTGCTCGACAAGGTCTGTCTTGTGGGAGACGAGCTTTTCAAGGCCTTAATTACACCCACACGCTTCGTTCTTCTGCTACAATTGACACTACTAGTGCTACTGCTATGAAGACCATTGCTCTTCCCAATCGGCGGTTGGGTTTGTGATACGACGCCATTGTTGAAACACAGAGGCCTTGAAGCTGAGGCTGCGTACGTCATCATCCTCCTCTCTCTCTCTCTCTTTGTATTTGTCTCTGTGTTTGAGCTCAGCCTTCTCCCTTTTTTATGTGGGGAAAATCTGTCAAATTGGTTAGGAAGGAAGAATAGGCTGAGCTTTTTGACGGTGTTTAGTTGTTTACCTGCAGAGAGCACAACCCAACGGAAAGATACAAAACGGCGTCGTCCGCAATAGAGGTAACGGCTTAAGGACAAAAATATGATGTAAAACAAAATACCGATGGATATATTTGTGGGTGTAGTCAAATATCCAAAAGTATGAGACATTGGCTAATATTGGTTATTAGGTGATGTCTAAGAACAAGATGTTTATTGATTTTACCTTACGTTTTGATATCTATTGGTATAATGAAGGAAATATATAATACCCCGAAATTTCATCTCTTATTTCTGGTGTAATACCTCGAAATTTTAAATCGGTAAGAGCATTTTCCTATCATTATTAACTTCAAAAAGGCTATTTTTTCGAGAAATCAAGTTAACTTTGCATTTGTCGATTTTCTCTGAAATCTTCCTTCACGAAAGCTATAGAGCCCATCGATATGAGTTCATGGACATGTAGAATGCGAGAATCGGATATCATATGAGAGAGTTATGAATTTTAGAAATTTAAAAAGAAAGGAAGAAAAATACTTTTGTCCAACCTGGATGGTTGGATCAAAACTTACATTTTTTTATAAAAACCTTCATATGATTGAAACTTTTCTCTCTTTTTTTAATATATTCTGAAGCGTAATTCAATTATTTTTTTATTTTTATTTTTAAATTTTTTTGATTTGAATTTTGATCTTATAAACATAATACTTTTATTATATTATTAGAAATAAAATAAAATAACATATATTTATATTTAATTTATTTTTTTCTATAATAAATTTATTTTTTTATAAAAAAAAAAATAAAATATTTATTTATCTACTAATAATATTATTTTTTTATTCCTTATATTTTTTTTTTTTCTTATAAAATATTTTAAACAAATAAATAAAATAAAAAACTAGCATCAAATAAATATGTTTATGGTTCGAAAATCATGAATGACTTAAAAAAAATGTTAGATATTTACCAAAATACGTATATGTGTTTTATATAATTAGATAAGTTAACGATCTCCTAATATGAATATTTAAGATGGATGAGTAATTAAGTAGGTTGCTATATTAATTTTTTTATAAATTACTAAATAGTTAATGTTGTTGTATTTATTTAATTTTTTTATGACTGGAACCGGTGGGAAGCTTGACCATCACAAGTTTTTCACTAATAATTAGAAAAATAAAATAATTTTTTTAACTATTAAATAAATAATCCGATAAAAAAATTAAATATATAAAAAAATTCTTAAGTTATCATACACAGACTAGACAAAAAGAAAAGAAAAAATCCCAAGCAGTTCTTCGATGAGTTCTTGGACGGTGCAGAGAGAGAGCTGGGTTTGGGAGTGGAATATGGAAATGGAGGGTAAGAGGTTGGTTTCCGCCATTGGTCACTTGGGGCACCGCCCTTGCTTTGGAATTTGGATTCTGTTTCGTATGCCAAAGCAACAAAACCAAACCCTTTCTTTTTCTCTCCCTGTAATTCCATGGCTTCCACAGAGTCTCTGCCTTTTGTTCTCTTAGCATTGGAGCAGTTTACGAGGACACAAGTGAGAGGTGACCTTGATGATCCTCCTAAAAATTATTTCATTGAAGTACCATTTATTTATTTGGATACTTGTTTGAGAATTTGTGAGCTAATCTATCTTGATGTAAATTTGCGAGCTTGGTAAACTTACATATTCTAGGCAATATTGACAACACGTATGATGAGGCCTTGTATATGCTCTACTGCGAATGTTTAAGTCGATTTGCAAGTGCCTTAATTTGCTCCAATTTTGTAAAGCACATTACATAGATTTAGTGGGAGCAAATACACGTACGTACCACACTGAGGAGCTAGGCTCCTTAACTTTTGGAATGAGTGTAACATAAGTGCCATTTATTTCTTGGAGAAGCTCATCATCATAAAGGAAAGCACGCACTAGTTCGGCAATGTCATGGCCAACAATGTGCCAAAATGTATGATAAAAACCATCCGGACCCGGCGCTTTGGAAAGATGCATATATATGTTTAAGTGCCAAAAGAAACTCATCATTAGTGAAATCAAGCAAAAGTGAAGTCTTAATTTACCTCATTAGGTAACAGGGATGGAATAAGATGGACCACTTCCTCAATTCTTGCAAGTGCAGAAGATTGAACATATAAATACAATTGGCAATGATACATTCATGTGAGGTTGAGATCCATGAATTAATCTAAGCATCACAACCAAAATCAATTGGCAATGGTTGAGATGAAGTAATCTCTTGGGAGGTGGTGGAGGATTGGGAGGAAGAGGAGGCCATTTTGAAAGAAGGGGAAAAAATTAACTCTGTCATTAGACAATGAGAGGCTCTGATACCATAAAGTGAATAAAATCTGAGTGAAAGCCTTGCCTTTGCAGAGGCAATATGCATTGATATTTATAGGAGTTTATAGGAAAGAGTTTGAACCCAATGCAAACGTATGAAAACAGAGAGATAAGATACATATCGGAATAACAGAACAAAGATAATACAATTTGATATTCAAAATTTCAAAGTGACAAGATCAGCCAGGAAGAGATGAGCAGCTACGGTTACTTGTTGCTGAAGATGAAATTTGAAATTTGTGGTTTATCAAAATCTTGGTGAAATACTCCATAAGACCATATCGATGGTCTCAATTTTTAATCATCATCTGTACTAAACACCTTAGCCTTGTTCTTTATGTTAATTTTAATAGCATTCAAGATATTCAATACATTAGTCAGGATCTAGAACTTGCATGCTCTCACAATAATTGATCATAAGGCGGAAATATAAATCACATACCTTGATCCATTAAAGTAATGTTACAATTGATCAAGATGCAGCAGAATGATTGATGTGGGATTGCTGTCAATTCCAGAAATGGTTTCTCTCACTTCCCTTATGCTTTAGAACTTCATGCGTGTTTCTTTTATCTAATGCATTTCTTTATTGTGTGCACTGATGGAATTGTGCACTACATATATATAGGGAGAGAGAGGACCTATTTCCTTATCTGGTTCAATGAAGTTTCCGTCCATCAAGGAAACAACTTTAGGAACAACTTTAGGATATCAGTTTTTAGTACTTTAGGATATCAGGTTTTGGTTTCGGGTTTTGTTGATCATTTAGGATTCATTAAATATATATATGTCCATTAAACCTTTTATGACTTTTCCTTATGCTTTTGCTTATCAGCCATAGACATTCATTTATATCATATGGGCCACACACATGAAAAATAAACTTACACTTTAGCCTTTTTGTAGGGTTCTTTCAAATATATGCTTTTTTATTATTAAAAAAAAAGTGAGTACTTTGATCTCCTTCTAATAAACCTCTTCTTAATTGATTAACTTGGTTAACTTGCATTCCAAGGTAACACGCTCAACCTCATTTTGAACTCCATCCACGTCCTCAAATTTGTGGGGTATCATATTATATGATGTTAAAACATTTCAGAATGTGGATGAGGCTAAATGCACCCCACGTACAGGTCACTACACCCGGGCCATATGCTCATAAGAGTCCATAATTTGGTCTTTCAAAAAAAAAAGGGTAAAAACCCAGATAGAGTAGCCAAACTATGGAGAAAAACATTTTTTGGTACCTACAAATTTTTGTTACCCAAAATGGTACCTGAACTATTGTACAATTACCCAAAATGGTACCTCCGTAGTTAAGTCAGGTACCATTTTGGGTAATGGTCAATAGTTCAGGTACCATTTTGGGTAATGACTCAATAGTTCAGGTACCATTTTGGGTAATTATTAATAGTTCAGGTACCATTTTGGGTTACGGATGTACCATTTTGGGTAAATGTATAATAGTTCAGGTACCATTTTGGGTAAAAAAAAATTGTAGGTACCAAAAATGGTTTTTCTCCATAGTTTGGGTACTATATTGGGTTTTTACCCAAAAAAAAAAGAGTCCATAATTTGGTTTTGACATTCAAACTATACTCAATAAAACACTCCCTCTAATTAAAAAGAAAAGAAAAAAGAACACAGAATCAATATCCTTCAATTCTTTTCAGTAAAACAAAA
Source organism: Rubus idaeus (assembly GCA_030142095.1). Lineage (NCBI taxonomy): Eukaryota > Viridiplantae > Streptophyta > Magnoliopsida > Rosales > Rosaceae > Rubus > Rubus idaeus. The sequence continues at coordinate 11,232,315 of CM057971.1, forward strand.
GAAAAAACAAATTAAAAACTAAAACTAGAAGTTAGGAAACCGTATCGTGAAAACCAAACTCAAATGCAGCTTTATAATGTGCTTTGAGCTTTTAGTTGTAGAGTGGAGATTCCACATCAGAAAAGTAACAAAATATAACTTATAAGTGGGTGGTTTACTCCCAATTGCACCGAGACCTTTTGTGATAAAATCTAACACCTAACAACTAAAGTTAAGTTGAGACAATATCAGTGCAATAGTGGGTCACGAGCCACACTTGTTGTTGTTTACCAACGTTGGCTACAATCGACTTGAATTGTTATTCGTTTATGTCTTCATTTCCTCATAGAGGAGCAGATTGTATAGAGGCTAGCTAGCTAATTAATAAGTCTTCGATCTTAGGTGATTGGTTATCAAAATATAGTGATGAGTAATTTAGACTCGGGATTGTTGAACCACGGGGATTGGAGGCCTAAAACCTAATTAGTAAAATGTAATCTAATTTTCTTAACACAAATAACAATTTTTTTAGTATTTTCTTTTTATTTAAAAACAAACAAAAGTTAACAAACTAAATTGAACAAACAAAATAGAAATAATTAAACTATGAGAATAAATCACAAATTATTTTTGTTGTTGAATAATACAAATCAAATCTCACAAGAGTAAAACAAATTACGAAAAGAAGAAGAAGAAGAAGAAGAAGAAGAAGAAGAAGAAGAAGAAGAAGAAGAAGAAGAAGAAGAAGAAGAAGAAGAAGAAGAAGAGGAGAGGGAGAAGAGAAAGATAATTTGTGGAAGGTTTTGTCCGAATGGGACTGTGCCCCTTTTTTCTTCTTTTTTTTTTTTTGCCCCTCCTCTTCTCCCCTCGCCCCTTTTTTTTTTTTTTGTTTTTCCTCTCCCACCCCCTCTTAAGTGTTCGACAATTCTCCAGTGGTAATAAAGCCCCTCAACCTCAGGACCTTAAAAGGTACAAAGAAGGGTTTAGGCCAATATTAATAAAAGACCTTACCTATTTCCGTTCAGTTACAACTTACAACAACTTAAATAATCAACTATCAAAAGCACCTATAAAATTATTCTGAGGAACAAAAATATTTCAAGTAAAATTAGTAAGTAAAACAAAATACTACAAGTATTATTTACAAATAGAAAACACTTTTTTTTATTTTTTATAAATAACCGAAAAATAAACAGCAACCAATAAAATGAAAAGGATAGAAAGCTCCCCCAGGCAGCTTTCCGAAATAATCACCATCAATCACCAACAAACAAGGCTTCGGGCCTGCAATCCAACTCACGACCTGTGATGATCAACTGAAGACTCAGCCAGGGGTCCCCCGCCTTTTATGACCTCACCCCCCAGGTGGGCAACTCCTACCCCGAAATCCAAATGGGACCTTACTGTTTCCCCCCCACTCTCAGCTGACACCTGGACCCGGGTCCTGAAGACAGGGTAACCGCCGGGGGAGATAGATTCGCCAGGGGACGGCTTCCACTGCCTGGGAGATAGAACCAACGGTTGCCTGTTGAGAGTTGAGGAGCCACGAGCCGAGCCTGGAAGAACGCCGCACCGGGCAAAACCAAACGCACACCGAAGCCACCCGACCGGCGGGGTTAAAGGACCAAATTCACTTTGCCCTTCACCAACACGCCCGGCGGAGGACCCTTCCCCGCCTTCCTATCAGGCAAAGACGGGTCAACCACGAGGGGACCCCCCCCCCTGCGCGCGGACGGCGGGCGGCGGCCCAAGCCGTCCCGACCCCAACCCTGGGGCCGGCCCGTGACTTCGCCCCCGTTCTTCGGCCTTCTTGACAATTCGCTGGGTGGGCGGTGAAAGTCCTTTTTTCCTTTTTGAACCCCCACTTCCCGCCCCCGTGCACCACGTAGGTTTCTTCCCTTCCCCCGCCCAAACCCTTGCCAGAGGTTTGGATCAAAGCCCGGGCTGTCGCCCCCGACTCGTTCACCCCTGCTCCAAGTTCGGCACTTCTCGCCGGGAAGGGGGGTTCAGCGTTCGACTCTGCCCCGTCCGCCGCGGACTTCAGGAAACAAACAAACATCACAAAAGCCAAAATACCACAAAAAAACAAACCCGATGGTACAAACCAAAGTAAACCAAACCCAAGAGGTACAAAGGAGGATTGACGCAACCAGGGGCCAAACCTGAAAGACTTTTCTAACACAAAACTTTGATTTTCTTTTTATTTAAAAACAACAGTTAACAAACAAATGAACAAACAAAAGAATATAACTGAAAAACACAAATGTTTTGGGTTGGGAAAAACAAATCAAACCACAGGAAAACAAACACCAAATCCCAAAGAACAAATCTACAAACAAAATACTTAAATAGAGAGAGAGAGAGAGAGAGAGAGAGGGGAAGGGAGGGGGGGGGGCAAGAGGGGGGGGAGGAGGAGGGGGGAGAGAGAAGATTTTGGAGGGAGGAGACAAGAAAGAATAAGAAGAAAGGAAGAGAGATGGAAAGAAAGGAAGGGGGGAAGGCAGGCATAACCTTATTTAAGTAAAAGAAATAAACCTAGGGGGGCAAGAAGGGAAGAAAAGGGGAGGGAGAAAATAAAGAGGGAAAAAAAGGACAGAGAGGGGGCTTTAGGGAACCCACCCGGACAAACGGAGGGGGGGTGGAACCCCCGAAGACAGAACGGCAGCATGCAACGAAATACATATCTTGACCGATGTAGGTAAGTCTATGGTTGTTTGAAAAATTAATTAAATAATACTGACTAGTACGTGCTCATGGATCACTCAGGAGATTCAGATCGAGGTATGTATGGAGTTCTAAAGAGCTGGTGTAAAAATACTAGGGTAAATTCCTTCTATGGTCAATACTGTCTATGGTACATGATGTATTGCTACTTGGATAATTTGGTACCTAGCTAGTCAATAAAAGAAGACAATTTGGTACTTGAAGTTATCATCCGTTAAACCATTTAGTACTTCCATATATTTTTCCGTTAAATGTAAGGATAAAATTGTTATTTCTCATTCATTCTCAAGGACAAAATTGTCATTCTTACTTCTTAGAAAAAAATCATATTTACTATCGGACTTTTATCATAAATAGTACATGACCTTAGGGCTGTACATAACTTTGGTACCCGACATTTAAAAACTATCACATTAGTACCTAACATTTCAAACTCGCTATCACTTTGGTACTCAACGTCAATAACTCCGTAAAAAAAAAACTTTGTGGGCATGTTTTAAACGGAGTTATTGACGTTGGGTACCAAAGTGATATAGAGTTTGAAAGGTTAGGTACTAATGTGATAGTTTTTAAATGTTGGGTACCAAACTAATGTACAGCTCTAAGGTCAGGTACGGTACTGTTTATGATAAAACCCCTTTACTATAAGCACAATTTTTATTTTTTATTTTTTTATAAGCACTTTTTATTTTATTTCCTATAAAGTGTATACATACTATATTACTATTTTTCTTTGATTTTATTGTCCAAAAACTAAATGTTCTCTTGGTTTTCCACTTATTTTAAAATAAAAATTTGGTTCTATCAAAAAAGAATAAAAATTAATTAACCAGGTACCAAATTGTCCAAATAGCAATACTTCAGGTACCATAAAAGGAATTTACTCAAAATACTATATACAGTATGGCTTTTACATTATCAATGTGGAAAAAAAGTTTACATCATCAATATGGATTTTTTTTTTACATTTTAATGGTATTTTCCATAAAACGTCATTAAAATGGCATTAATGACATTTTTTTTCCAAAACGTCTTTGAATGTATCTTACGGTGTGTTTGGATGAAGTATTTTCTATTTTCACAAATATTCTTAAATGATGGGAATTATGATTCCATGAATTTAAATTCCGTTAATTAATAATTCAATTGTTTGGATTTCATCATTAAAATTTTTAAAATGACAAGAATTTAAACCTGCTTGGAAGGAATTCAGAAAAGACGCCTATTTTGGAAGGAATTCAAGTCAGAAATTCCCCCCCTTTCCTTCCCCCTTTTTTTTTTCCCTTTTTTTCCCCCATATTCTTTAATTTTGAATAAGTTTATGATGTTTTTAGAACACCATTAAAAAGTATGGCGTTTTCTAAATGCCATAAACATTATGGTGACCGATCAAATACCATAAAATGACATTTATTCAGCGTCATGGTCTACACTCTAAACTATGGTGTTGCTGAAATGCCATAAAAATACGGACAAAAAAAATAAAAAGTTTTATCTCTTTCTTTCTATCGCGTCTTTCCTCATTTCTCAGTATCGACATTTTTTTTTCTCTCCAGTCTTCCTCACAGTCATTTTTTCTCCTCAGCTTCCCTTCTCTTCTCACTCCGTCGCTCTCATCTATAGGACTCACTCCTTCGCAAGCACTGACCCAAATTAATTTTGAAGTTGAAAATCCTAGGGATTTAAAAGTCCCAAATTGGTATGTGATTTTCCTCCCCTCTTCTTTTCTTTTGAATTACTTTCTTACTACGGTGGATGATCGAGATTGGGGGTTTCAGAATCACCATAGGTTTGGTGGTCGTGGCCATGGACGTGGCCGTGGTCCCAAACTTGATATATGTTGTATACATCTAAGAGTTCCTTTGTTGTGACCATTGAAGAGCGCTCGGCCGTTCATAGTATAATGACCATCCTTGCATAATTTTTTTGAACCAAAGGCCGAACCAACTTGGTAATACCCAAATCCAAACTTTCATTTATCGTCCAAACCAAAATTGAATATTTGGACGGCCGATATCTCCATCTTACCCATTATGGGCCAAACTAAACATTTATTCAATTATTGGCCAATAGCTAACTTTACCGTTTGTTCATTGTCATTCTTGACCGATCATATAGAAAATTAGGATAAATCGGCCGTTTAAACTTTCTTTAGTCAGACATGCAAATGTGGGTACAAACAAATTTTTAGGGATAGAACTTGGGTGGGGCCCATGCCAATCCCACCAATACTCATTATATTGGTACTCAGTTATAATTTTGAATATTTGACCTTCTTCTTGTCTTTCATTTTTTCTGCAAATATAATTTATTCTTTCATTTCTCTGCAAATATTATTTCCGGGTTAACAACTCTACAAAATATCATTTATAGGTTAACAAGTCTATCGAACGGTACGATGAGAGCCAAAGTCCCAAACAAAATGAAAAACTACCCGAGGAGGAGGCGGCGGCGGCGGCGAAAACTTTGCATCCCCATACACCTTGGAATTCTCAGCTGCAGCGTTGTTGAACTTGTCGAAAACAAGACCTAGAATAAAAGCAAAACGCACTGTTTTGGAATCCAATTCCAAGCAATCACATTCCTAGTTGAGTTTTTCTCCGACCGACGCACATCTCTCCTCCTCCTCCGCAACCACTATAAATGGTTTATCCTCCTTCTCCTCCATGTCTCTTTCTAATTGTGGCTGAGCTCCAGTCTAGTGAGTCGTGCACGGAACTTCCACAGCTTCTCTTCAAGCTTGAAACCCAGAACCCACAAGCCCTAATTCCTAAAACCTGTAACCTCATCCATGGCTCAGGAGGAGCAAATTTTGAGATTGCTAATCGGGTTTTATGCCACTCGAATCCTTCAATTGCAGAGACAAATAGATGAATTAGAGTGAGCAAGAAACGAACTGAGGACTGGACACTAGTAGACATAACACTTTTAATGACGTTTGAAAAACATCATGAAAAAGTTTCTATAACCAACGTCATCTATACCGGTGTCATCTTTTGTCTCATCATTTAATGGCGTTTGAAAAACGTCATGAATAAGAATGAAATACAAGGACTTACCGTTGGTCGCCGACGCTTTCGTTGAGCTATTCGACCTCTTGGTCCCTTTGGTCGTTATGTTTTTCTCTCGTGCCCATGAATGTCCAGCCAACGCAAGTTCCTTTTCTTTCTCCACATCTTGTGCAAACCGGCTATACACATGTTTTGCCCACCATTTCTCATACTCGGCCGAATATTGACTTGTTGCTATCCTTGATATGAAGGGCATCTTTAAATTATACTCATATGCCACATTATTTTGCATGATATCCTTCTTGTTCATGAAAATGGCTCGAAGAGAGCTATACCGATTTGAGGATTCCGGAACTGGCGCCGGCACAGCTTGATAATAGTCAAGTTCACGGCTAGAGTATGCAGGGAAATACAACTCCACTCCGCACTTAAGCGACCGGCTAGAAATGGTTCCCCAAAATAAATCTTTCATGCTTATAGCACTCTTCCATGCCAAGTATGTCGTTGGTCCATTAGCTTCATCTCCAGGACTAACTCGGTCGATATTCACGGCTATGTATGACGGGTACTTTCGGCTGAAGCATACAACAAACTTCTTTTCACTAAATGCCGGACACTTGAACAAAATCTCAAAACATTCTTCAGCTGCCTAAACTTTGAAAAATACGTTTGTAGCCAAAGTTGGAACATCCACAATGGTCCTCCCACATTCGGATTCATTCCCTCCGTCACAATATGGTAAAGACACTTGTATACGTGAGCAAGCATGTAAGGTCCAAGAGCTACCATCCGACCGCTAGCTTGAACTTTTTCACTAGCCAATGCTTCCGCCAGCCAATAAGAATCTGCGGTCACCTTTTTACTCTGAGGGCACAAAATGAACTTGCCCAACCAACAGATAAGAAATGCCGCATGCTCTACACAGGTTACGGGTTCCTCTTGAACCACACATTCAGTCTAACCGTTTCCATTAGTAGTTTCAGCCAACTGATTGGTTTTCCCCTTACTAAAGTGAAGGAATGGATGGTTTTCAAAACTTTTTATTTAGTGCGGAATTAGTTTAACAATTAAACTATTAATTAACCATAAAATTCATTCCATGTCCCTTGTGATCTTGGTTTATTTATGATACATATAAGCATAGCATGATTATTAAGAATAACCAAAGAGGGAGTTCTTGTTCTACTCACCCTTGAAGCGCGAATTTAATCCGATCCAAGTGAACCACCAAAGTTCCTCTCCTTGATTTCTCCTTGAAGATGTTTCCTCCACCTTGAAGCACCCACCTTGGATTAAGAACTTCTTCTTGTATTCGTTCTTGTGCTTATAAACCACTCCTTGATGTACCAAGGAAGCCACAAAAATATATGGCCTCTAAGGATCTTCACCGACGTGGATGTGAGATGAAGAAGATGATAGAAAGGAAGAAATTCATTATGTGCTTTTGCCACAAAACTATTTTCTTTCTTACTATTTGTGATCAGCCCTTTTTACTAGAGAAAGAGAGAGTTTTCTTTTTCCAACTAGAGAAAAATAATGCAAAAGCACATAATGTTTTTTTCTCATGTTTTATTTTTTATAATGTTGAAACTATATATTCTAACAATTAATAATGAGTAATTGACTTTCATAAAGCGAATAACCTTGGCTGGTCTAGGTTTGCTCTTGGGCTTTTAATTTGGGCTTTGGGCTTTCAATAAGTCTCACTTAGTGAAGCCCAAGCCCACACCAAAAAGGTCCGACAATCGGTTAGGCTCAATAAGCTCGGTTTTACCCGAGAATTTTAATTATGTCCAAATAATTAATCTAATTATTTATTTAGTCATAACCAACTCTGATTTAATCTTCTTCATATACAATCTCAATTATCCACTTATATGGTGTGCGATCTCTTAGGTTCTAATTAACAAGGCAGTGGAGTTTGTAGAACAATTCTATTTTTGTTACGAATCAAAATTCTATTTTTGTTACGAATCAAAATTCTATTTTTGTTACGAATCAAAACTCCATTTTGATTCTCCCTTTAAATTAGGATTATGAATATTTATCAATCATCGGGGACTTCACAAATCATGAGTGACGTCTTGCAACATATCATAACTACCCAAACTAATATAAAATAATAAAGAACTTATTCAATTGGAATTACAATATAATACGGTCCTTCTCTAATACAATGTTCTGAATCATATCATCGGGGTATGAAATTAATATGTCAATCCCCTAATATGATTTACATTCTTATGTGATTCTTGGAATATGATTAGAAACTATTTTTTAATCTCGATCATTCATTGTTTTGGCCAAAGACTTACTGAATCACATCTTTGAACAAACTCCTCATTTACTAAAGGATAGAGATTCCTTATTGTATACTCACATGTCTCTATCAGCAAATTGATTACTCCAATGAACGCATGAATCATATCCATTGAGGGACATAATATTATTGCATCATCAAGAGTTAATTCATTCATTCATAAGACAACCATGGTGCCTCAGGTGAAATGACTAATTTGTATTATTGCAATTTAGAGTTCAAATGTGACATGTAAGTAAAACTCCATACAATAATTTACCCCCCCCCCCCCCCCCCCCCCCCACTCCCCCCCCCCCCCCCCACCCACCCCAATCTCCACCTCAAAACAAATCCACCAAAACCCCCCCCCAACCATACCCTTTAACTAGATTATATAAATATATATATAATATAATAATTTTAAAAAATTAATATTATTTTTAATAACTAAATAAATTTAACATATTATATTATACATAAATTAATTATAAAAATTTATTTTTTTTCATTTATATCAAATAACTATAACCAACCTAAACCCATCTTCTAAAACCACCCTATAACCCCCATCAATCATATCCCATTTATACAACCCCCCCCCCAATAATTCCCCACCAAATCTAAATATAATTTCCATTAATATAAAATTTATTTATACTATTTTCTTTATTTTATAATATATTTTTTATATAAAATATTTTTATTTCCCACTTCATTTCCTTTAAATTACCATTTCTGACATCAAACTTTTATTTTCCTATACTTTATTTCTATTTTTTTTTGGATTTTTTTTTAATTTTATTTCCCTTTATATTTTTTTTTTTTTTTTTTTCCATATTTATCTTTTTTCCCACAAACTCTAGTGATCGCGTTCAGTATACTCTTAAAGACAAGAGCAGCCACATACTTGTAGTGGGCCCCCACAAATAAAATATTAACCACAAAATTAGATATTCTATTAATTTTTCATTTACCCCTAAAATCACAACATAAAATAGAACCACAAAGAAAAACTAAAAATATCACCCTAAGCCAAAATTACAAACCAAGAATAAAAAAATAATAAATAACATAAACCCAACAAATATCAACTATATACATTACATCAAAACAACAATATTCATTAAATAATTTCACAAATCATCAATTAATCATTATTAATAAACAACATTTTTCAAAATAAAACACAAATTAAAAATTAAAATTAGAATAATTAATTACAATTTCATAACAAAATAATTAACAAAATACCCATTTCCAAATTCCAACCAACCCCCCCAACAGAACAACACTTAAATCAATCAACATATTACCACCAACATTTCAAAATAATTTATACCATCGAACATAAAACCTCTTCAAAAATACCTACCCTCCAATTTTTTCTTCCCTTCCATTCCTCAAAGTCCCTAAAGCATATCCTCACCATCTCCCAAAACCTCCTATTTCCCACAAATTCTACATCTAGGATTCTCTTTCCAAAATTTAAATTATTTTGATATCTAATGTCTGCACAATTCCAAATGTCAACCCACCTCTAATCCTAATCCATCTTTAACAATTAAATATATACATCCCCCAAATCAAAACCCCCCAAACATCAAACTACAACTCACCTCCTCACACTTCAACAACTCCCCACCCCAAACATACATCTCACTCCCCCTTTCAAATAATCTTTATTTACCCTAAAGAGTAAAATTTAACATACTAATTGAGATTTATTTTCTTTGACTTAACGGCCTTCTCCACCCCCCCCCCTCTTCATACAACTACCCTTCCCGCCACACCCTAAAATATCTCCTCCACATCTCTCCTAAATAGACACCCTTTTCGCCCGCCGCTCTTCTCTCCAAGACTTCTTTCCCCGGGCATATAGTGTAACAAGAGTACACTCGTAAAATCTCCAACTTTTATGATTTCTTTCTTTTTCCCCGGTTGTCCCCGCCGTTTGACTAATCCCTGGGGGTCTTCCTCGGGGGGGGCGGTTCATTCTCATAAAGGGAAAAAGAGAAAAGATAGATTCTTAATGATTCTGGCAAAAATCAGACTCCATTCACATTAAATAATAAATATTCTAACATTCACATCATCACAGTCTCATAGATCAACATCATCAGTTCATCACAGTCTCACATATTCACATTTCAGTGATTTCACAGCATCATATCGAAGCATTATCATCACATCACAACATATATTATTCACAACTCCTTCAATCTCCCACTTGTACTAAACCCAATCAGCCATGAAACGTACACCCATCTTCTCAAGATGTCTTTCTAACTGAACTTCTGACAAGGGCTTAGTGAATGGATTCGCTATGTTATCAACATATGCTACTCTGAGAATGTTAATGTCTCCACTTTTAACAAACTCTCTTATGAGATGGAAGCGTCTTCGGATATGTTTGGATTTTTTATGAGACCTTGGTTCCTTGGCTAGAGCAATTGTCCCATTGTTGTCACAATAAAGCGGAATTGGTGACTCAATGGTTGGAACAACATCAAGTTCAGTGATGAACTTCTTCATCCAAACAGCTTCCTTGGCAGCCTCTGCAGCTACAATATATTCTGCCTCAGTAGTGGAATCTACGGTAACACTTTGCTTGCGAGATCTCCAGCTTATTGCACCTCCATTCAAGGTGAAAACAAATCCTGATGTAGATTTACTGTCATTCACATCAGATTGAAAATCTGAATCTGTGTATGCTTTCACTTGCAACTCTGATTGCAAATCACCTCCTCCATAAACGAGGAATAAATCCTTAGTCCTTCTCAAGTACTTAAGGATATTCTTAACAACATTCAAGTGTTCTATTCCTGGATTGGACTGATATCGACTAGTTATACTTACACCATAACTAATATCAGGTCTAGTGCATAACATCGCATACATGAGACTCCCTATAGCAGATGCGCGCATATGGGATCTTGCTCATCTTCTGCACTTCCTCAATTGTTTGTGGACATATTTCCTTAGAAAGGTGAATACCATGTCTGACAGGTAGAAAACCCTTCTTAGAATTTTCCATGTGAAATCTATTCAACACTTTATCTATGTACAAGGATTGAGATAATCCAATTAACCTTCTAGATCTATCTCTATAGATCTTTACTCCTAGTACATAGGAAGCTTCTTCAAGATCCTTTATAAGGAAGGTCTTAGACAACCATACTTTAACTGAAGATAACATTCCTACATCATTCCCAATAAGTAGGATATCATCTACATAAAGTACGAGGAACACAACAGCAATCCCACTAACCTTCTTGTAAACACATGATTCATCCATGTTTTGTGTGAAACTAAATGATTTGACTGCATCATCAAAATGGATGTTCCATCTCCTTGTAGCTTGCTTAAGTCCATAGATAGATTTATTAAGCTTGTACAGTTTATGAATGTTATCTTTGGACACAAAGCTTTCAGGTTGATCCATATATAAATCTTCCTCAAGGTTGCCATTCAGAAAGACAGTCTTTACATCCATTTACTATATCTCATAATCATAGTGAGCAACTATTGCAAGTAATATCCGAATGATTACATCCGAAATCTCCCCCCTCCCCCCATCTTCCCTTCTTTATCCTTTTTTCTTTCCTCCTTCTTCTCTCTCTTAACCCCCCTCCTTTTTTTTATCCCTCCTCTCCCAATTTATTCTTTTTTTTTTGCAGCCAAAGGAATGTGAGGGGGTGCATCTTGTAAGACATAAATGTTCTTATTGAATGTCAATACAATTGTCAGATTACGGAGCCACTCATTGAAGTTTGGGCTCTCAAGACGGTTCAAATAGTAAAAAGCTTTTGCTCACTTGCCAGATTCGGGTGAGGTATCCCACTTCAGATAGCAATTTCTCAGATTGGGTTTTGCTCACAAAACAAAACATGTTTTGTTTTGTTTTTTGCTCAGAGGCCACAGCCCTCCTTAGTCCCTTAGCATATGCAGTGAGGCTTCTTTAGCCTACTCTAAATGGCACTAGAAACACTAGGATGCTTTTTTACTATTTTCACTGCACATGCTCTTAGAATGGACTAAGGAGGGCTGTGGCCTCTGAGCAAAAAACAAAACAAAACAAGTATGACATTGAAAAACCATGTAAATCTCAGGGTAGTAAATTGTGTTATGCTCTTTATTTGTTACTATCATGTGATTGAATTTCATTACATATTTCACTGTAATCTTGCACATTATTCTCAGTCTCATATTTTTTTACGAGTCAGGAATTGATGTGCGTATTTGTGATGTTGGTGTTGCAATCCAACAAGTTATGAATTCATATGAATAAATTACACATCTTTTTTTTTTTGTTCTGGAAGCACCTTATATTTTTTTACTTTGTCACGGTGAGTTAATACCAAATTTCTTTGCAAATTGCAGATAAAATGCATGGTGTTTCCTTTCCAAAGAACATAGAAGACATGGAATTGTGTTATGGATCCCTCCCACCATTGAAAAGCATAAGATAAACTGGAATTTAGGTGTGGTAAAATTCTTGATGTGGGCTTGATAAATGAACGTCAGAAGCTGTATTTAGTCACTGAGACACATTTGAAATAAATATTGTGGCCATTTAATAATTGTAATATAGTTCTTGTATCATGTTTGTATGCAAACTTGAATATATCAGTTCTGCAGTTTTTATAGTACATGCAACAATTAGTAGAAGGGAAAGATCCTAAACGGTCAAAAAACAAGATAAAAGCGGATAAAAGCCGCACTAACAACTACAGTTCCCGTCATCCCGCACAAAATAAGCACGATCTCTACGCAATCTCATATAACCAAAACAGCCAAAGCCCTATAAAAGCTCTAGATGGTGTTATTCCTAACCTCCTAAATTTGACATCAAAGTGAGAATTTTGCTCAATTTTATAGTAATCACCAGGCTGTACATTGTACTACCTCTGTGCTCCTAATGTGGTCAACCTAAGAAGGCTTCAAATCAAAGCTAGAAGGTAGGGTTTTACAAGTATGGTTGGGAGCATCAACTGTATGCACTGGCAATGCCTAAGATGTTCAACAACCTTAAATACCCATTGTTCGACGAACTAAACTGAGGTCGCTCATGTTCTCTATCAAGTCAACTATTTTGACTATCAATTATGACATTATCTTGCTGATAATATATACCCTAAGGGGGTGAATTTCGTGAAAACATTTCCTAGACCTACACTTGAGAAGTACAAACATTTCTAAGTGCACTTGTCGGGCAAAACAAAAACAAAATCTAAGTGCATATCTAAGTGTTAATTAGAACTGATTTAGGAAGCTGGTAAAAGTTGGTACAAGCTTAGGAAACTAACATATGTGTAGTTCTGGCTATGATAAATAATGAAATTAACTGATTCTCGAAAAAAAAAAGTAATTACCATTTCCTGTCAATGACAAATTTGAGCAACTACATTAGCATTTTCGTGTACAATTTGCACTGCAAAACTGAAAGGGTAAACAAATAAGAATATCCCAATCCTCTGTAAACTGCGTGAAGCAATGCGAAACAACCCAAACTGTCTCTAGAAGCAAATTTCGCCGGTTTGGCCAATACTGAGATCAGATGATGCTTCATTTCTGGGTCAAAATCATCTAGTCAAGCCATGCATTAGGTTTAGACAATCATCTATCATATCTCAATTCACTCGACCTTGCATAAATCTGCAGTTGAACATACTTGAACTACTTTTGTGTGCCATTAGTTTCAGACATAATTGCAATACCTGAAGTATCTGGCGGGTGACACATCATGAGATTTCAGCATGCACAATAAAATTCCCCTGACAGTTTCATTTATGCAAATAGTGTTACGAAGCTGGTAAAAGTTTATCTAAACAAGATGTTCCTCTTGACCCAACATTTGCAAAACCCATATTCACCAATCAGAATGATATTAGAAAATCTAAATACACAATACTTGCACAGTTGCACTTAATTTGAAAAGCTATAGTATACGGCTCCATTCATAATATAATAAGAAGCACTTTTCAAATACTGATTTCCGAAAAATAAAATGAAGTGCTTTTGCTTAGGAAAAATGATTTTTTGTTTGTTAGTTAGTTTGTTTTTGTTTCACAAATTCAGTTATCTGCATGTTATGGAAAGTTATGTCCAAGAAACAGAATGACCCATACATGTCATGAGCAGAAGTTCATCTAGCTAGGACCAGAAGAGGAGCGACTCTTTCTCCTGGGTTTCCTGTTCTTGACCTTTACGGCATCCTTCAGGGTTTTCTCTCCATTTGCTCGTTCTGCAGTTTCAGCTTCCCTAAGGGGTGAAGTCATTGGATTGTTATCTTCAGGAGCATCCTCTGGCTGCGCTTCACAGGTTGTTTCCTCACCCTTTGAGTCCTCTTGTTTCTCAATAGGCATTGGCATACCTGCGTATCCAATACCTAGCATCGTTAATAATTCTCTCCATCCCTTCTATATATGGCATGAGCGCAACTGTGGATGCATGCTTGCATGTAAATAATAGTTATCCCTACCTAGTTACAACACGCCAGGCTAGGCATATATATATATACATATGTATGCTGCAAGAGAATTTGATGCCTGACACCTAGTTACAACAATATCATTATACATGTTAATATAGATTTCTAAGCATGCTCACTACAAAATATTGGCATTATGATATATGAAAGGGAAGGAGGAGGATGGGGGGGGGTGGTTGTGGTTGTGGGTGTGGGGAAGGGGAATGCAAAAATTAGTAAATATTTTTGGACTGACTTTACCCATGCATTTTCCTGTTCCTAAGATAACAGCACTTTAAATGACACAAAGAAGGAGAATACAAGAAAGGACAAGGTGTCCACTGAAACCTGTAACAAAGTTTAAACCTCCAAAAAAATAGATAAAAGTATTTAAGGGACAGAAAGAACCACACAACACAGAATACTAAAGTACAGTAGCTTTCCAATCCAAGAATATACAATGAAAAGAGCTATCTCTAAATGTTGAAGAAACTGATGCCCAAAGCGATGCCATCTATCCAATTCTATCCCACAATTAATCTATCTCCTTGCCCTTAAAGATCAATCCTATTCCATTTCATCCAAACCACCGAAGAGATGCCAACACAGCACATCCTCCAGAACCCAGAAAGTATTTAACTTCTTTTTTTGTTGGATTAACCAGATATGCAATGCACCACATTTACGAGTTAACTCAGACATGAGATTATCAAATCCACTTCAAGAAGGACAAACACCGAATAGTCTTAAAAATCAGTAAGATATAATTTAATCAGTCTAAAATGTAATTGAACCTAATAGTCAAAAGAATCAGCAGTACATAAATCATCAGTTCAATTATTCGTAGAAGTGATGTAAATATAGTACCTTGGGAAGCTAGAGAAGCTTTCAAAAAATCTGTGTCAACACCTGTTGAGTAAGGATCCCTGAGATAAAGAGAAACAAATACATGGCATGGTTCAATAATATATTAATCCATTTTGTCTTATACAAAGAGAATTTATGCTCAATGTTCAATATAATGGATGTAGAGTATCTACATTTGTATTTCAGAACTCTAAGAACGAAGAATAAACTCAATTAAAATTCAAACCCCTTGATAGGTTTAATAATATCTACACATAAGGCAGGGGCGGATCCAGGATTGATTGGTATTATTAAACCTAAAGAGGCACAAAGCTAAAGAGGCGCCTCTTTAGTTTCAACAAGAGGACCTAGCATATGCCCACAAGCAGGCAGCTATCTCCGGGCTCTAATTCTTGTTTCAAAATAAAGCTATTCCTAAGGCTATAATTATTGTTTCATGTTTCAAACTTTTATTGCTCTACAAAAAAATCATTACACATACGTCCTTGGCTTTTATTACACTTTTATGCTTCTATTACAACATAGATCGTATATTCAAATGTTAACTTTTTGCCTCTCTTTCTCAAATAAAGTCTGCCCTCGTGAAGGTGTATAATAGGTCGTTCACTTCTACGATCAAAATGGATTATAATTGGATTTGCTATTTTTGTTCTTATAAGGTAACGAGTAAAACTCTATAAACCAAAAAATAAAAATAAAAATAAAAAGAAGAACAAGAGCAAAAAGTATCTATGTATGCCTGTTTACAAACACAAGCACTTTCAAAACAATCAAAAATAAAAATTTATAGAAACCAAAACTCCTCGATGGTATATCAGAAGACTGCATAACTGGCAAGGTCCTAAAGAACCATACTGACTTGAGGGGCCCCCAATGAAATTCTTGGTATCTTCATTGCTCCTGTTAGTTTGCCTTTTGTCTGAAAATTTAGTTTCACTTTCCACATCCCCACTTTGATAGTTTGATTGGCAGTGCCTTCCTCAGACACATGCTTTATTCTCTCCACATGATGACTTGAAAATTCATCAACTCTCATCTGGTCAACAGAAGAGTTCTGTTTCAGCCCTATGTTAGAAGCACCTCTATCTACATCCATGGGAACAGAAGAAGAATGGCGCTTGATCTTCCGTAATGCTCTTTCTGTGTTATATTTATCAACCTATATTTCAGTCCACAAAGGAAAAGAAAAAGAAAAAAGAATCAACCTACGTTTGATTTCTTGTAGAAAGATTAAGAATGCAGCCAAAACATGATGAGACTGACCAACACAACCAAATAACACTTTTCCACATAATCAAGATATGAGTGTTATATCTAGGGGTGTGCGAGATCCAAACCAAACCAACCACATGACTAATCCAATCTATATTTAATTGGATCTTGCATTGGATTGGATTGGATGCTAATTTTGAAAATACAATTAAATAGGACTGGATTGTAGTGAACCTGTTTGTTTGCTGGCTATGTTTTGTTCATTATTGTCTAATTATTGTAAGGAGTTAAATATACTATTCTATAAGGAAAATTCTAACATACAGATCTGCATACCATGCAGCTTTTTTTTTGAAAATGCAATTGCATTTCCGTTCAAAATATGAAAACTAGACATTTCAAAAATGCAATTGTCATTTCAAAAAATACAATTGTCATCCCGAAAATGCAATTGCCATTCCAAAATGTAATTGTATTTCAAAATTATCAGTTTTACCTTTTTGAACGGCAATTGCATTTAAAAAAAAACTGCATAATATGCAGATCTGCATGTTAGATGCATCCATTCTATAAACCCTATGCTTAAGGCAAAGAAACTATGAATTTTAGGTTTGATTGAACTAATATATGACAAATCCAATTATAATTGGAATGGATACAGAGTCCTCAAAATAGGTTGCCTGGGAATTGTCCAAAAAAAAAATGTTGCCTGGGAACTGATGCACACCCCTACTTATATCCAAATATTTGATTCAAGCAAACACTTCTTTGTATGTTCTAACTTTTTCAACAGACCTTGCCAAAAAAATATTAACAACAAAGAGCATTGATATGTTATTAAGAGAAACTAGTCTAACATTTGCCTACAAGTGTCAAACAGATTAGGGATACCAGTTCATAATAGTACTTCGAACCTTTTTCGAAAGGTTACTATCTGTTTCAGGTGAAGAGGAAACTCAATTACTAAAAATCTGTTTCATCAAGCTGATATTTCACCTCTTTCTTTATCATATCTGAGAAATCACCAGCCTTGACAGCAGCAATTCACAAACATTGCATTATAACACCCTGCAAGACGTTCTCCCCTCCAGCTTTTTGAATAGCACAAACATCACCATTTGAATTCAGCGTGGCGGTCATTCGTCCCCCCATAACAGCCTCTTCATGGTGGGTTGGATCTATCACCTATGGAGCATTAAATCAAGCTACACAGATAGTTCATCGTTGCAGCCAAGCTCTGCACAAATATACATTACTTAAACAGACAAAACTACTTTTTTTAAAGGTGTAACAGAGATGAAATTGCTTACCACACTGCTCTCATAACTGAAGAATGCAAAAGTTACTGCAATAGGGAGGTGATGTATTATTAGATGAAGTGGCTCTCTCTCCTGTCAATGCCATACACACCACATAAATTAAAATCAAGCACACATGTACACCTGAGCACTGCTAATCTTATCATCTCTCATTCAACACGCACAGATGAGTGATAAGCATAATATTTATCGAAACATACACATGTATACATGGCGTGATTTTGCAATGCTTGTCAAACAAACCAAACGTTTATGACTTTGTAAAGATGTTATGGCAGCTTTATAAATTCAAATGATTGGATTTTCATTGGTTATGACTTTATCAATTTTCAATTTGTTATTGGATCTCTGAATCGCTTGCTTAGTTATCAATAGAAGAAACAGGAGCTAACCTCGGGTGGATGTATGATGACTTCCTGACCATTTTCTCCCCCCCAATGAGCACTCAGGCCGCCAGAACGTCAACAAAGCAGCCAGAGCAGCAATATTAGCCGCATCAATAAGGTTCCTGCCCGCATTTTATTTCCAAAAAAAAAAGTCACAATTCAATGCATGACAGAATATTACACTATCCTAATTAAAACACACAAAAAAAGAGAAGCAAATAGAGCTTACCCTCCATTATCTAGAATATGGAGGTCAACACGTATAGCCCAAACTAACTTCCCAGAGAGAATACAAAGCGATTCTGTATCAACTGCTCGGCTTTCCCTGCAAATTCATCGATGTTCAAACCAAACTGAACTGCCTATTTTAAATTAAGACTAAAACCAACTGATTTTACCTTAGACCGCGGTCAATAACGCGGCCGAGCTCGACGGCGGACTCGCCAGGGCGGCCAGGCACAAATGAAGGGTCGGCCATCGGAGAGAACTCAGTGAAGATGGAGAGCGTGCCGTCATTGGGCCTGTCCCGGTAGGGTTGGACAAGCTGGGCTGTGACGAAGGCCATTACACGAGTTTGGCCGAGCTGGACCTCGGCGGAGCCCTCGTCGGTGCCGAACCTGATATTGGGGTGACGGAAGGTGAAGGGAGGCCGCCCGTCGAGTCGGAGACCCGACTGCAAAGCGGTCTCGATGAACTTCTTCTCGTTCACCGTCATGCGCCACGTGTTCGCCAATCTCTGCTCCATTGCAGCGTCCCAAGTCGAATTGCCACAGGTGAAGTCTGAGAGAATTGAATTTTGGAGGTATATTCCCCGAAAGAAAATCTGAGAGAGAGAGAGAGAGAGAGGGGAAAGTTGAAGCTAAGGTGATCAGTACCAAATAGGAATCAGAGAAATGATTCAGGGAGAGATAGAAACAGAGAGTAGGGTAATGTTGGATAAATAAAATGGAGCTTGTGTGAGGATGAAGATGAGAGAGATAGGATGAAGATGAGAGAGATAGGGGTACAGTGTGTGTGAGGTGATGGCAAAGTCAGAGAGAGAGAGAGAGAGAGAGAGAGAGAGAGAGAGAGAGGAGGGATTTTCTGTTTGTTTTATTGATTTGCTAGGAGTCTAGGGTTTTTTTTTTTTTTTGAAAGAGGGTTTTAGAGAATTTAGGGGACAAGTTTTTTTTTTTTGATAAGATTTATTTTGGACAAGTTGTCTTTTATAGTTTTTAGGGGGAAACCCCCCCCCCCCCCCCCCCCCCCCCCCCCCCCCCCCCCACCCCCCCCCCCCCCCACACCAGACAACCCCCCCCGACCCCCCCCCGACCCACCCGCCCCCAACCCCCGCCCCGCCCACGCCCCCCACCCGCCCCCCCCCCCCCCCCCCCCCCCCCCCCCCCCCCCCCCCCCCCCCCCCCCCCCCCCCCCCCCCCCCCCCCCCCCCCCCCCACCCCCCCCCCCCCCCCCCCCCCCCCCCCCCCCCCCAACCAAATTTTTTCCCCCCCCCCCCAACCCCCCCCAAACCCCCAACAAAAAAAAAAATTTTTTTTTAAAAAAAATTTTTTTTTAAAAAAAAAAAGGGGGTTTCTATTTCTATTTGATTCTCCTAGAAATTATAAGTGCTTACGACGTCGTTTGCTATACGTCGTCTCCACATAAGACGACTTCATTGACGTCTTCGCTCTTGTTCTCTTCAGTTCGATTAAGCCTCCTGTGTCCAGTTTCAAGCCGTCGTCTTCTTCCAGTTCTTTATCGTTCTCCGTTTCTCTCGAAGCTCAATCACTGACCAGTCATCGTTCCCAAAGGTTCTAATCGTATGTATGGAATCAATTAAATTGCCGGAAATTTTGACAATTTTTTCGTTAAATTTAAACTTTGAAAGCTTTTTTTCCATTTTGATTAGCTATGGCGGTGGAGAACTCGGACGAAAACATCCCTTGCGAGGAAAAGGGGACTTCAGAACCTTCAAATGGCAATGGTAATGGAGAAGCCGCTCAAAATTCTCCAACTGTTGAGAAAGACGAGGATGACGACAAAGGTAGTGATATTTTCATATTCAATAACTACTTCTATGCAACTGTTATTTCTCTCTTTCTCTCTGTAGCTTAGCTTGATCGTTTCCTTTGCCACTTAGGAGAGTGCATATGGAACTTTGTGTGCAATCATAGAAACCTAAGGATAGGATGGACTAAATGATACTAGAAAGACTAGGATGGCATGATTCAAACTAGGGAAAATGTTTTTTCTCACTTGGTAGTTTCGGGTGAGGTATCTCACCTCAGATAGCAACTTCTTGGATTAGGTTTGATAATCACGTAACTTGAGTACATCCTAATCAGCTGCCAGATTGGTACAGATCCGACTTGGCCAATTCTCCAAAGAAATTGTGGAATTGAGTGAAGGCCAACCTAAGCATAGACGACCACTAGACTATTTGCGAAATTGGAACCATAACTGTGTATGCAAGATTTGACTCTTCAGTTCTCTCCTTCTTCTCGATCACCAACTTGTGATAAGGCTATCTAATAAGTAATAACTCAACTCAGTAAGTTTCTTCATAATCTGTTCTTGGCCAGAAATGAGAGTGCGTACTTCATTCGCATACTTTTCCACTCTTTCATCAATGCCCAGGTTCTAGCCCTTAATACCACTTTTCTTCGGGCCGGATAGGAGCTGTAACATCCCCATTTCCTATCTTGAAGAAGCGAAGATATGAACCAATTTTTAATAGAAGAAAATTGATGATAGCAAATAGTCCTCCACTAGCAACAAGATAACAAATAGTTTTCTACTTTAGCTGGACAAATTTAATGTTTTATACTCTAATTCGTTGATGTGTTTCTAATGTATGCATTTTGCAGATGCTTCAAAGAAAAAAAGAAAAAAGAAAAATAAGAGTAAGGAACATTTGTGGTTTTAATAAGTTTTTTTTTTGGAAACATTTTCTCTAGAAAGCTTATAATTTCTTTTCTTATGTGCAGGAAAAAGAAAGCACAGCCAGAGCAGACTGATCCAAAATCTTTAAGTGGGCGAACTGATCCGCAAAATCCACAATCTACAAGTGGAAAAACTGATTCACAATCTGTAAGTGGGCAAACTGATCCACCATTTATTCCTCTTATTGATCTGTTCCCACATGGGGAGTTTCCTGAGGGTGAAATTCAACAATATAGAGACGAGTGAGTATATGCTATTTTCTTGCAATTTACAGTACAAATAATTTACAGTATATGTTTTTAGGCACTTTGCTAGGGGTTGTACATCAGTAATTCACCAAAAAATTATTATGAATTTTGTACTATTATCTGCAAATTAAAATATGATGTAGAGATCATGATTTGGAGGTAATAATATAAGTGAAGTGAAACTGAGTTCTAATTTCAGTTTCTGGTTAAGGAATTCATTGAAGATGCATGACCAGAAGCATTGAACACTCAGTAATGGAATATGCTCTTAGTTGGCCATATTATCCTATCCTTTGAACACAATACCAACTTTGGGCTTCGGTCTCTGACTTTTTTAAAGATTATAACTTCTCTTCTATACTAAGGGACTGGAGAGCAGCAGCAATTTAGGAGTTTTTTTTTTGTTTTTATCCTGAGGGAGATTTCTTGCGTGGGGGGTAGTTGATTTCTGTCTGTATTGTTGTTTGTGTTTTCTGTTTTTCCCTTTTGATTTTTGTGGATCCCTCATCGACTGAGTCTGTATTCATCTCTTTTATTAATAAATTATGTTTCTTTTCAAAAAAATTTTTTAAAGTATGCCAATTTTTCTAGTTTGCATGATACTTGATCTGTGCTGCATCTTGCATTTTTATTTTAGTTTTCTTGAATATTGTAGCTCAGATTTGGTATTGTGTTTCAGTAACTTGTGGAGGACTACCTCTGAAGAAAAGAGGGAGTTGGAGCGCCTTGAAAAACCAATATATCATTCAGTTCGTCGAGCTGCAGAAGTTCATCGCCAGGTGCAGTTTCATTATGTCAATATATTGCTTCTTAAATTAAAATAACATGATCCTGGAGAGGAAACCAACTGGTGGCTTTGATAACCTTTAAATATGTACAGAAATACATCAAAGGGATCTTAAGGCCTGGAATGTTGATGACTGATTTGTGTGAGACTTTGGAGAACACAGTCCGTAAGTTAATATCTGAGAGTGGTCTGGAAGCAGGCATTGCATTCCCCACAGGATGCTCTTTGAATTGGTAAACTTGTTTAATATGTCACCTATGAATTTTATTATTTCTATTGTCCTTTGCATAGTTCTATTTGTGTTCATTGCTATCCGTATTATCCGAGAGTGGTCTGGAAGCAGGTGTTGCATTCCCCACATGATGCACTACGAATTGGTCAAATTTTTCAATATGTCACCTATGAATTTTATTATTTATGTTGTTCTTCGCATAGTTGTACTTGTGTTCATTGCTATCCGCATTATCAGGGTTGCTGCTCATTGGACCCCAAATACAGGGGACAAGACGGTGCTTCAGTATGATGACGTGATGAAGTTGGATTTTGAAACTCATGTTGATGGTGCTTCAGTAACAACTGCTTGTGTGTATTTTGATCTCTTGAGAAGTCACGTCTTGGTGGTGAACTATCTTACGCTTTGAAGGGCAAGATATCATATGAGTTATTGTTGACTTTACAGGTTATATAGTTGACTGTGCATTTACAGTAGCATTTAATCCTATATTTGATCCACTACTTGAAGCCTCACGTGAAGCAACATATACGGGTATCAAGGTAGTCTTACCTCCTCAGTAAAATTAAAGGCTTAAATACACTTTTGAAGCGATCCTATAGTTCTGTTATGTGTCAGTTGACCCCATCTACATACAATTTCTACAAGTCCATCAAAATCTGTATATTAAAGTCCATGAAAATTATTGCTGGTAAATTTATTTGTTTTTGTTGTGACTTTGAGGATAGGGTGTTTGAGCAGATAATATAATACTCTCAAGTTATCATAATCCGAGAGATAGATATCCATTACCCAAAAGTCAATTGAAATTCTTCTGTCAAGATTACATTATTTATACTAATTTGGTTGAAATATATGTGCAATTTTGTGGCCTTTTTTTATTTTTTTACTGTTAATGAGTCCCTAAATATTGAGTATTGTAGTGATCGAGTGTATTGAAAACCAAAGGGAAGAAGGCATTCCGAATAACTGTAAAAGGATGTGAGATACTGTATCAGTAATAAACAAATTTTGAGTTGCACTATTTAGTACAAAGGAAAGTAGGGAGGGTAGATAGGGTGGGGTGGGTTGACAGGATTGTGTTTTCACATCAAGCTGTTGGGCATGCTGCTTCTTGTGAGGATAGAATCGTTTGTTTGGGAAAAACTGGAGGGAAGGAAAGACTAAAATGTTGTGAGATTACCATTTTATGTGGGCAACAAGTAAAACTATAACTTATAGCATTTATGCATTTATTACCTTCAGTCTTTCTGTTCATAATTATCGCATCTGTGCTTTTATCATTTAGTAATCTCTCTAGATGGTTCTATCTTAAAAAAAAAGTCATTCATGTCTCTGCCTTTTCAAATCATTTTTCTGGTCTGTTGGGTGTTCTAACTTAACTAGCCTTTTAAATGGATTATATTATAATATACAGTTTAATACCCAGTGGATTACATTGTTTCTCTATGTTGACCCTGTTCTAATTTTGATAATGTCAAAACTCTAGAAATTGTTTCATTTGCCATTCGTTTGTGTCAGACGTCAAGTGAGGATGTGGCACTAGTGGGGTCCACAACCCAACCTCGATTGAAGTGCTATATTGAGCATTCAGTTGTTTTGCAGCCTTTTGCACCCAAGACCACCTGTGAAGTAACATTGAATAAATAGTAAATACATAGGCGCCAAAATACTCTTCAAGAGACAAGAGATCGTGGTTGCCACTAGTGCCAGAGCATCACTTAATGGGTGACCAAACTTATGGCCAGGTAACATTGAAACAGTTTCAATACTTTGATCAACAGGGATTAGGTGGCCATAGAAGGGACTAAGGAGGGCTGTGACCTTTGCCAAAAAAAAAAAAAAACAGAGGTTGTCAGCCTGTATAGGAAACAAATCTGTTGTATGCATATGTGGCATCTCATCCAACTTACCACTCTTACGTTTATCGTTACTACATAGAATTCCTAGTTCAGGCCCCTGACAGGTATGACATTGAAAAGCCATGTAGGCCTCCGGGTAGTAAATTGTATTCTGCTCTTTATTTGTTACTATCCTGTGATTGATTATCTTCACATATTCACTGCATAGAATCTTTACCAGAATTGGTCTTTAGTGCTTTAATCAAAAGCTTCCTACACATTATTCTCAGTCTCATATTTTTTTAGGAGTCTGGAATTGATGTGCGTCTTTGTGATGTTGGTGCTGCAATCCAAGAAGTCATGGAATCATATGAAGTTGAAATCAATGGGAAGGTGTACCAAGGTATTTTTCGTTCTGATGTGTGAGATAGTTACTTTTGTCATATTTTATATGGTTGATGTGTAGCATATATTACTTCCACCAGACACACTCTCTCTCTCTCTCTCTCTCTCTCTCTCTCTCTCTCTCTCTCTCATTTTACACACAGCACATGCCTTTTACACAGTTACAAAAATACACCACACCATAAAGGTCCTGTCCCAAATGAATTACACAACACCATATATATATTTTTTTGTCCCAATGCAAAATATCCTCTCCTAAATAAATTACACCTTATATTTCTTTTGGTCTTGGAAGCACCTTATATTTTGTAGTGTAAAATACTAAAATATAAGTACTAAACAGAATCTTCAAAAACAAAGTTTTTTTTTCCGGCTTAGTAAGCTATAAAGGTCAGCTGTGTAACTTTGTATTACACAATGTTAGTCCTTTTTTAAATACCAAGCAAATAATATTTGTTTTATTACTCATGAAGATATGCAAATTCAGCACTACTTTGAAAGATGGAGCCATCAGTTCACCGGCATTGCCAATGTTTTGTCCACACAAAGTTATTATTATTATTTACTTAAATCCCACTGATTTTAAATTAGTACAAGTTTTTTTTTATCCCCCTCTGCGCTGATTCCAAATGTGATTCAGTGCTTATTCACACCTCTCCAGCAATGAGGTCTTGGAAGCGATGCTGCTGCTACAGAGCAATGATTTCAAGATCATCTGTATTATGTAATGTTGTGTCATGATCCAAACCTTCATTATCCAAATCATCATTCCAAGATTATCTCTGTAAAAAGATTAAACGAATCACCAAATGATTTCCAATTTGGTTGATTTTTTATAATGTGTTGAAAATTTTCTTTCTCAGGATAGATATTTGAGATGATAATATATTTTTGAATGTTAATCTTGATAATTTTGGAAGGACCTTTTTACTCTATAAAAAGGGCGGTCCGGTGCACAAGGCTCCCGTAATGGGGATTCTGGGAAGGGCAAGACATGTTCCGCATGTAGTCGTTTCACTGCATAATTATACAGACTAAAGCATAATTGCCTCTGCCCCCTCCTATATTTTGTAACTCTAAAAATAAATCTTTTGTTTTGTTCCCCTGTTCAATGTTGTCTTTGTATTTGCACATCAAATAGTGAGTTTGGTATTTCCACTCATCATATCATCAATTAAGAATACTTGTGGCAGTTAAAAGTATCCGGAACTTGAATGGTCATAGCATTGGACGTTATCAAATCCATGCTGGAAAGTCAGTTCCCATTGTGAAAGGAAGAGGGTGAATTTTTTGCAATTGAAACTTTTGCATCAACTGGAATACCCATAACATGCCAATTTTTCATTACTAATTAGTATTATGTTGCATGCCTTTAGTTTGACTTTTGTTATAATGCAACAATCATCCACAGGAACTCAGCATTATAACTTACATAGTACGTGCATATGTTACAGTTCATGATAAATTGTAACTGCCACGTTTAAGTGAGGGATTTGTTTTAGGTTCATGTTCCACTTGTGTTCCATGTCTTTTAATTGATGCTCTAATATGGAAAGGGTTTACATGAAAATATATAAATAAGATAAATTTGGGTATGAGCATTAGTCAGGTCATATTAGAAATCTAGAATCTAGAAGACTTATATTCTGAGTGTCTGAGATGTGAAGCACAAATAATTTTTTGCACTCAAGTTTTGTTCATCTTGTTCACACATAGGGATCTGCAACTTCTAACCATAAGTAAAAAGTGGATTGCTTTCAGCCTTAGAGTACTAATCTGCATTTCTTTATACTGGGAGCCATGTATTAGGGATTGCTTTTATTGCATAACAATAGTATGCTGAACTGACAGAAACAGAAATCAAGTTAGGCTCTGACTACTAGTGATTAGCGATAAGAATTATCTCTTTCTCTCAGATTTGGGGAGTAAAAGATATATATGGATGCTCATATATGAAAATCTGCTTCAAAGTGGGTTATAAGACAGGCCTCTCTGCAACATAAATTTCTTGTCAAATTGAAGTATCTTGGGTGAAAATCTCTTTTTCAAATTGGTCTTGCATCTAAAAATAGTCTGACCGGCTTGATAGTTTCTGGGTGGATAAATTTTGCTGTCTACGAAATATGTGCATTAGTTCACTGTTGAGGGATGCATTATACTTGAGGGAGCAAGATAATTCATAAATGAGATGCATTATACTCGAGGGATCATCTGAACTTTGGTTTAATACGACATGGCTTCTGTTAATCTTATGTTGTATTATCATGTTGCTGAATTGAAATTGATGTAATGATTTATTTTTCTTCTGGCAGCCGATTCCTCCTCTCTGTGATGTTGAAGGGAGCTATGTATCTCAGTTTGAGCATACCATTTTACTCCGGCCGACCTGCAAAGAGGTCATATCGAGAGGCGATGATTACTGATGGGGATGAAGTTAAATTTGTCATGCATATATGAATGATGGCTGTACCATGTTTTTCCCCTTCCGCCTATCTTTGTTTCTTAATCCTGAATTCCAATGAACTGAATATTTAACTTTTTATGTTCTTGGTGTGTGACGTGGTTCCAAAAGACTAGGAGCCGTTTTCAAACGACCAGAAGTTATGATGATGAAAAGTAGTGTCACGCACGTTTGAGAATATGTCCATGTCTGCTCTCTGAATGTTTCTATCTGAGAGAGTTTTCCATTCACCTAGTGGACTTCAACCCGGACGATCCAATGGCTAACATGCAGAGTTGAGAAAATAATTGGATAAACAGTTTTGAGATCCAATGGCTCCACCCGGTGGATACAAGAATTTCCGCCTATCTGAATCAATATGAGCAAAGTCGTTAAACTAGAAATGTTTTTGTGGAGCACAAGATTCAAATGCACACACTACGATGGCTTCTTTGAACGACCAGAAAGATATGATGATGACAACTTGACAAGCAGAGCGCCACGCAAGTTTGAGAACTTACCCACGTCTCTGCCACGTTTGTGTTGTGTCCTTTCAGCGTGTGGTCTCCAATTGAAGGTAGGAATGTAGGATAACTCCAAATTACCACGACTATTATGGAATGGAATCTAGGTCGTTATTGAAACTTTAAGTGAGTTTCAGTGTTTGGGTAGGGGATTTATAGGTTCCAAGGAACTAGAGAACAATAAGATTGCTTATTGTCGCAACATTGAATTGATCTTTCAATAATGCCTAGCGGCGACAAATTTACCTTTATTTTAGGTATCAAAAGACAAAGTGGGGTTGGCTCAGTGGTAGAGAGTACCGCTATGTATCGATGGGACTCTTGGGGGTATGAAATCGATTTGATCATCTTTAGATATTGAAAAAGTACAATTGTACGATCATGAGACTTTTTATAAAACTTTAGATACCAATTTACGATAGTTCAAATATTATTCGAAGATTTTACTGTATCTCACGTTACCATAATTAAATTTGAATTTTAGACAATCTCACACAACCTAAAACAACAAAGCATGTAAAAGAGCCCATAAACCTAAATCATGATCATCACTAGAAAATGAAGAAAAGTCGTCATAGGTCCCACTAGATCTAACAAAGAAACGACCGTAAAATAGAGGCTGGATATGAGAATTATTGTGTCCCCAACGATCTAACTACACATAATAACGAATTGCCTAACAAACTCCCTCTAAACCTAATAATTTAGATATGATAAAAATGACTAAAAAACATCTAAACATATAACAATGAAATTCTTCAACTCGAGGAGAGAGCTAAATTTAGAGAAAACAAGAAATCATAAGAGATTTTAATTTTAGGGAAAATGTTTGACTACTGAAAAAGTTGTAAAGAGATAATGGCACTTAGATATGAGCATAACTTAGATCAAATAATCTTTAGTGGCTTATTATTTATCACGATGGATTAAAACAAGAAGAAAATTTAACAAAATGAGAGAAAAGAAGAGAAGGAGAGGTTATTCCTAAAATATTTGAATGTATCAATATATTAAAGTAGGGCCATGGCCCCCCAAACAATTTTTTTTTCTTGGTCAATCCTCCCAAATATTTTTACAAACAACACTCCCACTAATAGCAAATTGTCTATTTTGCCCTTCATCTTTTTCTCATTCTCCTTTTTCTTTCTCTCTCTCCCCTCCGGTGACTTTTTTTTTTCTTTCTTCCTTCCTCTCTCTCTCTGATCCCAGACCACCACCTCCACCGTCCACCAATACCAGCTTCACCACTCATCCTCCTCAATCTCTCATGTCTATCTCAAATCCACATCAAGCAATGCATGCTTCTAGGTTCTTCAAATCCTTGGAAGAGAAAAAGGATCCGATTGAGATAGAACACGAGGAGAGAGAGAGAACATGACTTTTTTCCTCTCCTCCGTCATGACGGTACCACCACGGCACGCCGCTGCCACACCCCTTGCTCGCCTCGACCTCAGCTCTTCCCTCATCTCTCAAGTCTTCTGGATTCACCGAAGAAGAGAGACCGACAGACCCGAGGAGAGAGAAATCGGATCCACCTCGAGTCGTCGATCTCCGACCACCGCCGTGGCTCACCGCCTTCACTGACGGGAGAGGGTAGATGTACGGTGGTGGTCTGGGTAAGAGAGAGAGGGAAGCAAGAAAGAAAAAAAAGTCACCGGAGGAGAGAGAAAGAAAAAGGAGAATGAGAAGAAGATGAAGGACAAAATAGATAATTTGCTATAAGTGGGAGTGTTGTTTGTAAAATTGGGGAGTGCCAATTTCACTCCCCTTCGGTAAATGAGTGCAGAGATCAAACCAAACTGTATACTAATGCATAGAGTCGGTCTATCTTTGTACTATGTAACGTTCTTTCTCCCCATTGTGATGGTGGTTACAAGTTGTAACTTTCGTTTCACCAATGGCTTCTACCTGTCGATGGCAAGTGGCACAGACCATTATCTCTTCCATCAGCCAAGAAAAGGACATGAACGCAGACGAAAAGTCGTACAGATTCACAAGAGTCCAAATCTCGAAGGACTTGAGAGCAGTCTTATTCTTAAGCACTAAACCAAGCAAGAAAGAGTCCCCGAATTATTGGACTGGGATACGTGACGAAAATGAAACCCTCTTCTTCTTCTTCTTCCTCATCATGCGGAACAAACACGCTCGTAACCCTTCTCTTCCAGTCGAAATCGGAAGCCCAAAGTTGCCGAGCGATTCTCAGAGACTTGGCCGCCAGAGAATTCAATGCCTTCCTTTGGATTTCTCTCATCGCAGTCACCGCTCTGTTGCTCCGAAAGCTCGTTGAGCTGCTTCGCTTATGGGCCAAAGCCAAATCCATCCCTGGACCTCCTTGCCACTTTCTCTACGGCCACTGCAAGCTGCTTTCCCGCCAAAATCTCACTGGTCCGTTCACTTCTCAGTTCTCACACTCTGATTAACTTGTTTCTTTTGAGAGTAATTAGCTTTGCTTGGTCCAGCTTAAATTAGAACATGAATGAAAGTATGAAGCAGAAGCATGTGAATAAGAATAACACAACTATACTACTAGTTTCATGATTGTGTCTCGGTCTTTTGGATTCCAGAAATTGAGGAGTTGAGAAGTAGAAATTTATTTATTTATTTTTATTTGGTTATGTATTTGTGATATGGAGAGGGTGAAGAACTTAGAGCATTGACTCTTATTTTTTGGTATTCAGAAGTGTTGTCAGATTTGCACAAGGAATATGGCTCTGTTGTGAAGTTGTGGCTGGGACCAACTCAGCTTTTAGTGTCAATAAAGGATCCAACTCTTACCAAAGAGATGCTACTCAAGGCTGCAGATAAATTGCCTTTGACTGGAAGGGCATTCCAGTTGGCCTTTGGAAGGTCGAGTCTTTTTGCTTCCTCTTTTGACAAGGTATGAGCTCCTTTTTCACTTCTTCTGCTACTTGTGTATTTGTAATGCTCATTAGTTTGTCCCTGATTATGTATGTAATAATACAATTCAGAAATGTATTCTTGAGTCTTTTTTGTTTAAGTTTTTTATTTCATCATGTTAAATGTATTAACTATTAAGTATCACCAACTATGTCTTTCAGAATTCCTCGGTGCATTAGTTGAGTTCAGTGATTCATGTAAAAATGGCTCCAGAAAATGGGTTATTCTGTAAGATTTGGAAAATAAATTGATGGTGAAAACTTTTTGAGATTTTTCTGATTGTGTGTGAATCATGGGTTGACTTGGAGATTCCAAGGTACCTTTGGTGTGATGCTGAAATTTCTTCTACTTTCTATCAAGCAGTGATTCCTAGAACTCTTACCGTTGTGAAGCTGGTAGTTTTTATCACTTTCTACCTTTTATTCTTTTTTCTATATCAGTTTGATGGCAGTAAACTAAAACCTTCCTTATTACCATCTTGCATGCTGGTCCTTCTTGAAAATATTAACAAAAAGAGGGAAGGGAAAAAAAAAAAAAAAAACTGATTTACTAATCTAACTGAACTGTTGACTTACTGCTGGTCCTCCATAGAGATTTATCTGTTTTCAAGTATCAATATTAGTGTCCCTTGTCTTCATCTTCATTTTCTATCAAACACACCCTTCATTTAATATTTTACATTACCCCCAAAACCAAAAAAAAAAAAAAAAAAAAAAAAAAAAATAATTAAAAAAAAAAAAAAATATTTTTAAAAAAAAAAAAAAAAAAAAAAAAAAAAAAGAAAAAAAAAAAAAAATTTTCCCTCAAAAATTTAAAAATAAAAAAAAAAAAAAAAATTATAAAAAAAAAAAAAAAAAAAAGTTGGAAAAAATCAAAAAGAAAAAAAAAAAACATCTTCCAAAAAATTTTTCCAAGGGGGGTGGGTACAAAAATTGAGAGATAGAAGAGATTAAGTGACCACAACCCCATCACCAAGAATTCAATTTAACACCCAATCAATAACACAAAGACTATAATCTACCCGAGACATAAAAGATTACATCAAAACATTTATAAAAACAATTTGAATAATTACACGATCATAAAAAGACTAAAAGAACAAAAAGAAAAATATTTAAACCTTAATATCAAAAAGATAAATGGAAAGAAGACCTTTTTACAACAAGATAATAGACAAGCCCCCCCCTTTCTCAATCTATAAAGAGAGATTAAGATATAGTAAGAAAATTCACCATCTTTTTAAAAAAAGAACAAATTACACAAACAACCCCAAAAACGAACTTTTATTAAGAAAACCCATACCATTATAAAAAGAAAAAAAAAAATAAAAAAAAATAAAAACAGACCAACAATAAAATCCCTCACCCCCTAATTAAATTGATAAGAAATAAATATTTAAAATAAAATTAATTAAAGTATCAATATCAGGGATTATCTTTGTGTGGGGGAAGGGGAAGGGGAAATTGGGGGGGGGGGGGGGGGGGGTTTTTTGGGGGGGGGGGAGGAAAAAAAAAAAAATTTTTAGAGGGGGGTGGGGGGGGGGGGGGGGGGGGGGGGGGTGCCTCTCTGGGTTTTTTTTATAAAAAAAAAAACCCCCTTCCATCATTATTAAAAAGGGGGGGTTTTTTTTTCACCAGGGTTTTTCAAGTATGTTTAATTTTTTTTTTCCTGGGGGTCTCTCCCTCCTCCCCTTGTTTTTTTTTTTTTTTTCAATAAAAAATTTTTTTTTCTCCAAAAAAAAGATGAGATAGATTTTGGGCATCCCTTTGGCGCTGTATATTATGAGTTTAGTGATTATTCCTTTAACAATTGGAATGCTGTTGTTCTTTGGATTACTCTTCTTTACTGGTTTATTGTAATTTATGATGTTTTTGTTTTATTGTCTTAGATTAGTGCTTGTTCAGTGGGCTCATTGTTTCCTGTCTAACATTCAAAATTTCATCTTTATTTTAATGAATCTTTATTTCTGGAAAAAGAGAAAAAGAAAAAAAAAAAAAAGGAAATAGAAGGCAGAAGAAGAGAAACAAAAGATGTGGAACAGGAAAGAAGTATACGATTAGTGGAACTTCATGCTTGTATTCTCATTAAATGGGCAATGCTCCAAAGCCTTATTAAATAGGGCCTAATATATAGGTCTTGAAATTATGAAAGATTAAACTAGAACTTAAATTTTCTTTGGAAATTGTCACTATCGTGGTATACCACTTATATGATATATACTTAAACAACTGATAGTGATTTGCAACCTGCTTTATCAACCCGACAATTTCATATCTCCGAAACATAATTTACTCAACAAAGCATGTGTATATTTATCATGATGGCTTGTCAAAGGCGGAAACAAACCATTCCACAATTTTTTCTCCTTTACTTCTGTAATTATTCTCAATTTCATCTGGTGGTTTTCATGAGCATTGGGTGTAGTCCAGTTGGACTAGGCAGTGGCCATCCCCGCTCACAACCCGGGTTCGAATGCCCCCCTCCCCACAATTTCGAACTTTGGAGCCATTTATCCCCCTCCCCTTAAAAAAAAATAAAAAAATAAAAAAAATCTGGTGGTTTTCATATGCTTATCCTGAATCATACTTCTCATTTGCAGGTGCAAAAGAGAAGGGAAACATTATTCACAGAATTAAGTGGAAAACTACGTGAGAGAGAAAATATGATTCCCACAAAGGCTGTTGACTGTGTCTTGGAGAGGATACACAATTTAAAGGGCAAAGATAGTGTTGACACTAGAGTAGTTTCTCAACATATGGCTTTTACCATATTAGGGGCCACCCTCTTTGGAGATGCATTTTTAGCTTGGTCTAATGCGGCTGTTTACGAGGAGCTCCTTATGATGATTGCTAAGGATGCTTGTCTATGGGCTTCTTATTATGTTACGCCCTTTTGGATCCGTGGATTTTGGAAGTATCAATCTCTATGCACAAAGTTGAAATGCTTAACACAAGATCTTGTTCAACAGTGCAGAAAAACCTGCAAACTATATGGTTCCGCAGATCATAATCTCAATGGTGAAACTGCAAACTTGGCAGAGGAGGTTGCATCTGGTGGACCATCTTGCTCTGAAGTTGTGATAGTAGATGATATATCCTTTGCGGAGCTTAATGGACATATTAATCTTGGCGAAGAACCATGTGGAAATCTTATGGGAATTATGTTTCATGGATGCCTTAGCACAGCTAGTTTGATCAATAACATTATGATGAACCTCGCTACGCATCCCCAAATACAGGATAAGGTAGCTTGCTCTCTCTCTCTGTCTCTCTAATGCTTCAATGTGTGGTTGAAATTTATCACATGAAAGTTAACATTTGAATTTTGATCTAGTTTGGTGTAAATAAGGTGCATTTTTATGCGCTGTTTGTTGATACATTGTGCTTGATATCTTTATTTTTTATTATTTTCCTTTCTCCTTTTTAACCCGCTCCCACCCCAAATGAAAAGGAAACGAATAAGACCCTAATAGGACAGTCTTTGTAATTATTTTGAATTTCATTTGGATCAAATTGAGCAATTGTACAAAAAACAACTAGGTATCATAAATAGGAATGAAAATAAGAATCATATCGAAAATTCTATTTACCAATTTTCTTAAAATATATATGCCCAGATTTCAGTTCTGTAAAAATAAGCTTTTACTTGTCCAGACGTAGTGTAATATTTGGGTGTACTGGGTCCCTGCAATTATATAATATTTTTTTGTAACGTACGTCCTGTATCCGTGACATAATGCTGGCGGGCAAAAATTTTGTCGTATATATCACAAATCAATTTGATTTGTCTTCCCCCATTTGGCATAAGGAAATACATTTTAATTACATTTGCAAAGCTCATCGAGTGAAGTTGATCAACAATCTACTGGGCCTAAACTGAAGTTTTCTCATTTATTTGGCTAAAAGTTTTGGCCATATTGTGGTATATCTAGTTTCTACATATTATATGCTCAGAATAAAACGCACATGACCTGTGATGCTATCTGGTTGATTTTTTAATAATTTCTTATGTTACTTGTAGAGAAATGGATAATTTCATTTCTCTGGGATATATTAGGCATTTAGCTATACGGACCTAAATTGCTTTCTGTATCTTTCTGAAGATCTACACAGAGATAACTTTGGCACGAAAAGGTTCAATGAAACAGGACCAGATTAATGTTGATAAAATGGTCTTATTGTTGGCAACTATTTACGAATCTGCTCGTCTTGTGTCAGCCGGATCTTTGCTACAGAGATGCTCTCTCAAACATGGTACCATTTCTCACTTTTTTTTTTTTAAGAAGCTTAATTTTGTTTATAAGGATATCACTTTCTGTGCATCTGTGTTTTGTGTGTTCTGTGTCATGCCCAAATTTCCAAATATATTCAGATCTAGATTAAATTGAAATTTTAGTCCACCGATCATGTCTACTGATTCAACCCATTTTCAGTCAAGTAAAACATGAAATCAAATAAGTTTTCTAGAACAAGAACTGACAATCCAGAAAAAGCAAAACCAAGAAACAGATCCATATACATGTGTAGAAGAACTTGAAGTAGTATCGTACCAATATATTATAACCTGTGTTCAAATGACCAATAAATATGACAATGACAGGTTGAAAAATGGCACTGAATTTGGTTAGAATTTTGAATGTGATAGGCATCCTGTGAATGATATTCAGCTTAATGCTCCTTAAAATGGCACTGTGATGCTCAATTCAATTATGATGCTTATTTTGTTCCTTTCCATACTGTTGTCATTTCTGCTTTACTTCTCTAGGAATTAATTATTTTTTCCTTGGTTTTCCTCTTGCAGAGTTCACTCTTAAGAGTGGTCATACCATACCAGCTGGAGCAGGATTGGTTGTGCCTATAGAGCTAGTAATGATGGATGATTCCACTTGGGGAGGCAATTCTAGTGAATTCGATCCATACCGTTTTTTGTCGAAGGCTGGGGAGGGATCTGATATATTGCTCAGAAAATCATTTTCAGGTTTCATTTCATACCTATTCCAATGCCAGCTGATTTATTTAGTTTGCAAGCTCCCTACGGTGCTTTTCCCTCAGCAGTAGTTCTAGAAGTATT
Source organism: Rubus idaeus (assembly GCA_030142095.1). Lineage (NCBI taxonomy): Eukaryota > Viridiplantae > Streptophyta > Magnoliopsida > Rosales > Rosaceae > Rubus > Rubus idaeus. The sequence goes on from CM057971.1 coordinate 11,267,948, forward strand.
AATTAATTATCAGTGGTGAATTTCACACTCCCTTTTCAAAAAATTCTTCAAAAAATTCTTCAAAAAATTCTACACTTGCACTCCGTTTTTATACTTGATGTTTCTTACATGTGCTTGAAAAAGGAAGTGCTAGTGCACTCCCTTTGATTATAAATTGTTCATAGCCACAGTCCCTTTGCCCATCTCATGTTGCAGTAGCAATATGACTTTTAGCAGCAGTGGAGCCAGAAACTTTCTTTTAGGGTGGCACCTTAGACAGAACTTCTATTCTATGATGATTGCCTCTTTAATACAATCATGTATTTAACATACACTATCAAGTTATCTATTGGTCTTCCATTGATCTCTTCACAATGTTTATAGAAAAACCTCTCCTGCTATATTGGGAGCAGGGAATGAAATAAATACAACTGGTTAATTTCTGTGTCAATGACTTTTGTGTAGGACAAGTCATTATACATATCAACAATGTAAGTTACGAGTTGATCATTTATCTACTACGAAAAAGAAACATACGTTATAGATACTATATATGATAGGAGCATCCTCAAATTTCCTAAGATGGGAATGTCATCTCTGGAAGGGGACTCTGTATGTATATGTATGTACATACATGCATATGTATGCATGTATATATATTCGGGTATAGTGGATCAGTTTTTATTTGTTAAAATATAGGATGGACTTGGTTACATAAAGAAACTTTTAAAAATAAAAAAGAGAGAAAAATAGCTATCAATGTTATAAGGAATTAAGGAGCACAAAAGAAATTTTTTAACGGAGATAAAACTGAAAATATCACAATCTCTTGCCTCAAGACTAGAGTTTTTTTTTTAAAAAAAGTTTGTGGCCGGCCACCTTGGGCCAGAGTAGTTATGTGCCCCCGCCGGCTTTTAGTGCATTATATTCCATAAATGTCTTTTATGTCCCATTTTCAAATCTTCTATGTTATATTTTATTACATGAGATGTACATTTTTGAATAAAACTCGCTAATTACTATGTTTGCAATGCATTCATGTAGAGAAGCTGCTTTTTCCATGTGAATATAGATAATCTTTCGTGGATTTGAATGATACATGTTTCAAAATCCAAACTGCATTATAAGGAGTTGTAATATATATAATGTGAAGTTAGTTTAACATAGCATGAAGAGATCCAAGGTCAGTACACTCCATATGTAACAATACTTGGTTAATAATTCTTCTCAGGGGCTGCTCAGGAGGTTGTGAATCTGAGAGAGAGCTCCTTCACTTTGAATGATCCAAATAAAAGTACAGCATTTCTTCCCTTTGGCTCTGGTATACGTGCTTGCGTTGGGCAGAAATTTGTAATTAAAGCAGTTGCAATGTTGTTCGCGTCATTGCTCGAACACCATGAGGTTTGCTCTCTCTCTCTCTCTCTCTCTCTCTCTCTCTCTCTCTCTCTCTCTCTCTCTCTCTCTCTCTCTCTCTCCCTATATATCCCTCTTATATATATATATATATCAGTTTCTTTAAATCAATCGATGTGCTTAAAACTTGGTTCAACGATGTTTACTTTCAATATTAAATTTGGAATGATGAACTTAGATTTAAAATTTGGAATTCAAAGCTTTCCCACACTACGATACAAATTGATTAGTCCCCCCCCCCCCCCCCCCCCCCATTGTGAAGCCAAGAAGGCAGACTTCGTTGTGGATAAGAGTGTTTTTTTTTACTTGGTCATTTGTATTATATAGGAAGACATCTTCTTTTATCTTTTTCCCTCATCCGGGGTTTTGATTAGGGAAGCTCCTTTCCACTCATTTGCTATTAAGGTAGAGGATCAGAGGATGTCACATGAGAAAATTTGTGGCTCATGTTTTTTTCCTCTGTTTTAAAATAGCCCAAGTTGCTGGTTTTATAAGCACTCTGGGGCTATTTATTGTAGCAGTTGTGGTTTTCTTCCCCATCATTGATTCTGCAACTTTAATCTTCTCTCTAGAACTTTTTCTCCCCCACAAACGAGTTTCCATGATGGACAAAAGTGTATTGTACGATTGTATTTGCATTATCAAGTAGGAAGTTATGTAATAACAAACAATGTTCCACTGCTGTTATTTCACTCTAGGGTAATATTGAAATTGCTTGTACTAGTGAAAGGATGATTCTAGCGATTGTAAATTGAACTGCTTAGTTTAAAATAATAATAATAATATTAAAAAAAACCTTGCTGCATATGGCCTTCATGGGTTTATTTTATTTTTTTGTTGTAGTTTTTATATTAAATTTTCATGAAACCTTTTTTGAGAAGGTAATTAACGTAATTTGTTTATTAAATAGAGCAACGATTACGGTCGTTAATGAGGACATCCTGAATAATGACTGGAGCATGAGCAAATCACTCTAACGAAGATGTAACTGGTTTCGTGCTTGTTAATTTGATTTACGGTAGTTTTCAATATTTGCTTGCTTTCCCGCTATGTTCAAATTAGAATAAACTCGTTAGATTGACGTGAGGGGGAACATGGAAGACGATTGATTCAATTGATTATATTAATAATAAGGGTGCAACTTTATTAGTCAAAAAATTCTCAGAAACACTTGCAAACAGACTTCTAAAAATTTGCTTGTACTCGTATATTTTACTTTACTTTCATTTTGTTTCTGCATTCTTAGTAGTAAATAGTAAACTTATGAATGAATATTTTACCTAGTTGATGGAACTGTCTATTTATACCGAGTGAAACCTTATCAATCTAACGGTTACGGCTTGGGCCGCAATTCACTCAAAGTTCCCTTGAGCCGCAAGTCTCTCGAACCGAGGCTTGCGTCATCCACAATCTTCTATTTATTGCTTAAATCGTCCCACCCGCTACTTTTAATTGCTATGATGATTCTCAAACCACGTTTATTAATTAATCACACAAGCACGATCTTTTATGCTTCAATCCAGTCCCCAAAATTTCAGTAGGTGATGACTATTGCGATTATACCCATTAATTACCTCAAGATCTCCTCTTCACACTTCTCCTTATAAAAACTTTCTCATTCTCCATTCATCCAAGTTGCTTCTCCGTGAATTTTTGGTGAGTCTACTTTTCTCTCTTGCTCTTTTTTATTTCTTTGAACTTCCTTTGACATCCCTATAGTAACCAAGAGGATGCGTTCCTCGAACAAATGTTAGAAAGCAGCTAGCGATCCAGTTGACGAGCCACAGCCTTAGGCTCCAACTACTTCTCAAATTAAATGTTTTGTTGAAAAGTTGGAGCTTCCTTTCACCATCAAGGTTTCAACTCTTCCTCGAGACCCCAATATCTACTCCGGTGAAAATATCCCACCAAAAACCCCCATCCTCCCACCACAGCACCTCATATTTCTGAGCTTTCATCTCCATCCCATGATTGTCCTTATGTGGAGAGTTTTAGGGCTTCCTTCCATGCAATTGAACCCAAACTTATACCTTCTTATCTTAGCTTTTCTCTCCCTGGGTTGTAGGTGGGGAGTGTCTTTAGGATTAACAATTTTTTTCTACATCCACAATGGCCTGAAAATACCCAAATTGAAACTATGTTTTTCCTCACTACATTTTTGGTTGCGGTACAGGGAGAAATTGAAATATCATTTTAATTTGGGTATTTTAAGGCAATTGTGGATGTAGAAAAAATCTGGTAAGAAAACCACCCCCCCCCCAAACTACAACCCAGGAGGGAAAACCGGGAAGAAGGTATGAGTTTGGGTGACAAAATGGTGTTATCACCTACCAAAACTTTTGGAGGAGAGTTTGAAGCATATAAGATCGTCTTGTGTTATTCAATAATATGGTTTGAAACCCGTTAAAATATTGGGTGTGATGATCATTAATCAAATATTGGGTGAGAAACAGTTAAATAGTCAAATAATATATAAACAATTTAATATGAGAGTTTTATACCAATTTTTTTACTTTCTTGTTTATTTTTTTTTACTTTCATTTCAAAAATAATATAATAAAATGAGAAGCAAGTATTGTAAACAAAAAACTAAATAATTAAAAATATTTCTCGCATAAATTTTATTCTTTTGACAAAAGTAGTAAATAGTAATAATTCCGATAATAATATGAATTTTATTCATTTTACAATACTTGAAGGAAATAGTCATATTCACCCTCACCGTAGTGAAACCTGTATCAATCTCACGCTTACTGCTTACGTAATTCACTTCAAAGTTCTCAGGTCACCCCCACCTCCCTAAGTGAGCCTTCCGTCAGTCCACTTCTCTCTATTTATTGCTTAACATCGTCGCACCCATACTTCATAATTGTTCATCATCCAACCGTTCAATATCATAACTTATCCTTCATAGATCACCTTTGCAAAAAATTAATCGAATCGGAGATCTTTTGGTCACTCATTCATATGAAATAAATAGACGGTTCCTCATAATAATAGTAATTGTTGTCAGAAAGATAAGTTATGATATGAACGGTTGGATTATGAAATTATAAAGTGCAATTATGTTAAGTGAGGAGGCGGGTGAACGTACTCGTTCACCGCATTGCTCGTACTACAATAGTACTCTGAATTTCTTAGCTTATAGATTAAGTTGGAATATAAAAAAGAAAAAGAAAAAGAAATTGAAAAGCTTAGTCACTAAGCAAGATAAATTCCCGCAGCGACACGTGTATGACACGTACCAGAAAAATCCAAGAAGCGAAAGAGTTTATATAGCCCGTCTGCAAGTCCTAGAAATCACAACTGCAATATACACATGAAATTGAAATTACAATCCAACTCATCGTCTTCCTCCTTCTTCTTCTCTGTATCTATACAACTCCACCTCTTAATATTCCTCTTCTCCTTCCTCGCATTCCCTTCATCCTCCTTGCCAGAACCCAAAATGGCCACCCTCGGCGGAATTCGCGAATCCCAAGGCGCCCAGAACAGCACCGAAACCGAAGCCCTCGCTCGCTTCGCCGTCGACGACCACAACAAGAAGGAGGTAATCGATCAAATACTATTCTTTAATTAATTTATTTATTTTCAAAAGAAATGTTGTTAATTGAATTTGTTTTGTGCAGAATGCTCTGCTAGAGTTTGTGAGAGTGGTGAAGGCGAAGGAACAAGTGGTTGCCGGCACTATGCACCATCTGACCGTCGAGGCAATCGACGCGGGCAAGAAGAAGCTGTATGAAGCCAAGGTCTGGGTGAAGCCTTGGATGGGCTTCAAAGAAGTGCAGGAATTCAAGCACGCCGGCGATGCCGAAACTGAAACGCCGTCGTTTACCTGTTCGGATTTGGGCGTTACGCAAGGTGCATCACTGATCAATTTTGAGCTGTTTTGAATCTGTGGTGTTCTTTTTGACTGACTTGGGTTATTGGGTTTTGATCAGGTGGGCACGCTCCAGGGTGGCAATCTGTGCCGCCTCATGACCCTCAAGTTCAAGATGCGGCAAACCATGCTGTTAAGAGCCTTCAGCAAAGGTCCAATTCATTGTTCCCTTATGAGCTTCAAGAGATTGTTCATGCTAAGGCAGAGGTTAGTGCCCTTCATCTGTGTGTCGATTTCGATTCGATTTACATTCTAGTTCAAGTTTTGGAAGTAGGAACTAGTAATTCAATGAACTTGTTTAGTATACACCAAGTCTTGTAGATGGTTGGAGAGTTAAGAAACTCGAATTTTGGTTACCATTAAGAATCAAATGTTGTGTGTGTGTGTGTGATGTGAAGGAGTTCCAAGTACTCGGTAAACTTGAAGTTCTTTCTTCCTTGATTGCAATTTTTATTTTAGACCTCAGTTTTGTGCATCCAGCATTTTAATTCTAATTAATATGGTGAAACATGAGGAAGACTGATTGTGGATGTTTAAATGTGTGAGAGCAGGTCATAGAAGATCATGCAAAGTTTAACATGCTTCTGAAGCTGAAGAGGGGAGACAAAGAAGAGAAATATAATGTTGAAGTGCACAAGAACAATGAAGGTGCCTACAATCTGAATCAGATGGAGGCAGAGCACTCTTAAGTATTATTATTCGAGGGCTTCATAGCATATCAATCTCATAAAAACTGGGTGTGTATGACAATGCTTTGGTTCAGTTGCTGTTGATATTTCTTTTTATGTGCTGGTACACCTGCACTGAATATCAATTCTGAATGTAATGTATGTATAGCATGGCAATGCTAATGCTTTGTAAGTCTTAACATATGATCATCTTTCGCCTTCTCTACATTACAATGTGCTGTTTACGATCTCAGTATCAGAAGACATCTCTTACTTGGTCTTTCATGCACACATGAAAAAGTGAGCGAAGTAATCTCAAAATGGTTTACTTTGTTTTGGACCAGAGGTCAGGAATTGCGGATGTTTGGTTTTCTTGGTGTTGGCGGACTTCATGGTCAAGCTTTTCTTTCTGTTGTTATAGCCAATTTAGGGGAAGAAAAAAAAATTTAGAGTTCTGCATATTTTGTTGTCACTGTTTTTCTCTTTAAGCAAGAGAATAAGAATACGTCTCCTTTTCTCATAAACACTCATTTCTGATGGCTAATATTCCTAGTCATTCCAATTATCCTTCCCCCAAATTACTAGCCTCATTAGTTATTTCAATAGGGTAAAATCCCAAAATGGTACCCAAACTACTGCGGAATGCAATTTTTGGTACCCACAAATGCATAAAGACTCTAAACTATCGCTCTGTTTACCAAAATGGTACCCCGGTTATGTTTTCCGTTAAAATTGAGGGTAAATTGGTCAGTAAAGTTACAAAAAAAAATCTCCCCCTTTTCTCTTTCTCCCCCCGCGACCTCTCTCTTCTCTCCCTCTGCACCCGCACCCATTGACACCACCCATCTCCGGCAAGACAAACCCTTCCAAGCCACACTCAAGCACGGGGAAGCACGGGCTCTAGGAGATGGAAAGATTGCAGCGCCGAGATTGGAGCTGTGGCGGCAGCAGGCGAGAGAGGCGCTCTCTTCTACCATGGTCGCCTTCGCCGTAAGGTCTGCTCCGATTTCACCGCCATCAATTCTCAAAGCCCTCGTCCCCAACTCCCTCCACCTCTTCTCCGTTCAACACTTTCAGAAGGACCTACCACCACTCCAATGGTCCTCTTCCCCAATTCCCCACTCACCTAAAACCAGTCGGCAGCGGCTGCTTCAGGCCCGGTGGCATTGGCTTGAGATTCTTCTCCATCAAGCCGGACACCGGCAAAGTCAACAATGCGAAGAGGGTGTTCGAGAAGCCTCTCTCGGGAGTCGCGTCGACTTTCTCGCGGTACCAGGAGGCGCCGATGGAGAGGAGAGAGAGAGAGAGAGGGGTGGCGGGGAGAGAAAGGAGAGGATGATGGCAAAAAGACTTTTTTGCCCTTGAGTTGTTTGCCAATTGAGTGACACATGTGCAATTTGACCAATTTACCCTCAATTTTAACGGAAAACATAACTGGGGTACCATTTTGGCAAACGGAGTGATAGTTTATGTACCATTAGAGTCTTTATGCATTTGTGGGTACCAAAAATTGCATTCCGCAATAATTTGGGTACCATTTTGGGGTTTTACCCTATTTCAATATCCAGTTTCAAAAACCCAAGTTGCCCTTTTTTTTAGACTAATGAAGAAAAGAAGATAGATATTGGGCAAAGAATTTTGAGACTACAACATTGCATACTACTTTTAACAAATATTCCAAACAAATCTATGATTTCTTAAATAGAAGGATTAACAAAAGAACCCAAGGACTTGTTACTGTTTGCATACAGAACAATGGAAAGTAATCAATTATATGATGTTCCAATTGAACGACGTCGGGTGATTTTTCAATCAGTAAGCAAGTTCTTGGTAATCCGGGGAAGCAAATCTTTTTCCAATAAGATAGCAAGTACAGCATCGAGCCAACAACAGGAAATAAATCTAACATTAAATATTTCCGTTGAAATGCCTAGATAACAGAGTAATTTCTCTCATTGAGAGCATGAACTGTACGTTTATACTTCAACAACACAATAACTCTGCATCACAACTAAGAGAAGATCTGATATCTCATTGGCAAGAGAAAGCTTCATGAGTCTTTGTATCTTTCTATACTAAAATCTTAGGATACAGCAAAAACCTCTAACTGCACTAAATATAACAGACCTAAGAAAAAAGTCTGTAATTGAAGAGGTCCGACCTCATAGATACTTCTATCCTGATTCAGAACTCTTTACTAAAAGTAGCTTCACGTTCTTGACGACGTCGTTCTCTCTGAAATAAGAAAACCACAAGGATACTAGACGTGAGGATGCGAAAAACAAGCTACAAGATAATCCAATATTTATCCCAAGTTTTTTCAGTTGATTATATACAGTTTTGGTCACATTTGAGTATTAGATGGCTGATCACATTGATTAGCAGGATTATCACTGTCATTTTCAAAAACATAACATAACCAATCCAATCCAATAATAAACAGTATGTAGTTTGCGACTTGGCATAAAGCAAAGTGGAAGTTGCCATAGCATGACTTCAGAGTTGATCAAAAGTGTGTAAACACAGGACCATAAACAGTGGTTTTCGGTTTAAGAAAGTGCTATGTATATAGTGGGTATGAATAGGATAAACTGGCAGTTAGAAGTCAGCCCAAACCAACAGCATCATTATAAAACTTTAAACCAAGAGCTTTTAACAGAAATTGCCAGAACATCTGAGTTGCAGTTTACCGAAATACATATGGTCTTAAGCAAATTGCTGTTTCTCGTACTGATAATACTCACAATTTAATACTTAAAACTAGATCTTAGTTTCACTACCAACAGCAATGAATTTATCTCAGTTATGCAGATGACAGTTACATTGCTCTAGGGGTAGAAACCCACCTAGCTCATCACTCTTAAATCATAACCTTACCCTTGAATTGAAGAAAGAAATAGTGCAACTCTAATTATATACAGTAGGTTCCCTACAAGTCAACAAACCAAGAGAAAGTGAACGAATCGAATCCCTAGTTTTTGTTTGTCAAATTGGGCCGTTTTTTCTATACATCTATGACTGCTTATTAAATTGCTAAGGGCTTTTTCATTGCAACCTACTGAAATTGGAAGAGTACAACCCAATGAAACCATAACAACCAATGTACAGCAAGGAGAATGGAGCATACCGACATGAGTGTGCCTAAAATTACCACAATCAGATAAATCATATAATGCTCCTTCAGGGTTTAGCTACTATGTCTGAGCAGCATTAGGCATAAGGACCAGCAAAATTCCAACAAAATGGAGGGAGGCAACTACCTTCTCTGAGCAACATTGCAGTGGAGAGATTCAAAATCAGTTGAGCAACATTGCTCGGCCAAGTGGACTTCACCAATTCAACCTTTTTACATTTATAGTTTTTTCTACAACATTCCCTCACAACGGATATCATTAAATTTTGAACTAGAATATCCCATCCAAGTTGGTTAGACAAGAACTTTCTAACAGTCAAAGCATTCCCTCTCTTATTTAACTACTTTGTTTTCCTATTGGTATGAAGGATAAAGCACAAGACCTAAGATGGATTAAATTTTAAAAACTCGTTAATATTTGTATCATTTCAAAGATCCATTAAAGCCTAAGGGACAACTCACCTCATGCCAGTCCCATCTTTAAACACCTTGTGTAGGAATTTCAATAAGCTTAAGCATATTTTGTGGTGTGCACAATATAAAAATAGAACTCCATCTCGTGCAATAATACAGGTATAGGGAAAAAATTTGTGCAATCATCAAACTGAAAAACTTAGCATTTCCAACGTTCAAACACATTGCACTTAACACCAAAAATAATGCTAATCGGACTAATTATGACATGAGAAAAGTCGAAGCAACGAAATTATATGTATCGCCCCCATGGGCAATACACCAGTAAGACCAATATATAATGTTCAAATCAATATCATAACTTCCTACAAAATACAGTATCACGCATTTCGTCAAACTTAGTTTGAGTTGTATCCTGCATAAAATGATCCAACGCTTTTTATGATCGATCCAGTCACCATTCAACCTAAAGAAATTCTTCTACTGCTATTAATACCAGCTTTTTAAAAAGAAAAAAAAATCTCAACAAATCATAATATAAACACATACCCTTCTTTCCCAAAAAGGAAGAAAGCAGACGAAATCATAGACGGGAGTAATGGTTGATACTAAGATAGCATTCAGTCCAGTAAACACCAAGAGTGCAGTCATAGGTCGAGTTCTATTCGGCATCTTTCTTTATTGTCTAGGCTTTCTTAAGCTCTGCCATTAATCAAGAAAACGCAGTTGAGAAAAAGCAATCACGCTACCAGCTTATACAATTACAGGTATAAACAGTTAAGAAATCCACCACAGTAAGCCAAGCAAAACCAAAGTTAACCCTCAGGGTTAGGAATTAGAGACGAAAATTAGAAATCACACCTTGGAAGCTTGCGTTGAGCTTTGGGGTAATTGAGATTCTGACCTTCTGGGTCTTCTAGCCAAGCCTCGATCTCATGAAATTCAGTATAGCGATTGTGAGAAAGGAGAGACTGAGAGACTGACGGTGAGCGTTTGGTTATTCGTTGAGGTGTACAGAGAAGGAAATTTTTTTTTTTTTTTTTTTTTTTTTGTAAAAACCTGATTTGTTACTAAGCTAGGGAAATTCTAAGGTGTAGACCTTAAGCTATTCCTCCTCCTTCCCCCTCCCAAGGGTACCGAAGACGCAGCCCTTAAGCTATTGCAAAAAATAGGTTTTTGTACTCGTTAATTTTTCACTCCAAATAATATATGAACTATTGCATCGTTATTCAAAATAATATTTCTGTTAATTTGGTCATTAAGTTCACCTACATAGCACATATTTGGATTGCTACATAATTAGATTGAGGTAAAAACCTACTTTAATACCTATTCATATTGCAAAAAGTTCTTTTTTTAGGCAGTATTTTTTATAGTCAAAATATTATCTGAATTACTATGCCATTTACGTAAAATACTATCTAATTAGATCAGACTTAATGACAAAGTTAGCGGAGATATCATTTTGGATAATGACTCAGTAGTTTAAATATTGTTTTGGATATAAAAAAATTATAGTATCAAAAAATACATTTCGTAATAATTTAAGTACCAAATTTTTTTTTTAGGGAAATGCCCCATAGGTCCTACTGTTCACATATATTTCCCCTAAACCCCAAGTATTTTCTAAATACCATCTCTATCTTTTTCACTCAAACTTTATGTTTTAAAACCTTTTCTATCTTACAAAAATAAAAAATTGGCGGAGCGTTGTGGGCCCATACTATGAGTTTATTTGTTATAAACAGGTATAGCTAAGATCTATCCTCAATACTCAAAGGTAAACAGTTATTCCCCTCATTCAGATTATAGCTTATTATCGCACTCAATCTCAAAATCTTAGAAAAAGATTGTATCAAATACCAAAATTAGTAGAAAAACATCATAAACATATTGAAAGTTTACAGTTTATGATAGAAAATATAAGAACAAGCAATCAAAAGAATCGTGATATAAGGGAAGAGTTCCTTAGAAAAGAAATTCTTCTAGTAGAAACCTTTATAGAAGAACTTCTATACGAAAAAAGGGAAATAAAGTCCCTCTTAGAAAGGTTCTTAACCTAATGAACCGTATTGGTCTTTTACTAACAAGAGCAGATCTGTTAGCATACTGCAAAGATTCTGTAGAAGAACTACAGTACGAAAGAAAGAAATTAAAAGATCTTGAGTGGCTTCGTGACAGTACGCCACCCAGTTCTCCAAACTTCCTATCTATTCTACTCAGAATTATAAACGTTCAAGAAAGGGTGTCAGAAGCTAAAGAATCTCTTGATGTTTATAAAGAACAACTTGACTTTTTGAGTATTGGTTAGATCCGCAGTCCAACTGGTATCAGAGCTTGTTTTAGCTCAAAGAATTCCCAAGATGGGAACGACATCTGATGTAATAATAGAGAAACTAAATTCTCTATTCGCAAAAATTGATGAAAGTCATCAAGAAGTAATAGAAGAAATTTCAAAAAACATAGAAATTATTCAAGCTATAATCAACCAATTAACTAAATTGGAAGAAAAAATCGATTATATCAAAACCCTTCCAGAAACGAAGGTAGAAAAACTAAAAGAGTTAGTAGAAACTCTATCAAAAGAAAAAGAGAAACAAGTTCTCTTACCTAAAAATACAGAAAAACCTGTAAAATCTAACGCTTTTAAACCGTTAGAAAACCTTATACATACTAAATTCAGTATGCCAGATATAGAACAGTCTACAGGCTTGACTAAAATATCTTTTGAAAAATCTAAAGTTCTAAAAGGAACTAAAGAAACCACAAGAAATATCAAGATGCTAAGCATCTTCAAGAAAAAGAAGGAAGTACAGCTAGTAAATGCTGAAGAAGTTGAATTCAATGAAATTGAGAATAGAGTAAAAAACTCTACAATCCCAAAATTTGAATTCAGACAAATATATAAACGAGGAAGTTTAGAATTGTTAGATAGCCATCAATTCAAAATGCTTGAGTTCACCACTCCAGCAAATACAGGAGAAACAGATCTCCTAATGATAATGCCTAGCGAGGTAGCTAAGGCAAGAGAAAGAAAATATGAATTTATGCATATTGGTGCAGTCCAAGTAGGCATAAAATTATTAGCCAGAGAAGGCATAGATTGTTCGGCTCTATGTGTCCTACAAGACAATAGAATAGCAGATTTCCAAAAAAGTCTGTTAGGAACACTTGAAGCTTCCTTATGCAACCAGATTGCATACTTCAATTGTTTTCCGAACTTCTCTACCAGCCTAAAAGACGCTACTCACGCTCTAAGATTAAGAGTAAAGACAGATGGCATTTCCATGAAAGAAGGCATGCAAGAACTTGCAATAGTATATAGAGTATACTATAAGTTGATGGGTACTACAGTAGAACCAAGGACAAAAATTTCAAACATCCCTGGTATCACTACGGGTTTCATCACAAATCCAAGAAACTGCTCAGAGCAGATAAAGAAAGTGACTTGGAATGAAGTAACATTTCCAATAGAATGGAAACTTTCTGGTCCAAAGTTACAACCAGAAAACACAAAGGCAAAGTCTTATCAAGACAAGAAAACTGGTAATATCAGTTTAAGATTCGAAGGTCACAGAAAAAGTGATGTGAACCTTGAAGAATTAAATAGAAGTCTGCCAAACCTTAGACTTCAAAATCTCAGAAGGAGTAACACTGTAAGAGAAACGTCTAGCAGTGAGACTAAGCCCTATCTAGATGAACAAGATGAGTTCGAATTAGAACTCCACCGACCAGCAAAAATGCTAAGGTCTGATAAGCTTTATGAGCTTTATGAAGAAGCAGAAAACTGTGAAAACCTAGAGAGGTTAGAACAGCTTCTTAAAGAAATAGAAAACTTTAATATAAAGAAAAAAGAGCGAAAAACTCAACCTTTCCAAGATATGGAAATAGGAGAAAGTTCAGGAACAAATACTGCTTCCATCACTAGAGATGGAAAGATAAGACTTCCAATAAGGGAAGGTCCTACAGGTAAAAAAGGAGAAAGAAACTCCGAGAGATATATTCCTGAAAATAACATACCAAGAGTTCCAGTTACCACCCAAGGAACGTGGTTAGAACTAGAGAAAGCTCTAGACAAAAGAAAAGCCTTAGATCAATGGGCTGAGAGTCTCTTTCTAATGGGAGCCCTAACCTTAGGAAAACTGGAACCCCAAGACCTACAAGTGGTCTATGAGGCAACCCTTACAGGAATTTGATAGGAGCACAAAGTGTGACGTTTTTAATGTGTTTTCCCTACTATTTGGCTATGATTTAATTGTAACTTTGCTATTTTAGCTCAGTTTCCATATTTGAGTCCAAAATGATGTATTAATGTGAACATGTGCAGAAACGAAGTCTAATGGGCTTTTGCGAGGCCCATTAAGAGGTGGTCTACCATGAGGCCCAAGAAGGGGGCCCAAACCCAAGATGGAAGGCCCAAATCCATGAAGGAAGGCCCAGGTTCACAAAGCATGAGGAAAGGCCCAAGCCCAGATTTTCGGACATTCTGCCTGTGCAGATCAGTCAACTTGCGAAGCCCATATCTCCCAATTGCACCGTCAGATCTAGCTGTAATTTTGATACACGCTGCATGTGGATGTTAGGTATTCGGCATTAAAATTTCAGAATCATCCAACCGGTGGAACGTCCATTATGCCGCTCTAAGTGCGCACTGCTCAGTGCTGTCTGCTTTTTATTTCTTTCCTCTTCTTTTATTTTCAATGCTCCACTCACCCCTATATTCTTTCCTCTTCTTTCTGCCCACAATATTAGTGTTTGATTTCTTTTATCTAAATAAATGGTTCATTGCCATATGACTTCATTTCCACCATTCCACTTACCATTTCTTTTCTACCACTCACATTCCACTTCTCTTCCCTTTCTTTCTTTATTTCTTTCATTGTCTTCTTCTTCCTCTCCATTCTCCTATAAATAGCAGCCTCATTCTTCTCACCATACACACCCCAATGGGGAGGGACAAACCCTCCTCTTTCTCTTCTCCATCTCACATCATATTTTCCATTCTCTAGTATTTAGGGTTTTCAAGTCTTCAAGGAGGAGGGGAGCTGTTTACACCATTACCACCAGCCATCAACTATCATCACCACCATCATCATCACCTTGGGAATCTTGGCTTTTGAGTTACTCGCGTGAGGATTTAAGAGTTTGTGATCTTCGAGTTCTTCCTACTTTCCATATGGTGTACTTCAACTTATTCTTTAATTACTCTTTTTGAGTTCCTCTTTGTTGCTTGATTATTCTTTGTATTAGTTAACATGACATGATTTATATAATTTTCAGCCTATATTTATGAGTTTATTTGATTGTTAGATCCTAATTAATTAGTTCTTCTAGCAGCTTATGTGACTCCGTTTATTTGATTCGGTTTTATTGAATCTTTTATGTGTTCTTGTTTTAAGGTTCGAAACTTAAGATGATTGCATGTAATTGGTGCTAGAATTAGGGTTTTAATTCTAATTCACAAGTAGTAAAGGCTTATCAAACGGGTCAGAATCAAAATAAGAAGGATCGCGGATAGACGAGCGTTCGCTAGGTCGCGCACTTTAATTAACAACTCTTCTCCTATGCGTTAGATATGTTATTGATTGATCACCTTTGCATGTTTAATTGTTTAATCTAGATGAGCGTTCACTAGGTTAATTTTCATAGAAGAGGTTTTATTTGGGGAATGATAACCCGTGTGGGCATTCCACATATGTTAGTTTCGGTTTCATGGCTAGGGAACTTGGTTAATTTTCGGTCTAATGATTGGTAAACTTGTGTATATGTGGCTGAACTTTATATACTTTGTGTTTCATCATCATATTTTATTTATTCTTTGTAATTTAATTAATTTATTTCATTCAATTTATCTCTCAATTCCCCTTTTTACTTTGTACATATGTATATATTTATACTTTATACTTGTTAATAATAATTCTTTATTTTATTTAATTCTCTGTGACATTTTTTGTTAGGTACACCCTTTGATCTCTGTTGTGAACGATACCCTACTTACACTATACTACCGATAGGGATTTTTTTAAATTGATGCTCATTTTGAGCGTGTCAATTTTTGGCGCCGTTGCCGGGGATTGAAAATTCCTAACTATTATTTTGTGAATATTTGTGAATAATACTTGTTTATACTTGTTAATATTTTGTTATACTTACTAATTTTACTTGTAGATATTTTACACTTAGTAATTATATTTAGGTGTCTTTTATATAGTTGATTATTTTTTGTTGTTGTTGTAAGTTGTAACTTGAACGGAAATAGGTAAGGTCCTTTTGTTAATATTGGCCTAAACCCTTCATTTTTACCGTAAGGTTATTTGAGGTTGAGGGCGGCCTTTATTAACACTTGGAGAATTGTCGAACACTTAAGTGCTTTCTCAACTGAGTAAGGGGCACATGAATGGTGTCTAGGTCGAGACCCTGGGTGACAGGTTTTGGATTCAGAGGACTATAGACAGACGAAAGTCGATAGGGGCTTGCCTCCGTAGTCCACCAAATGAATCCTGCCCCTCGCTTATTCTCATATGATCTGGCCATTCGCCTTCTGAAAACACGGAAAGTCATTTAAGTCAAGGCATTGCACCTAGGCCGTAAGTCCACCTTGAGTTACCGCTTGGAATCAACTTTCATTTTTTTTCAACTATATTGAGGCAAAAGAAACTGTTTTTATACACTTTAGGTATATTGGATCAAACATGACTTTAAGATGGGTAGCTGTTTCAGTCCCATTGCACATTGAAGTCCTCTGTTCCCGTACTTAAGTGTATTTTGTAAATAAAATTTACTTAGACATAGGAAAATTTATTTATTCATTTTGTATAGATAATTTGTGATACATTTTTAACATTGTAAGTATTTTGTTTTTATTTTGTAAATTTATTACTAACCTTTTTATTTTGTATAGGAAATAATCCGGGTTAATCGGAAATTCTACCACATACATCGGAGCATACGTTTAGGAAGTCAAGGTTGAAAAACCTTGAGGTTGATGTCTTGTTGGTGATTTTCGGTTTCCTCGGGAGTAAAAAGGTAAGTTTTCTTTTCACTCTCGTTATTTGTTTTTAAAAAAATAAAAAAGGAGAAAATTTTTAATTGTAAAAAAAAAAAAAGAGTGCTTGTTTTGTTTTACTGTTTGTAATTATTTATTTTTACTATTTATAATTACTGTTTGTTTTATTTTTGGGCTTGTTGTTTGTTTGTTATTGGGCCTTAGGCCCGTTTGTGTGATTGGTTAGGGTTTTTAGGTTTCGAAAAGAAAAATATAAAAATAATAAAAAATGTGGCCCATTGGGCTCGTGTCATTCACGAAGCCCGAAACCCGTAACCCAAGCCCATTTAGTGTGTCGGGCCTATTCGTTTTTAGGCCCATTAGTTTAAGCCCACCAATAATGGGCCGGAGTTTTCTTTGGCCCAGCCCACTTTAAGGCCCAGACCATTCCGATGGCCCAGGCCCGTTTAAAGTGTCGGCAAGCGTCAGCGCGTGTGACACGCGTTTTCACTGTTCACTTTACGACTTTCGCGTAAAGATTTGGTTAAATAAAAAGAAAAATTCTTATTGGACCGTCCCGCGACTTTCGTGTCGGCACGATAATTAAAAAAAATAAAAAATAAAAAATGAAAAAATTATTTGATTGGGCCGACGGACGACTTTTGCGTCGGCCGATTTGTTTAATAATCCGCATGCGTGTCAACTGTAGCCTTTGCGACTTTCGTCGCTCGATCCACAATTTGCGGATCTGTGTCTGTGGCACGTGTGCGTACGTGCGTCTGTTCCTTTCCCTTGGTTTGTGTCTATGTGTTTCATTCCATTCATTTTGCATTCATTTTCACTTAGTTCCTTTTAGTCTCTCTAAATTTTCTCTCGTTTGTTCATATTGTTCTTCACTTGTTCTTCGTTGTTCTTAGTTATTTTTTCCAGAAATCTATCCTCCCTCCCAACCTAGAAATGGCCAAAAGAGTGAATTCTTTCAGTGAGTTGTTTCATTCAAGTCCTCCAGAGAGTGATTTCTTTGAAGGCTTGGATGAAATCATTCCACCAAGCATTCTAGATACTGTTAATGCTAGCATGCCGGATGAACCAGAACCACAAGCACCAATCCAGGCTGCTGATCCACATGTTGTTGTTGTTGCTGGTCCTTCCCAGAAGCGTACGAGAGGCCCGAGGACGAGATTCACCAAGGACCAAAATGATGCGTTGACCGAGTTCTACACGGTGAATCCTCACCCACTCAAACTGCACGAGCAAGGTTTGCTATAGAACTCGGGTTAACTGAAAATAAGGTCTACCACCTTGGGGAAGGAGATTTCATGATAAACACGGTATCCCGTCGAGGAGCAGATTTATGCCGATCTAATAAGAAGAAACGAGGAGCTGATGAGTAAGAATGAGGAGCTTCAAGAGCAGAACCAGAAACTCATCGATGCTCTTCACGGCGGTATTTGTCCCCGGTGTGGAGGTCCTCGTTCCGCACCCGGATGTGCATCGATCAAGATTCGAAGTTGTTCCTCCGGAGCCTCTTCTTGTCTTGTCCGATGATTCAATCGACATGGATGACTTGCGAAGGGATGTGCGGAGCCTCATGCCAACATTACTCGAGCACTCATCCTCTCATGTGCCATCTGACAACATTCCGGGACCTGCTCATGATCTCGTTGGGTTAAATTCCGACCTGATCGCCGATATCGTGAACAAAGCCAAAGACGAACTCCTTCTCTTGGCCGCGGCTGGTTTTCCCCTGTGGATCTTTTCATCAAATCCCAGCACTTCCTTTCATCCCGAAATTCTTAATCATGCCGAGTACTTGCGAGTGTCTCAACGAGCTGAGCCTACACCATATTTCATATCAGAAGCCTCGAGACACTCAGCAACCATTCACCTGAATCCGACCACCATCGTTCAGATTTTAATGGATGTTGGTCAATGGTTGCTCATCTTCTGTAGCTTGGTCACCAATGCCCATACCTTGGAGGTCCTGTTCTCCGGGATAGAAGACAGCTACAAGGAGCGAGTGCAAGTGATGTCTGCCGAGTTTCTAGTGCCAACACACAATGTTTCAACTCGTGAAGTCCAGCTTGTTCGTTCCTCTCACCAACAATTGGATGGAAGTTGGATTGTTGTGGATGTTTCTGTGGATGAAATGAGCTCAAATCCAAGGCCTTCCGTGAGATCAAGATGCCGAAAACGTCCTTCCGGATGCCTGATACGGGATCTGCAGAATGGTTCCTCCTTTGTCACGTGGGTGGAGCATGTTGATGTGCGAGAAAAAGATTTAACCCCCTTATTTAAACCTTTTGTTGAATCAGGTTTTGCATATGGAGCGAAGCGTTGGTTGGCACCTCTTCAACGACATGCCGAGCGCTACATGTGCGTGATGGGGATTCACACTTCACCCTGTGACTCAATCATTTCACCAGGAGGGAGAAGAAGCCTTGCTAAGATGGCAAACCAGATGGCGATAAGTTTCTTCAACGACATCACCAACTCGACTTACCATCATTGGACTGCATCAAACAAAACGGGAGACACACATATGGAGGTCAGGACCAACAAACGAAGGGGTGATCCTAGCCAACCCCTTGGACTCGATCGTACTGCTGGCTGTTCTGTCAAGCACTTCTCCCATCACACAAGAATCTTTGATTTTATCGAGACGTACGGACAAGGCATTTATGGGATAGTGTGTCGATAGATAGTTCGGTACATGTGCTTACAAACTTCACCACTGGTCTTGACCCACGAAATTCTATCTCCGTTTTGGGCATAAGTAATCACGTCGACTTCCTCATACTCCGGGAGTGCTTCACGGATTCAACGGGGTCGTACGTGATTTATGCGCCTATCGATCAAGCAACCTTCCAGTCCATGTTATGTGGAGTTGACCCGGAGCCTTTTCAATTGATGTCATCGGCTTCTCCTTTCGCCCGATGTATCCGGAGACGTACTTGATGGAACTCTACGACGTTAGTGTTCCAGATCTCGGTGAAGGCAAATTCAGCCGGACGTGCTGTGGATTTGGCAACGAGGCACGGTCCGGGACACGCTCAAAAGGATCAAAGCCGCGGTCGATTAAGGAGCAAACGTTGGATGCAAGGCCCTGCTAGCCTTGTTTGTGACTGTTGGTGACTTGCTTCGGGAGGAGCTTCACGATCTTCAAAGGGGAGTCTTTCTGTTTCCCTTTTCATTTACTTAACTGTTTTGTGTTTATTTCTGTTTGTGTGTTTACTTCGGTTTATTTTTTTTTTTTTTTTTTTGTGTGTTTAAATTCAATAACCATGCTTGAATTATTCATTTTCGTGAAATATTTGTCAACATTGAGGACAATGTTTAATTCAAGTGTGGGGGGAAGGTTTATTAAAAAGAAAAAAAAATTTGAAAAATTTGAAAAATTCAAAAAAATAATTTACTTGTGTTTGTTTTCTACGGTAACAATATATCGACTAGATCATACTTACTCCCTTGGTAGCGTTGAACCTACCATTGCACTAAGTAAGTCACTGTGGTCACGTATTGTTACCCTAATAAAACAAATTGAAAAAAGAAAAAAAAATAGTTTTGTAAGCTCCTTTGTTTCGCACTGGCTTTGGAGCTATCGAGTCTTAGAAAGTGCTTGTTCGTTTATTTGAGCTATATCATTTTAAAAAAAATAATCAAAAAAATCAAAAAAAATCAAAAATTACAAAAATATTTGCTTCTGTTTTGTGGTTTTGTGTGTTTTATTGTGTTGTGTTTTGTTCTTTCCAATTCCGATGATGAATTGAGTTTAATCTGTTATGATTTTGAGAATGTTGATTATATGCTAAGGCTGTGTGTAGTTTGCTTTGGATTTAATATGCATAACTTGTGATTGCTCGAATTTCCATGTTCACATAACCTGTTTCGATTAATTGATTGCAATCCGAGAAGCACATTTAAACATACATTGTCATGCATACCCAGAAAATGTGAGGATTTGAGCCTATTGAATATTCACATGTATGCATCTTTCATACATTTACTCGTTCTTCATGTGTGCACAATTCATGAGTTTTGAACCTAGAACTTGCTCAAAGACCACTTGAAACGTTTTGTTAATCTGTGATGAATTAGAGATGATTAAGGCATTAGTTGAGCACCATGGCCAAAATATTCACCATCCATCTAAACACGAACTTTAGGAATCCCCTTTTGAACTAAACACTCATTAGCCGTTTCTTTTGTTCACCGACACCATCTCACCCTTGTTTTATTTATGTTTGCAAGACGATGATAGTGACTTCTTATGTTCTTATGCTTCGGATTTGTTTGGTAGTATACCAAAAGGCAAGTGTGGGGGTGCATTTTATTTTGTTGTATATTGTTCAAAGAAAGAAAGAAAAAATCAAAAACAAAAAGAAGGAATAAAGTTCCTCAAAGAAAAAAAAAAAAGAGAAAAGAAAGAAAGAAAAAAAAATGTCGAAAGAGAAATGTCAAAAATAGAGTTATTTTCTTGTTTTTTTAATTTCAATAAAAGGTTGGAGGAGAATAAGAAAGTTGTTTCGGGTATAGCATAGGTATGAGTTTCAAAGTCGTTGACTTGTCTTGCAAACATGTGAAACATTTTTCATTTCCAGTCCCTTTATTCATCATTCACCATTCACTATTCACCATTCACCCTTTTGGCCCCCGTTTATACCCTTGAAGCCCTTATGATCAAATGATTTGTGGATTAATTGTGGAGAGTTGGTTAATGAGCAAGCTTATGGGAACACTCCTTGTGCAATTGTTATGAGAGTAAACACTTAACCCTAAACACTGAGCGGAAATATTTAGTGATCATTGTGAGCTTTAGTGGTTAATGTTGTTTCGATGTGCCTATTTGATTGCTTGAGATTTTTTGTATACTCGGTTTTCACACACTGCACCCGAGCATGAATGAGATGTACATGTTAAATGCTTTGCAAATTTGTTAGCCTTGGTATATAATTTTTATTCTCCTGATTATAACTCTTATGAACTCGCTGAGGGTTATGGTTGGAAAGACCATTCTGTTTTGTGTTTCCTTTTCTGTTTTGTGTTGTTCTTGTGTTTGCTAGAGGACTAGCAGTAGCTAAGTGTGGGGGAATTTGATAGGAGCACAAAGTGTGACGTTTTTAATGTGTTTTCCCTACTATTTGGCTATGATTTAATTGTAACTTTGCTATTTTAGCTCAGTTTCCATATTTGAGTCCAAAATGATGTATTAATGTGAACATGTGCAGAAACGAAGTCTAATGGGCTTTTGCGAGGCCCATTAAGAGGTGGTCTACCATGAGGCCCAAGAAGGGGGCCCAAACCCAAGATGGAAGGCCCAAATCCATGAAGGAAGGCCCAGGTTCACAAAGCATGAGGAAAGGCCCAAGCCCAGATTTTCGGACATTCTGCCTGTGCAGATCAGTCAACTTGCGAAGCCCATATCTCCCAATTGCACCGTCAGATCTAGCTGTAATTTTGATACACACTGCATGTGCATGTTAGGTATTCGGCATTAAAATTTCAGAATCATCCAACCGGTGGAACGTCCATTATGCCGCTCTAAGTGCGCACTGCTCAGTGCTGTCTGCTTTTTATTTCTTTCCTCTTCTTTTATTTTCAATGCTCCACTCACCCCTATATTCTTTCCTCTTCTTTCTGCCCACAATATTAGTGTTTGATTTCTTTTATCTAAATAAATGGTTCATTGCCATATGACTTCATTTCCACCATTCCACTTACCATTTCTTTTCTACCACTCACATTCCACTTCTCTTCCCTTTCTTTCTTTATTTCTTTCATTGTCTTCTTCTTCCTCTCCATTCTCCTATAAATAGCAGCCTCATTCTTCTCACCATACACACCCCAATGGGGAGGGACAAACCCTCCTCTTTCTCTTCTCCATCTCACATCATATTTTCCATTCTCTAGTATTTAGGGTTTTCAAGTCTTCAAGGAGGAGGGGAGCTGTTTACACCATTACCACCAGCCATCAACTATCATCACCACCATCATCATCACCTTGGGAATCTTGGCTTTTGAGTTACTCGCGTGAGGATTTAAGAGTTTGTGATCTTCGAGTTCTTCCTACTTTCCATATGGTGTACTTCAACTTATTCTTTAATTACTCTTTTTGAGTTCCTCTTTGTTGCTTGATTATTCTTTGTGTTAGTTAACATGACATGATTTATATAATTTTCAGCCTATATTTATGAGTTTATTTGATTGTTAGATCCTAATTAATTAGTTCTTCTAGCAGCTTATGTGACTCCGTTTATTTGATTCGGTTTTATTGAATCTTTTATGTGTTCTTGTTTTAAGGTTCGAAACTTAAGATGATTGCATGTAATTGGTGCTAGAATTAGGGTTTTAATTCTAATTCACAAGTAGTAAAGGCTTATCAAACGGGTCAGAATCAAAATAAGAAGGATCGCGGATAGACGAGCGTTCGCTAGGTCGCGCACTTTAATTAACAACTCTTCTCCTATGCGTTAGATATGTTATTGATTGATCACCTTTGCATGTTTAATTGTTTAATCTAGATGAGCGTTCACTAGGTTAATTTTCATAGAAGAGGTTTTATTTGGGGAATGATAACCCGTGTGGGCATTCCACATATGTTAGTTTCGGTTTCATGGCTAGGGAACTTGGTTAATTTTCGGTCTAATGATTGGTAAACTTGTGTATATGTGGCTGAACTTTATATACTTTGTGTTTCATCATCATATTTTATTTATTCTTTGTAATTTAATTAATTTATTTCATTCAATTTATCTCTCAATTCCCCTTTTTACTTTGTACATATGTATATATTTATACTTTATACTTGTTAATAATAATTCTTTATTTTATTTAATTCTCTGTGACATTTTTTGTTAGGTACACCCTTTGATCTCTGTTGTGAACGATACCCTACTTACACTATACTACCGATAGGGATTTTTTTAAATTGATGCTCATTTTGAGCGTGTCAGAATTGCAAAAAAAATTTACCTCATGTTTAAAGAAACAGAAAGAGGAAAAAATTGGTTAGAACAGATAGTAAATTCAAAAAATCCATACGAATTTGTTGTACCGTTCTATGAACAATTCTGTGGCAGTGTAACTAGCCATGATGATCAAGCTAAAAAAGTAGCTAGAATAAATATTGAAAATTTGTCCATATGTGACATAGGATATTTCGAAGAATATCTGAATGAATTCCAACAGTACTACTGTACTATTGGAGAGCTAGATGATACAAATCTAGTAAATTTACTTCACAGGAAGTTACCAGCCCCTTGGAATATAGCTGTGGCAGAAAGCATAGCTGAGCGTCCTCTAGAAAGATTTACAGTCGGAGGAGTTGCAGAAAGAATTCAAGAACTGTTAAGAAAACAGTGTATAGAAAATAATAAGTCCAAGATGGCAAGGAAACAATTAAAAGGAAATGAGAATTTCTGCTATAAAATTCTCGATATTCCTACAAATTGGGGATGTCATAATTCTCAATACCCCCAAAAGAAAAGAAAAGATAAACTCTTTTCGAAAAATAGGTTTAAGAAAAACCAGAATAATAATTGGAGATTCAAGAAAAGTTCCAATTTTAAAAATAACTTTAGAAATAAAGATTCTAAAGATAGAAAAATCTACAAGAAGAAAAGATTCTTCAAGAAAAAGTCCTCTTCTCCAGAAAAACCAGAGAAGAAGAAATGCAGATGCTGGCTCTGCAAGGCAGAAGGGCATTACGCAAATGAATGTCCTGAAAAGGACAAAAGAACTTCGAAGGCTCTTCTAGAAGAATATGAAGAGATCATAGAAGAAGCTAATATCATAGGATATGAAATAGCATATTCTGATGAAGACAATCAGTCTATCTACTCAGCATATGAAGAAAATGAAGAAAGCTCTTTAGAATCTGATACATCAGAAGATGAATACCAAAGAGAAGTATACGTTCTCAGGGTAAAAAATTGGGAAGAAAGCACAACAGAAATAATGTCCTCTTATTGTGTTAAACCTGGTTCATTTGTCTGTGACTACTGTCAATGTCAAGAGATAAATGGCCTCCCAATGTTCTGTGAAAGCACATGATTTACTTATCATAAAGAATGCTTCATAGCTGAAGCCAGAAGAAAAACAAAAAATGGCTCAATAAACCAACTAGTTGAACAAGAGTACGAAGAGTACTTTGATGATCTAGCTGAAAGAAATGAATTATATGCTAGAGAATTGGAAAGAGCTAAGTTTGTTGACAACAAGGAAGACTTTGTCAACTTAGTTTCACCAAACCTAATAATTCAACCAAAGCCAAAGGTTGAAGAAGTCGAAAAAGAAAAAATCGACGAAGAAATAGAAATGGAGAAATGTCCAACAGAAGGATGCAAACCACTGACTGAAGAAATACGGTCAGAACTTCAACATTCAAAAATAATCTCTACTAGTAGGTTCAACAACTACATAGAGATCAGATTGAAGTTCCCTGATCATAAAAAATATCATCTACATGCCTTTGTAGATAGCGGATCAGGATTCACTATAGCAAAAAGATTTGCTATTCCAGAAGAACTCTGGATTGAAGATAAAAATAAAATAGCTACTGGAATACAGATGGATGGAAGTAGACTATCCATGAAAAAAGTAGCAAAAGATGTAAAAATCACCATAGGTGGTGGAAACTTTACAATAAAAGCAGTCTGGCAATCAGAAGGCCAAGGCTCTGACATTTTGTTAGGAAACGATTTCCTATTAGAACAAACTGTCACACAAAACAAAGAAGTTTTAGGCTTCGAGAAATGTGATAAAATGTTTCGGACAGAAAGAATCAAAAATGCAAAAAGCGTTGTTGGTCCAAACTTCACCTCTCAATATCAAAAGTTGCAGCAAAATCGTGGTGATTATAAACCAAAATTTGAAACAGTGTTGCAATACAAAAAGCAAGAAGAATTGCTTATAGAAGAATCTTCAGAAGAAGAAAATGAAGATGATGAAGAGGCAAGCTTCATCCATGAACATAATATAAAACACCTTCAAAACAAAATAAAAAATCAGAAGGTTGTTACCCTAGAAGAGATAAAAAAGATGTTAAAGCAAAACATCGATATAGATCCTCAGAAGTTCTGGGAAAAATACCCAGTAGTCTGTGAATTAAAACTACATGATATGAATGCAATATGTCATGTGAAAGCCATTCCTCAATATAAGGAAGAAGATCAAAAAGAGTTCAGAAAAGACATAGCTGATCTCTTAGAAAAAAAATTGATAAGACCTTCCACTAGCCCTCATCATGCTCCTGCATTCTATGTCAGGAACCATGCAGAAGAAGTAAGAGGAAAAGCTAGAATGGTTATTGACTATAGGGATGTCAACAAGAAAACTGTTAAAGGCGGTTATCAAATTGCTCAAGCAAGAGTATTAATTAACCAGCTCAAAGGAGCAAAGGTTTTCTCAAAATTTGATGCTAAATCAGGATTTTGGCAAGTCAAGATGCATCCTGATAGTATCCCTCTAACAGCCTTCGGAACACCACAGGGTCATTACGAATGGTTAGTTATGCCTTTTGGTTTGAAACAAGCTTCATCGATCTTTCAAAGAAAGATGGATAACATATTCAAACACGTGGCAGATTTCTGTGTAGTATACATAGATGATATATTAGTTTTCTCTAAGAATAGAGAAGAACACATGAAACACCTTCATGAGGTGGTCAAGCTGATAGTTCAGCACATAATTATCCTAGGAGAAAAGAAAATTTTCTTTATCTTAGATGAAGTTGATTTTCTTGGAATCAATATTAAAAATGGAGAGATAAAACTCCAACCCCACATCCTAGAAAAGATCTGGAAATTCCCAGATAAAATACCAGACGCTAAAAGTCTACAGAGATTTTTAGGAGTCA
The DNA here is from genome assembly GCA_030142095.1 of Rubus idaeus. Lineage (NCBI taxonomy): Eukaryota > Viridiplantae > Streptophyta > Magnoliopsida > Rosales > Rosaceae > Rubus > Rubus idaeus. The sequence continues at coordinate 11,294,276 of CM057971.1, forward strand.
TTAACTATGGAAGAGATTTTATTCCAAAGATATCAGGGTTAACAACAATGTTATCCCCCAAAACAAGTTCTAAGAGAACTTGGAAATTCTCTGAAGACGATGAGAAAATAGTGGGACAGATAAAAAATATGTGTAAAAACTTACCCCCACTACAACAACCTGAAGAGAATGATGAAATTATTCTTCAAACAGATGCTAGTGATAACTACTGGTCGGGTGTAGTGTTAGCTAAAACCCCGGGCACTAACATCGAAAAGATTTGCAAATTTTGCAGTGGTAAATTCAACCCTGCGGAACAAAATTATCCCACAGGGGAAAAAGAAATTTTGGCAGTCAAGAAAACTATTTTAAACTCTCCCGCATTTCTCGGAAAAACCTTTACGGTTCGAACTGATTGTGCTAGAGTAAACACGTGGCAGATTTCTGTGTAGTATACATAGATGATATATTAGTTTTCTCTAAGAATAGAGAAGAACACATGAAACACCTTCATGAGGTGGTCAAGCCGATAGTTCAGCACATAATTATCCTAGGAGAAAAGAAAATTTTCTTTATCTTAGATGAAGTTGATTTTCTTGGAATCAATATTAAAAATGGAGAGATAAAACTCCAACCCCACATCCTAGAAAAGATCTGGAAATTCCCAGATAAAATACCAGACGCTAAAAGTCTACGAGAGATTTTTAGGAGTCATTAACTATGGAAGAGATTTTATTCCAAAGATATCAGGGGTTAACAACAATGTTATCCCCCAAAACAAGTTCTAAGAGAACTTGGAAATTCTCTGAAGACGATGAGAAAATAGTGGGACAGATAAAAAATATGTGTAAAAACTTACCCCCACTACAACAACCTGAAGAGAATGATGAAATTATTCTTCAAACAGATGCTAGTGATAACTACTGGTCGAGTGTAGTGTTAGCTAAAACCCCAGGCACTAACATCGAAAAGATTTGCAAATTTTGCAGTGGTAAATTCAACCCTGCGGAACAAAATTATCCCACGGGGGAAAAAGAAATTTTGGCAGTCAAGAAAACTATTTTAAACTCTCCCGCATTTCTCGGAAAAACCTTTACGGTTCGAACTGATTGTGCTAGAGTAAACACGTGGCAGATTTCTGTGTAGTATACATAGATGATATATTAGTTTTCTCTAAGAATAGAGAAGAACACATGAAACACCTTCATGAGGTGGTCAAGCCGATAGTTCAGCACATAATTATCCTAGGAGAAAAGAAAATTTTCTTTATCTTAGATGAAGTTGATTTTCTTGGAATCAATATTAAAAATGGAGAGATAAAACTCCAACCCCACATCCTAGAAAAGATCTGGAAATTCCCAGATAAAATACCAGACGCTAAAAGTCTACAGAGATTTTTAGGAGTCATTAACTATGGAAGAGATTTTATTCCAAAGATATCGGGGTTAACAACAATGTTATCCCCCAAAACAAGTTCTAAGAGAACTTGGAAATTCTCCGAAGACGATGAGAAAATAGTGGGACAGATAAAAAATATGTGTAAAAACTTACCCCCACTACAACAACCTGAAGAGAATGATGAAATTATTCTTCAAACAGATGCTAGTGATAACTACTGGTCGAGTGTAGTGTTAGCTAAAACCCCGAGGCACTAACATCGAAAAGATTTGCAAATTTTGCAGTGGTAAATTCAACCCTGCGGAACAAAATTATCCCACGGGGAAAAAAGAAATTTTGGCAGTCAAGAAAACTATTTTAAACTCTCCCGCATTTCTCGGAAAAACCTTTACGGTTCGAACTGATTGTGCTAGAGTAAACACGTGGCAGATTTCTGTGTAGTATACATAGATGATATATTAGTTTTCTCTAAGAATAGAGAAGAACACATGAAACACCTTCATGAGGTGGTCAAGCTGATAGTTCAGCACATAATTATCCTAGGAGAAAAGAAAATTTTCTTTATCTTAGATGAAGTTGATTTTCTTGGAATCAATATTAAAAATGGAGAGATAAAACTCCAACCCCACATCCTAGAAAAGATCTGGAAATTCCCAGATAAAATACCGAGACGCTAAAAGTCTACAGAGATTTTTAGGAGTCATTAACTATGGAAGAGATTTTATTCCAAAGATATCAGGGTTAACAACAATGTTATCCCCCAAAACAAGTTCTAAGAGAACTTGGAAATTCTCTGAAGACGATGAGAAAATAGTGGGACAGATAAAAAATATGTGTAAAAACTTACCCCCACTACAACAACCTGAAGAGAATGATGAAATTATTCTTCAAACAGATGCTAGTGATAACTACTGGTCGAGTGTAGTGTTAGCTAAAACCCCAGGCACTAACATCGAAAAGATTTGCAAATTTTGCAGTGGTAAATTCAACCCTGCGGAACAAAATTATCCCACAGGGGAAAAAGAAATTTTGGCAGTCAAGAAAACTATTTTAAACTCTCCCGCATTTCTCGGAAAAACCTTTACGGTTCGAACTGATTGTGCTAGAGTAAACACGTGGCAGATTTCTGTGTAGTATACATAGATGATATATTAGTTTTCTCTAAGAATAGAGAAGAACACATGAAACACCTTCATGAGGTGGTCAAGCTGATAGTTCAGCACATAATTATCCTAGGAGAAAAGAAAATTTTCTTTATCTTAGATGAAGTTGATTTTCTTGGAATCAATATTAAAAATGGAGAGATAAAACTCCAACCCCACATCCTAGAAAAGATCTGGAAATTCCCAGATAAAATACCAGACGCTAAAAGTCTACAGAGATTTTTAGGAGTCATTAACTATGGAAGAGATTTTATTCCAAAGATATCAGGGTTAACAACAATGTTATCCCCCAAAACAAGTTCTAAGAGAACTTGGAAATTCTCTGAAGACGATGAGAAAATAGTGGGACAGATAAAAAATATGTGTAAAAACTTACCCCCACTACAACAACCTGAAGAGAATGATGAAATTATTCTTCAAACAGATGCTAGTGATAACTACTGGTCGGGTGTAGTGTTAGCTAAAACCCCAGGCACTAACATCGAAAAGATTTGCAAATTTTGCAGTGGTAAATTCAACCCTGCGGAACAAAATTATCCCACAGGGGAAAAAGAAATTTTGGCAGTCAAGAAAACTATTTTAAACTCTCCCGCATTTCTCGGAAAAACCTTTACGGTTCGAACTGATTGTGCTAGAGTAAAGAATTTCAAAAACTTTAAACTTGACAAAGCTGCCGATAGAGGTAGATTAGCTAACTGGCAATTATTTTTAAATCAATATGACTATAACGTTGAATTAATTGCATGTAGCAAAAATTATCTCCCAGACGCCCTCACAAGAGAAATGGCAATGTTCAGGAGAACAGACAAAGGCAAAGGCCAAATGAATGACGAAGACTCATCAATGAAGGATGTTCTTGAATCCTATACTAAGGTTCCAAAAGAAACCTTCACAACTGATCAGTCCCAGGGGAAAGGACTGGCTAGCCCGTCTCAAACGGTAGGCGGTAAAGGCTCATCAAACTCGTTAATGGCTGTTGCTTTGCCAAAAAGCAAAAATGTTCCTACTGGAACAAAAATTATTCATGGATACCAACTTCAAACCTTTGACAGAGACGTTTACAGAACTGGAAGACGCCTGACAACAGATCAGAGGGTCTTACTGGATAATCTCTTGTACAGTTATCTGGAGAAAAATACAAGGCAAATGTTTTCATCCTTATATGCCTTAACAGAAGAACTCCATGATGGAGGAAGAAGTGTTCAAAGAGAACCGAAATTAGAAATAAGCACTTCTCCAGAAAGCGCGAAAGTCCCGCTTAGAGCTCTAACAGAAAGAGAATGGTTTGAATTCCATAATGTTCTAGGAACAACTGGAAGTTTACCAGGAACTCTTGTTACTGTCCCTGGTCCTTTCTGTGGAAGATACGTGGTAAATGTTCAAGCAGAACACCACCAGAACCACAAGCTATGGCTTGTTGAAAATGGTTTTGTCCATAATCTTTGGTCAAAAACCAATGATGCCCTGAGAGGTCTCTCTGCAATCATAGTCAACACGGTCAAAAACATAAGACCAGATGGTTGCATTCTGAGAATCAAATTCATCTCAACTCCACCAGAGTGGATTGAAAAGAAAGACGGCACTATTGAATACATAGCGCCATATCATTATGTTCGATTAATCAACGGTCCTACAGTGGACGACAAACCTGCAGTTTCGGGTATCAATGGTAAACCAAATCAAAGCATCTCTTGGATGAAGGCAATGACTATTGAGTTTATCAAAAAAATCATTCCTCAAGATAGTGAGGCAAATCTTTTGGCAAGTGGCGAAAAAATAATAATCACCAGCTATGATCACCCTCCACCTACTGCATGCGACTGCTTCTCTTCAATAATGAGAGATGAGGTGGATTGTACAAAAGCCACATACACCTGGCTAGAGAATCTGGCTAAAGATAATCCTTATCAAATCTACCCAGACTCAGATTTGGAAGATTTCAATGTCGAAGACTACGACAAAGGAACTGCAAGTGGAATCGGGTCTCCAGGGTCCCCTAATTATCCTTTTGATGACGAGGCGCTAGCAAACATTGAAAATATGATGGAAAGCTGAAGCGCACCAAGAAGGAATCTGGCTTTTTCTGCCGGCAGCAGACAAGCTACATCAGCAACAGGAGAATCCACCAAGAATTCCACCAAACGGAATAATTGAAGGGTCCGCATGAGCTGGATCTTATCTTTTATTTTCAAGTTTTGAATTCCGTTTTGAGTTCCGCTCCCTATATAAGGAGCCTTTCTTTCATTTTGTAAGGCATCAAAAATCAGAACTATCACACTGATAGCTGAAGAGTAGAAAGCCAAGTTTGTGAGTCGAAGCATCCTGGTTAGCTTCTAAAGTTCTTATTTTTTTTCAAGTAAGTTTGTATTTAATTATGAGTAGCTAAACAGCTTATAGTTGTTTACCCAAGAGTGAGGCTCTGGGTTCTTAGTTTGTATTTATGTTTGAATAAATAAATTCAGTTTGTGCCCAGAACACCGTCACAAAAATATATGTTTTTCATAATCATCTATTGTCAGTATATCGGATAAAGAGTACCTTGGGACGATCTTTATGATCACTTGCACTCCAAGTTCTTCCTCTCCACGTACTGTACAAATATCTATGTTGTTCACGAAACTTTCTTTTTCAAAAGCTGATGTTAGAATTTATAGAGCATGTGTTAATCTGTTGAAAAATCTAAGAGGCAGCAGTGATTCCGCCCTTGTAGTAACCAGTTAGGCAGTTGGCCGTTAGGTGAAATGGCATGTTGAAGGCTAGCTTCTGAAAGTTTGATTCTAATTACTGCATGATACTGTTTATGCTTATGTCAACAAAGGAAAGAAAGAGTAAATTGTTTGAACTTAAAGCCTATTCTAGTCTTTTCCACTAGAATACTATCCTTAGTGGGCAAATACGCCCAAATACGGACTGATTGGTCAAGTTTTTGTAAAGCCACGTAAAATAACCAAAAAAATAAATAAAATAACCAAGGAACACGTGTACGTTGCCCAAAAAAAAAGGAACACGTGTACGGTGCTTATTACACCCGAGGAGTGAAAAGAGAGATTCCCGTTTGCAGAACGTGGACGAGTCAAAGTCAAACCCAAACCCATAAAACCATCGAGTATTAACAGTCACACAAACCCAATTGCATTTTCTTCTCATATCAATTCTTGAAATCAACTACTTCCAATATCGTCAACTCTCTCTCACCGGAAATGGCCGCCGTCGTCGGAGGAATCCACGAATCCCAAGGTTCCGAGAACAGCGTCGAAACTGAAGACCTCGCTCGCTTTGCCGTCCAAGAGCACAACAAGAAGGAGGTAATGTAATTAAACGCTTCAATTTCATTTTGAATGTCTGTGGATTTCAATAAATTTACGAATGAATTTGAACATATTGTGCAGAATGCTCTGCTTGAGTTTGTGAAGGTGGTGAACACAAAGCAACAAGTGGTTTCTGGTACTATGTACTATCTGACCATTGAGGCAACCGATGCGGGTCAGAAGAAGCTTTTTGAAGCCAAGGTCTGGGTTAAGCCTTGGATGAACTTCAAGGAAGTGCAGGAATTCAAACCCGTCGCTGATGTCTAGTTTGTATTTCAGGTAGTATTTCGATTCAAGCATTTGAAATGGAACATTTGGATTGGAGTTTCAGTGTAAATGCTCAACTGAAATTTAGAATTTGAGTTATTAGGTTGATAAGCTACAGATGAAAATTTGATTATTTATGAAAACAATGATTTGAAATGACAAACATTTTCTCTTTTGGGCATTTGAATTTTCTTGTGTTTTTTTTTTTAAGTAGTCAAATTTATGTATGGATTTTGAACATAGGAAAGTGATATTTTTAAGTAACAATTTACACCAGAATTCAAATCCTGATCCTTTGAAAGACTTTTATCCAAAGGGAATCTAAATGTACAGTATACCTAATGTTTGAATTGTTTTAGTAATTTTTATTTCTTGTGTTTTTAAGTTTGCAATCAAATTCAACTGTTTGGTCTCATGTGCAGAAACTTCCTAGTTATTCAATAAACTTTAATTTGTTTTTTTTCTTCTTTTGGCCATGATGTTTTTCTTGTTTTCAGATCTTTTGGTGTTGTACATTAAACATTGAATTCAATTTTTTAAAGGATATATATGGAATTAACTGTATGCTGTGGTTAGATCCTGAAATCCAATTGTTTTGTACTTATGTATGTTTATGTTCAATCTGTGGGGGCAGGCGATAGAGGATCTTGGAAAGTTTAAGATGCTTCTAAAGATTAGAGGAGTAAAGAAGAGAAACTTAAAGTTGAAGTGCATGAGAATAATGAAGGTACCTTCAATCTGAGTCAGATGGAGTCTCACCTCTCTTAATTTATGTGTTTGTAGTATACCAATCTTCTATGTATTGGGTGTAAATATACTTTGTCTGTTGAAGTGTTGATACAAACACTAGTTACTAAGGTGTTGTTGTGTACTTATGTTTCCAAATTGTACGAATGATAAATCCTATTATTTCTTATCTCTCTCTCTCTCTCTCTCTCTCTCTCTCTCTCATCAAATATCTATGGATTGTTCCATTACATCTACGCATTCATGCATAAATGGTAGGCTGGTAGCAAACGGCTGGTAATGATGGTGATCATCATAGATGAGTCCAAAATAACCCTAAACCTTTTTATCAGTTGTTCTACCATTTCCTCAATTTGTGCGATTCTATTAAAATTATGTCTTTATCTTTCTTTTAGTTACTCTGTGCATAGTCTTTTTTATATCTTAGTCTTGTGTGAATTTAAAATCTCTGTATTCGGTAGATAAACGATTAGCTCGTTTTGCTTAAGAAATTATGTACTTCAGCATAAAACATTTTTACTTGAACTAAAGATATTCTTAGGATTTAAATCTTACCACTATGGTATGCAAATTCTGTCCTACACATGGGTAACCGGTGTGTGTATACAACTCTATTTGAATCGTGATCTGTTGCTCAGTAATCCTTGGTATGGACGTTTTGAAGCTGGAAAACGCAAAAGGATTTGGAGGCATGCTTAAATTGCCTTCTCCTTCCAACATTTGAACTACAGCTTTCATGGAAGGGTGATCTACTGGGTACCATTGGATGGACCAAAGTCCCACAACGGCAAGTTTCTTTGCAATTTCAGCATCAATCTCTTGCTCAATGCGGATCCATTCTGGAAAGTAAACTTGGTTGGTATTGTCCTTACCTCCTACCATTTCAAGTAACAACATTCCAAAAACTGTGAACATTTGACTTGGACGACACATTACCAAAGTTCCTAGAGTATACTTCAGGTGCATTGTAACCCATGGTCCCTCTAGCCGATGTCATGGAAACTACACCATGATCCTTGGAGCACAACTTGGAAAGACCAAAATTAGAGATTTTTGGATTGAAGTTGTCATCTAATAAAACATTATGAGGTTTGATATCAAAATGAAGGATTCGATGGTCGCATCCATGGTGGAGATACTCAACTAACTCAAGTCCTTTGGCTATGCTGAGAGTAATATGTTGCAGACTTGCAGCTTCTCCCTACCAAGGAAGTGGTTCTTGATGTCCACTGATGATATGAACTCTTGTAGTGAACCATTTGGTGCATATTCATATACTAAAGCTTGTCTAAATCCATCTGCAGAATAGCCAACCAATCAATCAACATTGACATGGTGGATTCAACCCAATTTTCCCACTTTATTGATGAACTCTTCCCCATTTCCCTTGGATTCATTGTTGAGGATCTTTGCAGCAGCAAGAATCTCATTGGAAAGCTTTCCTTTTGAACACTTTTCCAAAGCTTCCCTGTCCCAACTTATATCTAAATTTGTCGATAATCCACTTTATATCAGCATAAGAGTACCTTGTCAGCTTGAGAGCTCTGTAATTGCCCTAAAATTCTTCAATTTGCTTTTCCCTTCCCGTTCTGTCAAAAGTGCAAAAAATGCACTTGATTCAGTCAAGAACCTCTTATGGCAGGGCAAGTGAAAATGAACCCCTGCATGTTATTGATTCAGTCAAGAACCTCTTATGTTAGGGAAAAGGAATGAGTTTGTCTTGTACAATGCACAACTCACCTGTAACCACTACTTTATTTGATAAACAATTTGACCACCATTAGTTTTAGTGTGCAAACTTGTTACATTTTTTACTCATAGCATGAAAGTCAGAATATTTTCAGTCTTATATTATGAGTTCCATTAGATGGAAGCTACTTTTTCTTTTATTTTCCTTTTCTTTTCTGGTTGGGTATGCAACATCTGCAATTGCAGAAATTCCGGGAAAATAAGAAACCGTTTAGATCATTATGTTTTGTTTTATTTCTCATCCCTTTTGTGGAAGTGGTCACTAGTTCGAATACACCTCCCTCACAATCAGAAAAATAAAAATGAACAAATATGTTTGCAGAAAAATTTTATGACATTCTTATATTTGTTTGTAGAAATTCTCATAATCATCTTTGCTATCTGTATGCAATGTATTACTGTATGTGCAGTTCCCTATTTCATGTTTTCTGTCCTATTTATCTCTTGGTTGGGAATGCAGCATTTTATAATTGCAGTGGTTCGCTTTGCAGAGCGAAAGCGTGATTCTTGACTAATTTAATACACAATTGTTTGAAAACTGTGATGAAGATATGCAGAATAACATGTGGATGAAAGGCAATAGCTCTTTGTTTGCTTAAACAGAAGTACTCAGTTCCAGATTCAGTGTGATTGCCATTCTTCATTCTACATTTTTTATCTTTCCCTTTCATATTGATTACATTCTGGTCTGGACCATTCCAAACTAAGGATATCATATGCAATAGTACAAGGAAATATTTGGTCGCCAGTCTCACTAAAGCAAGGGATTGGTTTCTGCTGGTGGACAACTGAATAAGGTATATTCAGTTGAGTACTTTTCAGATTTGAAGGCCTCTGATAAGTTAAGCTTCTGAATATCATTAAAGACTACCATCAGGGTCAGAGACTTGAATTACCAGAGATATGTAGTTGATGTTTCTTTGATGAACTCAACTGATACTACTCAGAGATATTTAGCTTGAGTACTGTCTTGTTTCTTTCATTGCAAGATAAATCAAATCCAGGGAAGCCACAGTGCTGTGGCTGTTTCTCTTTGAGTCGAAATGGGAATCGGATGGTTTTCATCAGCACAGTGAGCTTGCTTCCTGTGGCAACATCCATAACATAAGTTGCCCTTTCCGAGTAAAAGATGATCCAGACAACTGTGGTGACAAAAATTATAGCCCGTCTTGTTAGAACAACCGCACAGTCCGGCCTATTCTTTTATTCGAGAAGATACTATGTCTTGGCAATCAACAATGTCAACTACACAATCCGACTTGTGGATGCCAATGTTCATAAGGATAACCGCTCCTCCATCCCCCACTATTCAACGGCAAACTTTAACTATGACTTCAGCTCTTGGTTTCTATATAGCACTTTCTCAATTCGGGGAAGTTCATAAATCATAATGGTACACTCCTTCTCTTTGATTTTCAAACCAAAATTCTCTCTTTCTCAAAGCTTTTCAAACACTTTTTTAATTCCAAGTGAAAACTCTCTTCCAAACTATTTTCAAACCAAAACTAATAACATAATCAGCATTGCAGCACCAGCAATGAGGATGCAACTAGGCAATCCTTGCTCAAAGGAGCTATTTGGAATTCTTCCCTACAAGAGAAGACAACTCCTGCACTCACACAATAGGGCAAGACCGCAAGAGACCAGTTTTGTTGTTAGTTCTCAGGTCCAGACTTCACCCAAGTCCCAAACCACACACTTCAATAGTTCAATTGTACATCAGACAACTTCTTCAGATAGCACATGTGATATATTGTCTAGTATACATAGCTTTTCTCTTTTTTTTTTTTTTTTTTTTTTTTTCAAGAGTCTTATCTTTTGTATAAATAATACCTTATACATGAGTACTTCACGTTGTACCTTCATTTTTCTCTTTTCCAAAGTTCCTCTCTTGCAAATTCTTAAAAACTACATTATTCATAGCTCTTCACAAGTTCATAATTAAAAACTATTCTTAATTTTCAAACCAAAACTACATCATCTCCATATAGAGTGCAGTGTGAACTACCGCAAATCGGAGATGTGACTGTGAAATTTTAATGTTAGGGGCATTTCGGTCACTGGAGTTGACCTCGTTGATTGAATCAGCTAAATTTTTTGATATAAGAATTTTTCTTTGCCATCACATCCAACGTCGGGTTGGCTCTCTCTTTCCTAACATTGAGGGTAATTAGTCTAATTTAAATGTTTGGACAAATGAGAATCTAATGTTGGTACATTTTTTTTTTTTTGATAACAAGCGAAGAGATCTAATGTTGGTACATAATTTTAATAGAAAATTATCATAAGGTCATTTTGTGCTTGTTCTTTTAAGAGACTAATATTTACAAAAATACCACCGAATCCATATTTACAAAAATGACGCTTTTTTCTCATTATTTACAAAAATACCACGAATACAAAAAACAGATGAGACAAGAAAGTCTGTCAAAGAATAATAAAGCTATTGTCGAAGGACAATAAAACTATTGTCAAAGGACAATAAAGCTACTATCAATTAACAAAAAATGTACTCCTAATAAATAATAAAGCTATATTCGAAAAATAATAAAGCTACCGTCAGAGAACAATAAAGCTACTGACGAGGAACAAGAAATGTACTCTCAGAGAATAATAAAGCTACTGTCAAAGAGCAATAAAGCTACTGTTAAAGAACAATGTAGTACATTTTTGTAGGCAGTGTCATTTTTGTAAATAATAAGAAAAAAATGCGGTGGCATTTTTGTAAATATGAACATTTATAATTTTTTGGTGGCTTTATGAGGAATAAAAATATTAGGTGACTTTTTTAATAAACTAGGTTATGTAAATGGCCTTATGGATAATTGGCCCTAATTTTAATTAACTAAAAGTTTTATGGTATTTTTTTATTATTATCAAGGGCGTCAATCCATTAATAGTGAGAGACGAAGATATATGATCCACTAAAAAAAGACAACGTCGGAAAGAATCACCGCCTAAGTAAACTCGCATTTGATAGCGTTATAACTCAAGCGACTAAGTAATCTGATGCAATTAGAACTCAAATTCAATAAACTGATAACTTGAGACATAACTTATCAATTTGTAACTCCACCCAAAGCATAAAGGAAATCATAGATCCGATACAAAAATAAAACCCTAAACATGCCTAACAAGCAAGCCTACTGAACAACATGTTGAAAACCGAAACGAAAGAATGTCTCGGGTCCCCAACTCTTATGCAAAAGCCACTTGGATTCTAGATGCAGATCCAAAATATAGTATCTTAGTTAAGAGATATTGGAATTTACCCTCCCTAATTTACAATTTGCTCTCCTTTTTTTTGTTGTTGAAATGTTTACAAAAAGACAAATTTTAAATTACTAAAAAGTAAAAGATGAGTGAATTGTAAATTAGGGAATGTACAATCTTTTTTTATATATTTTGCATCAAATGCGGTTTTACTGTTTTTATTCTTAAAAAACTGTTCTCTAATTAAACTATCAGACATGTTTTTAGATCTTAAAAATGTGAAATTCAATTTTAAAATAGTTTTCAAAAAACTATTATGTAAAATGTTACCAGCCTCATTTTCCCAAAAAAATTATCTAAACAAAAAGTTGACAAGAAAAAACTTTAAACAAAATTAATTTCAATGGGCACAAAAAATAGAGTTTTTATCATAAATAGTACGTGAACTTATCTTCCATAAGGATAACTGCTTAAAATCTATTAGTTGTAATCAAAATGTAAGTTTAGAATAATAGCAGATAAGTTCAGATATTATTTGTGATAAAAAAAAAAGAGGACTGAAGAACATGAGTTCTTTCAACCATGAGATGTAATCCCTTGGATTGGATGCAAGTCTGGTGATACTATCAGAGGTGTTAAGTTTAAAACTCGATTGTACCATTTTTGTGATTACCAAAACCTATAAACTTGATGTCGTCCATATTGGCGTCAAGGTCCGCATGAGATATTACTAAAAAGAAAAAAAAGCCGCCTGAATAGTGAATTCATTCTCTCCAATTTCATTTCAGTGTAAAGAATTAACGTGAATGTCACCTGATGGGCCCAAATAAAGCGAGGGTTGCAAAAAGAAAAAAGAAAGAAAAAAAAAAGAAAAAAGAAAAAAGAAAGAAACTAGTAGACTCGTGTTCCAATCCCCTTCCTAAACCCTCTTCACTTCTTCAGTCTTCAGCAGCAAACCGCACACCTGAAAGATATGCAGGCCGCTCTCTTAACCCCAACTAGTTCTCCCATCCTTCTCCGACCACCTCCTTCTCATGCTCATGCTCGGAGGAGGGCTCCTCTCTTCTCCATCAGAGCCTCCACATCCACCCAGTTAGATTTCAATGCCGTCGCCGTTGATGAGAAGAAGCTGAACAAGTACAGCTCGCAAATCACCGAGCCCAAGTCGCAGGGTGGCTCTCAGGCCATTCTGCACGGCGTGGGCCTCTCCGAGGATGACATGACCAAGCCCCAAATCGGCATATCCTCCGTCTGGTACGAGGGGAATACTTGCAACATGCACTTGCTGGGTCTCTCGGAGGCCGTGAAACAAGGGGTCATCGAGGCCGGAATGGTCGGCTTCAGGTTCAACACCATCGGCGTCAGTGATGCTATCTCCATGGGGACTAGGGGTATGTGCTACAGTTTGCAGTCCAGGGATTTGATTGCTGATAGCATTGAGACTGTGATGGGTGCTCAGTGGTATGATGGCAATATCTCCATTCCTGGCTGTGACAAAAATGTGAGTCCTCCATTCCCTTTTTTCGGGTTGTTTCTTTGATTGACAAAAACCATAGTCTTGTTTAAGAGTCAGTCATGATAGAATTGAGAATTGTTGTTGGTGTTGTTCTTCTCATGTATATTCTGAGTGCATTCTTTGCAGATGCCAGGTACAATTATGGCAATGGGCCGGATCAACCGACCAAGTATCATGGTTTATGGTGGAACTATTAAGGTTCGAGATCCCTATTTGAGTACTGAAAGTGGGAGCTATGAATTGAATGTTTTTTTTTCCTGTATAGTGAATCGAACCTTCCTAATTATCTTTTCATGTATTATGATTAGAGATTCTCCTGAAAAAATTAGGGATCAATAATTTCCAGTCCTTTTCTATTTCAATATGTTTTAAAATGATTAGGTTGATGGTAAATAGGATTAGGTAAAGATGATATGGTCGACTCCAGCATGCATTCTTCTCCATTATCAAACTACTTTTGGAAACAAAATTCTCTCTCTTTGGTATTTCTGGATCTATACTTTGGTTATGGGATTCTGAAATCCTTCATCAATGAACTTGGTGATTTTGAGCTAAAGTATTTTGGAATTATTCCAGTTTACTTTCACTACATACTTGTGTAATGATTGGGTTTGGTGATTGTAAATCATAGTTGAACTGGATTTATTACATCGTCTATCTGTTAGAAATTATTATTTTGTTTTATTTATCTTCTTTCGGTTTTTCTTGCAGCCTGGGCACTTCCAAGGCAATACTTATGATATAGTATCCGCCTTTCAGGTATGCTTTTAAATTGTGGTTAGATTATGATTTTAGGCTTAATTACTTGGTAACTATGTCCTGTTAACTCTTTGTAATTATGCTTCTCTCAAAGCAATAGCTGTTAGTTAGTCTTCCTATGGTAGAAATTTTCTGATTTTTTGACAAATTGGGTATTTATGTTTAGGTTGTTCCTTATTTACCTACTTGTACATCTAATATATGCTGATATGAATATTCATTTCATTCGAAGATAACAATTCTACTTCAGAACATTAATAATTTGCTTACAATGTGAAGTTCAGATATTCAGTAATAATTTTTTTTGATTGATGTGGTAGTGTTATGGAGAGTATGTAAGTGGATCCATAAGTGATGAGCAGAGAAAGAATGTTCTTCGTAACTCCTGTCCTGGCGCTGGGGCTTGTGGTGGAATGTATACGGCTAATACAATGGCTTGTGCCATTGAAGCTTTAGGAATGTCTATACCTTACAGGTAGAGATGTCTCCAATATTATAAAATAAAAAAATTAACTAAAAGAAACTATTGATGTTTGTGACCATATGTCTCATGTTAAATTTTTTTTTTTTCCTTTTCTCTAAAAGCTCTTCCACACCTGCTGAAGATCCATTGAAGTTGGATGAGTGCCGCTTGGCTGGGAAATATCTGCTGAAATTATTAAAAATGGATTTAAAACCACGAGATATTATCACTCCAAAGTCACTACATAATGCTATGGTTACTGTCATGGCATTGGGTGGATCTACCAATGCCGTGTTACACTTGATTGCTATTGCCAGGTGAGAAGACACCCTTGGATGCTAATAATTGTGAGAATGAAAATATTTATTGACAAGGTTCTTGGCAGGTCTGTTGGCCTGGACTTAACTCTAGATGATTTTCAGAGAGTCAGCGATAAGGTTCCATTTCTTGCAGATCTTAAGCCAAGTGGCAAGTATGTCATGGAGGATGTACACAAGGTCTAAATTCTAGTGATTAATTTTTTTTTTTGTGGTGGTGTGTGCTTAATATGGTACATTTCATGCATATGACATTTTCAAAGAATTCTTGTTATTTGTTGTTTCCCTTGATCAATGAGTACTGATTAATTATGTTAATAGATTGGAGGAACACCAGCCGTGCTTCGCTACCTATTGGAGAATGGATTTTTACACGGGGATTGTATAACTGGTACTTATTTGGACTGTTTGCATGATTGTAAACCCCTAATAAATTTCTAATGCTCATAACATTTACATAATGATATTGTTTGTTCTGTAGTAACTGGGAGGACACTAGCTGAGAATTCCCAAAGCTTCCTTCCTTTGACTACCGGGCAGGTTTGATAGCTTTCTTATCTTATTATTTGAAATATTGCCATTGTTTCTTGTTGATAAATGATGTGTTTGAAGACAAACTTTTAATTTCTCTCTTGCTATTTTCCTCTGATCATTCAGGATATAATAAGACCCTTGGAAAACCCTATCAAGAAAACAGGCCACCTCCAAGTATTATATGGAAATCTCGCACCAAAGGGTTCTGTAGCCAAGATTACGGGGAAAGAAGGGCTATATTTCTCTGGTGTGGCTTTTGTTCTCTGTTATTTGTTTTTACATTGTTCCTCATTCTCCTGAAGTTATTTTTTCTCTTATGGAAAGTCACTATGCTGATGAATTATTTGTTAACTTCAGGTCCAGCACTCGTCTTTGAAGGGGAGGAGGCTATGCTTGCAGCTATCACAGAGAATCCAATGAGTTTCAAGGTTATTTCTTGTTTTATGACTTCACTGTCTCTAACAATAATTTCCTGACGAACTTTGAATTGGAAAATCCTGATCTAAGACTTGTTGCTTAACAATGTGAGGTTCAATTTGTTTCTTTTATTGAATTGTAGGCATTTATTTTCTGCATCATGCAAATGCTCATGATGACTATAAACTGCAAGGTGTTTCCGTTAATTGATCTCACATATGCCATACCTAATTTCTGTATCTATTTGTTATTTTTACAGGGAAAAGTAGTTGTTATTAGAGGAGAGGGGCCAAAGGGAGGACCAGGCATGCCTGAGATGTTAACACCAACCAGTGCAATAATGGGTGCAGGTCTAGGGAAGGTGTACTTTTTAATAATTAGTTTGTGATTAGTTTTTAGTTTACTTTCAAATTCATTGGTTTTCATCACATGAAGTGTGTTTGGTTGCTTGCTTGTATGTCCATCAATGATGATTTGACTTCATTACTTCCTATTAGGTTTTGTTTCAGATAAAGCTAGTGATCTTTACTTTTCTTTTGTTGATACAAGCAATTCCATCTTAATTCCTTCAAGCTATGTCACACTGCTTAGTTGACCACACAGCATTTCCTAATGAATGGTTCCTTTGGTATTGCTTTCGAGTCGCAGGAAACAGCATTATTGACCGATGGTAGGTTTTCAGGAGGTTCACATGGATTTGTTGTTGGCCACATATGTCCTGAAGCACAGGTTCTTTTAACTTCTTTTATTGGATTTTCCTTATCTTGATATCATAAGTAAAGACGGTTACTGCAACTTATGGAATGCATTTCAAATTGTTTTCAGGAAGGTGGTCCTATTGGATTAATTGAAAATGGGGACATCATCACCGTTGATGTTGAAAAGAGAAGATTGGATGTTCAGTTAACAGATCAAGAGATGGACACTCGAAGAAAGAACTGGACTGCACCTCCATACAAGGCTAACCGTGGAATTTTGTACAAGGTATGTTAAAATCTTCCTAGTGCAACCATCTTTTCCCTGTTATGGCTGTTGTCGTGTTTAAGGAAACATCATATCTTATTTTGTATTTGTAGTATATCAAGAATGTGCAATCAGCTTCAAATGGATGCGTGACGGATGAGTAGTGGAGATTGGAGAAGCATTTGGTATCAAAAATTGCAGTCAGCTTCAAACATGTGTGACAGATGAGTAGCGGCGATTTGAGAGGACACTTGGTATAGAGATGGTTAGTGCGGCTCTTTAGGTTGTCCATTCGGCTCTTTGTACTTTTGGGAATAGGCTTTTCACTTTAATTTAGCTTTTCTTATACTGCTTCATTCCTGTGCTCGGACTGTAATACAAAACAGAGTTGTAGGGTTATTTAAATTCTCAATTGGCTTGCTTAAACATTTGTTTCATCCGCAATATTCTAAAGACTGTATCCTCATGGTTTCCAAATCCACTTGTAGTAATTCTCTTATTGCTCGAGAAGGATCCAGTTGCTGCACTAAATGAACAAGGCCAATCATATTTACCATAAGCCATGGAGGAAAAGCAAATACAAAGAAGTTTATAGTCCTGTCAAGGTGTATGCAAATGAGGCGTAGTGACTCTTAATTTAATTAGCAAAGTTCCTAGCTATATTTGAAAGAGAAGCAAAAGATGAAGATTGACGACAATTCAGAAACAAAAAATGGTCATCAACTCATCGTCAATGCCAGCAAAAGATGCAGCGATAGCACAATATGTGCGTGTTCAAGATGACTCGACGGTGAAGAATTATCATTTCGCATCATTTTCCAAATGTCATGATGTTAAAGTTAATGACCTCTTGCTCAAATTCCACTCAAGTCTGCTTGACTCTAGTGTGTGGCTTATGTTTGGTCTGTACTAAAGATAGAAGAACAGCCTCACAACTCTACTTCGATATGTATATATAATTGAGTGCATCTCATGTATGTTCATTGCTTAACCAAGAAGTTTGATTTTACTGCAAGCAGCAAGAGGAAATCAAATTAAGAGGTGAGTCAAATCATAAGTTCGATCTCTTTTCCGTGTTGACCATAAAAAGTATAGGAAGTTCAGGTACAAATGGATGTTTGCTGACCATAAAATTTCTTTGTATCATCTGCATCTGTGGAACTGATGAAGGCATGATCACAACAAGTCTACCCATCCCAGCACGATTCATAGTCCTTCTAGTTCTTGGTTTATGCTATGTAGCTTGCCACGCTAAGGATCATCACTGTCAGCCTTCTTCTTGCGGCGACATCCATAACATAAGTTACCCTTTCCGACTAAAGCATGATCCAGACAGGTGCGGCGACTCAAGGTATAACCTCTTTTGTGAGAACAATCTCACTGTTTTATACTTGTATACGGGGAAATACTTTGTACGTGCAATCAATTATGAAAACTACACAATCCGAGTGGTGGATGCCAATCTTCGTGAGGGTAACTGCTCTTCCATCCCTCGTTATTCGTTGGCCTCATATAACTTCAGTGATGAGGATCATCCATATAGCATGTTTCTAGAGAGAGGTTATACATGGTGGGACTCGGAGAGATTTCAACTGTCAAAGCCTATAATTTTCATTTCCTGTGAAACTGGGCTAGAGAATTCACCTCTCTATGTGGATACTGCTCCTTGCATTGATGTATCGAGTGGGCATTCTTTTGTTCAAAATGGAAGCTTAAGTGCCTCGGATTTGAGGGATTCATGCCGCATAAAGCTGATGGTTTTGACATCATCGTGGATTGGTACAAACAGTTCCTACATAGACATCCACAATGGGCTGCTCTATGGTTTTGAACTTACATGGGTTCGAACTAATTGCTATGTTGACTATAATACCAACACATTGAATTGCTCTAATGGTAAGGATATCAAAGATTCTTTTCTGCTATCATCACAAGCTTGATCATTTATCCACACATTTATTTTCCATATTACATTTTCAAAGAGTTGATAGCTTGATATTTATAAATTAGTGTCTTTTATGATGCAGGTAATTACAACTATCTCAATGATATTGTGTACGTTCTAAGAGGTGACAACTATCTCAATCATATTGTTTTCAGACCGTTTTCAATTATCAACTCTCATTACAACTCTTCTCTCTCTTTTATGCAGTATCCGTTTATAAGATTATTCCAAGTGCAGGTGCGCTCTCTCCTTTCTTTCCTTAAACCTAGATTATACATCTTAATTTCAGAAAATAACTCTTTCAAATATATAAAAAGTCATACAAGGTTGAATAATTGATCAATAGTTGTAATTCACTAATTCTTGAACCTTACAAAATCATTTTTATTAGTATCTTTTATTCCCTGTACAATATTTGTATGGGTGTTTTTTAAAATTCAGTTAAAAGTACACGTTTATTGAAGATTTATTATTCATTTCTTATAGTCACAAAATCGTTTTATATTGTTATTTCTTTACAGTAATTATGTGGATTGCAACAAAAACTATACTCGGGATTCCATGTGTGATCGTTTTTTTAATCTATAAGTTGAGAAGACGGCACTTATCAATGTACGGAGTTATTGAAGAATTCTTACAAAGTCACAACAACCTCCTGCCAATAAGGTACTCCTACTACAATATCAAGAAAATGACCAAAGGATTTAAGGATAAATTGGGAGAAGGAGGTTATGGCTCTGTGTATAAAGGAAAGCTTCAAAGCGGTCGCCTTGTTGCCATTAAGATGTTGGGAAAGTCCAAAGCTAATGGACAAGACTTTATCAATGAAGTTGCTACAATTGGACGAATTCATCATGTAAATGTGGTGCAACTAATTGGCTATTGTGCTGAGGGATCAAAGCGTGCTCTTATATATGAATTCATGTCAAATGGGTCTCTTGATAAACACATATTTCCTAAAGAAGGACTAGTCTCCTTAAGGTGCAAGGAAGCATTTGAAATTTCGCTGGGAGTGGCTCGTGGTATTGATTATCTGCATCAAGGATGTGAAATGAAAATTTTGCATTTTGATATCAAGCCACACAACATTCTTCTTGATGAGAATTTCGTTCCAAAGATTTCAGACTTTGGTCTAGCAAGATTATGCCCGTTAGATGACAACAGTTTGACTATGACTGCAGCAAGAGGAACCATCGGATACATAGCTCCGGAATTGTTTTACAAGAATATTGGAGGTGTGTCAAACAAAGCTGACATCTATAGTTTTGGAATGTTGTTGATGGAAATCGCAGGGAAAAGAAAGAATTTGAATGCATTTGCTGAAAATTCGAGCCAAATTTACCTTCCTTCATGGGTGTATGACCAGTTCAATGAAGGCAAGGACATGGAAATAGAAGATGCCACGGACGAGGAAAAGAAAATAACAAAGAAGATGCTTATAGTCGCATTGTGGTGTATACAAATGAAGCCTAGTGACCGTCCTAATTCGATGAATCAAGTGGTAGAGATGCTTGAAGGAGAAATTGAATGTATTCCAATGCCTCCAAAGCCTTTCCTATATCCACAAGAGACGCCAGTTGTGGATGATGAAGATAGTTCGGAAATAACTTTCTCATCATCAATGCCATTGAACGAAGGAGCTGAAGAGTCAGTTAGTTAAATTCAATATGCAAATGAAGTGATGTAGCACCGGCATTTACATTAATTGGAGGCCGACATTTCCTTTCGTGGAGTAATTGTTCTTCCATATTTGGTGAATACACTTCTTGTACTAGTTAACTTTATTCTATGCTCTCTATTGTTTTTCTTATCTTAAGCTCTACTCCAGATGTTCACTTTTCTGGGATTTCATCTTTTAAATGTTACTTTCAGTTTGAGTACAATTATGAGAAATAAGAGAATAGTGTATAATTATATGTAATATTCTCTGAGAAATAAACGTATATTTCTCCTTATTGACAGGGAAGTTCATAGTGTTCCTCATACTTTATGTAAAACCGAGAAAGCTACCGTCAGTGTTGGTAGCGGCCATTCTCTATCTACTCTGTATATCTCTCTCTCTCTCTCTCTTTTGCTCAAGAAATGATTGCAGCTAGGAACTAGAATAACCTGGCCAGCACAGTTAGTGATTAATTGATTATTGATTCTTGGCCCTTGATTCTTTTAGATGTATATATATGCAGTCAATTAGTGTTGTAAAATAACGAACAAAAGTGAAAAAAAAAATTCATACATGTTGGTGCATACACTGTAAAAAGGAGAAGAATATATGTTGTTTTGTTGTTGAATTTTGGCTTACACTGCGGCAATTATTTCTAATTTACAAATTTCAATTCACTTTTCTGATTTATACATCTAAAATTATTTGTATTCATTGACTTTCAATTTGATCACATGTGCCGTTACATGTACTCTTCAATTTAATCAATCATAACTAACCGTTAAATTGTCTCTTAATTTTTCTGTTAATTGCTTACGTGGAGTGCTGATTAAATGTGACACGTCATCAAAATGGTCGGGCCCACATGATCTATGCTAGTAATTAAAGAAAAAAATTAACAGATAAGTTAATGGTTGATCATGCTTGATTAAATTGAAAAAAGCAAGGTTGCATGTCATCAAATTGAAATTGTACGAAGAAAAAATTTCCATGGGCATGGTACTGCTTTTTTTTCTTTTTTAGTTCAGATATGGACTTTTTGACTTTTGTTTGTAGAAATAGACATGCATGATTGGAAACTCAAGGTTCAAACTGCCCTTAATGAATAGCTTATTTTACCAAAAAATTTTTTGTAGCCTCATTTTCTGTTCTTTTTACTTCCTAATTTACTCTTCTCTTCTAATTTGTAGTTTTATCTTTTCTTCTACGAATTAGTCACAAAGAACATGATTTAAACCCATAAACTTTCTTCCTAATTTTCTTTTTTTTGGCAAGGAACTTTCTTCCTAATTTGAACTCTCATCTTTTCTTCTACGAATTAGCTATACTGCCCTTAATGAATAACTTATTTTACCAAAAAATATTTTGTAGCCTCATTTTCTGTTCTTTTTACTTCCTAATTTACTCTTCTCTTCTAATTTGTAGTTTTATCTTTTCTTCTACGAATTAGTCACAAAGAACATGATTTAAACCCATAAACTTTCTTCCTAATTTTCTTTTTTTTTGGCAAGGAACTTTCTTCCTAATTTGAACTCTCATCTTTTCTTCTACGAATTAGCTATAAATAATGTTATTTAAACCCAAATGAATATTAATCCCAACTAACAAACAGGGTCGCCCCTAAGGTGGCACATCTGCACGTTTGCCTCAAACTTCGGGAGGTCTCTGAACATGTAAACCATGTATGTATTATATATTACATATATATTATATTGAAGTCACTCATCCAATAGGGAATATCAATCATCTTTATCATACACCATCTTGATTATGACATTAATCCTTATTTATATCTATAATAGAATATTACATAAGTTGCATTCTTATATATCTCCATAATCTATAATTAATATGACAAATTAGTCTGACAGTTATTCAATTAAATATGAACCATTGAATAGTACAATCCTAATTTCGGAGTGAATGGCTATGGTAATCTTATATTCATTACGAGTAAATGTACAATTCAGTTTTACAAGCTTTGCATTGTCAAAGCCTATAATTTTCATTTCCTTGTGAAACCCGGCTAGTGAATTCACCTCTCAATGTGGATACTGCTCCTTGCATTGATGTATCGAGTGGGCATTCTTTTGTTAACATTGGAAGCTTAAAAGCCTCGGATTTGAGGGATTCATGCCGCATACAGCTGATGGTTTATACATCGTCGTGGATTGATACAAACAGTTCCTACATAGACATCCACAATGGGCTAGCTGCTCTATGGTTTTGAACTTTCATGGTTGCAGAGCTACAATAGACGAGGTGGGAAATGGTATCGTCAAACTTCGGATTGCTATGTTGACAATGGTATACCAACAAAGTTAAATGTCTAGGTAAGGATATCAAAGATTCTTTTCTGCTATCGTCACAAGCTTGATATTTATATAGTGTTGCCTTTTATGATGCAGGCAAAATCAATTATATTGTGAATATTCTACATACAGGTAATTATCTCAATCATATTATTTTCAGACCATTTTAAATGATCAACTCTCACTACAACTCTTCTCTCTCTTTTATGCAGTTCCTCTGATTCTAGTTGCAGGTGCGCTCTCTCCTTTGTTTCCGTAAACCTTGATTATACATCTTAATTTCGAATGTATAAAAAGTCATACAAGGTTAAATAATTTATCATTAGTAGTAATTCTAGAACCTTACAAAACGTGATTAAGGGAGGAGTGCAGCTCCAATAAAGATACTCGGACTTCCATGTGTAATTGTGTTATTAATATTCAAGTTGGAAAGTAAATATTAAAATGACACTTATCAATGTACCATATTATTAATGATTTCTTATAGTCACTAAATTGTTTTTATAATTATTCTTAAAAAAAAGAGCAAATGAAGTGATGTAGCACCTAGTTAATATTTGTATTTACATCGGAGGCAACATTTCCTATCGTGGAGTAATTGTTCTTCCATACTCGATCGAATACACTTCTGGTTCAAGTTAACATTATTCTATGCTCGATCTCTATAGTTTAGATGTCACTTCTAGTCCAGAATTGTAAAGAAGCTCAGCTGCCCCTAGTTTTCGATAGTCCCATAGAAAAAGAACAGAAATTAATATCTCAAATTAGTAGAATTATCCACAGATATCGCAGTTGGTGTTGGCTTCTTCTTTTCAAAATATTATAGTCTAGGCTTTTCCTGTATAATTTCCCAACTCTGCTTTCCTCATAATGGGATTGCGACTGAACTCTCCCTAAATCCTTGGGTGAAATCCTGTTAATTTCCAATACCAATAGAACTCTTAAATGGCTTTCGGGACAAGTGATCGATCTTTTTTGATACAATATATGAGCGTCTTCTGAGGTCAATGAAATATACTAACCACCAAGTGCTAAGGCGTAGACATCCCTAAAAAGCCTTGGCCACCTCCAGCAATATGACAAGTTATATACTCAATTTGGAATGCATGCAAGTGTTTGTTAGGGTAGAATTGTTACACATTCCATGATTACATAACATAATAATAACTATTATTAGCATTAGGTACATAAGTGTACATAAATTATATACAGCAAATTATTACTCCAACTCAGCAATTGCTTCTAGTTGAAGGTTTAAATTTCTTCCAGGTGGAATTGCACTTATTCCTGTAGGACCTTGTGAGGCAAAAGGATTTGGAGGCATGGTTAAGCTTTCTCCTCCTTCCAACATCTGAACCACCCCTTTCATAGAAGGACGATCTACGGGGTGCCATTGGATGCACCAGAGACCTACAATCGCAAGTCTCTTTGCAATTTTAGCATCTCCTTCTTCCCCGACATGGATTCGTAGGTCTTCTCCTTCTTCTAGAAGATTATAGATCCATTCTGGGTAATAAACTTCATTGGTGTTCTCTGTGGTTGAACTGATGTTCTTTCTCCCTCCTACCATCTCCAGCAGTACCATTCCATAACTATACACATCTGACTTATAGGACACATTTCCAAAGTTCCTGGAGAACACTTCAGGTGCAATGTACCCCATTGTTCCTCTAGCTGTAGTCATTGACACTATGCTTTGATCCTTGGAACACAACTTGGCCAAACCAAAATCAGAAATCTTTGGGGTGAAGTTATGGTCTAGCAAAACATTATGTGGTTTGATATCAAAATGTAGTATTCGTTGATCACATCCTTGGTGCAGATATTCAATTCCTTTGGCTATGCCTAAAGCAATATCTTGCAACTTATCCCAACCAAGGAAAGAATTGTTATTGTCTGGCGATGAAATGAAATCCTGTAGTGAACCATTAGGTAAGAAGTCATAAACCAGAGCTCGTCTAAATCCATCAGCACAGAATCCAACCAAGCGAACCACATTGACATGGTGGATATGACCCATCGTTCCCACTTCATTGACAAACTCTTCCCCATTCCCTTTAGTACTATTGAGGACTTTCACTGCAACAAAACATTCAGAAGAAAGCTTTCCCTTGTAGACAGTTCCATAGGCTCCTTGGCCTAATTTGTCATTGAAGTCATTTGTAATCCTCTTAATATCTTGATAGGAGCAATATTTGCGACGTTTATTATCATTATTTTATAGGTTCTCGTGTTTGATTTATTTTTATTTTGGACTTTTTAATGTGTTTGTTAGTTTTGTAGTGTGTCCAATGCAAGGAGGAGAAAAAGGAGATAAAGATGGAGTTTTTAGTCAAGATGGCGATTTTCCGATGAAGATAGGAAGTCTAGTCCAATAAGGATTGGTGGAGATTGTTTTCTAAAGAGTTTCCTTGTTGGATTAGAAGTGGTAAAAGGAAAGTTGATTGAGGCATCGCTGGAGCGTATATAAGGACCTCATTAACCTCAGAAAAACCCTATTCGCGCGTGAGAGAAAAAGAAGAAAAGGAGCAGAAATCGGAGCCGCTCGCCGACCGGTCGAGACAATACTGTCGACCGTTCGACCCTCGTCTGTTCGAGAATTTGTTCTTTGATTCCTCCTCTCTTTTATGTATTCATCTATGCTTAGTTTTACTATGACTAAGTCCGGCTAAACCCTTAGTTAAGGGGCTGCTTGAAGCCCTAGACATGATTACAATTTTGTTATAACTTTTCTTTGGATTTCTTTATGATATGAATGAGAGTTATTTTGCCGGAATATCATCGATGATTCTCTGTATGTTTTCTATGGTTGCAAACGTAGTGAGCATGCTTAGGGTTTACTGTTCGAGTATGTATGCATGACCGGTTGTCCCATCATATATGCTTGCGAGGAACGATTATTAATTGCGGATTAATAAGTGAAATAACTTCTAGGTTACATGGATCATGCATCATAGTTCTGTGTGCCTTGTGATTACTCAAACTTTCTTCATGCTTAATGACTACTATATGTTAAATCTAGGAGTGCATCACCCTAGGTTGCATGTTAGAGCTAAGTTGTGTTTCGTGCATCACATTCGCGACATACCAAGTAAGAGAAAGTAATACAATTAGATTCACTGCATCAGGGCTAATTGTGAGAGTCTTCATTCATGAGTAAGGATTGACAAAGGGAGATGACATGGTTGTATGATTGTCTAGTGGTGGATAGTAGTTCTTTGACTTGTTCCCATAATTGTTTTCAATCTCAAATCACAATCTTCTTTTCTATTTTCGTCATTTACATTCTGTCCAGTTTTGTTATTTATTTTCGTCAATCAAATCATATCCAAATCTTCTGAAATTTTATGTGCGTCATCATCAGTGTGTCTAGAGTCTAAGTATTTAATTTCGGAATTTTCTGAGTTGTTTTAGGTCGTCTGACGTTAGAGTCTTTCTGTTAGGTCAGTTTGAGTCATTATAACTTAGTGTCGTGACATTGTCTGCAGTTGAGTCCCATTCTCTTGCGGGAACGATCCCTACTTTCCATACTACATACGATACTCATATCCACAGTAGGGTTAATTTATAGGTTGATTTTGGGCATCTTTTGGTGTGTGAAATTATACCTATCAATTTTGGCGCCGTGTCGCCGGGGAATGTTTAATTTGATTGCAGATTTTTGTTTTTGTTTTTGTTTTTATTTTTAAGTCTAACGTCTTTTGTGTCTTTTATTTGCAGTTTATGAACACCCGGCGAACTCAGGGAAACGAACTTGTTTTTGACTCTGAGATCGAACGCACCGCTCGCCACAACCGTAAGGCAACCACTCAGCGTTTACCTACGGATTCCTCTCCGACCTGTCCATCTACACCACCATCTCCTGGTCTGGGGTCTCTTCTAGATCCACCACCTTCAGTACATTCGGATTCTGACACAGAGGAAGAGCAAGCAATTCCTATCAACGCAATGGCTGAACCAAAACCGTTGAAGTCATCGTTTATTCCTCAAGGTGTTGCACAACCCTCGTGCATTACATTCACTCCCGCTGCTGGCGCTTCGTTTAGCTTGTCTCCACAACTCATTAATTCAGTTCCACACTTTTATGGCAAGCCGAATGAAGACCCGAACAACCATCTGAGAGAGTTTTATGACCTTTGTAGAACTCAATTTCCCCCGGGTTTGACTGCCGAGCAGCTTAAGCTTATTTTGTTCCCTTTCTCTTTGAAAGATCATGCAAAGTGGTGGCTGAACTCTTTACCATCAGATACAATTGCTACTTGGGATCAATTGTCTACAAAGTTCATCACCAAATTTTTCCCTGCTCAGAGAACAAGGCAATTGAGGAGAGATATTCATACTTTCCGACAAAAGCAAGGGGATTTATTTTGTGAAGCTTGGGAGAGTTTCAATGGGTTGCTAAGGAAGTGTCCTCATCATGGTTACTCTAAGGACGACCAAGCTCAGTTCTTCTATGAGGGTTTGAGTGATGTGAACAAGGCACTTGTGGATTCAGCTTGTGGAGGCGCGTTTATGAACAAAACTAGTGACCAAGCCTTTGACATATTTGAAACTTTGAGTGAGAATTCTCAGCAATTCTATACCAAGGGGTTCCAAGAAGCGCGGCCCAAGGATGCCTATGAAGTAAAGGCGTGGGGAGGCGAGATTGATAGAATTTCGGCAATTGAGAAGAAGTTAGATGCATGGATGCAAGTTATGACTCCACCCTCTCAAGTGGCTGTCCCAGCTGAGGTATGTGCACTTTGCCCTATTCGTGATCATCTAACTGTTGATTGCCCATTTGCTTGTCCAAGTTCAGGTTCAGAATAGATTAGCTTTGTTGATCAACAAAGACGAGCCGGCCTCTCTAATATCTACTCCAATCCGGCTTTGAGGAATCACCCCAACTTTGGATGGAGCAAGCACCAAGAAGCTCCCACCTCTCATTATGCACCTCCCGGTTTCAACCATGGACCAAGACCTCAATCATCTTCAAGTAAGCTTGAGGAAATTGTGCTATCTATTGCCAACGATACTAAAACTATCAGGCAGGACAATAAGGACTTCAAGGATAAAACTGAGAGCACATTGCAGCACCATAGCAAGTCGATTGCTAATCTTGAAATGCAATTTGGTCGGTTATGTGATCAACTCACTCAAAGGGAACCGGGTAAGTTTCCATCTCAAACTGAGGTTAATCCTAAGGGCACTTACCATGAGCAGGCTAAAGCTATCACATTGAAGAGTGGCAAACAACTTCCAGAAGAGCCTATATACTCGAAAAGGCGTAGGAATACGACCAAGGAAGCTGTGGTAGAAGAGCACTCGGGAAATACGTCCGAAAACAGAGAAGGCCTGGACCGTGGATCGACCGTTCGACAGGAACACGTCGACCGGTCGACGGTAGACAGGGCGACAAATCCGACTGCCACTTCAAATTTAATCCCTATGGGTTTGGGATTCCTATCTGAGCCATCTCCTCTTCCGAATCCTCATAAGGTAAGTAAAGTCGTTTCTGATATACATGTTACACCTATTCCTTTCCCCCGCAGGTTTGCAAAGCAGAAGAAGGAGAAAAGTGATAAGGATATCTTGGAAATTCTTTCGAAAGTCCAAGTAAACATTCCTTTTCTTGACACCATCAAGCAAATCCCAAGGTATGCAAAGTTCATTAAGGAATTGTGTACTAACAAAAGGAAGTTGGATGAAGCTGCAACTATCTCTGTAAGCGAGGAGGTCTCGGCTGTGCTTCTACGGAAGCTCCCTCCCAAATTGAAGGACCCCGGACGTTTCACCATTCCTTGCACTATTGGTGAAACCAGGTTTGAACATGCTTTACTTGATTTGGGTGCCTCAATTAATTTAATGCCATACTCTGTGTATGAATCTCTTCAGATAGGTGAGCTTAAACCAACTGGAGCTGTCATCCAGCTAGCGGATCGGTCTCATGTGTATCCAGAGGGCTATTTGGAGGATGTTCTTGTGAAAGTCGATGATTTGATATTTCCAGCTGACTTTCTTGTTCTTGAGATGGAGCACGATCCAATGCCCACATCCTTACCTCTCATTCTTGGAAGAGGATTCATGAGGACTGCACGTACCAAGATTGATGTTTATGAGGGAACGTTGACGATGGAATTCGAAGAAAACAAGATTAGCTTCAATATTTTTGAAGCCATGCGGTATCCCACAGATGTTAATTCTTGTTTTTCCATTGATATACTTGATTATTTGGTGCAGGATGTATTCGAAGCAAACGTGAGCGATGATGTATTGCAAACGGTGCTGGAAAGAAGCTTCCAACGACATGATCGACCGTTCGACCAGATTGTCGACCGGTCGACGAGGAGACAGAACGTGGATCGACCGTTCGACAGGAACACGTCGACCGGTCGACACAACGACACAGCAGAGACGACTTCGGCTGCTCAATGGGTTCAGAACAAATGTGATCTTCATGAGATATTAGCAGCCCTAGATTCTCGTCCTGTACCTCCAGGTAAGTCCTCCAACTTTATTTCCCTCCCTATTTATGACAAAGCTCTTGTGCCTTCAGTGATTCAGGCACCAACACTTGAATTGAAACCTTTGCCAGAACATCTGAAGTATGCATACTTGGGAAAAGAGGAGACTCTGCCTGTTATTATTGCTTCTAACCTTTCTATGCAGGAAGAAGAGAAGTTACTACGGGTTCTACGTGAGCATAAAACTGCAATTGCTTGGGGGATTGCAGATATCAAGGGAATAAGCCCGACTATGTGCATGCATCGCATACTTCTTGAGGAGGGTGCAAAACCTACGAGGGAAGCACAACGCCGTTTGAACCCTCCAATGATGGAAGTTGTGAAGAAGGAGGTTCTCAAACTCCTTGACGCTGGAATTATCTATCCCATCTCGGATAGTAAATGGGTGAGCCCCGTCCAAGTCGTCCCCAAACGTTCTGGCATCACTGTGGTCAAGAATGAGGACAACGAGCTTGTTCCTCAACGTCTTCAGACAGGGTGGAGAGTTTGCATTGACTACCGCAAGCTCAACACCACTACACGTAAGGATCATTTTCCTTTACCTTTTATTGACCAAATGTTGGAGCGTCTTGCAGGTCACACGCACTATTGTTTCTTGGATGGATATTCGGGATACAATCAAAT
The DNA here is from genome assembly GCA_030142095.1 of Rubus idaeus. Lineage (NCBI taxonomy): Eukaryota > Viridiplantae > Streptophyta > Magnoliopsida > Rosales > Rosaceae > Rubus > Rubus idaeus. Next base: position 11,324,113 of record CM057971.1, read on the forward strand.
CGTCATCGCTCCTGAGGATCAAGAAAAGACAACGTTCACATGTCCTTTTGGAACGTTTGCTTATCGAAGGATGCCATTTGGTTTGTGTAATGCACCAGCCACCTTTCAACGATGCATGATGAGCATTTTTTCGGACATGGTCGAGAAGATCATTGAGGTATTTATGGATGACTTTTCTGTTTTCGGTGATTCTTATGATCTATGTTTGAATAATTTGGCTGTTGTTCTGAAAAGATGTGAAGAAACTAACCTTGTTCTAAATTGGGAGAAGTGTCATTTTATGGTTCAACAAGGTATAGTTTTAGGACATATTGTGTCTGCTCAGGGAATACAAGTTGATAAAGCCAAAATAGATCTTGTGCGTTCCTTACCACCTCCCACTACTGTGAGGGAGGTGCGCTCTTTTCTTGGCCATGCAGGTTTCTACAGGCGCTTTATCAAGGATTTCTCAAAGATTACTAGACCCTTGTGCAGCCTACTTCAGAAGGACGTGCCATTTCACTTTGATGCGGGGTGTAAGAAGGCGTTCGACACACTCAAGGAGATGTTGACCACCGCACCTGTCATTATGCCACCTGATTGGAGCCTTCCTTTCGAGCTTATGTGTGATGCATCAGATTATGCCGTTGGGGCAGTTCTTGGTCAAAGAGTGAATAAATTGCCTCACGTGATTTATTATGCTTCAAGAACTTTGAATGATGCTCAGTTGAATTACTCAACTACAGAGAAGGAGCTTCTTGCTGTTATTTTTGCCTTAGAAAAATTCAGATCTTATCTAATTGGTACTAAGGTTATTGTGTTTTCAGATCATGCAGCTTTGAAGTATCTTCTGACGAAGAAGGAGGCCAAACCAAGGTTGATTCGTTGGATGCTTTTACTCCAAGAATTTGATCTTGAGATTAAAGACAAGAAGGGGAGCGAGAATGTGGTTGCCGACCACCTAAGTCGATTGGTGAATAGTTCGAATGTGGAGGAGGACTCTCTTCCTTTACATGAGAGTTTTCCTGATGAGCAATTATTTTCTATGCAAGTTTCTGACCCATGGTATGCAGATCTCATTAATTATCTTGCTACTAAGCAGGTTCCCACGGATTTTTCTCGTGCTCAGAAGGATAAGCTCATCAAAACCAGCCGGCAATTTGTATGGGATGACCCATATTTGTGGAAGTTTTGTCCCGATCAAGTGATTAGAAGGTGTGTACCTGAATCTGAATTTCAATCTATTCTAACCTTTTGTCACTCTTATGCTTGTGGAGGTCACTTTGGAGCAAAGAAGACCGCTCTCAAAATTCTTGAGAGTGGATTTTATTGGCCTACATTGTTTAAGGATGCATATACGTTTTGCATGGCTTGTGATCGTTGTCAGAGGACAGGTAACATCGGCCCTAGAAATCAAATGCCCTTGACCTCTGTGTTGGTTGTTGAGATTTTTGATGTGTGGGGCATTGATTTTATGGGACCTTTCCCTTCTTCTCATGGTTTTCTATATATACTTCTCGCTGTGGATTATGTTTCCAAATGGGTGGAGTCACTTGCCACCCGGACTAATGATTCTAAGGTTGTTCTCAGCTTTCTTAGGACTAACATCTTTTCAAGGTTTGGAACACCTCGAGCCATCATCAGCGATGGAGGGAGCCACTTCTGCAATAGATCTTTTGAGGCTTTGTTGAAGAAGTACAACATCACACATAAGGTGTCTACCCCTTACCATCCTCAGACAAGTGGCCAAGCGGAGGTTTCTAATCGGGAGATTAAGCAGATTTTGGAGAAAACTGTTAAGCCAAATCGAAAGGATTGGAGTGACCGATTAGAAGATGCTTTGTGGGCTTATAGGACAGCCTATAAGACTCCCATTGGGATGAGTCCTTTTCGGTTGGTGTTTGGCAAGGCATGTCATCTTCCGGTGGAATTAGAACACCGTGCTTATTGGGCAATTCGGAGACTTAATTTCGACATGGCGGCTGCGGGTGAACAACGTAAGCTTCAACTCAATGAGCTTGATGAGATGAGGAATGAGGCGTATGATAGTAGCCGCATTTACAAGGACAAGACTAAGCTTTTTCATGATAAGATGGTACTTCATAAAACTTTCGAAGTAGGACAAAAGGTCTTGTTATTTGATTCGCGTCGCGCCTCTTCCCGAGTAAACTTCGCTCTCGTTGGTGTGGTCCATTTGTTATTATTAATGTGTTTCCTCATGGTGCAGTAGAGATCCGAGTTTGTCTTCCGGGAACATCTTCAAAGTGAATGGACATCGGCTCAAACCTTACTACGAGCCTTTCGTGGCGCACGATGTGGAGGTTTTGCCCCTCCATGATCCACCTTCTCCAGCATGATTTGCTTCACACCGTCTGGCTGCCGACGTTAAATCAAGCGCTTCTTGGGAGGCAACCCAAGTATCGAGGAGTATTCAGGGACGCTTTCTCTACTCTTCTCTAGTTTTCTTTTCCACTCTTTGCTTGCTTATGTGTGTTTTGCTTTCCCCTTGGTTTATTGCATTGCGGACAATGCCTGGTTTAAGTGTGGGGGGAAGGTTAGTTATGTTCTTAGTGTCATCGGGTTGTTGGGTTCTGAAAATTCATCCGAATTTCCATTTTTCCGTCGCATCCAGTACCATGTTCGACCGTTCGAGCCCTTCGTCGACCGGTCGACACCCATACAGAGCCCGACGTTTTTTTTTTACTGGTCCCGTCGACCGTTCGAGCCCCTTTCGTCGACCGGTCGACACCCCCGATATCGAAAAAGAAAAAAAAAAGAAAAAAAAATGAAAATCCAAAAAGAGTCATTGTTTGTTATGTTTTGTTTTGTGTTTTAGGATGCCTTCCAATACGATGATGAGAATTGAACTTGATTTCAATGCTAAAGATGAGTTTAAGCATTGATTTAGGTCTACATTTTATTCTTTGGTTAATCGATTTCTATGATTGTTATGCTTGAACCATTTATGCACGTATAGCCATGTTAATGTGATGAATTGGATTGAGAGAAACATGTTAGGCCTTGTATGAACTTGTATAGCCCTTGTGAGATTTGAGCCTTATTGCTATTATTTGGAGAGTTATACACTAATTCTTGCTTTCTTGTCGATTATTCGTTGCATGATCTCATTATTCTTTGATTGATTGCTTGAATTCGACGCATGAGAACTAATTGTTAGAACTCACCTTGAAGCCTCTTGAAACTTTATGTTGAAATGTGCAATGACTTTGATATGATTAAGGCACCTAGGATCTTCCACCAAAGCCAAATTAAGCCTGTGTCCTTTATTATTATCCCCTAGTTAACCCCTTTGAGCCTATGTGAGCCTTTTCTTTGTTAACCACATCACCATACCCTTAAGCCTAGTATAGTTATATCTTACCCTATCCTAAGGAATTGGTGGAGCAAATTCGCTGAGATTCACATGTGTTCAAGGTATTTTTATAAGCAAGATTGGTGGACTTGTCTCAAAGAGCAAGTGTGGGGGAGTTTCATTGTAAAATTGACTCAAGTAATATTTACGCAGCCGTGTAGAAAAAAAAAGTGAAAAAAAAAAAATAAACGGCATTGAAGAAAAAGAAAAAAATTGTGATGCCTTGAGTTAATTATTTATTGTATTGTGGAAGAAAGAAAAGTGAATTGTTTGCTTTTTGAGCTTCATTGTTATGCCTTGTTATGTTATTAAAGATTATTGAATCTCTTATGTTTCATAGGCGCTCTACGAGTTCTTTAGGATCTTTGTTATTCCTTACCCTTCGTTTCTTTTCACCTTAACCCTTGGCCCCATTACAACCCAAATAAAGACCTTTTGATCTTAGAAGTTGCACTTTCGGCTTGTGGAGACTTGTGTTGAGAGGTGAGCGTATGGCATGTGTTCTATTCATTCGAGTAATTGATATTCCTTTCATGAGATCATATTTAAATTTCCAGAAAGAGCTTTTATTCTTGTTGTGAATATGTGAGCTATTTGTTGCCTTGTATACATCATTCCTCTCACATATAACTTGAGTGAAGCATGAGAATTAGCCAGAAAATCGGAGTGAAAATTGAGCGATTATCCTTGTGAGGATGGAGTTAATACTTGGCTGAAGCATGATTGATTGAGATTTGGTTTATTATGTTAACTTATGGCTAATCCACACACTACACTCGAGCATGATCTTTATGGGGGTCTATTATCTTTTGGATGAAGTGATGGATCTGTTTTGATGAGTAAACAATTCTTGATGCTGTTGATGTGTCTGGTTCTCTGAGATAAATGTTGGAAGGATTAGTTTGTGTGCTTGGTTTAGTTGGTTCGCTTGAGGACTAGCGAAAGCTAAGTGTGGGGGTATTTGATAGGAGCAATATTTGCGACGTTTATTATCATTATTTTATAGGTTCTCGTGTTTGATTTATTTTTATTTTGGACTTTTTAATGTGTTTGTTAGTTTTGTAGTGTGTCCAATGCAAGGAGGAGAAAAAGGAGATAAAGATGGAGTTTTTAGTCAAGATGGCGATTTTCCGATGAAGATAGGAAGTCTAGTCCAATAAGGATTGGTGGAGATTGTTTTCTAAAGAGTTTCCTTGTTGGATTAGAAGTGGTAAAAGGAAAGTTGATTGAGGCATCGCTGGAGCGTATATAAGGACCTCATTAACCTCAGAAAAACCCTATTCGCGCGTGAGAGAAAAAGAAGAAAAGGAGCAGAAATCGGAGCCGCTCGCCGACCGGTCGAGACAATACTGTCGACCGTTCGACCCTCGTCTGTTCGAGAATTTGTTCTTTGATTCCTCCTCTCTTTTATGTATTCATCTATGCTTAGTTTTACTATGACTAAGTCCGGCTAAACCCTTAGTTAAGGGGCTGCTTGAAGCCCTAGACATGATTACAATTTTGTTATAACTTTTCTTTGGATTTCTTTATGATATGAATGAGAGTTATTTTGCCGGAATATCATCGATGATTCTCTGTATGTTTTCTATGGTTGCAAACGTAGTGAGCATGCTTAGGGTTTACTGTTCGAGTATGTATGCATGACCGGTTGTCCCATCATATATGCTTGCGAGGAACGATTATTAATTGCGGATTAATAAGTGAAATAACTTCTAGGTTACATGGATCATGCATCATAGTTCTGTGTGCCTTGTGATTACTCAAACTTTCTTCATGCTTAATGACTACTATATGTTAAATCTAGGAGTGCATCACCCTAGGTTGCATGTTAGAGCTAAGTTGTGTTTCGTGCATCACATTCGCGACATACCAAGTAAGAGAAAGTAATACAATTAGATTCACTGCATCAGGGCTAATTGTGAGAGTCTTCATTCATGAGTAAGGATTGACAAAGGGAGATGACATGGTTGTATGATTGTCTAGTGGTGGATAGTAGTTCTTTGACTTGTTCCCATAATTGTTTTCAATCTCAAATCACAATCTTCTTTTCTATTTTCGTCATTTACATTCTGTCCAGTTTTGTTATTTATTTTCGTCAATCAAATCATATCCAAATCTTCTGAAATTTTATGTGCGTCATCATCAGTGTGTCTAGAGTCTAAGTATTTAATTTCGGAATTTTCTGAGTTGTTTTAGGTCGTCTGACGTTAGAGTCTTTCTGTTAGGTCAGTTTGAGTCATTATAACTTAGTGTCGTGACATTGTCTGCAGTTGAGTCCCATTCTCTTGCGGGAACGATCCCTACTTTCCATACTACATACGATACTCATATCCACAGTAGGGTTAATTTATAGGTTGATTTTGGGCATCTTTTGGTGTGTGAAATTATACCTATCATATCTGCATAAGAATATCTGCTTGGTTTGAGAGCTCTGTAATCATCTAAAAATCTTTCGATTTTTAATTGATTCTCCTTTTCTTTTCTGTCAGAACTATAGACTTATTTTTGCATGTATTGTTGATAATTTGTATGGAATATTATTATGAATTGTATGTAGTTTTATTCCATATTCTCTAATTTCTCCTCAACTTCTTCTAATCAAACTCAAAAATAAGAGGAAAAAATTTCTCATTACACTTGCCTTACATATATATATATATATCCATGCATCTCACACTATAATTAATTCATCTCTTATCGCACCACTTAGTGTTAGAAACCGTAAGTTATCGACTATTCAAAGTAGTTTTGGGCATTATAATTCTCATAGTACGACAACCTCGATCTTAAACTATAGCATCTATATGTTGACACGATAACTAAACTAGGTAGAACTCTAAATATATAAGTAACTCTTCACCACATAAATAAATGAGATATGTACCTCATGTATCACCATATCACCAAGCATAAGTAACACTAGCGAAAATGACTCATCGTTCGTGGTGGAACCTAGACATGACATGCATCATATACCTCAACACCCAAGCTATCTCGTCATGGTGGTGGCCGGCCAAGATCTCATTGGGAGGCAACTCTCTCGTGCTCTCCAAAATGGTTGCATGATAAGCTTATGCTAGAAAATGTATACTAGAATCCCACATGGGAAATGTGTAAGAAAGAGTGGGTATTCCTTACTTATAAAAAGGACCACTCTTACACTTAAAAATGTCACCTCTCTTTAAAGTCTCTTTAGAGATTTACAAGAGGATATATAATTTTATTTTAATATCTCATTAATAAAGGATATTAAAAATTAAAATAAGTATTAAAAATTAAAATTTATTATTAATAAAGCAATCGGGTCGGGTTCGGGTTCGGGTACGGGTTCGGTAACAACATAACCGGACCCGACCCGAACCTGTCGGGTATTTTCCAAAAAAGCCCGAACCCGTTTCCGACGCCCGTTTTTTCCCTTCAAAATCCGACCCGTTCGGGTCGGGTCGGGTCGGATACCCGAACCCGCGAGTCATTTTGCCATCCCTAGTTGATATATACAATATTTGGGATATATTAATTTTAAACTATCAAGCATATATATTTATCTCTGCAGTACGTACGGATAATTAATTAAGGGAGTAACATTAATTAATTGGCAATCAATCACAAGAGACCAAACCATAATTTTTTTTTAGAAAACAACAGAAAGGCCCATGACATCTCTTCATTTTTCTCTAAAGCCCACAAGCTTTCAATTCATACATATAAGTAATTTTTTTTCTCTAAAACCCACAAGCTGACATGTGGGAAGTGTTGAATTACTTTTTTGTCATCTTTTAAGCTTTGATTTTGAAAGTCAAAGTTTGTATTAACAAAACAAAAAAATTTAAAGTGTGTGTCGCTAGATAATTGTGCAGTAGCAGAAATGGTAGTATATGTCACCATGCAGTAGCAGCCGTCGGGGACGAATGTAGTAGCAACCGTCATTTTAGATACGAATGCAGTAGCAGGACGAATACAATAGCATATGTCAGGACAAATGCAGTAGCAGTAGTCATTTTAGATACGAATGCAGTAGCAACCGTAATTTTAGAGATGAATGCAGTAGCAGACCGAATACAATAGCATATATAAGGACTAATGCAGTAGCAGCCGTCATTTTAGACACGAATGCAGTAGCGGGGCAAATACAATAGCATATGCCAGGACTAATGCAGTAGCATGAGTTGTGAGGACGTAGTAGCAGGGGCTGGTACTGCTTTTGGCATCCTTTCCTTTTGCAATAGTTCACAATTCATTATCTAACAAAATTTCATAATTTATTCTCTAACAAAAATATTCACAGTGCATATTCATAAGCATTTCATGATTCAAACATTAAAGAACATTGCTCCTAATATAATTCAGCAAAACAAATACAACTTGAAGCCATCCTTTGGCTACAGAAGAGAAATTGAAATGAAACTACTACCTCATGAGAAACCAGCAAAAGTCCTCACATGACAACCTTACTTCTCAGAAGAGTTGGGGCCCCTCTACTTCCCGAATCCAACAATTGCAAAACGCAACACAAATTGAGCTCAGTATCACTCAAATTGTCATCTTTTAATTTGTTCGTTCACAAGAAATTTTGCATCTAATTAAAACTATAAATATCAATATCACATTATTTAAAATACATAAATCCAATGACTTGAACTGAAATATCACATTTACAATACACATTTTGATGCATTAGCAGTTATTCAAAATGAACTACATTAACCCAACGTTTCTCATCCATGTAGTAGTATCTGCAAAATCATATATAAAACAGAAGAAAAGTAAGGTAATCATAACAGAGTTAAAAAAAGATTACTGGGAAAGAACTAGACCTAAGAGAAGCAGACTATTACATTGGAAAATCTATGCACTGTTCATACCTTATTCATTAAAATTTAGCATGATTGCAATATTATCTCAGTAATTGACAAGTTCAGCAACAGAAACAAGAATCAATTAAACTCATAGCAAGAGCAACCATTCTGAACAACTCCAAAAAAAAAAAGAGGTTGCCAAACTCAGAAAAAAAATGCATTCATAACAACTCCAAGCATTTCTATTTTGCGCAGAGCGGCATAAGTTTGAGCCTCTAAAACAAAAAACGAGCTAGATAGACATACTTTCTTATCAAGTGTTGTATGAAAAGATATCAAATTTGTTAATCAAAATAATAAGATTCAGCATTACCATGCAATATTTGATAGTTAAGCACAGAGAGAGTAATCACTAAGCCACTGCACAATTGCAAATTTGCAATCCCAAAATTGTTACAATTTGTGGTTCTAGTTTCTACCCAAGTCTTATTATCCTCCAATTCCACAATTACAATACCCATAAGTCACAAACTCATCCAACAATTTCACAAACCCAGAAGCTGTATAGTTAAAATTACCAGCTAAATAAAACGAAAACAAATAGAGAAACCTCGTTGACCACAAAAGAAACTAGATAAGCACAACAATCAGAAGCTAAAAAACAAAAACCCTAAAATAAAAAGAAGGGAAAAATCAGTTAGGTACCTGCTCTGAGACACGTCATAGATCTGAGCCTTGATAGCAATGAGCAGCAGCTTGTTGGGATCAGAGTCGTCATATTGCTTCAACTCCTCCAAGGTGACCTCGTCGAGTTGGACGGGAGGTCACCTTGGAGGCGAGGAGCTTGAAATTCGCAGTAGCCTGAAATTGAAAATGGAGGCGAGGAGATCCTTATGCAGTAGCTTCAAATTGAAAATGGCAAAGACAATGGTGTAGTAGCTTCTCAAATTGTTATTGCAGTAGCTTCTCAAATTGAAATGGTGTAGTAGCAGGAGCCATGGGGACGAAGCAACTGAGGACCTGAGGTGTGAGTTCGAAGGGGCTGCTACTACTCCTTTGGGTTCTGCAAGATCTTTGAGTTTGAAGGGGCTGCTACTGCTCTTACGGGTTCTTCAAGAGCTTTGGGGCTGCTACTGCTCCTGCTGGTTCTTCAAGAGCTTCGAGGCTGCTACTGCTCCTATGGGTTCTTTAAGAGCTTTGGGGCTGCTACTGCTCCTATGGCTTCTTCAAGAGTTTTGTGTTCGATGGGGCTGCTATTGCTCCTATGGGTTAGTCAGCTTTAATGGCAGATTTGTAAATAAAACAAGAAAAACACCTGATTATGTAATTACACTTTTATAATTCGGGTATGGGCTTACATTATACTGTGTGGGCTTGGGTTGTCTGTCCTTATGTGTATAACTCTAATTTTAGTTGGTTTATTAGTGTTTTGTAGTGTTGTCGTAGGTGTGTATGTCAAATTCTAATTTTTTTTTTTGTGGCTAAAAAATAGTTTATTAAACGGAGAAGCTAGAAAACAATAATGGGGGGGGGGGGGGGGGTGAAGAGAAAAAGAAAAATTCAAAAGGCCAACTAACTAAATCAAAGATTGAGATGCACATAGGCCTACGAGCATGAGTATCACAAACTCAATTGATCTTCTTTAATTATCACGCTCCAAACTCGGAGTTGGTAGATTTTAAGTACCTAAATCTGAATTTGATGTGTGAGTATTTAAAAAGTAAAATAAAAATAATAAAAAACCAAATACTTTTCCAAGATTGTCAAAATTATAGTATTTGAAATATAAAAAAATATTTTCAAAGAGAAATTACATATTTTTCTATGTTCTAACACACATTCCTCTCAACTAAACCTTTTATGAATCGTAATTTGTACCTGTAAACCACAACTTATTATAGGAGTGAGTTTTCGTTCTCGCTGCTCAGCATGGACAAACCTTTTTATGTAATTCTTATTTAAGTGTTACAACTGAGTTGTCAAACAATAAATCAAAAGTATAATAAATTAGAAGAACAATCTATGAATGCAATGTTGACTCATTACTTTTCACAAACACTCCGAGTTATACTATATTTCTCTTTTGTTAGTCATCTTATTACAAGCTAGACCATCTATTAAGTATTATTTAATACATGAATACAGTAACAATTAATAAATATTTAATAATTCATGGACGTTCCATATTGATCCGAACTATTATAAAACCATGGTCCAAGACCATGAAATAACTTCTCCTAAACCAGAGGCCATTCTCTATTAATTAATTCCATGTATAGAGCTACCCATCACCTAAATTTGAAACCTCAGGCCATTTTATAATAAAACCCCAATTGATTTTTATTTGCATTTTGTAATAGGGAAGCTAATTTTACAGCATTATGTTTCACTAGGATAGTGAAAAAAGCCCATGAGAGGATTCGGGTGATCGAGGGTAGTATTGGCAACATGAAAATACAAAATCAAATTAATTGGAAAATTTGAATGATTGAAATTGATTGGAAAATTAGAGTCAACTTGGAATGGTGGATGGCTTTAAGTTGACTGAAAATTCTTGCATGAATCATTCTACTTGGACAAATGCTACAAGTTAAAGAGATGAGATATATATGAAAAAGACTAAGCAAAATTCCATGGCAGTTTCTTCTAATTAATATGACATGCACATTGCATAACTACTTCATCACCACTCGGAAAATAAGATTTGAATTAAGGAATTTCTAACCTACTTGGGTTCTTATCAGTTGCTCTCCTGCTACACAGACTCACATCGATCATTGTCGAGAACCCGTCAAGACTGTCATGGAATTTGTCCAGACTCCAAACCAAACATTACTCCAACGTACATATATAGAATTTGTTAAAAGAAGTGACAATTGTTAGTACGTTCCCTAAAGACTGGAACATAGAGAAGGCTCAACCCCACACTTGTAATTGAAGTCTCCGTCAATTTATCAAAGTACTACTAGATATATAGGTCCAACCCCATACCCAAAACTCCGATCGTTGTGATAAAAGACTTAAGAGACCGATCGAGAAATATCCCGACTGTTTCTTCTAATTGATGTCTTCATTGAAATTAAATTGAAAACATAATTTAATTTTGATTGGAAATTTGGAATGATTGAAATCGTTGATCATTTAACTTATAAGAGATGCAAACTGTTTTGGCTAAAAAGGAACCAACATAACAGATTTCTTCAGAAATAGAAGCATCAACTATAGTTGAAAAAAAAGTCGGAGAAAACCCTAGAGGCTTGCTGCTCCCTACCCTCTCTTGCCTTGTCCGGCGGTGATAAGTGCGTAAATATGCACTTAAAGCGTCTTTAATTACTTGGATTAGGGTTTTCCGAAAGCCTATTTGTCTATTTAATTTGTGTTTTCATGTTAATAGGGAAATTATGAGCAAAATGATAATTTGCACAAAAATGTGCATTTTGGAGGTTTTAGCGCAGTTCCAGAAATGATGGAAAGTCAACCGTGACTTTTAGACTTGTGGATTATAGATACTGTACGAAGATTTCGAAAACCGTTTCGAATCCCGGCAATTTTACCGGCGAATCACCACAATTAAAGGCGTAACTACCACACACGGTGGTGAAATACAATTCAAAACCTTCACTTTATTCTTTAATCTTTACTTTTATATTTTTATGTTTATTTATTTATTTATATATTTATAATTTATTTTATTTCTTTTTCTTTTTGATTTGTTTTATCTCTTTTACATTTTGTTTTATTTCTTTTACTTTTGTCTTTTTGACTTCCGCAGGTGAAGCCAAACCGCCGGCCACCACCTTGCCGACATCCTCCTCGGATGCCCTCCACCACTCACCTTTTCCAGCTTCCTCTTTCTTACTTATGCAGCTCTTCACTCTGTTTTTCCTTGGCCGGGGCTTCTCCCCGTGATTTGACGATTTTTTTACCGTGGTCATTAATTATTACCTAAATTCCTAACAGTTGTCGTTGTAAAGTATAATGGGAAATAAAGGTTTTTCCCACAGAAGATTGTTATATTTACTTTTTAATGTCACGAAAAATTAAATTAAATAAAGAATTATATTAACAGGTATAAAGAATAAAGAATATATATATACAAAATTAAATAAACTATACAGTATTGTTTCTATTTACAAAAATATACATTATATACAAAAGTTGTTTTTGGGGGTTTTTGATAATTTTGAAAACAATAAAAGAAATATTTTTGGATTTTTATTATTTTTGAAAACAAGAAAAACACACACAAATATTGTTTTGAAGATTAACCAACTCCCTAGCCATGAATCCGAAACTAACATATGTAAGATGCTGGACCACCATACATCTCCCAAATAAAACCTCACTATGAAAATTAACCCCGAGACCACCCTGACAGGCTAAACAATTAAACATGCAAAGGTAATTAATCTAAACATGTCTAATGCATAGAAGAAGAGTTGCTAATTCAAGTGCACGACCTAGCGAGACCGCCCAACTATCCGTGATCCTTATTATTTAGTTTTAACATTAAAGATAAAACCAAACAAACAAAATTCACATAAGCTGCTAGAAGAATCAATCAACTTCAATCCAACAATTATTACACAAAATAGAAAATAAACAAACAATAACATTTCCCAAAATTATTCACGAATAGTTAATTAAACAAAAATAAATTATAATAAATAAACGAGTTTGGGAAAAATGTTACTGTTGTGTCCATGAAAATGGACACTGTCTGGCAGGCGAAGGTGGCAGACTCAGCTATAAAAACGGACATGTAACGCATTTGGATGTGGCGGGTGCCCTTAGCAGATTGGATTTGGGCTTGGGCCTGCAGTGGGTGTCCTTAGCAGTTGAACAATGGGCTTGGGCCTGGGCTTGGTCAATGGTCAATGGGTCAAAGGCCCAAGTCAGATTTGACTTTGACCTTTAATTCTTCTTTTCCTTCTTTCTCGGGCCTTGCCCTTTTTGGTCTTTTCCCCTCCTCTTCTTTCTTTTTCTTTCTTCTTTTCTTCTCCTTCCCGTGCGTCTTTTCTTTTTCTTCTGCATTTCGTTCTTCCTCCTTGGCTTCTTCATTTCATTCTGCTCCATCTTCTTTTCTGTCCTCTTCATGGTCGCAGGTCCGGTGGAGAAGACGACGGCGCGGCGGAGCAGGCGAACAGCGGCGGTGGTTCCGGACTGGGTTTGAGTACGGCGTCGGTATGAGATCGACGGCAGGTGTGATCGGCGCGGGCAGAGAGCAGGTGCGGCGGCGTTGGACAGAGCAGGGGCTCGGAGTCAGGTTCTGGAGATTGGCTGATTGGATTGACGGTGCCGGCAGAGACGGGAACGTAAGCTGCTTCCAAACCGGCGTTGGGCTTTGTAGGTGATGGGTATATGGGCAATCCGAGAGATTGCAGCGACATGATTTGGGAAGCCGGACGGAGGAGCTGCTTGGATTGATGGCAGCAGAGAGCTTTCAAAACCTGCAAAAAGAATAGAGATAATTAGATTATTGCTTGATTGTGATTGAAATGGTTGCAGGGCATCTCTTAAATAGAGAATGGAAGGGGAGCAGCCATGTGAGGAAAGTGTTGCCGGTGGTGGAGAGGGTAGGTGGAATGGACTGTAGTGGTGGTGGAACTTGGGTGGAGGCAGTAGGTGAGCTAGAAGCCACGGGAAAAAGGGAAATGGCTGCTTGGTGGAAACATGGCTGCAAAAATCCAAGATAAAAACAAATACAAAATAAATAAACAAATAAATAATTATTTAAAATAAATATACATATAATCAAAAATAAATATAAATATAAAATATAAACATAAATATAAACATGGATATAAATATAAACATGGGAAAATAAAATGTAGATTTGAATTTGTGTTTCGCCACCGCGTGTGGTGGTTGCGCCGCCTGATGTGGTGGTTCGCCGACAAATTGTCGGGATTCGGAATGGTTCCCGAAATCTTCGTACATTATTTTATTCCACAAATGAAAGTCACGGTTGACTTTTCGAATTACGCTGAAAACCTCCAAAATGCACCTATTCTGTGCAGATAAACATTTTCCTGGTATTTTCCCTAAAATCACGAAAACAAACATTAAACAGACAATTAAGCTTTCGGAATAGCAAAATCCAGTAATTAAAGGCACTTTGTGAACGTATTTTACGTTCACATCACACCCCTACACTTGAACTATTGCTAGTCCTCTAGCAAATACAAAACAAAACAACACAAAACAGAAAGGGAAACACAAAACAGATGGTCTTTCCAACCATAATCCTCAGCGAGTTCGAAAGAATTATAATCAAGAGAATAAAAATTATATACCAAGGTTAAAGAATTTGCTAAGCATTTAACATGTACATCTCATTTATGCTCGGGTGTGTGTGTGAAAACCAAATATACAATTAATGTCAAGCAATCCAATAGGCACATCGAAACAACATTAACCACTAAACCTCACAAGATTCACTAAATATTTCCGCTCAGTGTTTAGGGTTAAGTGTTTACTCTCAAAACAATTACACAAATAATGTTCCCATATGCTTGCTCATCGACCAACTCTCTACAATTAATCCACAAATCATCAGATCATAAGGACTTTTTAGGTGAAACAGGGACGAAATGGTGAATGGTATGAAGGGACTGGAAATGATAAATGATTTACATGTTTGCAAGACAAGTCAACGACTTTGAAACTCATACCTATGCTAAACCCGAAACAACTTTCTTATTCTCCTCCAACCTTTTATTGAAAATAATACAAGAAAATAACTCTATTTTTGGAATTTTCTTTCTTTCCTTTTTTTTTTCCACATTTTTTTTCCTTTTCTTTTTTTCTTGAGGAATTTTATTCCTTCTTTTTATTTCTGATTTTTTTTTTATTTGAACAAATACAACAAAATAAATACACCCCCACACTTGCCTTTTGGTATACTACCATAATAATCAAAACCCGAAGCATAAGAACACAAGAAGTCACTATCATCGTCTTGCAAACATAAATAAAACAAGGGTGAGATGGTGTGGGTGAACAAAAGAAACGGCTAATGAGTGTTTAGTTCAAAAGGGTTATTCCTAAAGTTCGTGTTTAGATGGATGGTGAATACTTTGGCCATGGTGCTCAACTAATGCCTTACTCATTTCTAATTCATCACAGATTAACAAAATGTTTCAAGCGGTCTCTGAGCAAGTTCTAGGTTCAAAAACTCATGAATTGTGCACACATGAAGAACGAGTAAATGTATGAAATATGCATACATGTGAATATACAATAGGCTCAAATCCTCACATTTTCTGGGTATGCATGACAATGTATGTTTAAATGTGCTTCTCGGATTGCAATCAACTAATCGAAACAGGTTATGTGACATGGAAATTCGAGCAATCACAAGTTATGCAAATTAAATCCAAAGCAAATCACAAAACCTTAGCATATAACTAACATTTTCCAAATCATAACAATTAAACTCAATTCATCATCGGGATTGGAAAGAAAACAACACACATAATAGAAATAAACACACAAAAACACACAAACAGAAGCAAATATTTTTGTAATTTTTGATTTTTTGATTTTTTTTTTTTTTTTTTTTTCAATTTACGTAACAATACGTGACCACAGTGACTTACTAAGTGCAATGGTAGGTTCAACGCTACCAAGGGAGTAAGTATGATTTAGTCGATATACCGTTACAGTAGAAAACAAAAACAAGTAAATTATTTTTTTGAATTTTTCAAATTTTTCAAATTTTTTCTTTTCTTTTTAATAAATCTTCCCCCCACACTTGAATTAAACATTGTCCTCAATGTTAGACAGATATTTCACAAAAATGAAAAATTCAAGTATGGTTATTGAATTTAAACACACATACAGAAGTAAACACACAACATTTATACAAATGAAAAAGATAGGTTAAAGAAAAACTCCCCCTTGAAGATCGTAAAGCTCCTCCCGAAGCAAGTCACCAACAGTCACAAACAAGGCTAGCAGGGCCTTGCATCCAACGTTTGCTCCTTAATTGACTGCGGTTCTGATCCTTTGAAGTGTGTCCTGGACAAGGGTAGTTGCCGACTCCACGGCAGACTTGGCTGATGTAGCCTTCACTGAGATCTGGAACACTATAGTCAGCAGTGTTCCGTCAAGAATAGCTCCGGATACGTTTGGCAGAATGGAGAAGCCTGAAGACATAAGCGGAAATGGCTCCGGTTGAACTCCACATAGCAAACACTGGAGAATGGAATGGTTAATCGGCGCGTATATCAAAGACGACCCCGTTGCATCGGTGCAACACTCCTGAAGAATAAGGAAGTCGTTGTGACTATCTATGGCGAGCACCGAGATCTGGTTCCGCGGGTCAAGACCGATGGTGAAATTTGCTAGCACACGCACCGAGCTGTCCATCGACATACTATCCCATTGTGGTCTTGTCTGAACGTCTTTGAGGAACTCAAAGATCCTGGTGTGATGAGATAGATGAACAACGGAACAACCAGCAGTACGATTGACTCCAGGGGGCTTGCTCGGATCACCCCTGCGCTTGTTGGTCCTGACCTCCATTCGAGTGTCTCTTGTTCGGTTCGAACAAGTCCAGTGGTGGTATGTGGAGTTGCTGATATCGTTGAAGAAACAGATTGTCATCTGTTTTGCCATTTCCGCAAGTCCTCTTCTTCCTTCAAGAGAAATAATCGAGTCACCGGGTGAAGAGTGGATACCTGTGGCGCACATGTAGCGCTCGGCTTGTCGTTGGAGGGTTGAGATCCAACGCTTTGCACCAAAAGCGAACCCTGAATGAACAAATGGTTCGAAACTGGCCTTCATCTCTTTCTCGCGTACATCCACGTGCTCCACCCAAGTGACTAAGGAAGATCCATTATAAAGATCACGTATCAGGCATCCGGAGGGGCGTTTTCGGCAAATCGATCTCACGGAAGGCTTTGGATTTGTACGCAATTCATCCACGGAGACATCCACGACGACCCAACTTCCATCCAGTTGTTGGTGGGAGTACCTAACAAACTGGACTTCACGAGTTGAAACGAGGTGAGATGGCACCAGAAACTCGGCCGACATCACCTGCATATGCTCCTCGTAGCCTTCTTCGTTCTTTGGAGGAAAGGATCTGCAACGTCTTGGCGTTTGTGATCATGCTACGAAGATCGGCAACCATCGACCAACATCCATTAAAATCTGAACGATGGTGGTCGGATAAAGATGGATGGTTGCCGAGTGTCTCGACGATTCGGCTTTGAAGTACGGAGCGAGGTTCGGCTCGTTGAAACACTCGCAAGTACTCGGCCCTATGAAGAGTCTCGGGATGAATAGACGTGTCGGGAGTCGGTGAAGATATCCACAAAGGAAAACCGGCGGTGGCCATGAGCATGAGCTCGTGCTTGGCCTTGCGGGCGATATCCGAGATCAAGTCGGTGTGGACTCCGACAAGATCATGAGCAGGTGCGGGAAGGGTGTCAGATGGCAAAGGTATGGATGGGCGCTCGATAAATGAAGGCATGAGGCTCCGCACATCCCGTCTCAAGTGGTCCATGTCGATGGAATCATCGGACAACTCAAGAATAGGCTCTTGTTGTTGAGGAACAACTTCGAGCCTTCGCCTAGGCACATCTGAGTGCGGAACAGGACCTCCGCAATTGGGACATATGCCGCTGTGGAGAGCATCGACGAGTCGTTGATTCTGCATTTGAAGCTCCTCGTTCTTGCTCACCAGCTGATCGTTTCTTCGCTCTAACTCGGCAATACGTTGCTCAGACGTCACGATACCGAATTTCTTCCTATTTCTCGACCCCCAATAGTAGACTTGGTCCTCCTCAAGTCCGATTTTCGGACCAAATCTTTCTCGTTGTGGCTTGGTGGGGTGAGAATACACCGCAAAGAAAGCCGCCAGTGCATCTCTCTGAGCTTTGGTGTACTTGGTCCTCGGAAGTCTCCTATAGACAGGAGCGGCTTCCGGCTCGGTAGGTGGATCAGCAACCAAGATTGGTGCTTGGGGTAGTGGTTGCGGTTGTGGTTGTGGTTGTGGCTCGATCGGCATGCTAGCATCGGCGCTATTGAGCATGCTCGGTGGAATTATTTCAGCCAAGCCTTCAAAGATTGGGTTCTCTGAAGGACCTGCCTGAAATAAATCGCCGAAAGAATTAACTCTTTTGGCCATTTCGGGTTGGGAAGGGAGGATAGCTTCGGGAATTGGGAGGTTTTCTCGGGAAATCTCAAGAACACGGAAGAACACGGAAGAACACGAAGAGAAAACGAGAGAGAGAGAGTGAGAGAGACTAAGGGGAAATGCGTGAAATGACCTAAGGCATTAACGCAAATCGAAGGGAAGGGGAAAGACTCGCACACGCTCGCACACGTGCCACGGACGAAGACCCACAAATTGTGGATCGGGCGACGAAAGTCGTAAAGTCTACGTAGACACGCACGCGGTTTATTAAACAAATCGGCCGACGCAAAAGTCGTGCGTCGGCCCAATCAAATTTTTTCTTGATTTTCGATTTTTTATATTTTTATATTTTTTTTTAATACTTTACGAAAAGTCGTAAAGTGAACAAGTGAAAACGCGTCGCACACGCGCTTGCCGACACTTTAAACGGGCCTGGGCCATCGAAATGGTTTGGGCCTTAAAGTGGGCCTGGGCCAAAGAAAACTCCGGCCCATTATTGGTGGGCTAAAACTAATGGGCCTAAAAACGAACAGGCCCGACACACTAATGGGATTGGGTTACGGGTTTTGGGCTTCGTGAATGACACGGGCCCAATGGGCTAAAATTTTTATTTTTTATTTTTTATTATTATTATTTTTTTTTTACGAAACCTAAAACACTAACCAATCACACAAACGGGCCTAAGGCCCAATAACAAATAAACAACAAACAAGCCCACAAGTAAAACAAACAGTAAAAATAAACAATTTCAAAACAGTAAAACAAAAACAAGCACTCTTTTTTTTTTTTTTTTATTTACAATTACAAATTTTTTATTTTATTTTTTTTAATTTTTTTATTTATTTTAAATAAATAACGAGAGTGAAAAGAAAACTGACCTTTTTACTCCCGAGGAAACCGAAAATCACCAACAAGACATCAACCTCAAGGTTTTTCAACCTTGACTTCCAAAACGTATGCTCCGATGTACGTGGTAAAATTTCCGATAAACCCGGATTATTCCTATACAAAATAAAAAAGGTTAGTAATAAATTTACAAAATAAAAACAAAATATTTACAAAGTTAAAAATATGTCACAAATTATCTATACAAAATGAATGAATAAAATTTCCTATGTCTAAGTAAATTTTATTTACACAATACACTTAAGTGTACAAAAATATTTTCCTTTGCCTGAATATAGTTGAAAAAAAATGAAAGTTGATTCCAAGCGGTAACTCAAGGTGGACGTACGGCCTAGGTGCAATGCCTTGACTTAAATGACATTCCGTGTTTTCAGAAGGCGAATGGCCAGATCACAAGAGATAAGCGAGAGGCAGGATTCATTTAGTGGACAAGTCCTCTGAATCCAATTTTACAAACCCGTCACCCAGAGTCTTGATCATATCTAGACACCATTCATGTGCCCCTTACTCAGTTGAGAAAGCACTTAAGTGTTCGACAATTCTCCAAGTGTTAATAAAGGCCGCCCTCAACCTCAAATAACCTTACGGTAAAAATGAAGGGTTTAGGCCAATATTAACAAAAGGACCTTACCTATTTCCGTTCAAGTTACAACTTACAACAACAAAAAATAATCAACTATATAAAAGACACCTAAATAAATTACTAAGTGTAATAAAATAAACAAGTATAATCAAGTGAGTATAAATAAAATTAACAAGTATTATTTACAAATAGTAAAAAGTCAATAGTCAATAGTCAAAAGTCAATAGTCAAAAGTAAATAGTCAAAAGTAAATAGTAAAAACAATCCCCGGCGAGCCGGCGCCAAAATGATTTTGTGTATTTTCACCGTGGTCATTAATTATTACCTAAATTCCTAACAGTTGTCGTTGTAAAGTATAATGGGAAATAAAGGTTTTTCCCACAGAAGATTGTTATATTTACTTTTTAATGTCACGAAAAATTAAATTAAATAAAGAATTATATTAACAAGTATAAAGAATAAAGAATATATATATACAAAATTAAATAAACTATACAGTATTGTTTCTATTTACAAAAATATACATTATATACAAAAGTTGTTTTTGGGGGTTTTTGATAATTTTGAAAACAATAAAAGAAATATTTTTGGATTTTTATTATTTTTGAAAACAAGAAAAACACACACAAATATTGTTTTGAAGATTAACCAACTCCCTAGCCATGAATCCGAAACTAACATATGTAAGATGCTGGACCACCATACATCTCCCAAATAAAACCTCACTATGAAAATTAACCCCGAGACCACCCTGACAGGCTAAACAATTAAACATGCAAAGGTAATTAATCTAAACATGTCTAATGCATAGAAGAAGAGTTGCTAATTCAAGTGCACGACCTAGCGAGACCGCCCAACTATCCGTGATCCTTATTATTTAGTTTTAACATTAAAGATAAAACCAAACAAACAAAATTCACATAAGCTGCTAGAAGAATCAATCAACTTCAATCCAACAATTATTACACAAAATAGAAAATAAACAAACAATAACATTTCCCAAAATTATTCACGAATAGTTAATTAAACAAAAATAAATTATAATAAATAAACGAGTTTGGGAAAAATGTTACTGTTGTGTCCATGAAAATGGACACTGTCTGGCAGGCGAAGGTGGCAGACTCAGCTATAAAAACGGACATGTAACGCATTTGGATGTGGCGGGTGCCCTTAGCAGATTGGATTTGGGCTTGGGCCTGCAGTGGGTGTCCTTAGCAGTTGAACAATGGGCTTGGGCCTGGGCTTGGTCAATGGTCAATGGGTCAAAGGCCCAAGTCAGATTTGACTTTGACCTTTAATTCTTCTTTTCCTTCTTTCTGGGCCTTGCCCTTTTTGGTCTTTTCCCCTCCTCTTCTTTCTTTTTCTTTCTTCTTTTCTTCTCCTTCCCGTGCGTCTTTTCTTTTTCTTCTGCATTTCGTTCTTCCTCCTTGGCTTCTTCATTTCATTCTGCTCCATCTTCTTTTCTGTCCTCTTCGTGGTCGCGGTCGGGTGGAGAAGACGACGGCGCGGCGGAGCAGGCGAACGGCGGCGGTGGTTCGGGACCGGGTTTGAGTACGGCGTCGGTATGAGATCGACGGCAGGTGTGATCGGCGCGGGCAGAGAGCAGGTGCGGCGGCGTTGGACGAGCAGGGGGCTCGGAGTCGGGTTCGGGAGATTGGGCGATGGATTGACGGTGCGGCGGCAGAGACGGGAACGTAAGCGCTTCCAAACCGGCGTTGGGCTTTGTAGGTGATGGGTATATGGGCAATCCGAGAGATTGCAGCGACATGATTTGGGAAGCCGGACGGAGGAGCTGCTTGGATTGATGGCAGCGAGAGAGCTTTCAAAACCTGCAAAAAGAATAGAGATAATTAGATTATTGCTTGATTGTGATTGAAATGGTTGCGGGGCATCTCTTAAATAGAGAATGGAAGGGGAGCAGCCATGTGAGGAAAGTGTTGCCGGTGGTGGAGAGGGTAGGTGGAATGGACTGTAGTGGTGGTGGAACTTGGGTGGAGGCAGTAGGTGAGCTAGAAGCCACGGGAAAAAGGGAAATGGCTGCTTGGTGGAAACATGGCTGCAAAAATCCAAGATAAAAACAAATACAAAATAAATAAACAAATAAATAATTATTTAAAATAAATATACATATAATCAAAAATAAATATAAATATAAAATATAAACATAAATATAAACATGGATATAAATATAAACATGGGAAAATAAAATGTAGATTTGAATTTGTGTTTCGCCACCGCGTGTGGTGGTTGCGCCGCCCGATGTGGTGGTTCGCCGACAAATTGTCGGGATTCGGAATGGTTCCCGAAATCTTCGTACATTATTTTATTCCACAAATGAAAGTCACGGTTGACTTTTCGAATTACGCTGAAAACCTCCAAAATGCACCTATTCTGTGCAGATAAACATTTTCCTGGTATTTTCCCTAAAATCACGAAAACAAACATTAAACAGACAATTAAGCTTTCGGAATAGCAAAATCCAGTAATTAAAGGCACTTTGTGAACGTATTTTACGTTCACATCACCCCGCGCCTCCATCTTCTCACCCCTCAACCATTTCTCAAGCTTCCGTGTGCCACCACCTGTGGTGCCTTCTGTCCTAGTCCCTCTCCATTCTTTCCCAAATTATCTCAGCCCTTCTTCTTTCCTTTCTCTGGTTCTCTAATCAACAATCCTCTCTGGTTCCTCCTCCGGTCATAGTCCTCACTGCAAATCTCTTCTCTCCCTCCTCTCCTCTATTCCAAAGCTATCTCAGCCCCTTCTACTTCCCCCAATTCTTCTCTGGTTCCTCCATTACTCACTGCCTTCAGACATTTCCTCACGGCCACAACTTCTCACTTCTCTTCTCTACCCCTCTGTTTCTTTCCCGAGCTATCTAAGCCCTACTTCTTCCCCTGTAACTACTCAATCAATCAATCATTCAATCACCAAACTTCACAGTTCACAAACACAAATCAAATCTCTCTTTCCCTCTCCGTTCTCCCGTTCACCACAACCTGCAAATCAATTAATTCCAGAAATCACAATCAATCAATCATCACTGTTCTGCCGTGCTCGGATTCCGACACCAACCCAAGCTTGGAATTCCAGGTCCTCTGTTCTTGCCGTCAATCCCCGGAGCTTCTCACAAACTCCCAAGCACCGCCGCCCTCTCGAGCCGCACCTCCGTGCACCAACGTTCCCAATTTACCGCCGCCGTAATCATCATAGGCCCGCGCCTCTGCCGTCTGCACCGCTGCCACCTCTAGATCCCGCCGCCGATCCCAATAGCCGTCGAGCCCAGCTACCGTGCTCTCTGCCATCGATCTCCACCACCGACGCTACTGCTGCTGCTCTCTGCCCGTGCTCGCCTCGACGCCAATCATCACAGCTGCTGTCCTCACTCACGCCGTGACCTCCATGCCGGCGTCGATCCCAGTCCGAGGCAACATCGCCCCTCTGCCGGCGTCCTTCTCCTTCAGTCCGGTGCTCCGTCGCTCTCTCACTCTCTGGTCTAAAGCAAATGAGGAGAGAACGGGGTAGATGAAGAGAGAAGAAGAGAATAAAAAATAGAGAGAAGAAAAGTCAAACCGGAAGGGAAGAAAAAGAAATGGGTTGGGTTTTTGACCAAGTGGGACGAAATTCGTGACATAGAAATCGGTAAATAAACAATCTCCTGTGGGAAAAATCTTTACTTCCCATTATGCTTTTCAACGACAATTTGTTAGGAAGTTTAGGTAAAATAACTTGATGTGCATTTTCACGCAAATCAGGCGGCGTAATTTAATTTTGATTGGAAATTTGGAATGATTGAAATCGTTGATCATTTAACTTATAAGAGATGCAAACTGTTTTGGCTAAAAAGGAACCAACATAACAGATTTCTTCAGAAATAGAAGCATCAACTATAGTTGAAAAAAAAGTCAGAGAAAACTCTAGAGGCTTGCTGCTCCCTACCCTCTCTTGCCTTGTCCGGCGGCGTGTCCTTGGGACGGCGTCGTCAGACGGGCGATTATGGACTCTTGTGTCCGTGTGGTTCCTTGGTGGTGTCGATGGCTTCGGAGTGGTCGAAGAGTGACCGGAAAGATGACAGATCCTGCCGGATCTGGGTTCCAATCTTTTGCGCAAGTGGGTTTTGATGGCTGCTTGGAGTATTCGATGGATTTGTTCGTCGGCGGGGTGGGCGTTCTTTGTTGTGTGGTTTTGGGTCCGGAGTATTGTAGAGTATGGGGCGAGCTTGGTCGGATTGGTGCGATTACAGGTGTGGGCATCTGGTTTTTGGTGGTTTTTGGGTTGTAGAGATCGCACCGAGTGGATTTGGGTGGCAAGTTGATTGACTCAAAACTCACGGTGATGGGAGTCCTTTTGTGGAGGTGGGCGGATGGCGGTGGTTGGAGGACGATGGCGGCGGTGATGGGACAATGCGGGTTTGGAGTTTGGGATGGTGGGTTTTGGATATCTGGATTGGGCTTTGGGCCGGGGTTTGCTTTTCGGCCACTATTGGCTTTTTATTGTTTTTCAAGTTTTATGTTTTTTATGTTTTCTAGTAGGTAGTATGCTACTAATAAGTCCCTATCATGTTTCAGTAGGGTTAGGTGGGCTTTGTCTCGGTTTGCGCACTCAAAGTGCCTGGTCTGACCTAGTGAGGGAGCGATCCATTCGTATGATTAAATGGGTGCAACCTCCTAGTGGCAGGATGAAACGAAGTGTCGCCATAATTATTTCTGGTCGGCAACATAGTGGGAAAGCTGGTTTAACTGTTTTATCGCATTCAGTTAGCATTATCTTTCCGATATGTCACCGCTATTGTAAAGCAATTGAGGTAGCCAGTGGTGCTCTTGTATCCAGCTATGCTCTTCTTGCTATTGGGTGCTTGTTAGAATACATAGATTTGGTAGAGATTCCTGCTAATATTTCGGGAAGTTCTCTTGATGCTTATTGTAATATGGGGTTTAGGCCATATGTCCCCCCCTTGTATTCGACAGTTTCATTATTTAAGGCATGAGGGCAGCCGCACCAGCCCTTTATTTTTCAAAAAAAAAAAAAGAGATGCAAACTTCAATAGTAACGGTATCGGCCAACAAGTAGGCAGACTAGCTAGAAAACTTTAAGTCGACAGAAAATTCATGCATGAATCAATCATTCAACTTAGACAAATGCTACAAAACAGAAGAGGATATGAAAAAGACTGAGCAAATGCTACCCGTAAAGACTTCGTCATAGAATTTGTCAAAACTTGAAACCATAGATTACTCCAATATAGTTGCTAAAAGAAGTGACACATCATTATCAAGTAAAGACTTGAACTTACATAAAGTTCAAATCCTTATAAACACATTAATTTGTAATGTCTCTTTTCTCTAATGTATTTTTTTTAATGTGAGACAACACTCTAGATTCTCATACGCCCTGGCACGTGTGGCGAATTTTCAAGCCATACATGTGGACAACTTATATTGGATGACGTGGAGCACGTGTGGTCACTTGGCTTCACACGTGGGCGAATTTGCAGCTCTGATATCATGATAAAGTAATCTGAGCGTTATAACCAAAACCAATTGGCAATGGTTGGAGAGGCCCAAATCCTTATAAACACATTGGCAAGGTCTCTTTTCTCCAATGTGAGACAATATTCCACATGCATTCTCACATATCCATGCTTTTTCCTATAATTCAAGTCTTCTTCAATTTGTCAAGCAATGATTGTTTTATATCTCATTATATAATTGGATATTAAATAAATCAAATATGAAAAAAAATGATTTTTATCCCTTATTTTGAAGAAATAAATAAATAAATATTTTGTCACATTCATAATAAGTATACGTACATGACATATTATTTTGAACATACTTTCTCAGGTCTGCAATTTTAAAATTTGTAGATTTCTAATGTCAACCGTCAGATTAAATAATTTTTCTAATGAATAAAAAATATATTAAGTGTATTTAAATTAACAAAAATAATAGAGAACCATATGCGACTCTATATTGCTTGAGAAGTATTAGTTGCTGCACTACAGGAATATGGCTAGTTATATATACCATAAGCCATGGAGGAGGAAAAGCAAATAAAAAATATGTTTAGAGTCCTAGCCAGTAATGGTGTATCCAAAAGAGGCGTAGTGACTCTCTTAATGCTTGAAAAAGAAATGCCCCCAAAGTTCCTAGCTATATCCAGAAGAGAAGCTAGTGAGTGATGAAGACAATTCAGAAACAACATGGTCAGCAAAAGATGCAGCGTTATTCCATTCGGTGTATATTCCTTGGGCATTTGATTTCTTACTTAATACCACGTAAGTCGGCTTGACTTTGTAGTGTTTAAGTCCGCTTTACTTTTTAGTGTACGTGTGGCTTGTATTTGGTCTGTATTAAGATAGAAGAGTGTAGGGGTCAACTGAAGAAGTACAGCCTCACAATTAACTCTAATTGGATTTGTATATATAATTGAGTGCATCTCATGCATGTATGTCCATTGCTTAACCTAGAACTTTGATTTTACTGCAAGCAGCTAGAGGAAATCAAATTAAGAGGTGAGTCAAATCATAAGTTCGATCTCTTTTCCGTGTTGACCATAAAATCATAAGTACAATGTTGTTAATTGCTGACCATAAAATTTCTTTGTATCATCTGCATGTGTGGAACTGATGAAGGCATGAACACAATAAGTCTACCCATCCCAGCACGATTCATAGTCCTTCTAGTTCTTGGTTTATGCTGTGTAGCTTGCCACGCTAAGGATCATCACTGTGAGCCTTCTTCTTGCGGCGACATCCATAACATAAGTTACCCTTTCCGACTAAATCATGATCCACACAAGTGCGGTGACTCAAGGTATAACCTCTCTTGTGAGAATAATCTCACTATTTTACACTTGTATTCGGGGAAATACTATGTACGTGCAATCAATTATGAAAACTACACAATCCGAGTTGTGGATGCCAATGTTCGTGAGGGTAACTGCTCTTCCATCCCTCGTTATTCCTTGGCCTCATTTAACTTCAGTTATAGGGATCCATATAGCATGTCTCTAGAGAGAGGTTATCAGACATGGACGGACGAGATTGCACTTTCAAAGCCTATAATTTTCATTACCTGTGAAACCCGGCTAGTGAATTCATCTCTCTATGTGGATACTGCTCCTTGCATTGATGTATCGAGTGGGCATTCTTTTGTTCAAAATGGAAGCTTAAGTGCCTCGGATTTGAGGGATTCATGCCGCATAGAGCTGATGGTTTTGACATCATCGTGGATTGGTACAAACACTTCCTACATAGACATCCACAATGGGCTGCTATATGGTTTTGAACTTTCATGGTTGCCGAGCTACTATAGACGTGGGTCCTTGGGTCTATATGGGAACTATTGCTATGTTGACAATGATACCAACAAAGTTAATTGTAAGTATGGATATTGTTTCTGCAAGGTTTGTCGGGACCTTATCAGAGGTACGAAGAATGTCATGCAAGGATAACAAGGGATGTATAGTGGTTCACCTCTCCTTGGGGAGAGGCTACGTCCACTTGGTGTAATTCACTAAGTGTAGAGAACTACAAGCCCATGAGATGGGGATATCAGCTCATCCTCAATTAAGAGGGAGAGAGCTTCCTTTTATAGATAAGGAAGCTCCTCTCTTGTTACAAGTTTCCGATGTGGGATGCAAGTCACATTTGCTTGTCACGAAGCCTTTTGGCGAGCATGGGAGGGACGCCTCCCGACGAGGTCTTGGTCGGCTTCCACCATGGCGAGGTAGCTCGGGTGTTGGGCTAGGTCCCGCATGTCGTGGCCGGGGTCCCACACGTCACGTGGGCCCGCTAGGAGTATGTTGATTATGCTTGGCGGCATGTAATATATGTGGTACGAACAAGTCCCCCAAGTCACCGAGTAAGAGGGTCTTCTTGGTTGGGGAGTTGAAAAGCTGATGTCGTCAAGCATAAGTGACATACGGGCAATGTCCTACCCATACTAGTCCCCCAAGTCCTCAAGGAAGAAGAGTCGCGTCAAGGGTCGCCAAGTATGCATGTCGGTGCCAAAAGAGACAATAATGTTGCATAAGTTCCTGTCAAGGAGAAAAAAGCATATGAAGCAAAAATAGATTGCACGGGGCAATGATATTGTGACGTACAAGTCAAGTGTACAAGAGTGTACAAGTAATATATCGTGGATATATGAAGTGTGTTGCATTATGATTGTATGCAAATAATGTGTATATGTATGTATGTGTGGGGACCGAAAGTCGCCCAAATATATGCAAGTAATTAATGGAAGGTGAAAAGAATTCAATTGTTCGAAGAACAATGGTTGAAAAAATTCAATTGTTCCATTAATACTAGTGAGTTAGGCGTAGCCTATTGTGCACAACGAGTACGAACAAGTCCCCCAGTCAAGGAGAGGTCGTTGTGTTTGTTTATGTAGTCGTGCAGTGCCCCACCATGGTTTGTGTTAGGCATGCGTTTGTTGTAAACGATTTAGATGTCGTTTTGGGGCCCAGCTGACCCCAAGGGAGTCCCCCAACTCCCTGTGTTTAGTGGCCACTTTGTTTGTACGGGGGTCATTACGTCCAAATGGTTGACGTAACGGGCACCAGGGAGCTAGCCTGGTTGGAGCCCTTGTTGCCGAGGGGGTCATGCCTGATCAACGGCAAATTGTGACCTGTCCCTGGATTGTAGCTGGTTTGATTCCCGTGGGGAATGCTTGACTGTAAGTGGTCGTAGACCGTGATTGCTCGAAAGCAATGATTGCTCGTAGAGCATGAGCTGCATGTTGGCAGTTTGATGTATCCGAGGGATACATGGGTATCGGGTGTCCATATCAATTTGTGAATATGGCCGAATAAGTAACAGTGTGCACGGGTGATGAGCATGCGTGCATGTAAGCATGTGTTTAACATGTAGTAGGAATGCTACTAAAAGTGTGACATGCGTAATATGTGTAATATGTCATGGTGCATGAACATATTGAAGCATGTATGAACACATGTTGTCGGCATGCTTAAAAGTATTGAAGCATGTTGTTAGCTCTAAGTAATAGAGCGTAAGTTAGAGCACTTATCGGGAGCCGATAGGAAGAGGCGTAAGTGTCATAATTGTATCGGAGATGTCCATGTGTGGGACTCCATTTTTGAAGATTGAAGTGTCGTAGTGATGCACCCGTAAGATGCTTAATGAGAAGTGACGACGCTCCGCAAAAATAAAGTAAATGATTAGTACATATGTATGTAAAAACCATTTAATTACTTTAGCTTGATAAACTAATAGTGTTAAGTTTTTGACATGCTCGGAAGCCATGTGAGCTTGTGACATGCGTTTATCATGCATGCTCTGTTTAAATAGTACTATGTGTAATTGCAAGCGTGTAGTGTCATGCTTGGAACATATGTAAGTATGCGCACGAGCACGTAGGTGATGACTTAACAAGTGAGGCTAAGCACACGATTAGATATTTATAATGTGAGCAATTGATAGACATGTTCATATTGGCATAGTCAGGGACGTATGAGAAGCATGCTATAACTCTAATTATTGTCAGATGCTATTATGGGTATGCTCGGGTGACAATAAATAGTATGTCGTGGGGAACATATTTAAGCATGTATTGTCGCATATAATAGCCATGCTCGAGTGACAATAAAAAGTATTGCAGTAGCCATGCTTGGTAATGACTAATGAGATAAGAAACTTATCTTGTAGTGTTGCACGAAGTTTGGGAAGTCGATTGGGAGTTTGACTAGGTGTCCATAGCAATTTGTGTGTGGACAAAGCCCAAGACCGAGTACCCGTGGTGGTAAGCCGTGGCCGCTTGCGCAGGTGATTGGCTTTTTTTTTTTTTTTTTTTTTTTTTTTTTGCAAACTCTCGGTCGAGTTTGTGTAGGCGGGGTCGGTTCCGTAGCCTCGATTTGCCAAAGAGAGCTCGAGCGACATCCGGTGCTCGGACCAAGCCGAGTGGTCGAGCGAAGGCCGACGGCGCGAGAGAGAGCCGGACTCGGGTCGAGAGGTCGATCGAAATCCGAGGATCGCTCGAGTAAGACATGTCGGCCGGGCGGTGATCGATCGAGGGGAGGCCGTGCTCGACCCGAGCGAGAGGTGGCCCGAGTCGACCGAAATCGAGAGATGTCGACGGAGAGGCGACCGTGGTCGAGTCGTGAGCCGGGCTCGAGTCGGGGACCGGTCGGGTGTTCGACCGAGAGGCGTCGATCGAGCGGTCGAGAGACGTTGATCAAGTGATCGATCCGGAGACGTCGACCGAGACGTCGATCGAGTGTTGTTGATCCGAGAGACAGCACCGATCGAAACGAAGGAAGTCGATCGAGGTATGGAACTCGGCCGGAGATGGTGGTGGTGCTCGTGGGCTCGGTGGGATCGAGTCGCCGAGAAGAAGAGAAGAAGAGATGAGCCCTCTCTCGGGCGAGTGCTGCTGGTAGCAAAAGATGAGCTCTGATTTTCTCCTTGTCTCGGGCGAGTCGAGTTTGTGATTGATCGAGATGGCAATCGGATCGAGTCATGGAGGCCGGGCTCGAATGGGAGGTCAATCGGTGAGGTCGGTCGGTGAGGGAGGTCGACGGTCGATCCGGAGATGTCGGGTCGAGAGCGACCGGTCGAGATTAACTCGAATCGATGAGGCCAATGGGTGCTCGGGGAAGGAAGAGCCGCAAGCACTCCGAGATCGGGCTCGGGGTCGAGTGGCCTAGAAGCCGTGTGCGGGTGACCCGGGACTGAATTCGGGAATTCGAGTCGAGCAAGGCTGTGTTCAGGCCGGGTTGACTCGACTAGAGGTCTCGGGTTCGATTGGGGGTCCAAGACCGCTCGAGAGGTTCGAGAGGTTCGTGCCTTGAATTGTCCGAGTTGTGCACGACCGAGAGCTCTGCTCGTTCCGAGATGGTGGTCTCGAGTAAGAGAGGTACCGAGAGAAGGTGATGTTTGAACGAGGATGGTGATCGAGATGTTGGTGTTCGATCGACCGAGACAAGCTCGATGGGACCGAGTTTTTTTTTTTTCGCTCGACTAGTGAGCTCGAGCAAGAGGTGAGTTGTGGAGGTTTCTAAGTCGAGAGAAACTGATTGACCGGCAGGGAGAGTTTTGCCGCTAGCGGCTTGTGCTTGGATTCATCTGGTGAGTGAGCTCGAGGGAGAGTGTATGTTGCTGCTCACGGGTGTAAAGAGTAAATCCATGGGTAATGAGCTTTGGATTTAACTAGTTGAAATGTTTGACCAAGGTACACGGGTTGACTAAGTATTGCACTGGGGTGATGAGTGAGCAAATGGGTTCTCCAAGCTTATGGTTGTCGAGGGGCCGAGAGATTGGTGTCAAGGGTTGTGTGTGTTTACTCGACTTGACTACTCGAGAGGATGCTTAATTACACAGGGTCTAGGGTTGACTCTTTTTTTTGTGGGCCGAGAGGTTGGTCTCAAGGTGAGTGTGGAAGCAAGCTCTCGGGTGAGGAGAGTAATTGTGAATGGGTACTCTTTTTTTTTCGAGTGAGGGTGGTACCCGACAAGGTGGTGCACCCGACAAGGTATGCTCGAGAAGATGACCCGACAAGGTATGCTCGAGAAGATGACCCGACAAGGTACTCGAGGAGGAGACCCGACAAGGTTTTGTTTGAGCTTGGACAATGAATTTGACCAAAGAGAAGTGGGTCGACCAAGGGTGCTCGAGTTTGACCAAGAGTTGACCAACTCGAGTTAGCTTAGATGCTTGGGTAGGCGACATGGCTTGTTGTATCAATTCCCACAGACGGCGCCAAATGTTTCTGCAAGGTTTGTCGGGACCTTATCAGAGGTACGAAGAATGTCATGCAAGGATAACAAGGGATGTATAGTGGTTCACCTCTCCTTGGGGAGAGGCTACGTCCACTTGGTGTAATTCACTAAGTGTAGAGAACTACAAGCCCATGAGATGGGGATATCAGCTCATCCTCAATTAAGAGGGAGAGAGCTTCCTTTTATAGATAAGGAAGCTCCTCTCTTGTTACAAGTTTCCGATGTGGGATGCAAGTCACATTTGCTTGTCACGAAGCCTTTTGGCGAGCATGGGAGGGACGCCTCCCGACGAGGTCTTGGTCGGCTTCCACCATGGCGAGGTAGCTCGGGTGTTGGGCTAGGTCCCGCATGTCGTGGCCGGGGTCCCACACGTCACGTGGGCCCGCTAGGAGTATGTTGATTATGCTTGGCGGCATGTAATATATGTGGTACGAACAGATATCACGGATTCTTTTCAGCTATCATCACAAGCTTGATCATTTATCCACACATTTATTTTCCATATTACATTTTCAAAGAGTTGATAGCTTGATATTTATAAATTAGTGTCTTTTATGATGCAGGTTTCTACTATCTCAATGATATTGTGATCGTTCTAAGAGGTGACAACTATCTCAATCATATTGTTTTCAGACCGATTTCAATTATCAACTCTCATTACAACTCTTCTCTCTCTTTTATGCAGCATCCGCTTATGTGATTCTATTTGCAGGTGCGCTCTCTCCTTTCTTTCCGTAAACCTAGATTATACATCTTAATTTCAGAAAATAACTCTTTCAAATATATAAAAAGTCATACAAGGTTGAATAATTGATCAATAGTTGTAATTCACTAATTCTTGAACCTTACAAAATCATTTTTATTAGTATTTTTTATTTCCGGAACAATATTAATTTGTATGACGTTATTGAAGATTTCTTATAGTCACAAAATCGTTTGTATTTCTTTACAGTAATTATGTGGATTGCAACAAAAACTATACTCGGGATTCCTTGTGTGATTGTGTTTTTAATCTATAAGTTGAGAAGACGGCACTTATCAATGTACGAAGTTATTGAAGAATTCTTACAGAGTCACAACAGTCTCCTGCCAATAAGGTACTCCTACTCCAATATCAAGAAAATGACCAAAGGATTTAAGGATAAATTGGGGGAAGGAGGTTATGGCTCTGTGTATAAAGCAAAGCTTCGAAGCGGTCGCCTTGTTGCCATTAAGATGTTGGGAAAGTCCAAAGCTAATGGACAAGACTTTATCAATGAAGTTGCTACCATTGGAAGAATTCATCATGTAAATGTGGTGCAACTAATTGGCTATTGTGCTGAGGGATCAAAGCGTGCTCTTATATATGAATTCATGTCAAATGGGTCTCTTGATAAACACATATTTCCTAAAGAAGGACTAGTTTCCTTAAGGTGCAAGGAAGCATTTGAAATTTCGCTGGGAGTGGCTCGTGGTATTGATTATCTGCATCAAGGATGTGAAATGAAAATTTTGCATTTTGATATCAAGCCACACAACATTCTTCTTGATGAGAATTTCGTTCCAAAGATTTCAGATTTTGGTCTAGCAAGATTATGCCCGTTAGATGACAACAGTTTGACTATGACTGCAGCAAGAGGAACCATCGGATACATAGCTCCGGAATTGTTTTACAAGAATATTGGAGGTGTGTCAAACAAAGCTGACATCTATAGTTTTGGAATGTTGTTGATGGAAATCGCAGGGAAAAGAAAGAATTTGAATGCATTTGCTGAAAATTCGAGCCAAATTTACCTTCCTTCATGGGTGTATGACCAGTTCAATGAAGGCAAGGACATGGAAATAGAAGATGCCACGGACGAGGAAAAGAAAATAACAAAGAAGATGCTTATAGTCGCATTGTGGTGTATACAAATGAAGCCTAGTGACCGTCCTAATTCGATGAGTAAAGTGGTAGAGATGCTTGAAGGAGAAATTGATTGTATTCCAATGCCTCCAAAGCCTTTCCTATATCCACAAGAGACTCCAGTTGTGGATGATGAAGATAGTTCGGAAATAACTTTCTCATCATCAATGCCATTGAACGAAGGAGCTGAAGAGTCAGTTAGTTAAATTCAATATGCAAATGAAGTGATGTAGCACCGGTATTTACATTGGAGGCCGACATTTCCTTTCGTGGAGTAATCCATATTTGGTGAATACATTTCTTGTACTAGTTAACTTTATTCTATGCTCTCTATTGTTTTTCTTATCTTAAGCTCTACTCCAGATGTGCACTTTTCTGGGATTTCCTCTTTTAAATGTTACATTCAGTTTGAGTACGATTATGAGAAATAACAGAATAATGTATAAATATATGAAATATTCTCTGAGAAATAAACATATATTTCTCCTTATTCACAGGGAAGTTCACAGTGTTCCTCGTACTTTATGTAAAACCGAGAGCTACCGTGAGTGTTGGTAGCGGCCATTCTCTATCTACTCTCTTTCTCTCTTTTGCTCAAGAAATGATTGCAGGAACTCGAATAACCTGGCCAGCACAGTTAGTGATTAATTGATTATTGATACTTGTAGATGTATATATATGCAATCAATTAGTGTTGTAAAATAACGAACAAAACTGAAAAAACTTTCATACATGTTGGTACTTACACTATAAAAACGTGCAGAATATATGTTGTTTTGTTGTTGAATTTTGGTTTACACTGCAGCAATTATTTCTATTTTACAAATTTCAATCCACTTTTCTGATTTTTACATCTAAAATTATTTGTATTCATTGACTTTCAATTTAATCACGTGTGCCGTTACATATACTCTTCAATTTAATTAATCATAACTGACCATTAAATTGGAGGAATTTTTGCATGTGCTGGTCATGCCACTTGTCCGTGTGACCGGCCACTATAATTGGTCACCATAAATATTATATCATTAACTCATTTAATATTTTATTCCGTAGTTATTTTTTATTCTACAATGGCCAATCAATGTGGCTGGTCACAGTGACAACGTGGCATGACTGTCCCTTTTAAAAAAATTTCATTAAATTGTCTCTCACTTTGTTTTGTTAATTGCTTATGTGGAGTGCTAACTAGACACATCATCAAAATGGTGGGGCCCACATGATCTATTCTAGCAATTAACTTAAAAAATTAACAGACAAATTAATGGTTGACCATGTATGTAAATTGAAAAAAAAAAGCAAGGTTTCATGTTATCAAATTGAAATTGTAGGGAAATTTTTGTTCCATGGGCATGGTACTACTTTTTTTAGTTCAAATATGGACTTTTTGGTTTTTGTTTGCAGAAATAGACATACATGTAGGGGTGGACTCAGTTCCATCGATTTGGTTTTTTGGTACTAACCGAAACCACACCGAAAAATTCGGTTAACCGGCATATGGGTTCAGTTTGATTCTGTTTCGGTTAATATAAACCGCATTGACTTTAATAAGTTGACTCATATTTTTATAAAAAAATTACTGCTTCAATTTTTATTTATATTATTAGTAATTAACTACACAACATCAATATCCACAATTTTAATGTGAATAAAAAAACATGCATTGAAATGCCAACAAGATAAGAGAAATTAAATATATATTATAACTTACTCCATATTTTAAATCTACAAGAAATAAAAAATAAGAATAAACAAATAAAACTGCAATTAAAATTAAGCTAAAACTTAAATAAATTAAAAGTAGCAGTAGAAAATTAAACACATGTAAGACTCATTATAGTATTCTACTAGCTACTTGAGAGCCTATAATAGAAAATGAAAATTAAGAGGAATAAACATCTTATAATAAAAATATAACTTTGGGTTTTTATCATCAGTAGGGTCTGTACTTTTCGTAATCGGACAAAATAGGGTCTGAACATACAAAACAATCAATTAGGTGTGTGTACTTAAAAACACATGCCATTTAGATACATTTCAGTCAAAAACAAGGGCAAATTAGACATTTCAGTATAATTTTTATTTTTATATTTTACTTTTATTTTTATTTTTATGTTTTATTTTTATCTTTTTTATTTATTTTATTTGTATTTATTTTTTAGCTGTTTCCTTTCATTTTATTTTATATTTTCTTAAGCTTAGTTTATACAATTATTATTTTTTTGTGTATTTTTATTTTATAAATACTTGTGAGTTATTTTGAATAAATTCTTAAAACACAAAATAATTTGTGAACTTTGTATTTTACAATGAATTTTTGTAAATTGTTATTGTGTTTATTATCTATTTAAAGCTTGATTTTTGTTTTATTTCTAATTTTTGTGAGTTAACTTCAAGTTTATTTTCTTAGTTAAATCACTACGCCACCAAGTGTAAGAGACGACAGTCCAGCTCTGTCGTCTGATCAACCCATCTACTGTCGTCTAGTAGCCTGCCGTTGTGAACTCATTAGGACGACGGATATTCTCCGTCGTTGCCCATTGATTCAGACAACAGATTATTGCCAAAAAACTGTTGTCTGATTGACCCAAAATATCAATATTTGAGGCTCATCTGTCGTCTATTATATTTTTAAACGACATTAATGTGTCATCTACAATGATGTTGCACAACATTTTTTTTATAAAATATGTGGTCTGTATGAGTTCTAATGACATTATTTGTCTTATATCTGTGGTTTGATGACACCATAAGATGAATATTTTGAAATCATCTGTTATTAATTATTTATAACGACGACATTTATCTGTTGTTTAAAATGACTGATTACCACAATTTTGTGAAATTAAATGTTGTTTGATCATACTATCAACAATAACTAACTTCTTGAAATCTGTTGTTATTTGTCGATTCAAACAACATATTTTGGGTTTGATTGTGTTGTCCTTTTTTTTTCAAAAGACAATAGTTATTGTCATTCATTTGTTGGTTATAAATCATATACACAACAAATTAATGTCATGTCATTAATACTCATTCTCATTCTGGAAACTAACAAGATAATAATCATTTAATGAATGAAAGCAATTCCTACATTAAAGAAATTTGTGGTGCGTCTCCGAGTATATGACTAGACTACACATTCAACAAAATTTGGGACTTGTAATCCCTAAGGAAAATTGTTTATAAAAAACAGTAATGATCAGACCACTTGATTCCTCGATGAAACAAAACTTGATTATTGTCAACATTGTTGTAAATGTGTGAGCCATAAAGTCTGATGATATCTTGCCTCAAATCTGACTGGAATCCCTCCCAAAAATGAAACACCTTAACCAGTCTGAGATGACCATTCCCCTGTTGCCCCAGCTTACTTGTTTGCTGAAATTTGAAAAGAAAGCAAGAGATCAAGATCAATATCATTGACATTTTAACTTTAAACTAAATCACAAAGAGTGATTATATACCTTGCATAAACAGAATACCAAGATGCTTGTACATTATAACAATAACAAAGACATATTAGCATATCATAAATACCATTCTAGCTGATGACACCCAGTAAAACTTAAAATTATCAATCGAAAACAGAACTAACAAGCACAAAATTTAAAATAGTGAATTCAAAGAGCCTTAGGATGCAGCTACAGCACAAAAACAAGTTTACAAATTACAACACAAAGATAGCAGCAGATTATAACTAGAAAACAAGAACTAGACTACAGTCAAGATAAGATATAAGAGTCTACCTCTAAAGCAATTTCTTGATCTTCCTTCTTTGAGATCTTATAGGCAGCTCCCCACTAAACTCACAAAATAAAAAGAAGCATTGAAGTTGTGTGCCGGTCTCATTCGATAATTTCAAAATCATAAACAAGTCATCACACCACCACATGAAAGTAGGAACAGAATGGGATGATATGCAAGAAACTGAATGTGACGTACATGCATTAGTTAGAAGTGGTTATCATTGGTAGTGTGTTGAAGAAATAACATAACTTTCTTATATAAAAAACAAATGACATTATGTTTGATGCTGAGTTACACAATAATCAATTGGGAGACATGCAAAACAAGCTATAATTTGTAGGATAATACATATCTTTGGCTTCATAACAAAAATGTTATGGACACTCATTAAAGAAGCACCAGAAAGGAAGTAAACAATCTTCACCAAAAAAAAGAACATAACCAATAACCAAAGCAAGAAAATAGGAAGCAGTAGAACCCAGCAAAGCAATAACAAAGGAAATCATACCTTCATCCGACCAAGCCAAATATGAAGAAATAAGACCAAGGAAAATGTTTAAACAAAAGAGGTCTAGTTTAAATTTCTGGTAGCTTTAGGTAACTTTAAACAAACAAATCTGCTGAAATAAACCGAAACATACATCATAATGCTATCAATGCAGTACATTGCAGAATTTCCTGCTGCAGACCCTCAACTTTGAAAATTCATAACTTAATCTAGAAAATTCATTTTCAGGTGATTCTAATTCTGATATGATCTTTACAATGTCTACTACAACTTTAATGAAGACACTAATTTCAAATAATAGATAAAACAGTACAGTTCAAAGCAAATAGATCACT
Organism: Rubus idaeus; assembly: GCA_030142095.1. Taxonomy (NCBI): domain Eukaryota; kingdom Viridiplantae; phylum Streptophyta; class Magnoliopsida; order Rosales; family Rosaceae; genus Rubus; species Rubus idaeus. The sequence continues at coordinate 11,362,111 of CM057971.1, forward strand.
AGGTCAGAAAATCAGATATCAAACTAGAAGTAAACTTCTGAACTAATTCTATGAAATTTGATGACACAACCACCCAATAATTTTACATCTCTCTACAGCTAAATCAAAATCATTTTAGAACCTTTATGAACAAATCCCCCATGTGACCATATTTACCTTCTTCTTTACTTTACTCATTAACCTAACCTGATAATCTAACATCCCATCATGTTTCTATAATGAAGAGAGAGACTTGGCTCTTGAGTTACTTCACATTATAAACTGACAAGCTAAAACCAGCAGCGATTTAAACAAATTTATGAAATTTTGATCTCTATTCTCTACAAACCAGTAATACATATATATTTGTTATAGGATTTCGACCAAAATCAACCAAATTCTTTTTAACTAAACAACCATGAATAATTGTACTTATCTAAATCATTCAGTACCGAAAGTAATGATAACTAGATTATGAAAGCCTAGACTCACTCAAAAGATCATCAGACAAATATACATGATATATAAGAGGCAAGACACTGATCGAGTAAAAACTATACGTTTGAAACACGGCTTCTAAGATTGTTAGGAGATTAAACTTTATTCCTAAGGTTCAACTATCAAAAGAAAAATAATCAAAGAAATCAAATTCACAAATATAATTGAACACAACATTGAAATAATAAAATAAATTTAGACCTCAAGTCTTCCTACTCCATTGCTGGAATACCAACACTTTCTCACTCTCTGTGTGTTACTAGCTTAATGAATCTTGAAAACTCAGACAGCCAACCCAGCTATTTATAGGGAAGGAATAGAAATCAAAATATTATTTTAAAGCTTACAAGAGGAAGCCAATTTGAATTTGGGTTTTATGTGGCTTCTCCACGTTTTAGTAGCCATTGCCACCTCCTGGTTCTAAGGTTCCACGCCAAGCTTCATAGCTATGATGATTGATTAATCTAGAGGTCTGAGTCGTCAAACTTTTTAGAGAAATCCACACCTCCAGCATTTCAATTCCTTTCCCCTTAACATGAACAACAACAAGTCAACAACATCAAATGTATTGCAAATCACTAAGAAGAGAGAAAGGTATTAGTTCCTTTCATGTATCAAGAAAACATCTGCAAAAGCTTGCCGAAACTAAAAACACACCCACACCAAAACAGATGCCAAAGAGAGAAGAGAGAGAGAGTGGGGTATTACCACATCCCAGAACTAAATAGCCTACCAATAAAGAGAGGGTAGAGTAACAGATCGATCGGCGGAGCTGGGCTCTGAGAGCAGAGGGAACGACGGTGGTGGGTCTCCAAAGTAAAGACACGGGTCTACCGCAGTGGAATTATTGACTTGGCAGTGAGAGCGACGGCTGGATACGAAGAGAAGGGGAACCGTGCTGGGTGATTGTACAAGCGGTAGTCTGGTACGATTGGAAAGCAGCGACGGCTCGGGCATGGGCTCGAGGAGGAGCAGAGAGGAGATGGCGGTGAATTGGGCTCGGCGGCAAATTGAGGGATGGAGAAGGAAATTAGGGAATGAAAAGAGAGAGGAAGAAATGAGGGGGCGTGACTTGTGTATGAAAAGTGAAAGGGGAGGACTTTTGGTCCTTCAGTAGGGAGTTTAGGTTTTGGTGGGACTTTTGGTAAACTAGGGCTATTCAAGAGGGAACTGAGATTTTAGCGAGACTTTTGAGAGGGAAACGAAAAAAAATTTGAAGTGTAAGAACCCTAAGGAAAATACTTCAGGTAATAACGTTATGCCAAAAAAAATGCTTTTGAGAGTTTTTTTGGTAAGATTTTTCAAACAACAGATATCCTTAGAACTGTTGTCCAAGCACACCCAACTAGAAATTTTTTCCTAAAATAAATTTGGGTATGGCGTATATCACAATCAGACAACATCTTCAATTTATATGTCGTCTACAAAATTAAGACGACAGAAAATATGCATTCTGTCGTTAAATATGTGTCGTCTGTTAACATTATTGGCGTAGTGAATTATTTTTATTTTGTTCGGTTTTTTTAGTTTATTAATTATTGTGTATTTGAGAAATAAAAATAAAAATCATAAAAATTGTCATTTAGTGTGAGACATTTAGGTTACAATTTTATCAAGTGGATTTTAGGGCCTTCCAATCTTTTGGTTCGATAATTTCGAGATTTATTTATATTTACCACTACACTTTGACCTCGTCAAGTATATATATATAAAAGTTTATAAAATATCGGTGGCTTATTTTTGAATTTAAGTGGTTGAACATCAAGCCTCTAACCAAAATGTTCGAATTTCGAACGCTACCTAATGCAAGGGTTTCTAATTATTTTTGTTGAGCATTTTATGTGGGTTCCACTTGACCAATGAGAACGTGACACATCAGCAAATGGATTCATGATTTCCACGTGGCAAACAAGTGATGACTAGGTTCAAGTGGTGTTAATTCAGTGTTTGAGCACCCACTACCCAAGATTAAGCTCAATGTCAAATGATTTCACTCATTCCCCCATGTGATGACTCGAACTAATGACCTTAATTTTGAATAGTGGGTGCTCAAACACTGAACATATATATATATATATATATATATATTTATACTTGACAAGGTCAAAGTATAGTGGTAAATATAAATTAAGCTCGAAATTGTCGAACCAAGAGATTGGAATGCCCTAAAATCCACTTGATAAAATTGTAACCTAAATGTTCAGGGACTAACATGACAATTTTTATGATTTTTATTTCTGAAACCACACAATAATTAATAAACTAAACAAACCGAACAAAATAAAAATAATTTAACTAAGAAAATAAACTTGAAGTTAACTCACAAAAATTAGAAATAAAACAAAAATCAAGTTTTAAATAGATAATAAACACAATAAAAATTTACACAAATTTATTGTAAAATACAAAGTTCACAATTTTTTTTGCATTTTAAGAATTTATTCAAAATAACTCACAAGTATTTATAAAATAAAAATACACCAAAAAAAATAATTGTATAAACTAAGCTTAAGAAAATATAAAAGAAAATGAAAGGAAACAGCTAAAAAATAAAAATAAAAGATAAAAGATAAAAATAAAAATAAAAACAAAAACAAAAATAAAAATAAAGAACAAATAAAAACTAGGAAGGAGGGCATACAAGTTAATTTGTTATAAAAATTATAATGAAATATCTGATTTGCCCTTATTTTTGACTGAAATGTACCTAAATGGCTTGTGTTTTTAAGTACAGCCACCTAATTGATTATTTTGTAAGTTCAGACCCTATTTGTCCGGTCACGAAATGTCCAGACCATACCAATGATAAAAACCCTATAACTTTTAACTAAGCATCGGTTCGGTTCGGTTCGTTTTTTTTCTTTTCGGTTTATCATAAGCACTAATCGAAAACCGCACCGCAAGATGCATGATTGGAAACTCAAGGTTCAAACTGCCTTTAATGAATAACTTATTTTACCAAAAAATATTCTGCAGCCTCATCTTCTGTTCTTCTTACTTCCTAATTTACTCGATCTTCCCTTCTAATTTGTAGTTTTATCTTTTCTTCTATGAAATTAGGCCCAAAGAACATGATTTAAAACCATAAACTTTCTTCCTAATTTGAACTCTCATATTCTTTTCTATGAATTAGCTATGAATAATGTGATTTAAACCCAAATAAATTAATATTAATCCCAACTAATAAACAGGGTCGGCCTTGAGGTGGCACATCTGCACTAGGCCTCAAATTTCGGGAGGTACCATGTATAGAAGATTAAATGCCTCGGATTTGAGGGATTCATGCCGCATAGAGCTGATGCATGGTTTTGACATCTTCGTGGATTAATGGTACAAACTGTTCCTACATAGACATCCACAATGAGCTGCTCTATGGTTTTGAACTTTCATGGTTGCAGAGCTACTACAGAGGGAGGAAATGGAATCGTCCAACTTTGGATTGCTATGTTGACAATGATACTTACCAACAAAGTTAATTGTTAGGGTAAGGATATCAAAGATTCTTTTCTGCTATCGTCACAAGTTTGGTCACTTATCCAGACTTATTTATTTTCCATTTACATTTTCAGAGAGTGGATAGCTTGATATTTATATATTGTTGTCTTTTATGATGCAGGCAAAATCAATTATATTGTGAATATTCTACATACAGGTAACTCCGTAACTATCTCAATCATATTATTTTCATACCATTTTAAATTATCAACTCTCACTACAACTCTTCTCTCTCTCTTTTATGCAGTTCCTCTGATTCTAGTTGCAGGTGCGCTTTCTCCTTTGTTTCGGTAAGCCTTGAAAATTTTATGTGAAGTGCTTCCAAGTTGTACTCAAGGACTTAGTACTTCCACGAAAACAAATAAGGTTTATGAGCTATGCTCACAAGAAACGTTTTCCACTTATTTGGATTTAGGTGAAACTTTGATGTAGTATGGTCGTTTTAACTCTCTTCTCTCTATAGAGTCCTCATCTAAAGTTTTACCTCGAACCCCTACAGTTCGGCTCAAGTTTCAAGAATCCCACATTACAGAAAGGTGGAAGGAAGAAGAATGGAGATTGCGAGTCCCCGGCCAGAGAAAAGAAAAGATTGAATTAAAATTCAAAAAGTAGCAACCTTTATAAAAACTTACTTGGAGTTCTTTTATTGGATTCTTCTTAGTCTTAAACTTGAAGATAATGCAAGAGCACACATAGGTGCAGCCGGTGGTGCACGACGAGCCTAGGAGATTTGGGTTCTAGGGTTTTGGTGCATAGTAGGATGCTATGCTCAAGGTTTTTTTGGTTGTTGATTCAGGGTTAGGGCCCGTGCTGATAATGTGTTGTAGGATGACGGAAAATAAAGGAGAATAAAATATCTCTTGTATTGATGTATTTCATTGATGAATAGGGTTGATAGAGGAATACAAGATAGGGGACTATATTGATAGAGGAATACAAGATACAATCTTTATTGAATAAGGAATCCTATTCTAAATACAATCCATATTCTAGAAGGATTTATGGTCTATTTGGGAATGCTTTTCGGAGACCCAAAAACGCTTTTGAAATAATAAAAAAAATTAATTATAAATATAAAAAAATTTGAAAAAAATAAAATAAAATGTGTCATATATGAATTTTAGAAGCACTTAGAAGTGGTTTTGAGAAGCATTTGTCAAATGTTTCCTTCAACAAAAGTACTTTTAAGAAATTTGAAAAGCACTTTTAGTACTTTCCTTATTCCAATCTATAATTGATTGTTCCTAGATTGATGAGGCACACACAAATTAGGTTTCCTTCAACAATATATTCAACACTTCATTATAATTTCAAAAATATTACTTTGATCACTGAAGTTTGAAATCGTCTTTTACTTTGGTCACTTTGGTCTTTTTTTTGTTTATAGTGATCAAAGTGTCAAAAATGTCAAACTTGAGTGATCAAAAATAATTTTTTGGTATTAATGTGTTATGTTTTGTTCCTATATATAGCTCGTTTAGGAGCCAAAAGAAGCCGGGAATGAAACTCGCTTAACTAAGCTATTCAAAAAGAATAGAAAAATATTAAAAAACATTGTGTGAAACATCTTTGCCGATGAATAATTCGTCTGAAGAGTTTTTATGTAATTTTTTTGTGTGTGTTTATTGCTGTCTCTATTTATATATGCATCCAATTTGGTTCTTACAACTTGTTTAGGGCTAGAATTCAATGATTTATGATTGCACAGTTCAGAGAGAATCCAATGAGTTTTAAGATTATTTTTTGTCGGGAAAAAATCACTTTTGGTCACTCAGTTTGACATATATTCAACACTTAATTTGGTGACTATAACTTCAAAAATATCACTTTGGTCACTGAAGTTTGAAATCGTCGTTCACTTTGGTCACATTAGTCCTTTTTTTTTTTATGGTTTATAATGATCAAAGTGTCGAATATGTCAAACTTGAGTGACCAAAAACGATTTTTTAGTCTTTTTTTGTTTTATGACTTCACCTATCACTAGCAATAATTTCTTGACCAACTTTGAATTGGAAAATACTGATCTAAGATTTGTTGCTCAACATTCTGAGGTACAAATTGTTTCTGCATCTGAATTCTAGGCATTTATTTCTGCATCGATCATGATAACTGTAAACTGCAAGCTAGGTGCTTTCGTAAATTGATCTCACATATATATGTCATACCTAATTTCTGTATCTATTTATTATTTTACAGGGAAAAGTAGTTGTTAATAGAGGAGAGGGGGCCAAAGGGAGGACCAGGCATTCCTGAGATGTGAACACTAACCAGTGCAATAATGGGTGCAGGTTTAGAGAAGGTCTACTTATTAATAATTTACATTTAGTTTCTGATTATTTTTTAGTCCACTTTAAAACACATTGGTACGTTTTCATCACATGAAGTGTGTTTGGTTGGTAGCTTGCTAGCTTGTATGCCCAACAATGATATAGAGAATTAGAGATGGACACTCGAAGAAAGAACTGGAGTACTGCACCTCCATACAAGGCTAACCATGGAATTTTGTACAAGGTCTATATACATGTTAAAATCTTCCCTGTTATGGCTGTTGTGTTTAAAGAAACATCATATCTTATTTTGTGTTTGCAGTATATCAAGAATGTGCAATCAGCTTCAAATGGATGCGTGACGGATGAGTAGTGGAGATTGAAGAAGCATTTAGTATCAAAAATTGCAGTCAGCTTCAAACATATGTGTAACAGATGAGTAGTGGAGATTGGAGAGGACACTTGGTGTAGAGATGGTTAGTGCGGTTCTTGAGGATATCCATGCGGCTTCTTTTGGGAATAGGCTTTTCACTTTAATTTAACTTTTCTTGTATTCCTTCATCCATTTTCTTCGACTGTAATACAAAACAGAGTTGTTGGGTTAATTAAATTATCCATTGGCTTGCTTAAACATTTGTTTCATCTGCAATATTTTAATGATTATATATCCTCATGGTCTATGGCCAGTTTCCAAACCCACTTGTAGTAATTCTCTTATTTCTTGAGAGCGATCCAGTTGCTGAACTAGATGAACAAGGCCAATTATATATACCATAAGCCATGCAGAAGGAAAAGCAAATAATTAACAAAGATGTTTATATTGTCCTGTAATGGTGTATCCAAATGAGGCGTAGTGACTGTCTTAATTCGATGAGAGAAGTCGGTAGAGATGACTTCTTACTTAATTCCACTTAAGTTGGCTTGACTTTGAGTGTTCAAGTCAGCTTGACTTTGTAGTATGTGGCTTGTATTCGGTCTGTACTAATTAAGAAGAGTGTAGGGGTGACCTGAAGAAGAACAGCCTCACAACTCTACTTCGACATGTATATGTAATTGAGTGCATCTCATGTATGTTCATTGCTTAACCTAGAAGTTTGATTTTACTGCAAGCAGCAAGAGGAAATCAAATTAAGAGGTGAGTCAAATCATATGTTTGATCTTTTCCGTGTTGACCATAAAATTGTAGGAAGTTCAGATCCAATGTTATTTGCTGACCATAAAATTTCTTTGTATCATCTGCATGTGTGGAACTGATGAAGGCATGATCAAAACAAGTCTACCCATCCCAGTAAGATTCATAGACGTCCTTGTAGTTCTTGGTTTATGCTATGTAGCTTGCCACGCAAAGGATCATCACTGTGAGACTTCTTCTTGCGGTGACATCCATAACATAAGTTACCCTTTCCGACTAAATCATGATACACACAAGTGCGGTGACTCAAGGTATAATCTCTTTTGTGAAAGCAATCTCACTGTTTTATACTTGTATTCGGGGAGATACTATGTACGTGCAATCAATTATGAAAACTACACAATCCGAGTGGTGGATGCCAATCTTCGTGAGGGTAACTGCTCTTCCATCCCTCGTTATTCGTTGGCCTCATATAACTTCAGTGATGGGGATCCATATAGAATGTCTCGGGACCGGGATACCTTTCCACTGTCAAAGCCTATAGTTTTCATTACCTGTGAAACCCGGCTAGTGAATTCACCTCTCTATGTGGATACTGCTCCTTGCATTATTGCAACGAGTGGGCATTCTTTTGTTTACATTGGATGCTTAAAAGCCTCGGATTTGAGGGATTCATGCCGCATAGAACTGATGGTTTTGACATCATCGGGGATTGGTACAAACAGTTTGCCGATCATAGACATTATTGACATCCACAATGGGCTGCTCTATGGTTTTGAACTTACATGGTTGCCGACGGCCGAGATCGACGACCCATACCGCTACTATATATCAGGTGCGAAATGGGGTCGTTATACTTTTAATTTTATTGTTTTCAGACCATTTTAAAATATATATCAACTCTAAGTACCACTCTTCTCTCTTTTATGCAGTACATGAAGTATACGGTCGTAGGATTCTACTTGCAGGTGCGCTCTCTCATTTCTTTCCTTAATTTCAGACAATAGCTCTTTCCAATCCATAAAAAGTCATACAATTAAGGTTGAATAATTAATCATCAGCAGTAATTTTAACCTTAAGACAAAATCATTTTTATGATTAGCTTCTATTTCCTTTACAATATGTCTATGGATTGCGACAAAACTTGTATTCGAACGTCCATGTGTGATTTTATTTTTAATATTCAAGTTGAAAAGACGACACTTATCATTGTACGCCGTTATCTAAGATTGCTTACAAAGTCACAAAATCGTTTTTATTATTGAATTAGTTTGTATTTCTTTACAGTATTTGTGTGGATTGCACCAAAAACTATACTCGGAATTCCATGTGTGATCGTGTTTTTAGTCTATAAGTTGAGAAGACGACACTTATCAATGTACGGAGTTATTGAAGAATTCTTACAAAGTCACAACAACCTCATCCCAATAAGATACTCCTACTCCAATATCAAAAAAATGACCAAAGGATTTAAGGATAAATTGGGGGAAGGTGGTTATGGCTCTGTGTATAAAGGAAAGCTTCGAAGCAGTCGCCTTGTTGCCATTAAGATATTGGGAAAGTCCAAAGCTAATGGGCAAGACTTTATCAATGAAGTTGCTACAATTGGAAGAATTCATCATGTAAATGTGGTGCAACTAATTGGCTATTGTGCTGAGGGATCAAAGCGTGCTCTTATATATGAATTCATGTCAAATGGGTCTCTTGATAAACACATATTTCCTAATGAAGAACTCGTTTCCTTAAGGTGCAAGGAAGCGTTTGAAATTTCACTGGGAGTGGCTCATGGTATTGATTATCTGCATCAAGGATGTGAAATGAAAATTTTGCATTTTGATATCAAGCCACACAACATTCTTCTTGATGAGAATTTTGTTCCAAAGGTTTCCGACTTTGGTCTAGCAAGATTATGCCCGTTAGATGATAGCAGTTTAACTTTGACTGCAGCAAGAGGAACCATGGGATATATAGCTCCGGAATTTTTTTACAAGAATATTGGAGGTGTGTCGAACAAAGCTGACATCTATAGTTTTGGGATGTTGTTGATGGAAATCGCAGGGAAAAGAAAGAATTTGAATGCATTTGCTGAAAATTCGAGCCAAATTTACTTTCCTTCGTGGGTGTATGACCAGTTCAGTGAAGGAAAGGACATGGAAATCGAAGATGCCACGGACGAGGAAAAGAAAATAACAAAGAAGATGGTTTTAGTTGCATTGTGGTGTATACAAATGAAGCCCAGTGACCGTCCTAATTCGATGAACCAAGTGGTAGAGATGCTTGAAGGAGAAATTGACTGTATTCCAATGCCTCCAAAGCCTTTCCTATATCCACAAGAGACGCCTGTAAAGGATGATGAAGAATTGAAGATAGTTCGGGAACAACTTTCTCATCATCAATCCCATTGAACGATGAAGCTGCAGGGTCAATTACTTAAATCAAAATGCAAATGAAGTGATGTAGCACCTAGTTAATATTTGTATTTACATCGGAGGCAGATATTTCCTATCGTGGAGTAACTGCATGTTCTTCTGTACTCGATCGAATACACTTCTTGTTCAAGTTAACACTATTCTATGCTTGATCTCTATAGTTTAGATGTCACTTCTAGTCCAGAATTGTAAAAGTTCTGGAGGAATACATTTTAGCTCAGCTGCCCCTAGTTTTCGATAGTCCCCTAGAAAAAGAACAGAAACATCTCAAATTAGTAGAATTATCTAGAGCTATCGCAGTTGGTGTTGGCTTCTTCTTTTCAAAATATTATAGTTTAGGCTTTTCCTGCATAATTTCCCAACTCTGCTTTCTGCATAATGGGATTGCAAGTTTGCAACTGAACTCTCCCTAAATCGTTGAGTGAAATCCTGTTAATTTCCAATACCAATTGAACTCTTAAATGGCTTTCGGCACAAGTGATCGATCTTTTTTGATACAATGAGCGTCTTCTGAGGTCAATGAAATATATTGAGCACTAAGTGCTAAAGCCTAGACATCCCTAAAATGTCTTGCCCACCACCAGCTGTATGACAAGTCATATACTCAATTTGGAATTGTTACATATTCCATGATTACATAACATAATAATAACTATTATTGCGCATTAGGTACATAAGCGTGCATAAATTATATACGGAAAATTATTAGTCTAACTCCGCAATTGCTTCTAGTTGAAGGTTTAAATTTCTTCCAGGTGCAATTGCACTTATTCCTATAGGACCTTGAGAGGCAAAAGGATTTGGAGGCATGGTTAAGCTTTCTCCTCCTTCCAACATCTGAACCACCCCTTTCATAGAAGGACGATCTACGGGGTGCCATTGGATACACCAGAGACCTACAATCGCAAAACTCTTTGCAATTTTAGCATCTCCTTCTTCCCCGACATGGATTCGTAGGTCTTCTCCTTCTTCTAGAAGAGTATAGATCCATTCTGGGTAATAAACTTCATTGGTGTTCTCTGTGGTTGAACCGATGTTCTTTCTCCCTCCTACCATCTCCAGCAGTACCATTCCATAACTATACACATCTGACTTATAGGACACATTTCCAAAGTTCCTGGAGAACACTTCAGGTGCAATGTACCCCATTGTTCCTCTAGCTGTAGTCATTGACACTATGCTTTGATCCTTGGAACACAACTTGGCCAAACCAAAATCAGAAATCTTTGGGGTGAAGTTATGGTCTAGCAAAACATTATGTGGTTTGATATCAAAATGCAGGATTCGTTGATCACATCCTTGGTGCAGATATTCGATTCCTTTGGCTATGCCTAAAGCAATATCTTGCAACTTATCCCAACCAAGGAAAGAATTGTTATTGTCTGCTGATGAAATGAAATCCTGTAGTGAACCGTTAGGTAAGAAGTCATAAACCAAAGCTCGTCTAAATCCATCAGCGCAGAATCCAACCAAGCAAACCACATTGACATGGTGGATATGACCCATTGTTCCCACTTCGTTGACAAACTCTTCCCCATTCCCCTTAGTACTATTGAGGACTTTCACTGCAACAAAACATTCAGAAGAAAGCTTTCCCTCATAGACAGTTCCATAGGCTCCTTGGCCTAATTTGTCCTTGAAGACGTCATTTGTAATCCTCTTAATATCTGCATAAGAATATCTGCTTGGTTTGAGAGCTCTGTAATCATCTAAAAATCTTTCGATTTTTAATTGATTCTCCTTTTCTTTTCTGTCAGAACTATAGACACGATAATCTGCAGCGAGTAGTATGAGTGCAAACGAACCTAGTGTTGAACCTGCAAATTAATACTTTGAGTAAATACTGACAATGTGTTCGAGATATGAAAGAAAGTAAGGAACCTGTTAGAAAACTCACCAGTAGCTACTAACTTTGTTTTTTCACCTGTATAAAAGAAAACAGCAAAATCAGACTATCATGTTAGTCACATTACAACTAACTGACCTCCATTTTTTGTTAAATTTTCTATGCAAGTCATCATGTGCAAATATTAAGTGCTTGGAATAAACTGTCATGTGCATATGCTGATATATATCTCATTCCATGAATATGCAGGGACGTGTGTAATAATCATCATGTGCATTATACAGACTTGGAATCTGGAACAAATATAGCAAAATTGATGTTACCCTTTACCTTCTTTCTTTATGCGAACGCATTCAATTTCAATACTTTTGGTGCCATTGATCTTCAATCCACATTTCTGGCCTTGTGCTTCACATGGTCCACAATTTGGTTCCGACCATTTCAAATAAAGAATTTGAGGAAGATTATACGAATAGTATGGATTATACGAATCGTATGGAACTGAGGAAAGATTATACATCTTTGTACACGACAGTAGGGGCAAGTCCTCAATGCTTTTGGAAGAAGGAACCGAATAAATTTGGTAGCCAGGGCCACTAAAGCAGGGGATTGGATGTACCCCTGAATAATGTGGTATTTCCCTTTCACCTGAAGGACAATTGAATAAGGTAATATCAGTCATTTGGTCTTTTGAGTAGTGGAAGGGAGAGATTGACTTGTTGAGGACTTTCAATAGCTTCTCCAGCAGGCAATTTTCTGGGTCATATAGCTGGATTTTCTGAGTCTTATAGTCTATGCTTTTGATTGGGAGTTTGACTGGGATTGGCAGCTCAAGAATGGGTTGATGCTTTTCATTGCAGGATACAAGAAACCCTGGATACTCACAATGAGGATCTGGGTGGTTCCCTTTGAGGCTAAAAGGGAATTTGATAGCTGGGCCATGATGCCCACACTTGAATTCTTTGCAGGTGTTTTGGGTTTCAGCAAGGACTTTGGAGCAGAAAGCCAGTAAGATGAAGCAAAAGGAAGAGATGATGAGAGTTTGCTGCATTTCTGAGGTAGTAATAATGCGGATTAATGCCCATTGTTTCTTCTGGACACAGAATAAAGTGGTCTGATATATTTGGATGGATTTTCAAATGGTTAAAATAATAATTGGGTGGTATATGTAGACAACTCCCCACAAACTTATCAATGACCATGGGAGAGGAGAAGACTTATGAAGACTTACTAAGGGCAACTCCAACCCATAGGGTACTAAGGTACCAAAAACCTAAAATGGGATGTTTTCAATTTTTGGGCTTCTCCAACCCAAAAAAAAAATAAGACTAGGACTATAATATATGAGACTAGGTCCCAATTTAGACCCTATATGGACCCAAATCGGGGACTTTTCTTAATCCGGTACCAAATTTGGGACGAGCCCATGTGCAAGACGAAATGACAGCCTTAGCCTTGTCGAGCCACTCACCTGAGGGCGACTGAGTTGAATAACCTCGCTAAAGGACAAAACAACGGAATGCTGGAGCTGCAACGCGCCAACGCGCGACTTGGTTTCGATACCTGGCCGACAAGGCTGTCAGCTGCCCCACATGCCCACTTGCGCAGCCCGTTGCTTTGCATGCAACGGTCAAGAGATGGACGGCCCAGATTACTCCCTTTTTGAAATAAACGGCTGAGATTCATTTCCCATGTATTGATTAAAAAACTTATTATTATTAATATATTCTGATCTAACGGCTGAAAAAAAGTGTGTAGATTAATTCAACGGTTCTAATTAATCACACAACACTTTTATCAAAATATATCCACAAAAATATTAAAAAGAATCAAAAAATTATAAAAAAATAATATGGCCGTTGGAACAGTATCAGATAATTTTTCTATAAATATCAGTCAATTCTTCTTATTTTTCCACACCAAACCATTTTCTCAATCTTCCAAAGTTCTTCATTATTCACAAATATTGTTCATCTACATAGTTCTAAATTTTCTTTTGCAGAAAATGTCGCGTAGGCAAGAAGCTTGGGCAAAATCCGAAGATGTTGCTCTATGTATTGCGGTGGTTACGATTGGTGAAGATGGTGCTAAGGGTACTAACCAAGAGAAAAAAAAATTGTGGGAACGTGTTGGTGAGATGTACGAGTCCTCCAAGCCCACCGGAGCCATTGTTAGATCCGGGGGAAGTTGTGAAGCTCGTTGGAAAAAGATTAGTCATGCATGTATGAAATGGCGCCAAGCTCTTAACAAAGCCGCTGCCATCCACAAAAGCAGTGAAAATTGTCTCGACGAGGTTATTTTATTAATTATGTATTAGTTATTAGTATACTTATTATTATTTTTTGGCTCAATACATCTTTAAATATTTAGTACTTTAAATATTAAAATTTAGAGCTATGTATATAAATTAAATTTATTTTTATAATCTAGTTTCAGAACAACTAATATTTTATTTGTTTTTGTTTATAGTTGGTACAAGCTAAATCTATATACTATGATTTAGCGGATCGTAAAGACTTCAAATTTGAGCATTGTTGGGAAATCTTGAAGAATACGGAAAAATTTTCAAACCCGCCACCCATGAATGTAGGAAGCTCACATGTTCCTCCAACTATTGATTTGGACGACGACGCCACACCAACCAATGAGGTCCCAAAAGACATTGCAAGGCATGAACGTCCCCCCGGACAAAAGGCCCAAAAGGCAGCAAAGAAGAAAGGGAGGCTTGATGAGGCAGCTCTCATGCGTGCACAAATGCAAAGATTAGCCGACCAATCGGACCGCGACTACGCATTGAGACAACAACTCATTGAGGATACCAAGGCAGCTGAGAAACGGGCTGATCGAACCAATGAGGAAGCTCATCGCCGCGCTGATGATGCTTACACTATGACAGTGGATCCGACTCAGTTCACCCCAAAAAAGCAGGCGTATTGGGAGAGGAAGCAACAACGGATTTTAAAAAGGGAGAAAGAATTTGATACCGCTTTGCCAAACAATGAAGCACCCGTGGGTGGTGACACCACTGATTTGTCACTCTATGTGCCACTTCAAGACACTAATTTCCTAGATTGATAGGACAAAATCTTCTATGCTTGCTTTGAATTTTAAATTTCATGTTCTATGCTTGCTTTGAATTTTAATTTTCATGTTTTATGCTTGCTTTGAATTTTAATTTTCATGTTTTATGCTTGCTTTGAATTTTAATTTTCTATGTTCAATTATGAAATAAAATATTAGTTAATTTCATCATTTTCGTAATATTTTAAGTTTATGTTGTTGTTAATGGGTGTTCAACCTCTATAAAAAAAATCCTTTATTAAGGGGAAACATTATTGAAAGCATTATTGAAAGCATATTTAGAAATATTATTGACACATTGGTTGATGAAACAATATTATCGGAAATTTAAACAATCATATTCACACATTTGTAGGCAAAACGAATCTTATCGGAAATTTAAACAATGTGTGAAAATCATATTCACACATTAAATAATTAAAACGAATCTTATCAAAAATTTAAACAATCATATTCACGCATTGGTTGCCAAAATTAATCTTATCGAAAATTTAAACAAGTATATATCACACTTTGGGGTGGCAGAAAAAATTCTTATTAGGATATAGATATGAAATCTAAAAATAAGAATAATTTTATTTTTAATTATTTATTATTTAAAAATATTATATATCAATTATAAATTATTATTATATTTTAATTATAGTCTAAAATTACAAAAATGTAATTTGGCACCCCCAAAATGGGACTTTGGGTTGGAGATGATGGAGATGATGGAGGTGCTATAATAGAGAGGGGTGCTATAATGGATTTGGCACCCCAAAAATAGCTCCATGGGTTGGAGTTGCCCTAAGAGAAATTCCGAAGTTGACTGAAATGGTCATTTAGGCTTACCACTTACGGCTTACCAACCTCAATAACTAACAGGCGTTTAAACTGTTGGCCCAGCCTGATTTAATGGATTTTGATTTTTGAACCTATTTTCTTTGGTTCAAGTAGTCAATTTTGCATCACTTTCCTTTTTCCATGTATAAGAGCATCTCCAACAGTATGAAGTGAAATTTGATCTAAAATGGCTAAAAATTGGAGATATAGCTACTTGTTTTAAAATTCTGCTCCAACAAGGCTAGCAATTATAGCTAATTTATAATATTTTATTTTTTCAGAAATTTACACATTGACAATTTAGGAGAGAGAAAGACATAAAAATATTTAGCTATTCATTGTTCACTAGCTAAATATAGCTAGCTTTTTAACAAAAAGTTAAATATAACTTTATTTTGGCTACTCTGTTGGAGTTGAATTTTCTTCAAAATCTAGTTAAATATTGCTAAAAGTTCATTTTAGCTACTCTGTTGGAGATGCTCTAAGGTCCTTTCAATTTTTTTTAGTCCCTTGTGAGAGTAGGGACAGAGAAAAATTCACTTTCTACCTCTTTGTCCTCAGTTTCCCTTATTATTGTAGAAATTCACTTTCTACATTAGTAATGGTGGCTTTAGTCTCTGTTCAACTGGAAGCCTTTGTCCTCCATTTACATAGATATGTCAACTAAACGATCTAAAGCTGTTCATTATAATAATCTAGTTGAGCCTGTTCTTGATTTGTAAAGTTAGTCTAGTCTTTTGATATTGTTCATCTATATATTTCTTGCAGCGTATCGCGGGCTAGTACTATTTGTCATTGGTGAAAACTTGTGTTCTTCTTTGATTGCATACTTCAAACAAGCTTAAGCTCAGTATTGAAAGTAGTAGATCAACAAATCAATATCATTACTGATTATTCTTTTGGTAATGTTCGTGCACAAACATATTTTTCACAGGAAGATGTATACGTACTCGGGGTTCCATTTGTGTTTTTACTTATGATCTATAAATGTCGAAGAAGACATGTTGGGGGAACAATGGGATATATTACTCCGGAGTTGTTCTACAAAAATATTGGGGGTGTTTCATACAAAGCTGATGTGTATAGCTTCGGAATGTTGTTGATGAAAACGGCTAGCAGAAGAAATAATTTCAGTGAGAAAATGGAGTATTCGAGCCAAGGTTACTTCCCTTCATGGGTGTGCAACCAATTTAGCGAGGGAAGAGACTTGGAGATCCATGGGAGATGCTACAGATGAGGAAACAAAAATGACAAAGTATTTGATTAATTATAGTTGCCTTATGGTACATTTGTAGAAGCCAAGGGATCATCCTTCAATGAACAAAGTCATTGAGATGCTCGAAGGGGACACCGAAAGACTACAAATGCCTGAGAAGCCTTTCTAAGCTTACAGAGAAGCCCGAAGGTGTCGTCGTCAAAGAAAATTCGAATGCAACATGTTCTAACAAAGAGCTAACATGCACTCTGTCAGCTAGGTGATGATCAAGCTTCAATCAAAATCTACTTTTGCCATTTAATTATGAATGCTTGTTAGTATTCTTGAAGTGTTGGCATTCCTATACAACTCTGCTTCTATACGTGATATCAGCAAGGTAAGTGAATATGCAAGGTAAGCTGATTTTATTCTATTACTTTCAGTCCTAATTGATTTAGGATCATATATTGTTTTTATTCTAATTGATAATCTTTTTAAATAAAGATATTTCCTTTTAGGAAATCAATTAGGGTTAGAACTTTAAAGGTGAGGGGGAGTCTTTGACTCCTATATAGGCTGCACGGCAAAGGTTTTGCTGTGAGGCTTCTTGAGGCAAAGAGATTAATATTCATCTCGTGTGCCATTGAATATCTATGAGAGCTTGCAAGCATATATTATTATGTTCATTCACTTATACTTGTTTGAATGAATTGTTTCAGTGTTACAACATTCTTTCGCGGCCAGTACAGAATTGGTGTAAACTGAAGATTGAAGAACGTGGTTCAATCATTCAAGGAAGGTGTTCTTGAGGAAGAAGATTCAAGATTGATTCATAGACTAGGAGTGCTAGTTATTGTAATTCATTGCTTGTAAGAGATTTGTCTCAACTTCTTCTAGTGGATTGATCGTTCTTCTGAGCTTGTGCCCCGCAATGTTTTTCCCTCTACCTTGAGGTTTTCACTGCGTCAACACATCGGTGTTCTTTGCTGTTTTCGTTTTTTTTTTTCAGAACACTAGGATTGATAGCATCACTTCAATCCCAGACATAAAAACGCCCATTCTAATATCTACAACGCTAAAATATAATAACAAATTACCCAAAAGGCCATTTTGGGCGGCCTTATGCTTCAAAAAGCCATCATATATTTTTTACCCAAATAAGGCCACCAATATTTACAAAAATACCACCGCATCAATATTTACAAAAATGCCACCGTATTTTTTTTGCTATTATTGACAAAAATGCCACTACATACGAAAACAACAATAAAGCTACTGTCAAAGCACACTAAAGCTACTGTCCAACGACAATAAAGCTATTGTCCAACGACAATAAAGCTACTGTCAAAGCACACTAAATCTACTGTCCAACGACAATAAAGCTACTGTCCAACGACAATAAAGCTACTGTCAAAGCATACTAAAACTAATGTTAAAGAACACTAAAACTACTATCCAAAAATAATAAAGCTACTGTCCAGCGACAATAAAGCTACTGTCCAACGACAATAAAGCTACTGTGCAACGACAATAAAGCTACTGTCCAAAAACAATAAAACGTCAGTGGCATGAATCGTAATTTTGAAAAAAATTAATGTCAGATAGAAAGAGTTAAAGCTACTGAGTGGCCTTATTTGGAAAATAAAGCTATTGTGGCATTTTGAAGAATTTGGTCACCCAAATTGACCTTATGGGTAATTGGCTCAAAATATAAACACCATGGGAGTAACATTAATTGGCAATCAATTACAAGAGACCAAACCAATATATTTTTTTTGTGTGTGTGTGTGTGGGGGGGGGGGGGGATATGAAGAGAAAAAAGAAAAATTCAAAAGGCCAATTAGCAATAACTAACTGAATCAAAGATTAAGATGCACAGTAGGCCTACGAGCACCAGTAGGGTATCGCGAACTTAATTGATATTCTTTAAGCACCTAAATCTGAATATGAGGTGTGAGTATTTAAAAAGTAAAATAAAAATAATACAAAACCAATTACTTTTTCAAGATTGTCAAAATTATAGTATTTGAAATATAAAAAACATTCTCGAATAAACCTTTTGTGAATCGTAATTCGTACCTATAAGCCAACAACTTATTATAGGAGTGAGGTTTTGTCCTTGCTCCTCAGTAGAGACAAACTTTTTTATGTAATTCTTATTTAAGTGTTGCAACCGAGTTGTCAAACAATAAATCAAAAGTATAATAAATCAAAAGAACAATCTATGAATGCGATGTTGACTCATCACTCTTCACAAACACTCCGAGCTATACTATATTTCTTTTTTGTTAGTCATCTTGTTACAAGCTGGACCGTCTATTAAGTATTATTTAATACATGAATACAGTAACAATTAATGAATATTTAATAATTCATGGATGTTCCATATTGATCCGAACTACTATAAAGCCATAGTCCTGGACCATGGAATAATTTATCATAAACCGGAGGCCATTCTCTATTAATTAATTCCATGTATAGAGCCTACCCATCACCTAAATCTGAAACCCCAGACCATTTTATAATAAAACCCCAATAGAGTTTTATTTGCATTATGTAATCTGGAAGCTAATTTTACAGCATTATGTTTCACTAGGATAGTGAAAAAAGCCCATGAGAGGATTCGAGTGATCAAGGGTAGTATTGGCAACATGAAAATACAAAATCAAATTAAAAACATGATTTGATTTTGATTGGAAAATTGGAAAATTGGAATTATTGAAATTGATTGGAAAATTAGAGTCAAGTTGGAATGGTGGATGGCTTTAAGTTGACTAAAAATTCTTGCATGAATCATTCTACTCGGACAAATGCTACAAATGAAAGAGATGAGATATGAAAAAGACTGAGCAAAATTCCATGGCAATTTCTTCTAATTAATTTGACATGCACATTGCATAACTACTTCATCACCACTCGGAAAATAAGATTTGAATTAAGGAATTTCCAACCTACTTGGGTTCTTATCAATGGCTCCCCTGCTACACAGACTCACATAGATCATTGTCGAGAACCCGTCAAGACTATCATGGAATTTTTCCAAACTCCAAACCAAACATTACTCCAACGTACATATATAGAATTTGTTAAAAGAAGTGACACTTGTTAGACTGGAACATAGATAAGGCTCAACCCATGTTTTTTCTTGTAATTGAAGTCTCCGTCAATTTATCAAGTACTACTAGATATATAGGTCCAACCCCACACCCAAAACTCCGGTCGCTGTGATAAAAGACTTAAGAGATCAATCGAGAAATATCTCGACTGTTTCTTCAAATTGATGTCTTCATTGAAATTAAATTGAAAACATAATTTAATTTTGATTGGAAATTTGGAATGATTGAAATCGATGATCATTTAACTTATAAGAGATGCAAACTTGGATAGTAATGGTATCTGCCAGCAAGTAGGCAGACTAGCTAGAAAACTTTAAGTCGACAGAAAATTCATGCATGAATCGATCATTCAACTTAGACAAATGCTACAAAATAGTAGAGGATATGAAAAAGACTGAGCAAATGCTACCCGTAAAGACTTCGTCATAGAATTTGTCCAAACTCGAAACCAAAGATTACTCCAATACAGTTGTTAAAAGAAGTGACACATCATTGTCAATTAAGTAAAGACTTGAACATACATAAAGCTCGAATGCTCGATCCATGCTTTTTCCTATAATTCAAGTCTTCGTCAATTTGTCAAGCAATGATTGTTTTATAACTCATTGTATAATTGGATATTAAATAAATCAAATGGAAAAAAAATGATTGTTATCCCTTATTTTGAGGAAATAAATAAATAAATATTTTGCCACATTCATAATAAGTATACGTACATGACATATTATTTTGAACAGACTTTCTCAGGTATGCAGTTTTAAAATTTGTGGATTTCTAATGTCAACCGTCAGATTAAATAATTTTTCTAATGAATAAAAATAAATTAAGTGTATTTAAATTAACAAAAATAATAAAGAGCCATATGAGGCTCTATATTGCTTGAGAAGTATCAGTTGCTGCACTAAATGAATATGGCCAGTTATATATACCATAAGCCATGGAGGAGAAAAAGCAAATAAAAAAGATGTTTATAGTCCTGTAATGGTGTATCCAAAGGAGGCGTAGTGACTCTCTTAATTTTTTTTTGGGCAACTAGTGACTCTCTTAATTCGTTGAGCAAAGTGGGTGGAGATGCTTGAAAAAGAAATGCCCCCAAAGTTCCTAGCTATATTCAGAAGGGAAGCTAGTGGGTGATGAAGACAATTCAGAAACAACATGGTGATCATCAAGCAAAAGGTGAAGCGTTATTCCATTCGGTGTATATTCATTGGGCATTTGAACCAACCGCCAGTGTTAAAGTTAACACTAAGCCACAAAATGCTTCAGACGACGGGGCAGTTCTGTCGTCTGATGAACTAATTTGCTGTCGTCTACGAGCCTGATATCTGTTAGCACCATCAAACAACAGATATTCTTCGTCGTCTGATATATAATCAAACAACAGAGATTATCTGTCGTCTGATTTGCTATCAAACAACAGACGCTTCCCACAAATTGTCGTCTAATAAAACCCAAGTATTAATATTGTAGGATCATTTGTGGTCTGTAAGCCACTTCAAAGACAGTTATATGTCGTTTGAATGAACTTAGGAAGACATTATTTATTCCATGTCTGTTGTTTATAGCTAATCTCAAAGACATATATATGTTGTGTGATAGTAAAAAGCACTATAGTTTCGAGAAGTATATGTTGTTTGATAGTAAATCAAACGACAGTTTTGAGAAGTATATGTTGTTTGATAGTAAATCAGACGACAGTTTTGAGAAGTATATGTTGTTTATAGCTAATCTCAAAGACATATATATGTCGTGTGATAGTCAAGAGCACTATAGTTTTGAGAAGTATATGTTGTTTGATAGTAAATCAGACGACAGTTTTTAGAAGTATATATTATTTGATAGTCCTATCAACCATAACTTATTTCGTGAAAACTGTCATTTTTAGTTAGTTCAAACAACAGATTTTGAGTTTCATTATGTGATTCCTTATTTCAATAGACAATAGTTATTATCATTCTGATGTTTGTTATGAACCATATATACAACAAAACCCATTTGATCATAATTGCATTAAATTTACCAAAATAAATCCATGTTCCGTCATTACATACACACCACAGTATATCCACAATAAACATCCATAATAAAGTTAAATTGTTCCATGAAATAAAATCCTAACTACTGCCCAATAACCTCTAGTTTTCTTGAAACTTGACAACATGTTTTGCCCACAAAGCTCGGACTTGATCAATGTCCATCTGTGTGTAAACTTTATTAATTCTTCTTTCCCACTGCAATAAAAGCAAGATAATATGTTACTTAATGGTACATGGTACTAGAAACTGGTTCAAAGATTGTTATAAATAAAAAGTAAAACCAAATATAAGTGAACACAAACTCATAAGCTTTCAAAGATTGAATCATACGCATCATGATAATCATTATCACAATCTTTGATAGGAAATGACGAATTAACATCATCAATGATAGTGCATAAGGTTAAAGAATTTCCAGCTGCAAATCCTCAACTTCAAAATTTCATAACTTAATCTACAAAACTCTTTTTTTGGAGATTCCAATTCTGAAATGATCTTTAACATATCTACTAAAACTTTTATAAAGACATTAACTTCAAATAATGGACATAACAGTACTGGTTTTAGTAATTAGGTCGTTGGGTCAGAAACTGTCATATAAGAAAAACAGACAATATTCTGACCAATTTGTATTTAAGGGCTTTGATGACTCTTAGTTACAATTAAACCTATTCTTCTTTCTTACATATCTAACTAGTTGTACCAAACTAAATCTCAATTATTTATGAAACAACATAAAGATCATCACAGGTAGACTAAACAACAATCTATAAGAACCAGATAATGAGGTCTGGAAGAAATAGGTTGAATATTTAGAAAACAGCCAACCTCTTTCCTTTTCATGAAAATGATATATATAGAAGACACATTGAAGTTAGAAAATAGCTTAAGACCCCTTACCTGAAGCAGATGAAATGACTGCAATAATCTACTTAATGTATAGCAAATCTTGAGTGGAGCTTTGGATCTTTATCGACAATGGCTCACTCCGCAAAGCCTGAGGATAAATTGTTAACAGATTGAAGTGAAAACATGTAAAAAAAACCACACACTCACACCCACGCTTACACGAACATACAAATGCACTCACCAAAACAGACATAGGTACTTTCAAATTCCAGGTCCGTATTTGTGAAGTTTTGAATAATTTCCAAGGGAAACAGAGTTTATAATCTCATAAGCATCCTAGATTTCTTGCTGTACCCTATTAGTTTCCTTGTTTTTTGTTTTCACATGATATAAGAGAAACTCAACACATTCTTCTATAAAAATCCTCAAGCATGACAAGAAGACAAACTGATTCAGGAAGGGAGAGGGTGGTCAATTTGATAGATAATTAAGTTACACTTACACTTAAAAGTTTGCTCGACATGTTATGACTTAGAAGCTACTTAGCCCCTGCTGTCGCTAAAGTTTGGATTTTTTTGTTTATGAGGATATTTAAGTAACACTTACACTTAAAATTCTTTATATTGTTATAGAATAACAATAAATTGCCGCAACAAATGAACTTCGTGCATGCTTGGCATCATTAGCAATAGAGGAAACTACTTAGAAGCTACTTAAGGAACATACCAAAGGCCTGAAACAGTCACTTTAGAAGCTACTTAAGGAACAGACTTAATTGATGGAGGAGAGCAGACCATGTGTTTTCAATCTAGATAGGTGATCTGGATGCTTCTAGTACAATACCAGATATTCCCACAGAACTAAAAAAAATCACCAAACAATTCATAACACAGCTAACCACCAAAAATTTTAAAAAATAGAATCCACACCAAACAAAGCAAGGAAAACAAAATTTTAAATTGCTATTATAAGCTAATTAAGTCCAAGTCTCCACACATACGAACCTGATAAAGGCTTTCATATTATTGTAAATAGATATGCCCTCATCAACAGCAGCAACAATTGTGCTAAAATTATCATCGGTAAGAACAAAGCTTCTTTTGCAACCTGTAAAAGATAAGAAATAGAAAGGTTTATGATATGAAAATGGTTAGCCAACACTAGGACAAAAAGACATGGCAATTCAGCTAAAAAGCATGGCGAGCGCACAATTAACTGTCATAACATAATCTTGTTTCCCTGTTAAAATATTAATGATTATCCTGCACAAGACAACAAGATTTTTGCTTGTGCATGATCACAATCATAGCTACCCTGAGCTCAGTTCCCACAACCAGAAATGATATTTAGCAACCAAGCGAACAACTGCAAATAAGTAAGCATTAGCTTTCCAAAATAACGTGAAGAAACTGGTTTCACAAACTGCCAGCTAAAGCTTAACCTATTTAATTCAGTAAATTCCTTAGCAATCCACAACTACATGAATTACAAACCAGGGATACTAATGAGCACAATTGCAACGAAAATGTTCATCTATATCTAATTATGTACACTAAAAAAGCAATGCTCTTTGGAACTCACGTACTTCTATTTCAACCTTCCTCACCACCTCGTAAGCGGTCGACTTTGACAGAAATTCGAAGAAGAAGTTCCAACCTTTCCCAAACGCGCCTACTAAGCTACCAAACATACCAACAAAATTTATCCAGTTCAAATTTCCAACAAATAAACACTAAACACTCATAACCATCACAATCTAAACACACAAAAATTGCAAATAATCTCAACCGAATTAAAACCCTAAAAGCCCAAAACTCTAATTACCTTAATGTGCATTAAAATTGCACAGCCCCAGCTCCAATTGATCCTTATCCACGAAGGACAGAATTCCCACATAGTACTCAGACCCAAACGAGGACGAAACAATGGCATGGTTCTCATCGATGAGCTCCTCCAGATTCCCAACGCTCATAGGCGAACCACGGAGATCGTCGACCTTAGATCTGTCCTCCTTAGCTTTCTCTTCTTGAGGCTTAAGCCGCTCCTGGTTGGTGACGAACTCTTCCTCCATCAGGAGGTAATCTTTGATTCGCTCCAGCTTCAAGTAGCCGGAGCTTGCACTTTGTGAGCGGCGTAATCGTTGGAAGCCTAGCCGCAGCTTCTGGACCCCCAATCTCTTACAGGCCGACGCCTGGGGATTCAGCGGTTAATGGACCTAAGACAGAGGAGATGGGAAATGGAGCTGAAGGCATGGGGGAGGCTAAGTCCCTGCAAATAATGGTGCTCGATGGCTCGACCAGTCAGATCGAGATGGAGAAAGAAGAAAGAGGAGGCTGAGGGAAAGGGTTTCTTCTAATCAAAGGGTAGATTTGTGTTTGTAAAAAGAATAGATAAAGCTTTGCGACGGCAATTGGATGCAGTCGCAGGGTATTAGTGCTTCGCGACTCTTTATTGCAATACCAGAATCAAAGCAAAGGATTTGGTGCCTGATGGTAAATGAGAGAGGGAGATCGTGGCAGAGGAGAGAACAAGAGAGGGAGATTGAGCATGAGACAAGTGCGGAAGAGGGAACAGGAAGGACCGGCAAAGCTAGGTCATTAAATTGGTGGAGGAGGTGTCGGGTTTGAGATTCTAGGGCTTTGGAATTTCAGAGCAAAACGGTGTGAGAGAAGAGGGAAACGAAAATTTAAGTTGAGAGGGAATGATCAGGAGGGAAACAAAAATTCTATTTTCGCCGAGGGAAAACTAAAGTGGACTTCTGTAACCAAAACAAAAAGTGGACTTCATATGTTATGCCAAAGAAAAAAAATTGCACGAGGAGAGAGAAGAATTAAAGCTAGCTTATGAGACAACAATAGTCTGTTGTCTCAAATTAACCCAATTTTTGAAATGAAAATTATAACAGACTATAGCAAATTCAGACAACAGATTTAATTTATATGTCGTCTAAAAAACTCAGACAACAGAAAATGTGTTTTCTGTTGTCTGAGGTGTGTCGTCTGAATCAATTTTTGGCATAGTGTAATTTAAAGTTAATGATTAATGATTTCCTACTTAATTAATTAATACCACGCAAGTCCTCTTGACTTTAAAGTGTACGTGTGGCTTGTATTTGGTCTGTAATTCTGTATTAAGATAGAAGAGTGTAGGGGTCAACTGAAGAAGAACAGCCTCACAATTAACTCTACTTCGATATGTATATATAATTGTGTGCATCTCATGTATTTTCTTTGCTTAACCTAGAAGTTTGATTTTACGGCAAGCAGCGCAGCAAGGGGAAATCAAATTAAGAGGTGAGTCAAATCATAAGTTCGATCTCTTTTCCATGTTGACCATAAAATCGTAAGTACAACTTTGTTTGCTGACCATAAAATTTCGTTGTTTCATGTGTGGAACTAATGAAGGCATGATCACAAGTAGTCTACCCATCCCAGCGCGATTCATAGTCCTTCTAGTTCTTGGTTTATGCTGTGTAGCTTGCCAGGTTAAGGGTCATCACTGTGAGCCTTCTGCCTGCGGCGACATCCATAACATAAGTTACCCTTTCCGACTAAACCATGATCCACACAAGTGCGGTGACTCGAGGTATAACCTCTTTTGTGAGAACAATCTCACTATTTTACACTTGTATTCAGGGAAATATTATGTACGGGCAATCAATTATGAAAACTACACAATCCGAGTGGTGGATGCCAATGTTCGTGAGGGTAACTGCTCTTCCATTCCTCGTTATTCGTTGGCCACATATAACTTCAGTGATGGGGATCCATATAGCATGTTTCTAAAGAGAGCTATTCAGACATCGAGGGAGAGGTTACCCCTGTCAAAGGCTATAATTTTCATTTCTTGTGAAACCCAGCTAGTGAATTCACCTCTCCATGTGGATACTGCTCCTTGCATTGTTGCAGCAAATAGGCATTCTTTTGTGATCTTTGGAAGCTTAAATATCTCAGATTTGAGGGATTCATGCTGCATAGAGCTGATGGTTTTGACATCATCGTGGATTGGTACAAACAGTTCCTACATAGACATCCACAATGGGCTGCTCTATGGTTTTGAACTTTCATGGTTGCAGATCTACGATCGTCGGACATTGGCTCAAATTTTTGATTGCTATGTTGACATTGATACCAACAAAGTTAATTGTGATGGTAAGGATATCACAAGCTGGATCACTTATCCACAGATATTCTTTTTTTTTTCATATCACATTTTCAGAGAGTTGATATTTATATATTGTTGTCTTTTATGATGCAGTCTATGACAGAACTGTGTATCTAGAAGGTGACAACTATCTCAATCTTATTGTTTTCAGAGCATTTTAAATTATCAACTCTCACTGCAACTCTTCTCTCTTTAATTTATGCAGATTACATTACGATGATTGGAATTACAGGTGGCGTTCTCTCCCTTCTTTCCGTGAACCCAAAAATGGTACATGAACTATGGAGAAATGTATTTTTTGGTACCTACAAATTTTTTTTTACCCAAAATGGTACATACAAATTTTGGGTAAATGCATAATAGTTCAGGTACCATTTTAGGTAAAAAAAATTTATAGGTACCAAAAAGTACCTTTAGCAAAAGTCCATGTACCATTTTAGATTTTTACCCATTCCAGAACCTTACAAAATCATTTTTATGATTATTTTTTATTTCCTTTACAATATTTGTATGGATTGGGACAAAACCTGTATTCGAACTTTGTGATTTTATTTTTAGGAAAATTATCACAAATGGTACATGAACTTTATCTCTATTATATGGATAGTACCTGAACTTCACTTTTGATTACAACTATTACCCAAACCTTTTGTTTTCATCTTAATTGGTACATATCGTCACATTTCGCCAATCTTCCATTAAAAATTCTAAAAAAATTGAAAAAAATATCCCATCTTCTTCTTGCCTTCTTCTCCGATTTCTACTTCTTTCTCCAGGAACGACTATCATCTCTCCCTCATTTTGTTTCTCTCTCTCTGCTCACACAAGCGCACCAAAAGTTCGGATACTAGTTTTGATCAAAAGTAAAGTTCAGGTACTATCCATATAATGCAGGGAAAGTTCAAGTACTATTTATGATAATTTTAATTATTTTAATATTAAAGCTGAAAAGACGGCAGTTAATCACTAATCAATGTATGACGTTATCGATCTAAGATTTCTTATAGAGTCACAAAATCGTTTTTATTATTGAATTAGTTTGTATTTCCTTACAGTCCTTGCGTGTATAGCACAAAAAATGCTCGGAATTCCATGTGCGATCGTGTATTTAGCCTATCAGTTGAGGAGACGACACTTTTCAATGTACGGAGTTATTGAAGAATTCTTACAAAGTCAAAACAACCTCATGCCAATAAGGTACTCCTACTCCAATATCAAAAAAATAACTAAAGGATTTAAGGATAAATTGGGGGAAGGAGGTTATGGCTCTGTGTATAAAGGAAAGCTTCGAAGTGGTCGCCTTGTTGCCATTAAGTTGTTGGGAAAATCCAAAGCTAATGGGCAAGACTTTATCAATGAAGTTGCTACAATTGGAAGAATTCATCATGTAAATGTGGTGCAACTAATTGGCTATTGTTCTGAGGGATCAAAGTGTGCTCTTATATATGAATTCATGTCAAATGGGTCTCTTGATAAACACATATTTCCTAAAGAAAGACTCATGTCCTTAAGGTGTAAGGAAGCATTTGAAATTTCAGTCGGAGTGGCTCGTGGTATTGATTATCTACATCAAGGATGTGAAATGAAAATTTTGCATTTTGATATCAAGCCACACAACATTCTTCTTGATGAGAATTTCATTCCAAAGATTTCAGACTTCGGTCTAGCAAGATTATGCTCGTTGGATGATAACAGTTTAACTTTGACTGCAGCAAGAGGAACCATGGGATACATAGCTCCGGAATTGTTTTACAAGAATATTGGAGGTGTGTCGAACAAAGCTGACATCTATAGTTTTGGAATGTTGTTGATGGAAATTGCCGGGAAAAGAAAGAATTTGAATGAATTTGCAGCAAATTCGAGCCAAATTTACTTTCCCTCGTGGGTGTATGACCAATTCAGTGAAGGAAAGGACATGGAAATCAAAGATGCCACAGACGAGGAAAAGAAAATAACCAAGAAGATGCTTAAGGTTGCCTTGTGGTGTATACAAATGAAGCCTAGTGACCGTCCTAATTCGATGAAGCAAGTGATAAAGATGCTTGAAAGAGAAATTGAATGTATTCCAATGCCTCCACAGCCTTTCATATATCCATAAGAGACGCCGGTAGTGGATGATCGTGAAGATAGTTCAGAAACAAGTTTCTCATCATCAATACAATTGAAAGATGAAGCTGCAGAATCAATTACTTTATATCAATAAAATGCAAATGAAGTGATGTAGCACCAGTACGTTAATATTTGTATTTACACATTTGTATTTCCTTTCGTGGAGTAATTGTTCTTCCGTACGTACTTGGCGATCGAATACAGTTCTTGTCTGAACATTATTCTATGCTCGTTCTCTTCAGTTTTTCTTGTCTGAACTCTGAAGCTCTACTGCAGATGTGCACTTTTCTGGGATTTCCTCTTTTAAGCATAACTTTCATAAGTTTGAGTACGATTGTGAAAAAATAACAGAATCTTATGAAATATTCTCTGAAAAGAAACATATGGTATTGGTATTAGAAGAAATTATTGTATGGTCCCGGATTATACCTTTATGGTGATCCGGACTAATAAACATCCATCATTTAATATTTAATATGTTTTTCAATGGCTCATGAATTCTTATTTTATTCATACCGACCAATCAGATGGCCATGAGAGCACCATAAAGGTATGCTCCCAGACCACCTAATAATTCCTCTGGTATTAGTCACTTATCAATTAGGTAACCAATAATTGAGCCAAAATTTTTAGGTCGCGTGTTAAGTAAACAATGAAGACGGCTAAGTCCACAATGTTGCTCACCCTTTATGTAGAATTGAGAAAGCTACCGTAAGTGTTTTTAAGTGGTCATTCTCGATCTATCGATGTACGGGAGTTATTGAAGAATTCTTACAGTCACAACAACCTCATGCCAATAAGGTACCCCTACTCCTAGAGACAGAGGATAATTGGGGGCTACATGGGCTGTAGCCCATGCAGCTTTTTCTTTCTTCTTTAGTTATGTAGTCTAAATTAGCCTAGCTATATGATAGGAGCACAAAGTGTGACGTTTTTAATGTGTTTTCCCTACTATTTGGCTATGATTTAATTGTAACTTTGTTATTTTAGCTTAGTTTCCATATTTGAGTCCCTAAATGATGTGTGAATGTGAACATGTGCGAAAATGGAATTTTTAGGAAAGTTTCATGTTTTGACTTTCCTGATTGTATTAGGAAACTTTCCTAATTTGAATTCTTTCGTGACTCCGACAGGAATCTTAAAGGGAGTAGGAATCCTAATGCAACTAGGATTACTATTTCAGCTCGGAACGTTTGGAAAATCGGACCTCAGAAATTTACGAAGTCTAATGGGCTTTTTCGAGACCCATTAAGAGGTGGGCTCCCGTGAGCCCAAGATGAAGGCCCAATTCCAAGAAGGAAGACCCAAGTCCACAAAGCATGAAGGAAAGGTCCAAGCCCATTTTCGGACAATCTGCCTGTGCAGATCTGTCAACTTTGGAAGCGCATATCTCCCATTTGCACCGTTGGATCGGGCTGTATTTTTGGCACACACTGTATGTGTGTGTTAGGTATTCTGGGATAAAATTTCAGAATCATCCAACCGTTGAAACATGCAAGATTCCGTTCTAAGTGGGCATAGCTCAGTGTTGTCTGCTTTTTAATTCTTTCATTTTCTTTTATTCTCATTGCTCCACTCACCACCATATTGTCATCCATCTCACCACACCATGTTTGTTTCTTTCTTCCCACAGCCTTAGTGTTTGATTTCTTTTATTTAAATAAATGGTTAATTGCAATATTACTACATTTCCACAATTTCACTCACCATTTCTTTATCTCCCACTTAAATTCCACTTCTCTTCCCTTTCTTTCTTTATTTCTTTCGTTGTCTTCTTCTTCCTCTCCATTCTCCTTTAAATTTATGCCTCTTTGTTGCTTGTTTATCTTTTGTATTAGTTAACACAACATGAATTATGTATTTTTCAGCCTTTGTTTATGAGTTTATTTAATTGTTGGATCCTAATTAATTAGTTCTTCTAGTAGCTTATGTGACTCCGTTTATTTGATTCTATTTTAGTAGAGAACTTTTATATGTTTTTGTTTTAAGGTTGCAAACTTAAGATGATTGCATATAATTGGTGCTAGAATTAGGGTTTTGATTCTAATTCACAAGTACGAAAGGATTTGGAAAGAGGTCGGAAACAAATAAAAAGGATCACAGATAGATGCGCGGTCCCACTAGGTCGTGCACTTTAATTAACAACTCTTCTTTTATGCGTTGGACATGTTTTGATTAGCTACCTTTGCATGTTTGATTGATTAATCTAGGTGCGGTCGCTTAGGTTAATTTTCATGAAAGTGGTTTTATTTGGAGAATGATAATTGGCAGTCCAGCATTCCACATATGTTAATTTCGGTTTCATGGCTAGGGAACTTGGTTAATTTTCGGTCCAATAATTGGTAAACTTGTATACTTGTGGCTGAACTTTATATTCTTTATGTTTCATCCCATCTTATTTAATTTATTCTTTGTAATTTAATTAATTTATTTCATTCAATTTATCTCTTAAACCCCCTTTTACTTTGTACATATGTATATATTCTTTATACTTGTTAATAATAATTCTTTATTTTATTTAATTCTTTGTGACATTTTTTGTTAGGTACACCCTTTGATCTCCGTTGTGAATGATACCCTACTATGCATTATACTACTACCGATAGGGTTTTTTTTTTAAATTGATGCTCTTTTGATCGTATCACTATATCTCTATAGCCCATCCAATCATCAAAGACCTCGTGTTAAGCAGAATAAAAACTACATTGGGTATTGTATAGTGCTGGACATAGTTAGTAGTATACGGTACGAGAATTAAATGCCAAAAATACGTACGTGTATAATTCAGGAACTTTTAGTGAAAAATACTTTTAAAAATTCGGTCATAAAATACGGAAACGGCAAATTATAAAATTCGATACATACGTGTTTAAAACAGAATGTAATGAAAAATACGGACACACATATATTAATATATGTCAATTATAATACTTATATATAATAAATATGACTTTTAAAACATAATTTTATTTAAGATCAAATAATTTAATAATACGGAAACATAATTTTCCCTCTCTTTCTTATCTCCCTCTCTTTCTCATTGTTCAAAAAAATCTCCCTCTCTTTCTCTCACCCACACTCCTCTTTTTTTATTCTTTTTTTTATTTTATTCTTCCTTTTCTCTCACCCACGGTGATCCTCTTTTTTTTTTTTTTCTTCTTCTTCTTCTTCTTCATCTTAATTTCTCCTCTCTCTCTCTCTCTCTCTCTCTCTCTCTCTCTCTCTCTCTCTCTCTCTCTCTCTCACCTACCCACCACGTGCTCCTCTTATTTTTTATCTTATTCTTCTTCTTTTCTTCAGCCGTTTTTTTCTTCCTCTTTTTCTCACCCAAAAAAATCCGCCGTTTTTTTCAGCCGAATAATTTGGCCAAGTTCAAAAAAACGCGAATTTTTCCGAATCTTTGAGTTTAATACGGAAAACGGACGTTTTTTTGAAAAAAACGTTAGTACGCGAATAATTCGCGAATTATTCGCGAATTTACTAACTAGGGTGCTGGAGATGGGAAATGTGGTATGTACGTCCCACTTGGAGCAGTTTTTTTCTTTAATTACATGGGTTGCACGTCCCACTTGGAGCTATATAGAGCATCTCCAACAGGTTCTCTAAAAAATCTTTATTATAGGGATTCAAAAGTTAAAATCTCTATAATTTTTCTTCCGTAGTTCCAACAGTTTCTTTATCATATTCTCTATAATTTATTATTTACAATTAAATATGGTATTATTTGTAAATTTAAAAAGTATAATCAAATAATTAATGATGAAAATTAATATATTTGGAAAGAGGAAAGAGAAGAGGGTAAAAATTTCCAAAAAGATGTTTCTCTATAATTTTAGAGTTTGCTGTAAATATAGGGATTTTTATTTTCTCTCTCATCACTATCTCTAAAATAGAGATAGGTATAGGAAAGCTGTTGGAGTAAAAAAAAATATTTTCCTTAAACTAGAGAAAAAACAAATTATAGAGAAATTGTTGGAGATGCTCTTAACTCCCCTAAAAAAAATCCTATTTTCTAGTCCTATGCCAACTATTAAAGACTCATTACATTCATAAAAATTACGAAAATTTTTCAGAAATGGTTTTAAAAAAAAGCACCAAAAATTTAAAGAGAAAATCTAAATTCCTGAAATGTTACATAAAAAAAGAATAATTATAGCACTTTAAAAAAAATATTGTAAAGCAAAATTTAGCCCAAGGTATTTTTGATTCCTGGCTTCGTCTTTGCCTACTCCAATATCAAGAAAATGTCCAAAGGATTCATAAACTTCTTGGCCGTTAGATAGATGGATGCTGGAGATGATTGTTGGCTTGAATTTTCTTTTGTTTTTCTCCTGGGACAACATGATGACTCCAGTAATGATCTAGATATTTGAACTTTTGTAAAAGACTATGATCTATTTTGAACTTCTGATCAGTGTAAGGCTATTGTCTATTTTGAACTTTATACTATGGTTTTGACGGGATATGGATGATGTTTTGAATCAGGTTTTATGATTTGCTAACCATTTAATCATGGTTAGATTATGCAGCTAACCTTTGTCTTGACAATGCTCTTACCGGTTACTGAAGATAAAGATTTTTGCTGTTAAACTTTAAGATGATATTCAAGTTCTCATAAGGTTCATCCTTATAGGTCGAACCCTATGGTCATGTTTAAAAACGGGTTGGTGACCATTAAGGTCAAATACCCTATAGATTTGCCAAATAAATCATACAAATATTAATTTTGCCCAATAACTCCATTTAATGAAAAACAGGGACCAAGTTGACGATTTTATACAATTGTTTTTCTAATATTTACCAAATGCCACTGGCATTTGAAAACCAAAACCACGATCAATACGCAGAGCCATCTTCGTCCTCATACCTCTCTCTCTCTCTCTCTCTCTCTCTCTCTCTCTCTCTCTCTCTCTCTCTCTCTCTCTCTCTCTCCCCAATCCGCAAATAGTTAGCCTTGAGCTGAACACGAAACTGAATCTCCTCATCCATTCCTCCATCCAGAAAGAGATCGGTTCTTCAAGCGCTACGCAGAGGTCGACGTTCGGGATGGGATTCAAGGCTTGTCAATTGATGAGAAGTCGACTGCGGAAGAGGAATTGAGCCATCATAGTCCTTGTTATCGTGAAAGAAGACGCTGAGATCGTTGATGTGGAGAGGTTTTCACGGCCGGAGATTAGATTTGTGAGGTTGAACAGGTATGAAGGTTCCGGTAAGTCATTAATTGAATTAGGCTTCACGTTTAGACTGCAATTTAGGCTGCAATTGCATTAGCTTTTATTCATTTTAGTGGGCAAAGACATTAATTTGATTTATCACATTTAGACTGTATATCTAAGCAATGCACATGACCTGTTTGTGAAAATGCCAGAATGAGATATGTGATGATACTACCTGTAAATTAATTGCCCCTTCTAATGAAGTGGTGATGGGGGGAGAGATATTAACTTGATTGAGCACATTTAGGCTATGAATTTAAGCAATGCACATGACCTATTTGTGAAAATGCCAAAATGAGATATGTGATTATTCTTTATGTAAATTAGTTATTGATGATTGTGTGTCATGATGGCGAATGCCAGAAAAAGATGTCATTTCATGGAGGGATGAAAGAGGAGGTGCCATTTGAACTAGAGGTGTACAACCAGGGAATAGCTCTACCATAAATGGCAGGAGTCTGGTGACTGCCCTTACAAATATCACTGCCAATTCGCTCATGGCATTGAGGAGTTGCACCCAGTTTTGTGACTGTTTTTTATTGTTCGACAGTAAACTACTATATAGTATTACTGTTAGACAATAATGAAGTTTATTGTTTGGTTTGTTTGATAATTTAATTTGGCACAATAATGAATGACATTTCTATATTTTCAATTTACAGTTCTCACAAGAAAGACGGCGCCAAGAAGAAAGAGAAAGCAATTGGAATCACAAAAAAAATGGATCTATTACAATTCAAGAAGGGCAATAAGATGATGTTATTGTCTTCTTGATGATGATGTTTTGTTGTTAGGGAAAGTGTTAGTCGTAGAAAATGAATGGTTTGTCTGAAAGTAATTTTAATGGTAGATTTTAGTTTATTATGCATCAAAGAGATAATGCTACTAATTCAGTATTGTATTTTAGATTATGTGAATGACTAAAATACATATTTTATTATAGATTATGTGTATGGTTTATCATCTCAGATTATGTGTACAATTATTTAGTGCGACAATAACTGGTTTATTAAGTGTGAAGTGCAAGAGTACGGTGCTACTACAACTACGAAGTTATTGTCAGACAATAACTTTTTATTGTGTGATAATATACTGGTTTATTAAGTGTGAAGTGTAAAGAGTAAAGAGTGCAAATGTGCTATTAATTAAAAAGTGTGAATTTATTGCATGCCAGACAATAAACTGGTTTATTAAGTGTGAAGTCTAAAGAGTGTAAGAATATTATTGAAAGTGTGAAGTTATTGTACGTAAGACGATAAATTTTTAGTGTTAGACAATAGCCTTTTTTGCCAGACAATCGTAGTAAAACAAAACAACTGAATGTTCATATAGAAATAAAAATTTACTGTCACTCAATAAAAATTTATTATCACTTTATAAAAAGTTACTGTCGGACAATAAAATAAATATTCAATCAACTTGTCGTCACCATAAATCTGAACATAAATATGAATATTTAGAAACTGTAAATCCAATTACAAAATCTGGAAATGACAACCTAGTAGACCCCTTTCTTTCCATGTTCTCGGTGTCACCATTAAATTAACTTAGGCACCTTGCCTTAAAACAATTACAGGTAAAGCATAGCCCTAATTAGTTTAAGCCTCACAAGCAAGTTTCTGCAACAAATTGTCACCAATTTTCCCATTAATTGCAAATTTCACAATCTGATCTCCAAGTTGTAAACCATCCTCTGCTGCAGGTAATGCATTAGTTATCTCATCAACCAATGCAAAGGATACACTTACAATCACATCCATAACATTCGAACAATCTTTATGGACATTGGTTGAGGATGCAGATTCACCAACATTGACAATTGAAGCACTTTGACCATCTGGTAATAATAAGAAAGACCACAAATAACCATATGAACACTTAGGTGCAAAACCAGCAACTACTACATACTACTTCTGCAAGATACTAATTACATGGACAACAAGCAGTACACAAATTAAACCACTATGAAATTAAGTCACGTACTCTCCATTATTAAAGAAAAATAGTAAAAACACATCACAACTAGAAGGTAGCTGTGTAAAGCTCCAAAATAAACACTTAATTTGTATCAACTTTCAACATTCAAGCAAATAATCTTTGGTAAACAAAATTGAAGCACCAATTTTTAGTAATCTACACCTAAACGATACCGTCAGAGGCCAAATTGACAAGCTAACGCCGAGTCGAGTCCTCGCCAAGCGACCAACACCGTCAGTTGCCGATAACAATCCATGCTCATCTCCTTCTTCTACCTCTCGACCTCTCCTGATCGAATCCCTATCCTCCAGCGTCGGCGTGAGGACACGAACACGTCCTTCAACTTGTAGCGAACCCAAGCCTCTTTGATCTTCTCCATCTTCTCCGATGGATCATTTTCCTGATTCTTTCTCTCTCTCTCTCTCTCTCTCTCTCTCTCTCTCTCTCTCTCTCCTCTGTTTCTTTATTCCAGATTTATAATGCACAAGGGTAAAATTGTCAATGAATTATGCTTGGGCTATTACACCCATACGTTATTGGGAATTATTCTAACCTATTGGGCAATTTATAAGCCTTGTTGGTAAAAATAATTTGGGCCAAGTCTAATTGGGAAGATTTGTAGTAAAACTAACCTAATTGTTAATTTTCCTGTTTAAAAACCATGAATTGGTATCGAGGTCCAAATTGGTATAAAGTCTAACCAATATGAATGTTTAATATCTAAACCATTCCTCTGTGCAAGTGTAACAGTAGGGCTAATTTACATGATCTGTTTCAAGTTGACACTCCTTATATTTACACCGGGTTTTTATTTTGGAGAGTGAAATTGGCACTCCTCAATTTATATTCTACACTCCCACTCACTCTTTACATTATTTTGCCTTTGAGTTTCCAAGTTTGCCCTTGATCCCTTGCAATATGCAACTCGTCTGCTCTCCCACCAGCAACCTCCTCTCCTCACTCAACCAATTCATCAAGGCTTTAATAAA
Source organism: Rubus idaeus (assembly GCA_030142095.1). Lineage (NCBI taxonomy): Eukaryota > Viridiplantae > Streptophyta > Magnoliopsida > Rosales > Rosaceae > Rubus > Rubus idaeus. The sequence goes on from CM057971.1 coordinate 11,399,314, forward strand.
AAAGAACCCAGATACTCAAAGGTTAGCAGATTTCATAATCAACATTTTGCCCTTAAAAGACAACAACCTTGCTACTCCCCAATTACAAAGCCACAGATCCAAGAGAGAACCAACCGGACTGCAATCAACAGACCTTCATCGGATTAAAGAGCGGGCCAGCTTATCATAAGTCTGTAGAGCGTTCTCCCTTCATGGTGAAGTGAGATGAAGTAGAGCTTCCCGTTCTTGGTGATGGGTCATTCATGGATGGGTGACCCATGCCCAGTTCTCTCGGAGAAGAAGATTTGTGACTGTCAAATGGGGTTTTTCGGTTCAGGAGAATTTATCCAGATTTGAGGTGCTTTTTCTTTTGTTTTTTTTTTTATCAATTGACATATGGGGAAGGCTTTTGATAAAAAAAAAAGAAAAAAAAGAAAAAAAAGGCGTCCATGGCAGCCCAAACAAGGAGGTGATTGAGGCTGCACATGTCGCACTGGATTTTGGGGGTGTGAGGGCATTGGTTATGATGGAGTGGAGGCAAAGTTTGGATTTGTACGTTGCTGGTTATGATGTCCAGTTTGGCTTTGTTGCTTTTTATTCTTCTTTTTTGCGCAAGGGAATTGATTGTTGGCTTGTTGCTATTGTTGATTACAGCCTTAATGAATTGGTGAATGAGGAGGTTGCTGCTGCAGACGAGTTGCATGTTGTAAGGGATCAAGGGCAAACTTGGAAACTCAAAGACAAAATAATGTAAAAGAGTGAGTGGAAGTGTAGAATGTAAATTTGGGAGTGCCAATTTCACTCTCCTTGATTTTAAGTTATGCATAACTAACAAAATTTCAGTAACATTATTTTCACTTGAAATCAAATTTATCTTGGACAAAGGCAGATAACAAATTATTCTACTTTTTAATTTCTATGCTGTTATTTTTATTTTTAAATACAAGGGTATTATTAAAACATTATTATACTTTTGTTTTCCTTTCCTACACTAACCAAACATTGGAAAGGAAATCAAATGGTATTTCCTGAATGATTTCACTGTTTTACCAAACACAAGAAAAAATTCTTGACATGAATGTTAATTTCTCATTCCCATGAAAAAAAACAAGGGAATTGACTTCTCTTTCGTGAACCAATCGAGGCTTTATGGATAAATTGTTGGAAAGAGGTTATGGCTCTATGTATAAAGGAAAGCTACGAAGGGGTCATGGGCAAGATTTCATCAATGAAGTTGCTATGTACTATTGGACGGATTTATCATTTAAATGTACGTGGTGTAACTAATTGGCTATTGTGCTGATCGGTCAAAGCATGCTCTATTAATATACAAGTTCATGTCAATTGGATCTATTTATAATTAAGCAAATATATATTTCCTAAAGAAGTTCTTATCTCCTTGAGTTGCAAGGAAGCATTTGAAATTTCATTGGGAGTGGCTGCTGGAGTTACCTATCTACATCAAGGATATGGCATGCAAATTTTGCATTTTGATATCAAACCAGTAAGCCAGACAACATTCTTCTTGGCGCAATTCCTTGGTTCCTTGGGTTAAAAGTCCAAGCCCTAATTTCTCATGGCTTCATCAACTTTGTTTCTGCCGTTTCCCAACTGCCCGGTAGTGTCGTACGCGGGTACCTGAAAGCACAATATTGGTCAGGGGAGGTCGGCGTGTACCGATCGAAGGCCCTCCGATACTCAAGTTAGTACCGGTAGGTTCTAAGAGCAGTATACTTGGAATTCGGAGAGAACGTACCTGAATAAGGAGTGAAGACTCCTTATATATGAGGTGAGGTCGGAGACAAGCTTCCCTGGCGTGGGGGACATCCAGGAATATTCCCTGGTCCACTAGCTCGATGTGCGCATCGAGGGATGGCGGCGCCTAGTGCAGCATGGGTATGCAACTTAGTGCGATCTGTGAGGTAGTGGACAAGCACGTGTGCCAGGTGGCCGTGTTGGTACCTGTGGGGTTGGCCACTCTCGGTACCTGGTCAGGAGACGTCCATGTGCAGCCAGGGGGAAAGCTTGTTGTCGGTACACCCGGCCTGGTCTTACCGGTACCGCTGCGGTACTGCCATGGCTTCGACTGCGGCCTGGGGCGTTGCTGAGGTTATGTGCTTGGTAGGGTATCCCTACCGAGTCAGCAGACCGATTCTGTGCAATGGGGATCGGAGGCAGGTTGTTCCCGGTGATGGTGAGCTACTTCGGGCCCTGCATGGGGGCTATCCCGGTACAGATATGAAATGGTAGCAACAAACTCCAAAATGCCTTCTCTTTATTTACCACCATAATGACAATAAACATATTTATTTTCTTGTTTATGTTGACGACTTAATTGTTACAGGCAACAATGCATCATTTGTCTCTCAATTTATTGGGGCACTCTCTAGTCGGTTTTCTATCATAGACTGGGGCTCTCTTCATTATTTCTTGGAGTTGAGGTCATTCCCACTTCCAGTTCCTCTCTCAACACAAGTACATAAGAGATCTCCTTGATCACACCAAAATGCATGGTGCTAAAGAAATCTCTACTCCAATAACCACCTCTGAGCCCCTCCATATACTTGATGCATGGCTCTAATACCACTGAATATCGGAGTGTACGTCAATGGCGCCCTTCAATATCTCCCCTTCACACACCCCGGACATTGTCTTTGCCGTCAACAAACTCTCACAACTCATGCATTGAACAACCACCAAGTGTCTTCTTCATTACCTAAAAGCTAGCTAGGCACTCTCTTCCAACAGATGTTTTGCTCCCGTTCAGCTTCAAGCTTTCTTGGATATGCTGATTGGGCTGACAACTGACATGATCGGACCTCCACTTCTATGCATGTTGTTTATCGGAGCTCGTGCAAGTAGCGGTGTTGACCATCTTCCATTGAGGCAAATCTAGTACCGTGCTATTACTACAAATATTAAGCCAAAACCTCCTAAATCTAACAAACATAAAAAACAACACTAGCGAACACAAAATTGAGGCAGACTCAAAATGTCATTATAACAATGCGAAAATAAAATAAAATTGTCTACCCAAAAAATAAAATGTCATTGACACAGGTACAAAGTGTGGAATACGATACGTGGATACGGCAAAATTTTAAAAATGAAGATACGATACATCTAAGATACGACAATTAAAATCATATATATTATATAAATAATTAAATATATATATAATTTTAATAAATAAGTTAATACAAATTACAAATAGGCAAAATGTCACTTTTAGTCACTCAACTTTGGGCTTTTAGACACTTTCATCACTGAAGTTTTCAAAATGTCACTTTGGTCACTTAAGTTTGAGACCGTACGTCACTTTCATCACTGCCGTCTATTACACCCGTTAAATAATTGTTTCTATGTCATTCCAAGTCATTACTTCAGTAATGAAAGTGACATACGATCTAAAACTTGAATTACCAAAGTGACATTTTGAAAACATCAGTGATGAAAGTGACATATGGTCTCAAACTTCAGTGATCAAAGAGACATTTTGAAAACTTCAATGATGAAAGTGTCTAAAACACCAAAGTTGAGTGACCAAAAGTGACATTTTCCCTTACAAATATATTTCATTTTTGTTTGATGAAAATTACTAAACTGTACTCCCTTTGTCATCCTTAGCTTTGTTGTCCCCTTACGTCCCTACTTTGTTATCTCTCTTAATATTATAACAAACTTCTTTATCTCTCCTCCAGTAACTTTCACTTCTTTATCTCTCCTCCCGTAACTTTCACTTCTTTATCTCTCCTCCTGTAACTTTCACATGCTCTCTCTCTCTCTCTCTCTCTCTCTCTCTCTCTCTCTCTCTCTCTCTCTCTCTCTCTCTCTCTCTCTCTCTCTCTCTCTCTCTCTCTCTCTCTCTCTCTCTCTCTCTTCTTTGTTTTTGTTTATGAGCTAATAACAAACTAGAAACCACAATTCCACAAACAAACCCAGAAACTTACACCCAAAAGACCTTACTTGCAGCAAACAAACTACTTCTTTTGTTCCATTGAGCAGCCCGAGCCCCAGAGCCCCAGACCTCCGTCGCTCACTCTTTGCCGCTGCCAACATCAGTTCCAGCTTCAATCTGTCCAGTTCTCCATCTCCCTTTGGTTTCCAGCACAATCAGGTCCGGCGTCGTTCTCTCTCTAATTGTCCTGTTCTAAGCTGTACCAATTCACCGCTCCAGCCCCCGCATATCCAATTCAATTATTAAACAACGTATATATCCAAAATAAGTTCGTTGCGTATCAAAGCCGTTTTCAGCGAAATACGTGTATCAGACCATATCCACTACATATCGTACCCGTATCATGTACCGATAAGAGATAATGCCCTTAAATGGCGTACCAGTGCTTCATAGCTTATCCAACCATACCAATTCATTTAAAAATGTACCACACTGCCATGATTTGTCAAATTAAGCATCAGAAACCTTATTTCCCTCTCGGATTCAAATTGAATTCAAGAATCCCTTAATTCAAGCCTGCTGTAAATATTACATTTTATCTTTCCTAATATCACTCTTATTTCTTGTATATAAACTCAACACAATTATAGTGAAATATACAACAATTATTTCCACTTAACTAATTTCATTTTACTTTTTTAAAATTAGTTGTGTTCCTACACTTTTAATTTGATGACATTATATTCTTCTATTTAATATCATGCATAGCCAACCGTTAACTTGTCTCTTAATTTTTTCTATTAATTGATGGCTATTTACGATTATATCATAAGGAAAGCAATTCATAATTATGAAGAATAAAAAGCCTATGAATTTGCTAATTACATCAAATCGTAACTAAAACTCAATCTGACGCATATATAGTAGCCAAATCGTATATAGTCATCTCGAAACTTGTACACCTCAGTTAAGTTATAATAAAAAAAAAGGAAAAAATCACCTTTAGTCCTTGAACTATGATTCATTCGACACTTTCATCCCTGAGTTTGAAATATATCACTTTAGTCCCTGAACTTTAATATTCTATATCACTTTCGTCCATGCCGATGGTTTTCATCGAATACACCTCTGATTCCGGCCAAATCGGAGGACAACACCTATTGGGCTTTGAAGCCCTCCTTGAGGCGAGTTCAATGCCACCTACCTCGCCTCAAACCGTAGCCGGACGGCGGAGAATTTTACGATTAAAGTTCCGGCCACCATTAGCTTTCGGGCTAAATTCGACCAATTCTAGGCCGAATCGAGCTTAGCCCCAGTTATAAAAGTTACTCCTCTCATCCTTGCGAACATTTTGGCATAGGTTTTGCACCATTTTGTTCCGGTCAGGGACGAAAGTGATAGTTGGTGTTGAAGTTCAGGGACGAAAGTGATATATTTCAAACTTCAAGGACGAAAGTGTCGAACGAGTTATAGTTCAAGGACTAAAGTTATAATTATCCCTAAAAAAAAAATTGAAAGCATTGGAGTTTATTTTGCTTAACTACAAAATTTGTACACCCGATAATAACATCGATTTTTATAACTTACTCCCTTATTGATAAAATGAGTCAATCATTAAGAGTAGTTCCAAAACTGAATGAATATGGATAATTTTTTTTCATGATTTTTAGTTGTAAAAATCAATGAGGTAAAATGAATATAACTATATGACTTGTACGATTTTATACATGTAATAACGCAAGCGCTCGTAGTTGTCAAAACAATGATAAGTATAGATTAAATACCAGAATGTCGTACCACAGGGATTGAAAGACCCAAAACCACCTTGGTAATGTGGTAACCTAGGGTTTCTATGCACTAATGGATAGGCAAGGGATGGATTGACTATGTACTCGTGATGTGGACTATGTGCAGATGGAAGTGTAGTGTAAATGTTTTTGGTATTTTTGAATTTACGAAATTAACTAGGCAAGTAATTTAAATCTAGCTAACACGTGTATTGAGCTGACAAACTTAGGACACACAAGAGATGAGGTAAAGCAAAAATATTATTGGGGTTTCAGGTTAACCTTCACTCAGTTCAATGAATGACAAACCTAACAGATGTAAATGCTGACAGACTCACAAGCCAAATTCATTTAAACCTTGGTACCAGAAAGGGTCCTAAGATTTGGTTTCTGAATTTATCCCTCATGTCTTTTACGATTCATGAGAGGCTCTCAATCAATTTGCTTAAACTTTGTATAGTCCTTAAGTTCATCAAAAGAGGCATAGAGTTAACCTATGGAATTCAAACAAAGTGAAATCATGCTCACACTCATTACATGCATTGTCTAAACACATATTTTTAATCACGCATTCAATCTAATTAAATCAGACAAGCACATGCTTAATGAACAATCAACATGCATAAATATCAAATTATATCAAATCATCGTCATGGGCTAGGGTGTAACCCTAGCCACCAAATATATAAATATATAAACACATATATACACACAATAACAATTACCCAAATTTATTTACAATAATTAAAAATAAGGTATAATTATAACTTTAGTCCCTGAACTTTAACTCGTTCGACACTTTCGTCCCTGAAGTTTGAAATATATCACTTTCGTCCCTGAACTTCAACACCAACTATCGCTTTCGTCCCTGACCGGAACAAAATGGTACAAAACCTATGCCAAAATGTTCGCAAGGATGAGAGGAGTAACTTTTATAACTGGGGCTAAGCTCGATTCGGCCTAGAATTGGTCGAATTTAGCCCGAAAGCTTATGGTGGCCGGAACTTTAATCGTAAAATTCTCCGCCGTCCGGCGACGGTTTGAGGCGAGGTTGGTGTCGTTGAACTCGCCTCAAGGAGGGCTTCAAAGCCCAATAGGTGTTGTCCTCTGATTTGGCCGAAATCGGAGGTGTATTCGATGAAAACCCTCGGCAGGGACGAAAGTGAAATAGAATGTTAAAGTTCAGGGACTAAAGTGATATATTTCAAACTTCAGGGATGAAAGTGTCGAATGGATCATAGTTCAGGGACTAAAGGTGATTTTTTCCCTAAAAATAAAATTAAACAAATATAATAAATAAACGAGTTTAGGTAATGTTACTGTCTGTGTCTATGAAAATAGACACTGCCATTCGGGTGCAGGTGGATGACTCAGCTATATAGTGTCAGTGGCAGTAGAACTGATCGGAACTGCCCTTGGATGCGGCGGGGGACGCGGAGCTAATCAAAACCGTCTTTCGATGTGGCGGGTGCCCAAATAAATTGGACCAAGTGGGCTGGCATGGGCCAGGAGCAGGGAAGGGCCCAAAACAGACTTGGGCTTATGAACAGTGGAGGCCCAAATCGGATTGGGCTTGAATGGTCAAAGCCCAATTGACTTTGACTTTTTTTGTTTTTCTTCTTTTCCCGTGCGTCCTTTTCTGGTTCTCCCCGTGCTTCTCTCTTCTTCATCTCTTTCTTTTCTGTTCTGTTCAGAGAGAGGGAGTGAGCGCCGGATTTAATGGTGGCCTGAAGATGGCAGAGGCTGGAACACCGGGCTGGTGCGGCGGCGCGGCAAAGCAAAGGCACGGCAGGCAGATGCGACGCTGGAGGTTGGAGGAGCGCAGGGGCGCTTGGACGGCGCGGTGGCAGATTTTGGTGAGTGGTCACGGCAGTAGAGAGCTGGGCTCTGGGAGTGATGCAGAGAGTCCGGGATCGATCTCGAGATGGGCTCGAGATGAAGAGATGCCGGTTGGGGTCGCCGTGGCTGGGCTTGGCGGATTGGGTCGTCGGTTTGAGCTCGGTGCCGACACGGGCTGACATCGAGACTTGCAGCGGCGGGATTGGAGGTTCGTGGTGGTTGAATTGAAGAGAGAAGCACGTGGGTCTCTTCTCAATTGCTGGACAGATTGAATTTGAGAGAGAGAACTTGAGATAGCTGGGTTCATGGTGATGAAGATGGTGGTGAAGTGCAGCATCGGCCTGGGCTATGAGAAAGCTGAGCACGGGCTGTAGTAGACTGGGATTTGATGGTGCTCAGAGACATGTTGACTGGAATTTGTGAATTGAATGTGAATTTGAATTATGAATTTGCAGGTGAGGAGATGGTCTGGGATGGAATTGATTGAAGAGTGATGGTGCTTTGGGTCCAAGGAAGACAGGTGTCTTCTGAGCTTCACGGTGAAGCTTGTGGACTGAGCACGGGCTCGGCTTAGCAACGATGTCGGTGATGAGGCAGAGGCCATGGTGGTGTGGTGGTGTGGTGATGTGGTGCCATGAATTGCTTGTTGCTGGAGCTTGGCTTGATGTGAGATTGATGTGTTGTGAACTGTGATTTGAGTTGGTGATGATGAAGACTGTCTTTTTTTTTTTTTGAGGTAAAAGAAATAGATTACGGATGAATACGGTTGTCCATCGAGGGGCACATAGTGCCTAAACCTCTAGAACTGTTACAAAAATCCTCATAGAGGATGTCTTCAATAATAGAAGGCGCCTCAAAGAGCCAAAATTCATCCATATTGGAACAACTAGCAAAGTGCGCCAAACGAAGGGCTACACCATTTGCTTCACGAAAAATGTGGCGAAATTGAAAAGAAGTAAAACAAGTCCTAAACTCCTTACAATCCTCCACAATACGACCAACCCCAGACCAGTCCTCATTAGGGTCATTTAGGATAGCAACAAGTTGCTTATGGGTGCTTTCCATATCAAGCTGAGACCACCCTTGGTGGATAGCAGAAAGCATCCCATCCCTGCAAGCTTCAATTCCCACTTGGAAATCAGAAGAGGCAAACGGGAGGGTTTTGGCTAGAGCAGCAATAAACTGCCCATGATCATCACGCACAACAAACCCGATGCCACCTTGTGCAAGCTCAGCATTATATCTCCCTTCGATGTTCATCTTCAAGCGGCCACTAGGAGGGCATTGCCAGTGAGTGTGACTTCTCTTTTTGTTTACTTTCTTACGAGGGTGAAGCTTCTGGTAATCATCGAGAAAACTTTCCGCCCACTTGGCCATGAAGACTGGGTTGTAGCATCCATCATTCCACACAAGGTTATTTCTCTCCTTCCATATCACCCAGAGGCACGTAAGGAACTTATCAATCTGCAAGTCAGTGGACATTAAAACCATTTCCAGAATCCAATTGAAGAGATTTCTTGCCTGATGCCCTCTAGGGAGAGCATGGACCGGGCTTGCAAGCCAAAATTAAGTTCATGACACTTGCAGAAGATGCACTCCAAATCAGGTAATTGAACTTTTTTTTTTCAGTGCACATTTGGTGGGGATACTACCTTTTAGAAGACGCCAGATGAACACTTTGACCTTGGGGGGGACCCAAGCATGCCAGATTTTGTGCCACATCTTACCAGTACCCACGTTGGAGCCATTGGAAGGGGAAGCAAGCGTTTGAATACCCTGCGTACTGCTAGCAACCCGATACCCACTTTTAACGTTGTAAATCCCTTTTCTATCAAAGTGCCAGATCATTCTATCTTCAATGGGTCGTAAACTCAGAGGGGTTCTAAGAATCAGATCAGCCTCTGTCTCAGAGAAGAGGTCTTCAATCAAACTTGTAATCCATTGCCTCTGCTCCATGTCAATGAGTGCATCCACTCGCCATTCTTCGGTGCCCTCCATAGGTAGAGAAAAAGGTTTAAACCTATGAGGCAAGGGAAGCCATGGGTCCGACCATATGGAGACCTTGCTACCATTGCCTATCTGGAATCTTAGACCTTTAGAGAGAATTTCCTTACCTGCCAGGATGCTTCTCCAAGTGAAAGACATTCCAGGGAAGCCCTGTGCCTCCATGAAGTCAGAGAGGGGGTAGTACTTTGCCTTGAAAATGCGTGAAATCAAAGAATTGGGATTCATAATTAATCTCCATCCCTGTTTAGCCAGAAACGCCATGTTGAATAAGTGTAGGTCGCGGAAGGCCATACCTCCTTCAGCTTTGGGAGTGCAAAGTTTCTGCCATGACAGCCAGTGAATTTTCTTCTCATTTTCTTTTGTCCCCCACCAAAATCTGGCCATGCATTGGTGAATTTCATTACAAAGCTGGGAGTTCAAAACAGTTCATAACGTATGTAGGAATCGATTGAATAACAGATTTTAGAAGCACCTCCTTCCCAGCATTACTCAATGTTTTTGTATGCCATCCTTGAAGCTTTTTGTCCACTTTCTCTTTCAGAAAACCAAAGGCTATATTCTTGGAATAGCTGACGTCCATGGGTAAGCCAAGGTAGGTATTGTGCTTATCAACCTGTTGAACTCCTAGGATACCAGCAAGGACAATCTGTTGGTCCATAGGGATATTTCGACTGAAAGCTACTGAACTCTGTCTTAAGAAGCAGAGAAAGGGAGGAGCAGCTGGAAAGGAGGCTGCTGAAGTCAAAGAGCCGTTGAGGTAAGGGTGGAATCCGACAAAGGGACTTGTCTTCATCCTGCAATGTCAAAAAGAAAAAAGACAGTAAAACAAAAATAAATAATTAAATAATTAATTAAATTAATAAATGTGTTGTGGTGATAATTTGAAATCAGAGGTGCTGCAATGGAATTCTGTCACCGCGTGTGGGGGTTGCACTTCCCAATGTGGTGGTTCGCCAGTAAAATAGCCAGGATTCGAAACGGTTTTCGAAATCTTCATACAATGTCTGTGTTCCACATTGAATGGTGACCGGTGTCATCAAAGTCACGGTTGACTTTTCGGAATTGCGTTGAAAACCTCCAAAGTGCACTTTTAGGGGGTGTTTGGTACACAGGATTCTCTAAGCCTGGCTTATTTTCTATTGTAAGCCCGGACTCTCATACCTTGGGATATGCTATACTAATACTTGCCCCATGTTTGGTGTTGTTTAAGGATTGAGGAGCTGGATAATCAAACTAGTTGCTTGTTTTTCCATATTTCAGCTCTGCTCCTCAGTGATAACAGTAGACAGAGGAAATTAAACCCAGAAAATTATATCAATATGGCCAACCCAGACCTATAATCATCTTCAATAAATAGAAACCCAGACCTATAATCATCTCCAATAAACATAAAACCATTCCGTAAGCCCAGAAAAAAAAGGACAAAACAAAACAAACGCAGATGAAAAAAAAATTGAATAAGCAGATTTCATTGGTGCTATGAACTTAGATTTCCAAGGTTGTAGGAAGCTTGCTGGGGAGGAGACAAGTTGAACGGTATGAATTTGAGGTTGTTTGCTACCTAAGAAAACAATACCCCTTAGTCAGTCCAGTCCCATGTACCGAACACCCCTTATTGTGCAAATAAATATCACACTTATTTAACCTATATAAGTAAAACACACATGAAATATAACAAAACAGTTCTCGGAAATGCCTAATCCAAGTAATTAGAGGTAGATTTGACACGTAAAATACGAAAAAATCACTATAGCTATACATTAATACAATAATTCCATTGGACCCAAAATTACAGAGAAGAGGAACCCATTGTGTCATTCCTCGAAACCCAAACATATTTCATATGGGAGGTTAGGAAAAGATCTTTGGTCAGAGAATCTGACCATTGGATTGGTTAGGCCGTTCAATAAGATGATCACACGTGGCAAAAAGTAATTGTATTCAGTAGTTTGGTACCAATACATGATTATTAGTGATATGAAATTTTGCATGTGTGCTCTATCTAATTGTTTGGCTTGACCAATCCAATGACTGAAGTAGGGAACCCACAACACAGAAAAACCCATTTCTTTCGCTTTTCAATTATTTGGTAAATTTTTGCTAATAAGTCTTTGAATTCAATCAATCCTTCATAAACAAACCAACTTAAATGAAATAAATAAACTTGAAATTAAATCACAAAACCTTGAGTGAATCACAAATTGAGTTTTTAATAAATATCACAAATTCACACAATCAAATACATAATTTACAAATTATTTTGAGTTTAATAAAATAAACACAATGTCACACAATTAGAAAATACTTTTAACACAAATACACAAATACAAATTAATACAAATTAAAACTAATAAGTATTTCACACAATACTTAATTAATTAATTAAATTAAATTAAATAGTTAAATAGAGAGAGAGGAAGTGTGCTCAGCCAAGAGAAGGAGAGAGAGCTTGAGGCTCGAGCTCTGGGAGCAACGCCGGTCTGAAGGACAAAGGAAGAGGACGCCAAGCGCATGCCTCTGGGCTCGGCGGCGCGGCGGTGGTCGGCAGAGGAGAGAGATGATACACGGAGTGGAGTGGCATGGGTCGACAGTTTGGGAGGCGACGAGCACAGGCTCAAGTTGTCGCCGTCGGCAGAGGAGCGTTGGAGATTGGAAATGCCGTGATGGCCTGGACTTTAATCGACGGTGTCGGCGGCGTCTGTATGGACTGGGCACGGTGAGCAGTGAATTGGAGCAGAGGCGGTGGTGAGTGCGGTGATGGTGGTCGTCCGAACTGGGCTCGTATCCGGTGGCTTGGAGGAAGCTTGATTGATTGCTTGTTTGTTGATTGTACTTGTGATTGATGTAAATTGGTGTTTGTTGAACTGAAATTGCAGGTGATTTGGGATTGAATCGAATTGTGATTTGGGTGATTGCAGCGGTGTTGTGATGAGGAGCTGCTGTGATTGTGATGGTGGAGCTGGTGAGGCCGTGAGGATGTGGTGGTGATGACGGTGGGTGCGGCCTGGGCAGTGGCTGGGCGTGATGATGGTGGTGGGTGTAGAGAAGAGAAAGAGAGGTGCAGCGAGTAGAAAACAGAGGGAAGAAAGAAGAGAAGGAGAGCGCCAACGGAGGAGGACCGGTAGAGGGGGAAGAAGCCCAAAATCCTCGACTGGTTCCCCCGATCGGGAAGAAAAAGAAAAAAAAAACTTTTGAATAAAAAAAATAAATTTCTTTTCTTTTTATTTTTCTTATTTGTTTGAATTTAAATTTGAAAACAAAATAAAAATGAAACAAAATAATAAAAACTGAAAATGAAAAATAAATGTGTGTTGTGAATCGCCTATTAACTCAAGGTGAAAAGAGAGAAAAACAAGAGAGCAAAGTGTAGAGTGAATAGATTGATATTGATCAATTGGTGTGTCAAATGGTGATGCCTCAACCTCTTTATATAGTGGAGAGGTTGAGGTACATTCATGACATACAATAATGGTGAGAAACCTTTTGGTTTCTCCACTAACCCACTAACATATGCACTAACTATACATTCATGTCCTCTCATAAGTGGTGTAACCCTTATGGAGTAAATAGAAAGAAATACCAAAAGTCTTGCACAATGTATGTAGTTCACATCTTGTATCATGTTCGTACAGACTTTAGTTTATAGGACAGCCACCCCACAATGTGTCTTACAACACTCCCCCTTGGATGTCCAAAACTGACTTTGTTGCATATGTACTCCATCATCTTCAAGCATTGTGCTAGGAATAGTTAGGTAGATTCGAAAAATGAACATTCATTCGCTAAAGCCAAACACACAAAACCTTAAGTCCGGAAAAACCCAGTGTGGGACAAAACCGGAGTTTAGGAGAAAATTGTGTCGCCGAATGATGTAGACCGAAGCACTATGAGAAGTAAGTGCACGAAGGAACTAACCACAAGAGATGTGCCTCATTAAAACCTTGCCAGAGTAAACCCAGTGGGCCAAACCTCTGGTCGAAGGAAAAAGAGTACACGGTGGTTAGAAGTATACGACTGGATACTCCCCCTGATTTCGGTAATCCTTAGTGAAGGTCAATGTCAATGATTTGATAATAGCTAGACGGTGGCTGAGATGGTGTATCGTTAAAAACCTTGCCAAGGTAAACCCAGTGGGACAAACCCTTGGTCTAAGGACAAAAAGAGTACACTAGCCAAGCGTCGATCAAATACGAGCATTCGACGGGATGCTCCCCCTCACATGCTGATTTGTATGTGATTTGCATACAAATTAGGCCTCTAATCATCATTATTGTGCTTGTCCAATGACCATTTGTGAGTCTCTAATCCTTGTTTGCACACTTGTAGGTAAATCGAGCATCGGATGGATATCGGGAGCAAAAGGACGCGTTTTGGAGCTTTTAGTGGATTTCCGGCAAAAGGACGAAAAGTCAACCCGAGGACCGAAAAGTCAACTCGTGGTCAACCCCGACTTTGGAGCGTCAACGAGTCAACATGGAGTCCCGGAAGTGAGTCGCAAGAGAATTCCGGAAGTTTGGTCAAAAGTCAATCTTGGTCAACTCCGATGGTCAAGGTCAAGGCAAAGTCAACCTTATGACTCATCAAGAAGCTTCCAATGCATCATGGAGTATGTTAGATTTGGTGAGGTCACCCCTAGTCTATTCTTTCCTTTTGTCTCCCATAAGAATTTACCTCATTGCCCTTCATTTACTCTCCTTAGCCATTGGATTTAACCCTAGCAATCCTAGCCTTTCATTCTCTCCTTCCCTTACCTATATATAGTTTTGTTTTAGCCTCTTTAGGTGATCTTTAGTCTTCCCAATCAGCCCCAAATCGACCTCACTTTCCCTCCCCCTTTCCTTCTCTCCATTTTCCCTTTCACCTCAGCCTCTGCACGCTCGTCGACCGGTCGACGACATCTCGTCGAACGGTCGACGGCCGACGGCCTCCGCCACTTCCGCTCGTTTTCGCCGCCTCCGCCACTTCTACCACCATCTGGGCAGCTTGGGATCCTCACCAGACATCAGGGACGCCATCTACACTCAAGAAGAAGAAGGATACACCATTGATTGAGCATTTCTCACCTCTTCTCTCTCTTGTATTCATGATTTTAGCTTGCTATTGTATTGTGATGATACATACCTTGATGGATAGTGAGTAGTTACCTTGTTGGGGACTAGGGTTGTGTGCCCTAGTTCATTGTGATGTATTGATGAATTAACTATGTATGGATGCTTTGTGATGAATGAATATGTCTATTACCCAATTCAATTTGTGTTGAATGCATGTTTAGGGAACTTTGTCACCTCTTTGAGCATGTGTATAACCTATTTTGATTGAGTTTGTTGGGGTGACTCCTAACTCTCTCTAGGCAATTGATAGTAGATGTGATGAGGACCCCTTGTTTGAGCTTCTAAGTCTTTGTGCTCTTAGCCTCCCAAGCCACATTGGGAGAGTTCTAGTGACCCATAACATGGCACTATGAATACATAAGAAAAGATGGTCTTAGACCCATAACATGGCTAAGATACGAAACTTGATTCATCCATTGCATAAGCATAATTACTAAATTGGTTCGTTAAGCATCGTAATTGGACTTAGGCTAACCCGAAAACCCCAACATTCTCATACATTGCGCACACTTTACGTTATTTACTTGCTTGCTTTCCTTACTTGTTGGTTGTTTCATTTCATTTGCATCATTATCTTTCCAAAACCAATCTTGACACCACTACATCACTCATTGCCACATACTCACCTTCACTCACTCTTCCCATTTCTCATCTATTTCATCATAGCTAGAGCACTCATCACACACAAACCACCAAGGGATTAAGGAGCCCATCGATCTTCGTTGGAACGACAATCCCCCTTCACAATTTACTTACCCCATACTTTGACGGCTCGTCACATGCACACGTCTGGGTGCGGATTTTCGACTTAGGCATGAATCGTTACTCTAAGATAGCTCGGATAGCTTCCTGAGACCGATTGCCTTGACGTGTTTCTGAAATGAATACTTTGGTAGTGACTTGGTGAATAAGTCAGCATGGTTGCTCTCTGAACCAATGTGCTTCACTTTGATCTTCTGGTGCTCTTGTTGTTGATGCGTAAAGAAGAGCTTCGGCGAGATGTGCTTAGTAGCGTCTCCCTTGATGTAACCATGCTTCGCTTGATCAATCACAGCAGTGTTGTCCTCATAGATGACAATTGGTTCATCGGGATTATGAGGTAGCTCACAAGTACTACGTATATGGCCAATAAGTGCTCGAAGCCATACACACTCTCTAGTTGCCTCGTAAAGAGCGAGTAGTTCAGAGTGATTTGTCGAAGTAGCTACTAGGGTCTGTTTTCGAGACCTCCAAGATATCTCCGTATTCCCAATGGTAAAGACATAACCGGATTGAGAACGTCCGTTATGCGGGTCTGATAAGTAACCAGCATCAGCGTAACCGACAAGGGTTGCGTTATTTCGAGTGCCAAGGGGGGTAGATCCACTCGATGACGCATAGGGATAGAACAAGCCCATATCCGTTGTACCCTTAAGGTAACGGAAGATGTCTTTGATGCCATTCCAATGGCGGCGTGTTGGCGCGGTGCTGTATCGGGCTAAGCAATTCACAGCAAACGAGATGTCTGGTCTAGTACATTGGGCCAAGTACAATAATGCGCCAATTGCACCCAGATATGAACACTCAGGGCTCAATATCTCTTCATCGTCTTCCTTAGGACGGAATGGGTCCTTGTTAATGTCTAGAGTTCGAACGATCATGGGAGTAGGTGACGGCATAACGTCATGATGACTAAAGCGTCTCAACACCTTCTGGGTGTAGTTTGACTGATGTACAAGGATTCCATCTTTACGGTGCTCGATCTGCAGGCCGAGACAATACCGTGTCTTCCCAAGATCCTTCATCTCGAATTCCTTCTTCAGGAGTTCAGCAGTTTCAATCAACTCTTTTGAGGTTCCTATGAGATTCATATCATCTACATAGACTGCGACAATAGCATATCCTGAATCGGATTTCTTAATAAACACGCAAGGGCATAGTTCGTTGTTCACGTATCCCAGGCCGATCAAGTATTCACTTAGACGGTTATACCACATCCGTCCGGATTGTTTTAATCCATATAGTGAACGTCTCAGTTTAATCGAGAACATGTTCCGTGGTCGAGAACAACTTGATTCAGGCAACTTAAGTCCTTCAGGGACTTTCATATATATCTCTGTGCCTAGATCCCCATAGAGATAAGCCGTGACCACATCCATGAGCTGCATATCCAGTTTTTCGGAAACTACTAAACTGATTAAGTAGCGGAACGTTATAACGTCCATTACAGGAGAATAAGTCTCCTCGTAGTCAATTCCAGGGCGTTGAGAGAAGCCTTGCGCCACTAGGCGAGCTTTATATCGAACAATCTCATTATTCTCATCACGCTTCCTTACGAAAACCCATTATGACCAACTGGTTTAACATTGGGTGGTGTTGGAGCGACTGGTCCAAACACTCTTCGTTTCGCTAAGGAATCCAATTCGACCTGGATTGCTTGTTTCCATTTAGGCCAGTCCGTTCTTCGTTGACATTCAGCAACGGTATGTGGTTCCATATCATCATTGCTCATAATGTCAGCGGCCACTGCATATATGAACACATCATCGATGATAGTTTCGTTTCGCTTCAATATCTCGTCTAAGCTAGCATGATTAACAGATATCTCGAGATTCTGAGGATGGGGAGGAATAGGCGTTTCGTCCGGAACACGCTCCTCTAATACATCTCTGTAATCCTTAATGATCTCATGTGGCAAAACGGATTTTGTAGGAGTTTTCCTCTTCCGGGGTTGAACATCCTTGGAACCGGTCGGCCTTCCTCGTTTCTTGGGAAGGGCGGCGGACTGGACAGCCGATGGCAGCGTCCTTTGCTCGGTGGGTTCGACCGGCGCAACGTGTTCGACCGGAATACGGCGTCCGACAGGGACGTCTATCCTTGCAGTCACATTTGCAGATGGTATATGGGATCTCGTGACATTTGCTAAGTCAGTAAATGCATCTGGCAATTGATTCGCAACATTTTGCAGACTTAGGATTCTCTGCACTTCCTTATCACTGTGTGCAGTTGGGGGATCAAGATAAGACTGAGTGGGTACATGCCACGTTAATTCACGTCGTTCCTTACCAACGTTAACGTGTGAATCTCCCCCTAACGACGGGAAGACAGTCTCATCAAAGTCACAATCTGCGTGTCTCGCGGTAAAAGATCGCCTGTCAAGGGTTCTAAATATCGAATGATGGACGGGGATTCATAACCGACATATATGCCCCGTCGTTTCTGAGGTCCAAATTTTGAACGCTTTGGCGGCTCGATCGGAACATTTACTAAGCACCCAAACACGCGTAAATGCGAGACGTCTGGCTCATATCCAGTAACCAACTGGTACGCAGATAATGTTTGGGTGGCCATGGGCCTCAGATGGACCAATGCAGCAGCATGCAAAATAGCATATCCCCACGCAGAAACAGGAAGTTTGGTGCGCATTACCAAAGTTCGTGCAATCATTTGCAATCGCTTAATGAAAGCTTATACGAGGCCATTTTGGGTATGAACATAAGCGACCGGATGTTCAATCTCAATTCCCAAAGTCATGCAATAGTCATCGAAAGTTTTCGATGTAAACTCTGCGGCATTATCTAGTCGAATAGACTTAATAGGATAATCCGGATGATGGGCCCTCAACTTAATGATCTGGGCTAGGAGTTTAGGACATGATGCATTTCGTGTGGACAATAAACAAACTTGTGACCATCGAGTCGATGCATCAACCAGAACCATGAAATATTTAAATGGTCCGCAGGCTGGTTGGATAGGTCCACAAATATCACCTTGGATTCTCTCAAGGAATTTTGCAACGAGTTTGGTGGGCTTTACATGAATTGGTTTGAGATTTGTCTTTCCAATAGAGCAAGCTTGGCATGGGCTTTTCGGATTAATCACGAAATTCTTTCCTCCGAGAGGATGCCCGTGTGATGCATTTGTAGTTCTAAGCATCGTATTACGACCCGGATGTCCCAGACGGTCATGCCACAGCATATAAGTGCTCTCATCAATCGGCGCCCGGCGAATAATAAGGTTATTTTCAATCAAGTGTATAGTGGTAACATAAAGACCACTTGAAAGACGTCTCAATTTCTCCAAAATACGCTTTTGGCCGTATTTAGTGGAGGTCATGTAAAGAAAATCCACACCATTTTCATGAGCGGTTTCAACATGATATTCGTTTTCTCGAATGTCCTTAAAACTCAATAAGGTTCGACTAGACCTCGGAGAGTATAAGGCCTCAGATATGGTCATAGGAGTACCATTAGACAACGCGAATTGGGCTTTGCCAAAGCCTTCGATTAGGGTCGACGGGCCCGAAATCGTTGTCACTGAGGTTACCTTAGGCGTGAAGTTGATGAAATACTTTTGATCTCGTAAGATAGTGTGGGTGGTACCACTATCAGCCAGACAATCAACTGCCCCACTTGTCATGCCTAAGAGTAGAATAATTTAAAGTCGGTCACAATGTTTAAGGAATTTGCTCAAAAATACTTTAAATTATTTCGAGAAACATTGCATATTATTCATAAACAAAACCATAATCCAAAAGACAAGCGTAAACATATAGCGGGATGGGCTACGCCTAGACCCAATTATTATCATGAAAACCGAAAAAAAAAATATACTAATCCAAATCCATTTCAGCGACAAAGTCAGCTGCCTCAAGAGTTGTCTCTGGAGTTATTTCGACCACATTAGTTTCGCGCTTCTTTCCACGATGATAGCTTTGAACTTGTTGTGCAGATGCACGGCAAGTTCGTTGCCTATTGTTGTTCCTTTCTTGAGGCTGTCTCGGTTGCCTTGGGGCCAAAGGTCCTCGGTTTGGACGAGAGCCCAAACCTCGCCTGGCAGGACGAGCACGAGGCTCACGGCGGTTCCGAGGTTGACGGGACGACTGGCCCATGTCATGATTCTCAGGTTGTGGATGAGGTCCACGAGCAGCATTAGCCTCTGGCAATGGAATTGCCTTCGAACCAGTAGGGCGAGAGTTGTTGTTCCTCATAAGAATGAGGCTATTTTTCTCGTCCAGCAGCAACTCGGTGATGAGCTCAGAGAATTTAGTAAACTTGGATTGACGGTACTGCTTCTGGAGTAGATTGTCCGAGCTAGGAAAGGTGGTGTAGGTCTTCTCCAATAGGTCATTGTCAGTCAACTGATCACCACAGTACTGGAGAAGAGCGCGGATCCTGCACACTTCCGCGTTATATTCAGTAACGGTTTTGAAGTCTTGGAAGCGCAGGTTAAGCCAATCATGGCGAACTTCTGGCTACCAGATAGTTTTCTGATGGTCAAAGCGATCTTTGAGAGAGTCCCATAGCTCCTTTGGGGAGGTGATGGCCACGAATTCAGATTTCATGGAATCCGACATGTGGCGGCGGAACAAGATCATCGCCTTAGCATTCATATCTCGCGTAACAGGAATCTCGCGATTGTCCTCCTCATAAATGACATCCAACAAGCCTTGAGCGTCCAAGTGGTTCTGGATGTCCTGGGACCAATCCAGATAGTTCTTGCCAGCGACGTCCAAGAGTGGGAAGTCAAGTTTGATCGACATAGTTTCTACAACGGGAGAAACTGGATTAGTGTATCATATAAATCGACTGGTTTATATGTTCATGATAATGTTTACGGATTAGACATGTGAACATAAGTTCTACTTCGAAAATCTTCTGGTTCGAAACATGTAATCATGGTTTTGTGAGAATTAAAATTCTCATGGATTATATCGAAATCGACAGGTCGATATAGATGAAATCTTCCAGTCATCATTTGGCATATATAAATATAATTTGTACCATATATATAATTTGTACCACATATATAATTTGTACCACATATATAATTTGTACCACATATATAATTTGTACCACATATTTGCGAGAAAATAAACAATTCTAGAATGAAAAGTTATTTACTCAACCCTTTCGGTAGCTCCAATTAAATACGACCAGATAAGGTAGGGTGAGGTTTTTGGTAGAGCAAGGCTAACTTAATACCAAACCTCATTCGGAATAGTATCAGTATTCTCCGAACCTTGCCTAGACATCGCATCCAACTGGGTGAGCCTAGTCGTGGAAGATTCATAACCTTTCGTGACTTAATGTGGAAATATATGTGCCATTGATTGGTTGTCAAAATATAGGAAATAGTAAATTAGACTCGGGATTGTCGAACCACGGGGATTGGAGGCCTAAAACCTAATTAGTAAAATGTAATCTAATTTTCTTAACACAAATAACAATTTTTAGGATTTTTTTTTTTCTTATTTTTATTTTCCAAAACACACAAAAATTAACAAACAAATCTAAACAAATAAATAATTTAAACTATGAGACTAAAGTCAACTTTCAAATAATTAAAATAAAACATAAGAAAATGAAAATTACACAAATAAATTAACCAAATATTTCACACAATTAAAACAATACCAAATATAATATAACAAAGTAATTTAAATGCACACAAAACAAAATAGAATACAAGTTATTTAATTAAACAAATATAAAATTAAGTATTAAAAATGAGAGAGAGGGTTGCTTAATTGAACAGAGAAGAGAAACCCGTGCTTTCTCTAGAGAGGGCTGGATCACCGAGAACCAAAGCTGGGCTTTGGGTTGCCGGCGTGGATTGAGGAGGAAAGGAGGTAGAGGAGCTCCGGTCTGGGTATTGCAGCTGGGCTTTGGGTTGCCGGCGTGGATTGAGGATGCCGGCAGTTGATGTGACTGGGCTTGTGCGGTGGCACGGAGGAGAGGGCGCGGGCCCTAGAGATGGAATCGCCGGTGATGGTACTGATGCGCGGCGATTGAGTGACACAGCTGGAAAGGGAACTCGACGTCGGTGGCAAAGCTTGGATTGCCGGATCGATGAGAGATGCTTGACGGGGAATGGAAATCAGCAGCGGTGGTTGAGTGGCGAGCTGGGCTCGGTGATGGGCTTGCCGGCGGTGTGGAGGTGGTAACGTCGAGATGAGGACGCCGGTGAGCGTTGAGCTTCAGTGATTGCTGTTGTTGATTAATTGTTGTTCGCTTTGCAGGTGTGCTTGAATTGGTGAATTGCAGCAGATGGTGATTTTGATAATTGAATGATTATCAATTTGAAATTGCAGGTGATGTAGCAGCTCGGGTGTTGAGAGAAAGGAAGTTGGTGTGAAGAATAGAAAGAAAGAAAAGAAAAGAAAAGAAAAGAAGAGAAAGAAGAAGAGGAAGAAGAAGAGGAAGAAGAAGGGGGGAGAAGATGAGATGAGCCCCGGCTTGGCACCAATGAAGAAACTGCTGGGTATAAAAAGAGAGGGACTGGTCTGCTAGAAAACAAGGAGAGCAGTGGCTGATTTGCTGGAAAGATGAATTTGAATTCAAATTGGAGTGGAGGGGGAATTTGAATGATGATGGTGGAAGATAGTGTGATTGTGGACGTGAAGAACAGCTCAAAAGCTGAATTTCAATTGTGAATTGAAATGGGAATAAGCTAGTAACGTGGTGGCTGCAAAACAAACAAACAAGAGAAAATAAAATAAATTAATAAAAAGAAATTAAATAATTAAATAAAGAATAAAACAAAAGAAATAAATAAAATAACAAATGGAATATTTATAAAATAAATACAAACAAGAAACAATTATTAGAGAAAATAGAATGGTGGTTTCAAAATGTTTATCGCCACCGAGTGTGGTGGTTGCGCCTCCATGAGTGGTGGTTCGCCGGCAAAATTGCCGGGATTCGGAACGGTTTCCGAAATCTTCGTACAATGTTTGTAATCCACTGTCAAGTGATGACCGGTGTCATCAGATAATTGAAGAGTCACGGTTGACTTTCCGAAATTGCGCTGTAAACCTCCAAAATTCACCTTTTATGTGTAAATTAGCATTTTTCACATATTTTCCCTGAAAACACGAAAACAAACATTAAACCGACAAATAAGCTTTTAGAATAGCATCCATCCAAGTATTTAGAGCACTTTGTGAACGTATTTTACGTTCACATCACACCCCCACACTTGAACTTTTGCTAGTCCTCTAGCAAACACAGAACTAAAAACAGAAAAAAAAACAAAACGAAAAGGGAAACACAAAACAAAAATTCTTTCCAACCATAACCCTCAACGAGTTCACAAGAATTATAATCAGAAGAATAAAAACTATATACCAAGGCTCACGAATTTGCTAAGTATTTAACATGGACATCTCATTTGTGCTCGAGTGAAGTGTGTGAAAACCGAGTGTACAATTAATTTCAAGCAATCAAATAGGCACATATGAACAACATTAACCACTAAAACTCACAAGATTCACTAAATATTTCCGCTCAGTGTTTAGGGTTAAGTGTTTACTCTCATAACAATTGCACAAGTAGTGTTCCCATATGCTTGCTCATCAACCAACTCTCCACAATTAATCTACAAATCATTAAATCATAAGGACTTTCAATGGTGTAATGGGGCCAAAGGGTGAATGAATGGTGAATGGTAAATGGAAGCGAAAGACTAGAAATGATAAATGTTCCACATGTTTGCAAGACAAATCAACGACTTTGAAACTCATACCTATGCTAAACCCGAAACAACTTTCCTATTTTCCTCCAACCTTTTATTGAAATTAAAACAATACAAGAAAATAACTCTATTTTTGTGGAATTTTTTTTTTTCTTTTCCACTTTTTTTTTCTTTTCTTGAGGAATTTTATTCCTTCTTTTTGTTTTTGATTTTTTTTTTTTCTTTCTTTGAACAAATACAACAAAATAAAATGCACCCCCACACTTGCCTTTTGGTATACTACCATACAAATCCGAAGCATAAGAACACAAGAAGTCACTATCATCGTCTTGCAAACACAATAAAACAAGGGTGAGATGGTGTGGGTGAACAAAAGAAACGGCTAATAAGTTATGAGTTCAAAAGGGGTTCCTAAAGTTCGTGTTTAAATGGATGGTGAATATTTGGCCATGGTGCTCAACTAATGCCTTAATCATTTTCAATTCATCACAGATTAATAAAAAGTTTCAAGCGGTCTTTGAGCAAGTTCTAGGTTCAAAACTCATGAATTGTGCACACATGAAGAACGAGTAAATGTATGAATAATGCATACATGTGAATATTCAACAGGCTCAAATTCTCACATTTTCTGGGTATGCATGACAATGTATGTTCAAATGTGCTTCTCGGATTGCAATCAATTAATCAACACAGGTTATGTGAACATGGAATTTCGAGCAATCATAAGTTATGCAAATTAAATCCAAAGCAAATCACACAAAGCCTTACCATATAATCAACATTCTCCTAATCACAACAATTAAACTCAATTCATTATCGGGATTGGAAAGAACAAAACACACCACAAATAAACACACAAAAACAGAAAACAGAAGCAAATATAACAGAAAACATAAGCAAATATTTTTGTAACTTTTGATTTTTTGATTTTTTTGATTTTTTTTTTCAATTTACGTAACAATACGTGACCACAGTGACTTACTTAGTGCAATGGTAGGTTCAACGCTACCAAGGGAGTAAGTATGATTTAGTCGATATATTGTTACCGTAGAAAACAAAAACAAGTAAATTATTTTTTTGAATTTTTCAAATTTTTCAAATTTTTTCTTTTCTTTTTAATAAACCTTCCCCCCACACTTGAATTAAACATTGTCCTCAATGTTAGACAGATATTTCACGAAAAGAAAAATTCAAGTATGGTTATTGAATTGAAAATACAAACAGAAATAAACACACCAACAAAAATAAACACACAACATATATACAAATGAAAAAGAAAACAAAAATAAACAGAAAGGTTAAAGAAAAACTCCCCCTTGAAGATCATTAAGCTCCTCCCGAAGCAAGTCACCAACAGTCACAAAACAAGGCTAGCAGGGCCTTGCATCCAACGTTTGCTCCTTAATTGACTGCGGTTCTGATCCTTTGAAGTGTGTCCTGGACGAGTGTTGTTGCCGACTCCACGGCAGATTTAGCTGATGTAGCCTTCACCGAGATCTGGAACACCATAGTCAGTAGTGTTCCATCAAGAACAGCTCCGGATACGTTTGGCAGAATGGAGAAGCCTGAAGACATAAGCGGAAATGGCTCCGGTTGAACTCCACATAACAAACACTGGAGAATGGAATGGTTGATCGGCGCATAAATCACAGACGACCCCGTTGCATCGGTGCAACACTCCTGAAGAATGAGGAAGTCGTTGTGACTATCTATGGCGAGCACCGAAATCTGGTTCCGCGGGTCAAGACCGATGGTGAAGTTTGCTAGCACACGTACCGAGCTGTCCATCGACATACTATCCCACAGTGGTCTCGTATGCACATCTTTGAGGAACTCAAAGATCCTGGTGTGATGGGAAAGATGCGCGACAGAACAACCAGCAGTACGATTGACTCCAGGGGGCTTGCTCGGATCTCCCCTTCGCTTGTTGGTCCTGACCTCCATTCGAGTGTCTCTTGTTCGGTTTGAACAAGTCCAGTGATGATACGTGGAGTTGCTGATATCGTTGAAGAAACAGATCGCCATCTGGTTTGCCATTTCCGCTAGGCCTCTTTTTCCTTCGGGCGAAATGATAGAGTCACCGGGTGAAGTGTGGATCCCTGTGACGCACATGTAGCGCTCGGCTTGTCGTTGGAGAGTTGAGATCCAACGCTTTGCACCAAATGCGAACCCAGAATGGACAAAGGGTTCGAAAATGGCCTTCATCTCCTTCTCGCGCACATCCACGTGCTCCACCCAAGTAACTAAGGAAGATCCATTCTGCAAGTCTCGAATCAAACATCCGGAGGGGCGCTTTCGGCATATAGATCTCACGGAAGGCTTCGGATTTGAGCGCAGTTCATCCACTGAGACATCCACAACGATCCAACTTCCATCCAGTTGTAGGTGGGAGTACCTAACGAACTGGACTTCACGAGTCGAAACGATGTGAGATGGCACCAGAAACTCGGCCGACATCACTTGCTTCTGGTCCTCGTAGCCTACTGCGTTGTCGGAGGGTAGGATCTCCAACATCTGAGCGTTTGTGATCATGCTACAGAAGACGGGCAACCATCGACCAACATCCATTAAAATCTCAACAATGGTGGTCGGATGAAGGTGAATGGTTGTCGAGTGTCTCGAGGATTCCGATTTGAAGTATGGCGCAGGCTCGCCACGTTGAAACACTCGCAAGTACTCGGCCCTATTTAGAGTCTCGGGATGAATAGAAGTGTCGGGAGTCGGTGAAGATATCCACAAAGGAAAACCGGCAGTGGCCATGAGCATGAGCTCGTGCTTGGCCTTGCGGGCGATATCCGAGATCAAGTCGGTGTGGACTCCGACAAGATCATGAGCAGGTCCGGGAAGATGGTCAGATGGAATAGGTGCGGATGGGCGCTCGACTAGTGTGGGCACGAGGCTCCGCACATCCCGTCTCAAGTGGTCCATGTCGATCGAATCATCGGACAACTCGAGAAGAGGCTCTTGTTGTGGAGGAACAACTTCGAGCCTTCGCCTAGGCACATCCGAGTGCGGAACAGGACCTCCGCAATCGGGGGACGGATGCCGCCGTGGAGAGCATCGACGAGTCTTTGATTCTGCATTTGAAGCTCCTCGTTCTTGCTCACCAGCTGATCGTTTCTTCTCTCTAGCTCGGCAATACGCTGCTCGGAAGACTGGATACCGAACTTCTTCCTATTTCTCGACCCCCAATAATAGACTTGGTCTTCTTCTAGTCCGATTTTTGGACCAAATCTTTCTCGTTGTGGTTTCGTGGGGTGAGAATACACCGCAAAGAAAGCCGCCAGTGCTTCTCTCTGAGCCTTGGTGTATTTCGTCCTCGGAAGTCTCCTATAGACAGGAGCGGCTTCCGGCTCGGCGGGTGGATCAGCAACCAGGATTGGTGCTTGGGGTAGTGGCTGCGGTTGTGGTTGTGGCTGGGTCGGCATGCTAGCATCGGCGCTATTGAGCATGCTCGGTGGAATTATTTCAGCCAAGCCTTCAAAGATTGGGTTCTCTGAAGGACCTGCCTGAAACAAATCGCTGAAAGAATTAACTCTTTTGGCCATTTTTGGGTTGGGAAGGGAGGAAAGCTTTTCTAGGTTTGGGAGGTTTTCTGGGAAAAACGGAAGAACACGAAGAACAGATGAAGAATAACGAGAGAAAATGAGAGAGAATGAGAGAGAAACTAAGGGAAACGTGTGAAATGCCTAAGGAAACTAGCGCAAACAGAAGGGAAGGGGAGAGGAGCGGACGCACGCACGCACACGTGCCACAGACACAGATCCGGAATTTCCGGATCGAGCAACGAAAGTCGCAACGAAAACGACCGCGTGCCACAAAAGTCGTAAAGACAATAGTGCACACGCGTCCGAAAATTATTAAACTAACTAATTTTTTTTTTTTTTTATTCGGCCGACGACAAAGTCGTGTGTCGGCCCAATAACGATTTTTCAATTTTTAATTTTTTTAATTTTTTTTAATACTTTACGAAAAGTCGTAAAGTGAACAGTGAAAACGCGTGTGAAACACGCGCAAAGGTTGCCGACACTTTAAACGGGCTTGGGCCATCGAAATGGTTTGGGCCTTAAAGTGGGCCTGGGCCAAAGAAATCTCCGGCCCATTATTGGTGGGCTTAACTAATGGGCCTAAAAACTAACAGGCCCGACACACTAAATGGGCATGAGGCCCAATAACAAACAAACAAACAACAAACCCAAAAGCAAAATAGTAACAAAAATTATAAACAGTAAAAATAAACACAAGTAATAAAATTTACAAAATATTTACAAGTATTATTTACAAATAGTAAAACAAATTTTTTTTTTTTTTTTTTTAAATAAATAACCGAAAAATAAACATGCAACCAATAAAATAGAAAAGGATAGAAATGCTCCCCCTTGAAGTGCATGCTTTCCGAAATAATCACCATCAATCACCAACAAACAAGGCTTCGAGGCCTTGCAATCCATAAGCTCACGACCTTTGGTGATGGTCAACTATGAAGACTTCAAGCTGGAGCAAATATGAGGTTGCCTCCTCATGAGCGCTTCTTTTTATAGACCTCAAAGCCGGTCTTCTCACAGTCATGGGTCAAGGTGGTGCAAAGTACATTTGCCTACCACCGAAATAGCTCAAATATGGATGACATTCATGAGTCTTCATCCTGTTTACTCCAATCCCCAAAATCTCTCTAAGGCATTGGATCGCCTCGAGTTGTACCTCACTGCATGGTGGGCTTCTCATCTTGAATGACTCGAATGGGGTGGGTAATAATCCTCGCCTATGTGGAGGAAGATAAGGTGTAGGCGGTATTCCTCGATCATGCTCATGAATGGTGGAAATAGGCTTCACAACTTCTTGCCTTTGGGTAGATAGAGACTCAACAGGTTTATGCACTTGTTCGAAGCTTGAAGTTTGTTGACACATGAAGTGAGGATCCATGTCCAATTCAGGAAGGACACAAGCTAATGATGCCTCAGCTTTGTGAACAGGCAGAGGGACACTAAAACTGTCAAGCCCGGACTCATATGTAGACGCAGCAAAATCAATATCATCATGCACATATGAGTGTACAAACTCATCAAACATGTCATCATCATCAGAATAAGAGAGCTCTGGTAGCTCTTGCTTCTCAACCACAATAGAAGGATGAACTTCAACTTTAGGCTTGGGAGGATTTAAAGGACCGAAAATCCTTTCACTCTTTGCTTGATTCCCCTTCACCAAATCAACTGAAAACACCTCCTTGATGACATTAAGTGGAAAGGTGGGCTGGAGTACTTGCAACTTGACTTTTTCCCCCAAAACTTTGAGCTTCACGGTGCCTTTCTGAACATTAATCTTTGCACCGGCAATGGCCATAAAGGGACTACCAAGGATGATAGGCAATCCACTCTCTATCTTGGGGTCTTCATCCATATCCAAAATCACAAAATCTGCTGGAAGGATGAACTTGTCGACTCTAACCAACACATCTTCCACAATTCCCACTGGCATTCTAAATGTCTCATCTGCAAGTTGCACTGAGATTGAAGTAGGTTGCAGGGTACCAATGGCTAGCTTCCGGAACGTTGCTAGAGGCATGATATTGATGCACGTGCACATATCCATAAGAGCTCCATCAAAAGACTTGTCACCAATTGTACACCCAACAACAAAGCTCGTAGGATCATGAATGCCACGTGATGCCCTTCGTTGAATGATTGCACTTGCCTCCTCCTTGAGCACAATTTTCTCCTCACCAAGGAATTTCTTCTTGTGCATGCATATATTCTTGACAAATTCTGCATATGCTGGTACCCGACTGATGAGATCTAGCAGAGGAAGATTCACGTCTGTTTTCTTGAAAATATCGAACATTTCAGTCATTAGCCCCTGCTTCTTCTTTCTCTTCTTTCCAGCAGCTTTTTGTCTTGGCTTCAGTGTCGCATGCCTTCCGGAAGGTACATAATCTTCCCCTCCGGCTTCCTTATCCACCACTTTGTTACTCCTTGGTAACACTAGATCACAATCCTCCAATCCATTTCCCGGGAGTACATTTTGATCCTCCCGGTTCCCATCCTCCTTTAATATGAAATTATGATGCATAACAGTATTATCAACATGGTTAAGAGGTACATTTTCTTCCCTCTTAACCCCACATGAATGCACATCAAATTCACCATTATGCACAAGTAAGGGATTTGGATCAAAGAACTCACATGGTTGCAGATTTGTCAGTTCTTGATCGTGCTCAAATAAACGGTTGGCCTCAAATTGCTCTATCAATTGATCGATCTTTGCACTTCTTTCTTGAGTTTCACGCCATTGTTCCTCGTCATCCGCTAAAGAATTTTGCAATTGAGCTGCCATTTCTTCAAGTAAAGAAAGTGACGGGTGTGACGGCTCGATGCATTGATTTTGAAAATACCACGGATGCTCGAAGTTTCTAGAATCATCCCAAGAATAATTCCACTGTTCCATAGCTGAAAAATATGTACCTAAAAATTCCAAGAAAAATGTAAACAAGAACCAAAGAATAGAATAAAATAAAATAAATTGCACACAAAAATATATCTTACAAAAATAAAACAAAACAAGAAAATTGTAAGAAAAATTCGGTTACAAATACTAATAGATCAAAGTTAAACCTAAATCCCCGGCAACGGCGCCATTTGATTGGTTGTCAAAATATAGGAAATAGTAAATTAGACTCGGGATTGTCGAACCACGGGGATTGGAGGCCTAAAACCTAATTAGTACAATGTAATCTAATTTTCTTAACACAAATAACAATTTTTAGGATTTTTTTTTCTTATTTTTATTTTCCAAAACACACAAAAATTAACAAACAAATCTAAACAAATAAATAATTTAAACTATGAGACTAAAGTCAACTTTCAAATAATTAAAATAAAACATAAGAAAATGAAAATTACACAAATAAATTAACCAAATATTTCACACAATTAAAACAATACCAAATATAATATAACAAAGTAATTTAAATGCACACAAAACAAAATAGAATACAAGTTATTTAATTAAACAAATATAAAATTAAGTATTAAAAATGAGAGAGAGGGTTGCTTAATTGAACAGAGAAGAGAAACCCGTGCTTTCTCTAGAGAGGGCTGGATCACCGAGAACCAAAGCTGGGCTTTGGGTTGCCGGCGTGGATTGAGGAGGAAAGGAGGTAGAGGAGCCCGGTCTGGGTATTGCAGCTGGGCTTTGGGTTGCCGGCGTGGATTGAGGATGCCGGCAGTTGATGTGACTGGGCTTGTGCGGTGGCACGGAGGAGAGGGCGCGGGCCCTAGAGATGGAATCGCCGGTGATGGTACTGATGCGCGGCGATTGAGTGACACAGCTGGAAAGGGAACTCGACGTCGGTGGCAAAGCTTGGATTGCCGGATCGATGAGAGATGCTTGACGGGGAATGGAAATCAGCAGCGGTGGTTGAGTGGCGAGCTGGGCTCGGTGATGGGCTTGCCGGCGGTGTGGAGGTGGTAACGTCGAGATGAGGACGCCGGTGAGCGTTGAGCTTCAGTGATTGCTGTTGTTGATTAATTGTTGTTCGCTTTGCAGGTGTGCTTGAATTGGTGAATTGCAGCAGATGGTGATTTTGATAATTGAATGATTATCAATTTGAAATTGCAGGTGATGTAGCAGCTCGGGTGTTGAGAGAAAGGAAGTTGGTGTGAAGAATAGAAAGAAAGAAAAGAAAAGAAAAGAAAAGAAGAGAAAGAAGAAGAGGAAGAAGAAGAGGAAGAAGAAGGGGGGAGAAGATGAGATGAGCCCCGGCTTGGCACCAATGAAGAAACTGCTGGGTATAAAAAGAGAGGGACTGGTCTGCTAGAAAACAAGGAGAGCAGTGGCTGATTTGCTGGAAAGATGAATTTGAATTCAAATTGGAGTGGAGGGGGAATTTGAATGATGATGGTGGAAGATAGTGTGATTGTGGACGTGAAGAACAGCTCAAAAGCTGAATTTCAATTGTGAATTGAAATGGGAATAAGCTAGTAACGTGGTGGCTGCAAAACAAACAAACAAGAGAAAATAAAATAAATTAATAAAAAGAAATTAAATAATTAAATAAAGAATAAAACAAAAGAAATAATAAAAAAAATAACAAATGGAATATTTATAAAATAAATACAAACAAGAAACAATTATTAGAGAAAATAGAATGGTGGTTTCAAAATGTTTATCGCCACCGAGTGTGGTGGTTGCGCCTCCATGAGTGGTGGTTCGCCGGCAAAATTGCCGGGATTCGGAACGGTTTCCGAAATCTTCGTACAATGTTTGTAATCCACTGTCAAGTGATGACCGGTGTCATCAGATAATTGAAGAGTCACGGTTGACTTTCCGAAATTGCGCTGTAAACCTCCAAAATTCACCTTTTATGTGTAAATTAGCATTTTTCACATATTTTCCCTGAAAACACGAAAACAAACATTAAACCGACAAATAAGCTTTTAGAATAGCATCCATCCAAGTATTTAGAGCACTTTGTGAACGTATTTTACGTTCACATCAGCCATGTGTACCATTTTACATGCTTTTATTTTTTGATTTAATGATCAAGTAATCAACAAAACAATAAAGCATATGCAATCCAAATTACAATTTCTCTTGACCTAAAATTAATTAGGGTTCATGCTCAATGGTTATGGTTCACTATTTTTCAAGGATTGAAAAATTAAAAATCATAACTTACTTGAGAAATGCACCTAAAAAATAATTAGGGTTCCACGAGTCAAGAGAAAAAAATCACCAACAAATTTGGGTTGCTTCCTTCGAACTTGGTGATGGTGTTCGTCGTTCGTCGTTCTTCGTTCATCGTTATTCCTCCTTGTTCTTCAATCTTGAAGCAGTGCTGATAACGTGTTGTGAATCGCCTATTAACTCAAGGTGAAAAGAGAGAAAAACAAGAGAGCAAAGTGTAGAGTGAATAGATTGATATTGATCAATTGGTGTGTCAAATGGTGATGCCTCAACCTCTTTATATAGTGGAGAGGTTGAGGTACATTCATGGCATACAATAATGGTGAGAAACATTTTGGTTTCTCCACTAACCCACTAACTTATGCACTAACTATACATTCATGTCCTCTCATAAGTGGTGTAACCCTTATGGAGTAAATAGAAAGAAATACCAAAAGTCTTGCACAATGTATGTAGTCCACATCTTGTATCATGTTCGTACAGGCTTTAGTTTATAGGACAGCCACCCCACAATGTGTCTTACAACAATGTGGAGTTTGAAATACACAATTTTAGTGCAAAATGTCGAAATCCACTTATTTAACATGCAAACAAACAAAACACACATTATAAACACTAATATGCTCTTGGAAAAGCTTAATCCAAGTGATTAAAAACGTTTTGTGTACATATTTTACATCCACATCACCACACAACATTCTTCTTGATGATAATTTGGTTCCGAAGATTTCAGACTTTGGGCTAGCTATATTATGTCCATTAGATGACAATAGTTTAACTTTGACCGCTGCAAGAGGAACCCTTGTGAGTTGTGATGCGGGAGCCAAGTCACATTATATAAACTAACTTCAACCATGGACTAATCGCAATACAATCATGAGCTTGTCCTTAATTATGAAATAAATGCACTGCACTAATGCAATTTTAGGTTATGTCTTTTGATTTTCTTATGTTATAATGTTCAATGTATTAAGTGTCATCAATTATATCTTTTAGAATTCCTAAGAGCATTAGGTTGATGGTTATTAATGATAAATGCAATGGCTCTATAAAAGAGGCGAGTTTGTAACATTTGAAAGAGAAGTGAGTAGTAAAATAAAACTTGTTGAGTTTTTATGCTCGTGTGTGATACTTGGGTTAACTTGGAGAGATTCCAAGACAAGGCAGGTGTGAGGCCTGAATTTTTTATTAATCTATGTCTAGGAGTGATTCCTAAGCCCTACCGGTGTGAAGCTGGTAGTTTCTATCCCCTTCCAATTTCTATTTCTTTGTTCTACATCACCTTGGATACATGGCTCTTGAATTGATTTACAAAAATATTGGAGGTGTCTCGAACAAAGCTGACATCTACAGTTTCGGAAAGTTGCTGATGGAAATTGCAGGAAAAAGGAAGATCTGGAATGCAGTTGCAGCACATTCGAGCCAAATTTACTTTCCTTATTGGGTTTATGACCAATTCAATGAAGGAAAAGACATAGACACGGGTAGGCCTGCCACTTGGATGGATCGGATCGGATATGAGTGTTCCAATTCCAATCCAAAAGTTTTCAGAACTGAATATATTGTTCCAATTCCAATTCCAAAAAATTTGGATCAGATTGGATCAGAACTTTCGGAATTTTCGGATATTCGGAATTTTTTGGATGTTTTCGAAATTGATATTATTTTGGAATCTTTGGAATTCCAAATTAAAACGTAATTCTAAAACTTTTCCAAAGTAATCCATGACATAATTATCTTCATTCGTCGTCGTTTCGGACTCAGTCAATGCGGTCAACCCTTATTTATTACTATTTACAATTGTGGTTGACCATGTGGATTGAGGTAGAAATGAAGACGAAAGTGGCCAAATTTTTAACCATAAGCCTCAAATATCTTAATAATCACATCCAACAGTCAGTTTGCTAAATTTCATTTTCCTCAGTGATTTAGTTTTTCAAAGGTATAATTTATTTATAACCAATGAATATAGTAGACAACAATAGTTGACATGTTGGGACGTGGTGTGATCCGATGAATCGAAAATGTCTAACGGTAGATTTGATTTCGCCCATTTATTTATCACATAGTAATAGGTACCGTGTGAAATAATTGGCCTTATTCGCCGTTGTTTCAGCCTCAGTCAACCCTGATTTATTATCATTTACAAAAATATCTTTTCCACTAATTTTACCTAACCGCTCTTTCTGAAATTCAATTTTTGTGTTCTTCACAACCACATGCTCCAACGGTCGAGCTCCACATACTATGTAAAAAGTTGTAACCCTAGATCTTGTTTTAGTAGTAGTTGCCATTTGAGAACTATAATTAATAAATATAGGGGCATAAATGATAGTAATAGATTAATAGTATTGAAAAAAATACACTGTAGTATATAATTATATATATGTATATTCGACAAATGAATAAATATATAAATAAATTAGTAAAATACTGGAATTTCGGAATATTCGGATTGGAACGAGTTCGGCAATTTTCGGAAACTTTCAGATCGGAAAATTTCGGAAATTCGGAAATTTTCAATCCATTCCAATTCCAATCCAATTTACTTCGGAATTTTCGGATCGGATATTTTCGGAATCGGATTACATTCGGATCGGAAAAAGTTTGGAAACTTTTGGTTCGGAATCGGATGGAATTGGAATTTCCTATGCAAGTGGCAGCCCTAGACACGGGAGATACCACTGAGGAGGAAAAGTTGATAATAAAAAGGATGATTATCGTCGCATTATGGTGCATACAAATGAAGCCTAGTGATCGTCCTAATTCAATGAACAAAGTGGTAGAGATGCTTGAAGGATATATTGAACGCCTTCAAATGCACCCAAAGCCTCTCCTATATCCAGAACAGAAGCCAATAGTGGATGCTGAAGACAATTCAGAAACACCATGGTCATCGACACTATCAAGTCATGATTCTATAGAGTCAGTTCCCCCTTTTTTTTTACAATTCCCCAATATCG
This sequence comes from Rubus idaeus, assembly GCA_030142095.1. Lineage (NCBI taxonomy): Eukaryota > Viridiplantae > Streptophyta > Magnoliopsida > Rosales > Rosaceae > Rubus > Rubus idaeus. The sequence continues at coordinate 11,434,037 of CM057971.1, forward strand.
TAAGCTTTTTTACAATTACTCTAGATCGTCTATACCTTTATTTATACCTTATTTGTATATTTATCTTCCCTAAGTGGATTACCTTGAACGGCGCATACATTGCGTCAGGCTAAGCTAAAAAAAAAGACTGTGTCGAAAACTAGTCAATGATGACCTTCCATGGATTCGCCTATATAAGCCGCAGCTAGGGACATCCGGGTTGTAAATAATCCAAGGAACATGACAGGTATAGGAACTACTTTTACCGCTCTCAGTCTTAAGAGAAAGTACTTCAAAATGCAGATGAAGTAATGTAGCACGTACATGTTTAAGTGGTGGTTGCTTTTAGCATATTACCAATCTGGGATGAACGGGGATACAATTTTTAGAGTTTGCCTCAAGTCTCAAAATTTAAAATAGATAACTTGAGATTTGAGACTTGAGGCCAACTCTAAAAATTGTGCCCTCAAATTTTAATTAGTATACAATTTCTTTTTTATAATGATACAATAGAGTAATCAACACATGAACACAATTTCAAGAAAAAAATAATAAACAAAACATAATATCCAAAATAATGCATATTATGATAAAAACTAATTAAGTTGACGATGTTCCAAATCAAAAAAGAATCATATTAGGCAGTATTATATATTATATACTATATATTACTATATATATAATATTTTTCTATACTACATAGGATTATGCACTTTTAAAATACATAGTTTTAATGTTAGCCGTCAAATTTGTTTAAATGATTTGATCTGATGGTTGACATTAGAACTATCTATTTTAAAAATGCATAGTCTCGTGTGTGTGTGTGTTTGTGTGTATATATATATAGATTATATAGTATATATATAGTATATATATATATATATATATTATAATCTATACTATATTTAAAAGAAGTGGTTTTGTCAACCATAACATAATTTTTTTACGCAAATACCTCTCATATATTAAATAACAAATTACTCATAAGGCCACTTTGGGTGGTCTTATTCTTCAAAAGGCCACAGTAGCTTTGTTTCCCAAATAAGGCCACTCAGTAGCTTTAACCCTTTGTATCTGACATTAATTTTTTTCAAAATTACGATTCATGCCACTGACGTTTTATTGTATTTGGACAGTAGCTTTATTGTCACTGGACAGTAGCTTTATTGTCGTTGGACAGTAGCTTTATTGTTTTTGGACAGTAGCTGTAGTGTTCTTTGACAGTAGCTTTAGTGTGCTTTGACAGTAGCTTTATTGTCGTTGGACAGTAGCTTTATTGTCGTTGGACAGTAGCTTTATTGTTTTTGGACAGTAGTTGTAGTGTTCTTTGACAGTAGCTTTAGTGTGCTTTGACAGTAGCTTTATTGTCGTTGGATAGTAGCTTTATTGTCGTTGGACAATAACTTTATTGTTTTTGGACAATAGTTGTAGTGTTCTTTGACAGAAGTTTTAGTGTGCTTTGACAGTAGCTTTATTGTCCTTGGACAGTAGCTTTATTGTCGTTGAACAGTAGCTTTATTGTCATTGGACAGTAGCTTTATTGTCGTTGGACAGTAGTTTTATTGTTGTTTCCGTATACAGTGACATTTTTGTAAATAATAGCAAAAAAAAATGCGGTGGCATTTTTGTAAATATTGATGCGGTGGCATTTTTGTAAATATTGGTGGTCTTATTTGGGAAAAAAATGTTTGATGGCTTTTTAAAGCATAAGACCACCCAAAATGGTCTTATGGATAATTGGTTCTATATTAAATTACTTTGCATACCAAGTTAACCAGAAGGATTAAAAAGTCAAATCACAAATAATATAAAATAAATAAATAAACTAGGTTAACCACCCACATTCTCCAAGTAACCACTTCCACTTTCACACTCATCGGGTGTGTGGATAATTGTAGTTATTATTAAGAGAACAGACATTGTCAATCAAAACTTTTTTTTTTACTAAAATAGCCTTCAAATACTATTATTAATAGTAATATAGTAATATATAGTATAGCATATATAGCATATATATATATAGTGTATATATATATATATGTATAGTATAGCATTCGGCACACACGCGATGCGTGTGCAATATATAGTTGAAGGCTATTTTGGTAAAAAAAAGTTATATTTTGATTGACAATGTTTGTTCTCTTAATAATAGTATAGATTATAATATACACACACACCAGCACATATAAAAGGATATAAACATTTTGTGTGATGCCCTCTATAATTTTGGGCCTGAGGCAACCGTCTCTTGACCTTCATATCAGGTATGGGTCTGGGGACGAATTTCCTTGTAATAAGAGTATTACAGTATTCCCCATAGTTTTTTATGGCTTCTTTAAAATTTGTTTTACTTTGAGAATTGCAGGGTTTAGTCGTACGCATTTTTTCTTCTGCATTAGTTTGTTGTCCTTTCAAAGTAATGGGTAATGTGGAGACGAGAGTCTTGCACACACCGAAGTGCATATGTACTGGGACGATCCAACAACTGACATGCAAGGGTAGACAATCCAACGGTGTACAACTGTACATGCAAGAAATATGTGTGGTCGGATGAAGAATTAACCGATCTAACGTGGTCTTGCCAGAATTTCCGATTTGGAGACTATCCAAACCTGTTCATTCTTTTTCAGAACTATTTGTCGATCACTTATGTTTCTGCAAATTCTTTCTTGGTCAATTTTGGGGGGAGAGCAATTAGTTTCTTATAAATGTTTTAGTTTTCCCGTATAAATTTTCTATTCTAGGAACTAATCTCTTTCGCCAGAGATGATATGATTTCTGTTTTTTAAGAATAATATGATATTAAAGAACCATCATTTTGTAAAGTATGGAGTATTAAGGTTTCTGTATTACATAGCCGAAGATAGGATACTTGACTGTTTGTTCCACAAGCTATATTAGGGGACAGATTCAAGCTGGAACTATGCAGAAAGAAATGTTCTCAACCACTAGCGCTACAAAATATAAATAGTAATGTTGGGTCATAATTTGCTTTGGAACTCTTATCCAAGTTTCTAGTTACGCATACAAAGTCATAACATATATGTGCCGTGCAAATGTGCAAAACTCAAATCGGCAATGAAACAGTCAAGAATGTTAATTTATGAACACAGGAACTCACTCGATCGAGCACCATTGCAGCCATTCAGTCACAATCCAATTTCATTGAATTTCTCTAAATTCCTGTAAACCCCACATTATATGAAACGTGTTCTAGAACCTATTTAGGAGCTAAGAAACCAAGAGACAGAAATCCCATCAGAGGTCAGATTAATCAAAAGCCTACCATAACTATTACTTCCACAAGATAACTGCGAGCAATATTACAAATTGTACCGAATTCTAAAAACAAACATTATAAATTAAAAAGGAGGGTCGATCCACCACTATCTAAGGGTGCCATATTCCTCATACACTGATCAGAGTCAAAGTACAGAGGCTAACCTCTCTGTCACTGTCAGCAAAAGCTACCTCTGGAAATGGATGTTAGCAAATGCTATAGGAAAAGAACTTCCAAGTCCTCATTAGGACTAATGCATAGGCCATTTCATCTCCAATGAATAGGTCACTATTCGAGCTTTTGTATACTTTTATTTGAACTTCTTCATGAGCCTCCCATTGATATTGATCTCAGTAGCTTATTTTGGAACAATAAGCCCCCAGCAAGTGGAGTTTAGCCCTCTTCGTCATAGTCTTCCTCATCCTCGTCCAGCCTTTTGCTCAGCTGTGCAAGTTGAAGAGGGTCAATGGCCATTTTATCTACATCTGAAAGAGACCATCCAGGGTATTCTTCATGTTTACTCTCAGAAGTAGGTGCAGCAGATGAGGGTTGGGCTGCTGCCGCTCCAGCGGATGAGGGTTGGGCTGCTGCCGCTGCAGCGGATGAGGGTTGGGATGCTGCCGCTGCAGCGGATGAGGCTTGGGCTGCTGCTGCTGCAGCTTTTGTCTCCTCATTCTCATGTACATCGGCATTCAAGTCAAAATTTCGAACTGTTGGATCAGATTCATCAGGGACACTGACATTTTCCTTAGATAACTCCTTTGACTCGGAAACATCATCCACCGCCATTGCAGGGTTTATATTATGTTTGCTAATCTGCTGAATAGATGTGCAGGGTTCAGATTCAGTCTCATGATGCACAGTCTCTCTTTCCGTTGTTCGAGAACCACGTCCACGGCCTCGTCCCCGGCCTCGCCCTCTTCCCCTGCCACTGCTGCTTCCATGGCTCATCTCAAGCTGCAGGGAGTAAAAAGAAGATTCTGCCATCAGTCAAATACTGTACATTCAACTTTCATACAAGTTATCAGATAAGTCAAGTAGCAAAAGACTAACAGAAAATCCATACAAGAAACTCATTTACAGATATTCACATTTCCTAAAGAAGCCAAAGGAAATGTCATAGTGGTTGAACGTTTTCCAGTGATGAAATAACAGAATGAATCATAAAAATCAAAGATATCTCAGTAACTCAGAAGTCAATTTAAATGAGCAAGGAATTTTATAATATTAAGAGTTACAAACTTTGCATGTTGATATATGGGAATCTTAAAAACATAAAAGGAACAAATTATGGGAGCTATTAGTTACCATCTTGCTCCTCTTCAACTCCTCATCACTGTCAATGCATTCATCACCTGGTGGTTTTCTGAGAGAGGAAGAGAATAAATACGTTAAGTATATTAACAGTTCACCAAAAAAAAAAGTAGACTCAATAACTGCATCTATTAATATTTACAAAAATAACAAAGTAGATTATCTATACCTTCTCTTTGTGATGGCTCGATCATCAGCAGCAGCATCAGAATGACCATGACCATAGTCAGGTACCCTGCTGACAATGTCCCTCAGAAAATCAAACACATTATAGCTCTGTACACAATGTTTTCTGCAGTCGAGGAAAAGCAATTAGTTTTGAAAACTCTGATAAAAACCAAATTTGCAGAAATGATATACATAAAGATGTTCTCGCATAAAAAGTAAAAAGTAAGTATTTTATATAATGAACCAATAAATCATTAGGATTTCTCCCTAAAAAGACAAGAAAGTAGTCAATTCATGTTCCATGAGCTCCAGAAGTTCACATATATTGCACATGACAACAAACCAATAGGAATTTATATAGGGCAAGTTCATATCCTTTTTAACTCTTTTCTTTCGACCAAACGCAAGACCATAGAGCGGGAATACGTGTTACCGTATTTATCACTTGGTCGACGTACTTACTACTCAATTAGATATGTCTGTATATAAATTGGACCAATTAGATTTGGCTACGGATAAGTGGAACCACATGATAATTTTTATTTGAATCAGGTAGAAACTGGCTTAACAGATCTGGACATGCTAGAAAATAACAACTAGACAATCTTAGGTCATAAAAATAAGGTATTAAACCAGCAGAAAAAAAAGCCTCCTAGATTGCTCCATAAGTTGATAGTACATGGCTTTTCCTAGACCAAGTCTACCCATAATAGAGAGCAAGAACACCAACGGTTCTTGACCAAGTGTACCCCCCTATAGAGAGCAATTTTCAACATAATTGTGGGTATCAGGTCCTAAAATATTAGAGATATACCATTTGTCTTCAACAAACGGAAGCCATAGTTTCTTCACACCTTTTAGCTTTTCTATTATGTGTTTGTTGTAGTAGATTTGAACTATTAGGTAACCAATAGAGTTTACTACATCACATTCGGTGGAAAGCTAGTTCATAGACAATGTACCTTTTTCACTTTAGAATTGTCTGTTAGTTATCTGAAGAAAATAATAAAGAATAAAGAAAATGTATAGCTCAATCTTTCACTTACAGGTGCAATGAATTCATGGTTTTAGCTCCTCTTTGGAGAGTTATCTCATATGTACGGTCACAGAGGTCTTGCAAAAATAACTCTAATGCTTTAGCTGCATCAATATTCAAGAAGAAAACTATAAACAACACAATAAAACATAAAATAAAAAATAAAAGAACCAGCACACCCTAGAAAACCATAGCAACTCACAAACTAAAACGGGCACTGCTAATGCTATCTTCCCAACATCCTCATCAGCTTGCATAATCTTTTTAATCCGAGCCTGCCAAATATAAACTTTGTATTAGACTAGGCTATATTAAAGCGCCTCAGGGTTTAGAAGGGGCGAGATGCACGTAAAACTTTAAAAAACCAAGATAAACTCAATAAAAACATTTTTGTCAATCATCCATCAAAGGAAGCATAAGAAAAACAAATATCGTTTTTGATGTGACACTAACTTTCATTAAAAAGAACAAAAACAGCAATACGATACATGGGACAGGATGTCCCCTCCAAAAACTAGACAATTCTGAATGTATGAAAACAACTAGATAGACACAAACACTACAGCATTCCAATCATAAGACATTGCATGAAACGAAAATGATAGCACCCAGTCCCACTTACAAAGTTTATGAACAGACTAGGAAGAGGTTGTGTGCCCAGCCCAATACTTTGATCTGGTGGGATCAGGGTATAGCAGGTACAGCAGGCCATAGCAGGATTTAGCTTGATTAAATCGTATATATTGTAGCATTCACCAAATAAGTTCCTAGAAAGGTCTAAAGGTTTGATCAATGTTTCATTTAATTAGGAGTCAATGAGCCATGCTTGGATGACCAAGAAGTCATTAAAGCTGATATTTACGTTATGTCTTGTAAAGGTGCCTAGTGGGTCTCTAAGGTCTTCTATTTAAAGCATGTAACTCTGTCATATTGGGTAATGAACAGTGTTATTAATTTTCCTAAATTTTTGAGTGATTCACTAATAGAGGTGTGAGGTCTTGTTTGGAATTTGGGAGTGATTCCTGGACTATACCAAACCTATTTTTTCTGCTCTCAGTTTAGTTCTCTGTCCATTTCTACCATCTTAAGTTTTATAGCAGAAACTTTAGTCATTTCCCTTTCTGTTCTACATCAAAATAACCCCCAAGTTCAGAAGATACCGATGCCCAAAGGGAGGCCCAAAAATGAACTTTATCCTACAAAAAAATCCACCTCTCCATCCCTTGCACCCTAAAAAATCCTTCTATTCCTCTCCATCCACACCACCCGAAAGTTTGCTAACACAGCACATTATTCCAGCACCATTCGACTCTTTTCTACACCAATGAATTTGTACCTTTCACACAATATCGCATTAACGCCACACAAGAATCTGAATTGTTCCTGCTCACTTGGGTCACCCTAAGGAATATAAATACTTCTGGTCAAGCCTAGACAAGGACTTATCTAACCAGTTGAAGCCATACACATAAATAGCTATCTCAAAGTAAGTGCCAATTGATAAAAGAGAAATCCTATATTGAAAATGAAGACACTTGTGCCAGTCTTCTCTTTGGATGTATAGTATCAAACACCAAATAGGAAGGAAGGATCTTGCCTTACAGAAATACACAGTAGCAATTCGAGAAAATAGAGAGTTAGTAAAAGGAAGACATTGATGGGCAATATTTGACAACAAGAGCAATTGGTTAAGACAGACGTCTCTAGGGGAAGATATAACTCTATCTCTCCCTGTCTCTCCTCTTTTACTACAATCTATGCAAGGAGAATCTATTAGTTGCTACTATCTTTCCTACTGATCCAATGAAGCACCACAAAAATAAATGGGCTTAAAAACTGAAGGCAGAAGCACAAATTGAAGAACTTGTCAGCGGCAATATGACCTGCTAACACCAAGCATAGCCCATGATTCATGATACAGTCCTATGTATAAAAGAAAGTTCAGTTCTTTCACATCTCAATATTTCACAACTTTACCATGCAAAATGTAACAAAGCAAGGATTTCTAAACATTTATACTGAAGTACAATCTTGGTCTCCAAACAATAGGAAGCATTCTAACTGCATAATAAAGAACACTGCACAAAATACCAAGTTGTAATTCATAAATGTCAATTTCCAATCATTAAGTTACCAATTGCCAAGCATCTAAGATGGTCCTTTGTCTTTTTCTTTCCGAAAGTTCTAATACCTAAAATCTACACACCCAATCCGAGTTCTTGACCACCTAAACCCAACCCCTAACATAGCTATTCCCTAAATCATGTCTAGTATGGATTACAAACTAATTGAGGAACTGCAAACTCATTCTTTTCGTTTTATTCTCATTTCCAGAAACAAAAACTCTCCATTGGTTTTACAATCACAACAAATAATCAAATACTCATCCAAAAGAACAGTAACAAAACCGGATCAAATTTTACTATAGGGACATTACAATTCAATGCACTCATCAGCTCATATTGACCCAAAAATAACACCACATCATTAGAAGAGCAGATGATTAGACTATATATCCCAATATATCCCCTTGAATAAACACTCATTTATTGACTTTAACCCTAGCAAAATCAAGGTTAAGAAACCAATCCCAAAACCAGATCAAACTAAAATACCAACCACCCAATTCCTAGCTCAATTACAATCACAACAAAGAAACAAAAATGAATTATATTCTAGACAAATCAAAAACCCATATCACATAGTCTCATTAACACCAAGAAACAGCAAACACATAATTCGAATCCAACGAAATTCGCTAGCAATCCAAACAATTCTTAATTTCCTTGCAACCAAAACAAATCAAAACTCGATTTTAGAACTAACGAGTGAGGCGAAGAAGGAACTTACTGCAGGGAAACGGGTATCGAGCTTCTTCCTCATGGCGTCAGATTCGAAACATTAATTTAATCAAAGGGCAACACAACAACAACAAAAAAAATCCCCGAAAGAGAATCGAATTTTCAGAACCGCAAAATGATTGCCATCATGATTGTCTGTGTAAAATCCACCAGACCCCTCTCAGATCCGAAATTTTTATTTACCTTGAGAAAAAATATATATATATATATAAATAATAATAATAATAATAATTCGCAAAGAAATAAAAACCGGGTTTTGGTTCCAACAGAATATCCGTCCGTACGAGTTTCACGAAATAAAAACAAAAAATAAAACCAGAAAAAGATAGACCGACTCTGTCTGTGTGTTTGTCGCCTTTAAATTCAATTGAAGACGAGCGAAGCTAACTCAACAACACGACTGGAAAAAGTTAATTTGAAAGTCGTCTGTTTATTTATATGTCAACGTTTGATTGGGAATTGAGCACCGTCTGATTATACTCGGACAATACTATTATAGTAACTTCTCAATTCTAACCGTTGAAAAATACAGCCGTTGTGATCGTGCCACATCAGTGAAGTTTAAATCTAGGGAAATAATTAGAAATGGAATTAATACTTATGCAAATTGTCCCTAATGAATTTGTGTAGCAAAAGTGTGGACTCTGCAATCACTTCAAAGTTCAAACTAACCAAAACCACCGAGTTGATGATGTTAGGAAGTTAATCTTATCACATCTTATATCATAGGAACTAGCCTCATACCCGTGTGATGCACGATGCATCATGCACGTTTTATCGGTGAAAAGTAGAATAATATATAAAAAAAAATTACCACTCATTTTTTCAATTTTTCTGATTTTCACCTTTATGTTGATATATCTTATTTTTTTACAAAGTGGAATTGTGTCCCATTACTTAACTTTTTTTTATTTCTTTTTTAATTTTTCTTTTATTATATTTTATTAACTTACTATAATAATCTTTTAAACTGCTTTTTATTTCAGTTAATTTATTTTATTCAATATGCTTTTATCAAAATTATATTTTGGTGAAGCCTTTGCACCAAAACTTTTTGCTTCCATTTAGTAATCTGTTAGTCAATTGTGAATATTTTGTACTCTTCTATTGTAGCTTAATTGTAGGAATAGTATCTTGACTCTCTCTTGTCGTTGTGCCCTACCTTCTCGTACAGCAAGCTTCAAATATCCAGTCTTCAAAATTTTCTAATCTCCAGCATCATGGGATAAGTCCCAGAAGCCTCAAAGGCCGATGTCTCAAATTCCCGATATATAAATTTATCGTTGATTTAACAGGAATCATCCCGGTATGTAAATTTATTTGAGTTCCTGATGTAGGAATTGGTTTCTTAATTGGTTGCATGTGCATACCTAAATCAGTTAGATTGCACGTGAGGGGGCATGTTGGAGAATAAAGATCCCACATCAGAAAACTGACAAAAAAAATATAAATTATAAGTGGGTAGACTACTCCTAATTGTACCTAAGCCTTTTGAGATAAAACTCAACACCTAGGGCCAGTTTGGTATTGCTTCGCTTTTATAAAAATCAGTTTTTTCATAAAATTTAAGGTCTTAAAATGTTTGGTAAATTAGTAAAAAGCAGTTTTGATCGATTAAAAATTATAGGTCAGTGGAAGCAGATTATAGAAGCAACTCTTTTGAGTTGCTTCTATAAAACTGCTTTAATTGACAGTTGATTTTCCTTAAAACAGTTTTTTTTTTTAAATCACAGCAATCACAAACTAGCCCATAATAGGTGATTAAGTTGGGACAATATCGGTGCAATAGTGGGTCACGAGCCACGTTTGTCGCTGTTTAACAAATATTTTAGAAACAATTGTCATCACCAACACTATAATCCGGAAACGACCTAAAACACACACAATATATCCAGGAGGATTCACATCAACTTCGATCTTATTCTGTTTTTAGAAGGAAGACACTTCAATATAACAAAAACTAGTACATACTGTGGACAAGTAGTCCACACACATCAGCTTCTAGAATGCATCAGTAAAATTTTAGAAACTTACAGAAAGTAGGCATTTAATAAATAATGAGCTACTAATGTGGAATTACAACATTCCAATATAAGTAAAAGAAAAATTACGTCATGCTTTGCCTTACAGAATCTGTTAAAATATGTTCATCAAAATTCATACACAAGCAAGGACAAGTTGAGTAATTAGCATGCCAGATACACGCACACCCAGAGGTAGTCTTAAGTGCATTTCCTCGAATGAAATTACAAGAAGTAGAATTACCTGGGCAAAGAAACCTCCCAAAGCTGGGCCAATGATCAATCCAATAGCCCATGCTGTGCTAACCTGAAAATAAATATTCTCAACTCTGATGTAGTAATTGTACAATTTTAAAACTTGTATAATTACGAAAACCAACGTGACTTACGTACTGTTGACATTCCTAATGCTTGGTGTTCTTCCGGTAAGACTTCACTTGCATATGCCTGGTCATGCAGTTAAATTGAATATGGAAAGTAACCCATGCATATAGACATGGTTGCAGACTTGCAACCACATCATTAATAACAGTATATAGTACACGATGATACCTTCGTTGGTCCAAGCAAACCATTCAAACTTCCAATAAGAAATCTTGTAGTAATGGCCATCCAATAATTTACACCAAGTCCAAGGCTAGAGAGTGTTGAGAATAACCCTGAGATCGACAATATATATGCATATATCAAATGTCTGCCTGAAAACATCCATCCCTATAACTGCAGAAAAAATATAAAGAAACTCATTTGCAAAATTGCATTTGCTAACACTGCAATAGTCCCTATTATTATGACAGGTTTTCGACCATAGCGATCAGCCACTATTCCCCAGAAAACTGATGTCAGTTCTCTTCCAAGCATATACGAAGACCCTTCACAATATATGGACGTGTCTTAAGAACACTTATTACAGAACTAAATTGTGAAGATCAAACAAATTTATCATTAAGAAAAATTGATGACAAGAATCTCACCTACATAGTACATACCCAGCATAGAAGCCAATATCTTCCTCTCTTTTTTGCAATATGAAAATCCCTAATCTGCAATGCAAACAATAATCAATCAAGTCTGGAATCATGAGGGTATTGAGTAGAACTTTGGTGAAAGCAGAACAAATTAAAGGATTGGTGCTGGGAAGATATGATGTAATTCTTTACAGTTTATATAAAGTGTTTATAAAACATACGAAGGAGAAAGCAGAACAACAAGTGAGCATCATGCAAGAAGAAACTTTCATTTCCTTGCAAAACAAATTTCATCACATTTCTGGAGAAGGAAAGGATTGGCGTTGGGCAGATGTGCTGTAATCCTTTTCTTCTGGGCCATTTGGAAGGAGAGTAACAAAAGGATTTTTAAGAATGTGGGAAAGGAGCTGAACGTTATATGGTAAATGGTTTGGTTTTGGTCATCTTAATGGGCCTCAATTTCAGGGACAGCTCTCTTTTGCAATTCATGCAAATTAGAATGCAGCTGTTTGTTAATTCAAATTGGAATGCGGTTGTTTACAATTCATTCAAACTGGCTTCCCTGGTTTTGAAATTGTTTTATACATTTGTTTGAATCAATTAGTTGGTGTATTCCATGGTAGTACTTAATTTTCAGTGGATATCTTAACCAGTGCATTGTATACAATAAGCATTTATAAAGATGAAATGAAAAGAAATAATAAATACATAAAAAAGCAGGGGAAACTCCAAGTTTTAGTTCAGATGGCATACAAAATTAATTACAAAATTACTATATATGGACAAAGTACTACTGCTTGAGAGTGTGGGTTGTGCATTAAGGCAGTTAGAGTATTGCGTTCCTAGCTCTCAGATTTCAAGATCATGATATATAGTCCAAGTGTACTTTGAAGCTTCAATTGAAATGTAATGGAATTGGCAGATGGAAAATATTCTACTTCTTCAGCAGTTCAAGCCCTCAACAAAGTTTGCAGGGTTTATAGCTCTTGTATATTACCTTAAGCATTTGCTTAGTTTCTTTCCATTGCAAAATGACTCAAAACGAATTCTTAAAAGGTGATGTACGTTATGCATATCTTTACCACAGTTTTGAAAATAACGCAAAGAATAATCATAGTAAGTTAACAATGGTCTCAGTAGAAATTTAGATAGTCTAAAAGCTAAAGGCTATATATGCCTGACGGACCAACAGGACAAGAGGACAAAAGTGTGAGAACTCAGTCATGCGTTTATGTCTCCCTAAATAATCAGCAACAAGATTGCAACTTCATTCATATGTCAAATGAATATTTATGAGTAGATCTAAGGAGCAATATATTCTAGATCCTGTTTGGTCTTAACAAGCACAAACAGAAGTCATGCATGATATGATGTAGTGTTGCATGTTTTGCTATTAGGAAAAGAACAACCTATTAAAATCCAATGTTCTAAAAATCGCTAGGCGCTAGTCCGGCAGCGAAGAGGTGCCTAGCGCCTAGGCGGAGATTAGTCGGACGCCTAGGCGGTTTTTTATTTATAAATATACAAATGGAAGTATATGAAAAATACTATAATTGATTGAAAACGTAAGTAAATTTTTTTTTGATATTTTAAAACCTGTATTTGCCTGCCTAGGGGGATTTGCAACTAATCGAAACGGTTGGCTTCCGCTTAGCGCCTAGGCGGGGATTAATCGGGCTTAGGCGAGAATTTTTAGAACACTGTTAAAATCTAATAGGTAGTGGCCACTGGTATCCACTATCCAGATTCTAAATTTCTAATAAGGAATACAGTAAATAGACCCTCTGCAATAAAATTGGACTGTGTGGACCGAATCATAATCTGTAAATAGACAGCTAATATTCATTTTATTTCCATACCATTAAAAATCCAGCAAAAGTAACAAGAGTCTAAAATAAATATACACTCACCATAAAATAAAGAAATGGAAATACAGATGTTATTGGCAGCGTTGAAAATTTTTCACAAAATAATGAATCAGGAGATTGAGGACAATAAATTAGAAGACATAGAAAGGTAAGATATGAAACATAAATAAAAAATAATGAAGAAGCTGAAAATCTACAAATATATATATATATATATATATATATATATATATATATATAGAGAGAGAGAGAGAGAGAGAGAGAGAGAGAGAGAGAGAGAGAGAGAGATCAGATTTTCTACAGCAAAGAAGATGTAAAATACTGAAAAAAGTGAATAATCATTTCTAGAATGACAAACTAATTGAACTGTAACAAGCAACCCGAGTTAAAGTAAAATTCTAGATGGGTATCCTTAACATGGAAGCGGTCACGGATCAACTCTTGCAAAACTATCCTTTAGTATGAGAAGAATAGAGCATTGAATCGAGTGTTGACCCCATTGATGGCCCCTGAGTCAATTATACACAGAAATTCTTGTAAAACGTTGAGCCTAGCTATAGTCATTTAGTCACGAGTACGTCATAACACGGCTAACAGCTTTGGGTACGTGGTTTCAAATTTTCATGGTAACCTTATACTAAAAGCATTGTCGTTCCCAAGTTTGTAATCGCAATTGTGAAAATAAAAATGAAAGTTGAAGCAAGTTTGTTTGTGAAGTTGAGCAGCCATTCCATTGGTCCATGCTTCAAACAATAAAGCTACATGATTTTAAGTGAGAAATGAAAGAGTAGGTTACAAGCAGAAATCACAATCATCCATATAGGGCTATAGGCATATATGCCTCGTTGCAACGCTTTCTCCTCTTCGACCTTTCATAAGCTTAGTTGGGTAAGGCTGGGCTTTTAAAAGAAGTTGGTTTTAGCTGTGCTGTGAAAATAAGTGGCTGTAAAGCAAAGCTGTTGGGTGTTTAGTAAACTAGCTTTTTGAAGGTGTTGTGAGTGCTAAAAGCAGTGAGAGAGTGTTTGGTAAACTTAAAATTTAAAGTGCTGTGAGTTTGTAAAATGACTAATATGGACATACTACTTAAATTAATATTTTTACTTAAATTTTTTGATAATGTATTTTTTTCCCCAATTTTTTTTTACCTTCCCTCATCAATACAGATATATATAATTGTTTTTTTTTCAAAAATAGAATAATAAAAACAAATTTATTATTATCCCCTTCATCCCCTTTCATTTTTTCTTCTTCTTCTTCTTCTTCTGATCCCCTTCGTCCCCTTCATTCGCTTTTTTTTGTTCTTCCCTCTCGTCCCTCTCTCTCTCTCCAGAATCACACACACCACGAATTTCTTCCTAGGAACCATCCATTTTCTATCTTCACCCTCATCACATTGCCGCCCTTCTCGGACCCATTCCGACCCACTCAACGACGCTGCTGCCGCAACACTCACGAGCCCAGCCCGTGCTATCTTGCTCTGCCGCGCCTCCAGCTCCGTACCCGCTCACCACCACCACGAGCCCAGCTCGGATTACCACCACCACCGTGGGCTGCTTTGTTGCTTTCTGTTAAGTTTGTAAAGGCTATTTAATAGCCAAAAGTCTATTCATTCAATAAGATTGTTATTCCCAGATTGTTTGTGTTTAAGTCGTGCTCAAGTTCATAAGCTTTGCTTGAGTTCTTAGTTCCCAACACCAATGGCGTCTGTGTTTATGAAGTATGAACTATGAAAGAGATGATAGGTTGGGCTGTAATTTAGGCAAGATTGTGAGGACACCCATTGGTATTTAGAAATTTTCATTTATGAACAGTAACTTCCGCTACAGTAACTTCGGCTTCCAAAAGCTGGGAAGCTGGTATTTGCTGGCTTAGGCTTTTAGCTTAGAAAAAGCTCAAGCTTCCAATGGAAGCAGCTTTTTTCTAAATTACCAAACGTCATATGCTACTGTACACAGCTTAGCTTGATTTGATTGTTGTATTGGGTTTGAGCCATGCTTGATTTGATTGTTGTATTGGGTTTGAGCCGAACGAGGAAATATTGCTGAGTTTTCACAAGTGAATCAATAATTCTCACTCATATGGTGGATGGTGGCTGCTCTTGCTCTTATTCATTGCCATAATTGACGTGGGACTACCACTCGTCAATTTTCACTTTTAATTAATCGCAATAACTGGAATCAGATCTGGGGTCGAGACGCGGGACTACGTACACTGGTCAATTTTCATGTTTAATCAATCGTACGTTTGTGGTGGGGTTGTTTTTTTTTTTTTTGGTTTTTATCACATATAGTCATATAGATAGTACCTAAATTATTTCTAAATTATATATTTGGTACTTGAACTTCAATTTTTGTTACAAGTAGTACCCAAAGTTTTCAATTTTTATCATATATAGATAGAAATAGTGTAGAGTACTCAATAAAAAGTGTTTGCTACAGTGAATTTTTCAAATTTTTTTGGGGTTGTTGGGCAAAGATTATTGTAGCTGGGGCTAGTGGGAAATATGTATCCACTGTTTGGGGCTATTGGGAAAGGACCTATAACGAGGATGGACGTTGTAACTGATCTCTCATTTTTATTTGATTGGATTGCATTTGATTGGTGCTTGATAATAGATTAGAAATTTCTTTTTGCAGGATAAGCAAATGAAACAAAGAGATCGAAAGCCAACCAATGTATTAAAAAACGCACCTCAGGCGCGAATCAAGGCGCAAAAGGCGTGTTTTGCTTGTATAATTGCCTCTGTTTTATTGCCTAGGCGTACAGGCGTAAAAATTGCGAGGTAAGCTAAGGCTCCAAAGGCGTTCAAAACAAGCCTAAGGCGTACACTCAGGAGTAAAACAAAGGGAAAACACGGCGAAAACCGCCGGAACCACCGAGCCTTTTAACCTTCGATTCGCCGCCACCCTTCACCGGTTGGATAAACCGATATCAAGGTTTGCTTCACGCCTCCGAGACGCACACGCCGCCACCAGTCCGACGTCCAGAGGTGGTGGGATGAAATCATGAAGGAGCTGTGGCCGGAGGGTCGTGGGAAACAGAGAAGGAGGGGAGGAAAGAAAAAAAGAAAAAAAGAAAAAACATAGAGGAGTAGATGAAAACGATGGGACTGAATGAGAGAAGAAGGAGAAGGAATAAGTATTAAGGGCAGTCATGTCATTTTAGTAGCCAATATGTGGGTATTTTCATTAACTTCTAAAACTTGGGGAATTTTTCATTACAAAGCCCCCAAATGTGGGTATTTTTCCAAATTTCTCCTCTTTCTCTCACTCTTCTATGTTTCCGGACCTCACTTCCCTCTATAATAATTTTTTCTAAATGCTTACGCTTTTTACGCCTGAAGCTTACGTTTTTTTAAATACGCTTTTCAAAGCTAAAAACGCCTCGATACACTTTTCGCCTTTTAAAACACTGAAGCCAACAACCAATTATAAAATCTAGGGTGAGGAAGCTTAATATATAGCTGATGAGGTATATATAGTAGTTGTTAATAGTCTCCACTTTACCATTCATAATAAGCTCAGAAAAGCCATCCATGCAGGTGTTCTCAGGCAGCACTAACCGATTTGTTAATTTATTGATGAGTTTAATAATTTATAAGAACAAATACATATGCATTCTTCATTTATTTGTGAATTTAATTGGGTTTAATGCCCAGAATAATACATCTCTTCCTTGAAACCATATATATACGAAGTACAACTCGCTTAGAAAGTAACTGGAGGGAGCAGAACACATCTTCTTAAATTAACCAATTTAATGCACGACTCCATTAGAGAACACATGGATGATCAACTCACCATCTGAGCTTTGCTGGGAAATACTTTTCAACAAGTGATAAATAATATGGCTTGACTTTTTCGACATCAACTTGACTTTTGCTCTTGCTGTAGAGGTCATATTTATTGAATACACGAAGCCACTTCAAATTCTCTTCGTCTTCCTTGTTCATTAGGTGTTTATATGCCCCTGCCTTGTGCAGAGGATAAAATGAGTGATACCGGATAATAAACAATCCGGCCTCCGGCAAAGTTGTCCCATTTTCCTTGGCAACCAAGTACATGTAGTCATCATGACCCCAGGAGATCATCACATTTTTGAGTCCACATCCTTCTGCGTAAATTCCATACTTGGAGTTGTACGCAGGATTTTTGGAATCCGGATTGTCCTTGAAGTACTGCAAAAGCAAATTATAATTGGTGTAACGTATATCGTTCATGTAATTACGCATTTCAAAATTTATGGCTAGTCCTATTTTTCTGTGATTCCGGTTTTTTGCCTACTGTTGATTTTTTGCAATTACACAGTTTTAGTCACGCTTTACTTTTACTTTCACGTGTTTTGCTTCCAGAGATTTGCGGCTCACTATGAAATAAAAGAAAAAGAAAATTCCGCATATGTTCTTCAAAGAATAAGAAAATGTACGTACTCCGATCTGAACTAAATATTTGAGAGGGAATACCTTGTGGTGAACAATGGAGTCATCAAAAGCGCAGCCAAGAGGATGAGTATCTCCAACAACAGCCCATTGAGGAAGTCCTCCAAACTTAGGAAGAAGAAGCACTTTTCCGAGATCATGAATGAGAGCGGTCAAGTGCAGCCAGTCTTCATTCGGATAGTCTTTTCGAATTGCTTCAGCTGTTTGCAACAAGTGCTGAATTTGGGGTTCATCCAAATCTGGGTCACTCTCATCCACAACCTCATTCAGGAGCTCACAACATTCCCATATGCTCATTTCCACTCTATTCAACTTCTTGTACTCCTCTCTCATCTTTTTTACAATATCATACGTTTGGTTAATGTGGTTCAAACGGTAAAATTCCTCCACACCTTTCTGCCTCTCACTTTCTGCATTATAGTCCCTGCAGTATAGCAATTTCAAATTAATACATATTCAACCTTTCTATTTTCAAATAACATGATATAAACAGAAAACCATGCATGATGCTAGGTTTATCATACCGATAAACCAAATGCGCCTTTATAAATATATATATATGTCATTATCTAGCTCATTTGTTACAAATAAATAAGGTCCAAAGTGAGCGCAAATATGATTGAAGCCATGAAATCTTTCGACATTATTTTGTGTACGTAAGTACTTGCAGCAATGCTCGACATGAAAATAATACATACCTGAATGACTGGCCAAATGAATTGATTTCTGGAGCAAAGAATTCATCACTTGACACTACGATTTCATTGTTTCCATAAGAAGAAGGATTCTGGTCATTGAGGATAGCCATTAATTCTTAATGGTCTTCAAAATGCAAATGAATCAAAAGGCAGAAAAGCGAGAGAAGAAGAAACTTCTAAGCATGCAAGTAATATATGGTTGTGGTAGAACACGTTGCCACAACCAATATATATAGGATAGCGATGAAGCCCTGAAACTCTTTGTACTTTGTTCCCAGATCCAAGCATGCACAAACTGATTATCCAAAATCTTGCTCAGTTAGTAACTAAAAAATTAAAACGTTGGCTTCAGCACCAGTTGAATGATCAAAATTGTGACTCTAGATGAATTTTCTATGGATGGCCTGGGCTGATTTGGTAACAGAGAAAGTGAGAAGAGATCCACTACTAGAAAAATGCCCTAAGGGGACATATATTTGTCCCTATGCAGATATTTGTCCTTAGGAACACTTACAATAGAGACAAATATTTGTGTCTATATGCATAAAAAATGGGACAGATATATGTCCCCTTAGGGCCTTTTTCTAGTAGTTGAGAGAGAGAGAGAGAGAGAGAGAGAGAGAGAGAGAGAGAGAGAGAGAGAGAGAGAGAGAGAGAGAGAGAGAGAGAGAGAGAGAGAGACGTGATCAGCTACCCAGGAAGAAATTGAGTTTTTAGGGCAAGAAAGTAAGTCTGAAAAAGAGGTAGCGGCAAAACCGTTTCTCATTGCTCAATATAGATATAGATGGGGAGCAAATTTTTTTCCCAAATTGTTTACTAAACTTGTTTATAACATAAATACACCAACTATCAATTTAGAATTTTTTACACCCAAAATATACTTTGTGCATGACGATTGTGGAGTTAAAATGAGACAATTAGAGGTTTCTAATCATCCAATTGATTAATTTGGTTTGAAATTTTAAAAATTGGCAGAAATAACATTTCGCGTACTACAAAATTTCTTAGCCTCAATTTCTTATCGATTACAAAATTTCTTATAAACTTCACATGATGGAATAGAGACGAATATATCTAAATGGTTCAATATACAAAAGCTTATTTCTGCCTACCTTTAAATTTTTCACGCAAAATATTTATTGCATACGAGTACACATTTTCAGTAAAAAACAGATGATATTGCATAACTTAATTTTGGCAATGTTTGGAACGTGCACATAGTGTTGCTTTCTACTCAATACAAAATGAATGTTGACACAATGTTAATAGGCCATGGATAAATTGGACCACTAAACTTCATTTTTATTTTTTGAGAATAAGAAAGCCTTTATTAGAATTGAAAGATTACAAAATATGAGAATTGAATAACAAGCCATTCACTCATATCCCAAGTAATAGGAGAACCACACACATCCCTATTCAATGTATGTTTGTTTTGTGGTTGTTATTTTAGCTCTGTTGTTTCTTTTTTGTTCAAGTGTTGTTGTTGAGCTACCTCTTGTCTTCTTCCCTTGATTGGGATTGACTATGTGGGCTCGGTACTCCTTGCGGGGATGCCTCTGGGCTTGTTCCCTTTGTAATCTTCGGCTGCTTTGGCGGGTGCGGCTGGAATGCACCTCAGTTCAGCTGCACTGAGCCTCGTGGTCAAATCTGGACCATTGATACAAAAAAAAGGAAAGATCTTACAGGGAAGCTAAGCTGAGAGAATTTACAGCTCGGCTTGAACGGCTTCAAACAAGAAAAGCAATTCTCTTTTCTTCAACCCGATCGAAAAACAAAATTTCTTTGATTCAAATCCTCACCTTCTTCCTCAGACCCGGAAAAAAAAAACTTCTTCAAAGGGGGTGGTTTTGCACGAGATAATGAAAACGTTCAGTCTCTCATGAAATTTCTTGTGTTTGATTAAATGGGTTATTTTTCTGGGTTTGCGGGCTGTAGTTTTGCATATGGGGAATCACGGGAAGTGTAATTTTGTCAAGTGGGCAGTGCAGGTTTTTTGCTAATTGAATTGGCAAAGTTTCTATATTGTTCTGAAATTGGTTGCTGCTTTGGTCGTACTAGAGCTCTTGATTTGTGTGTAGCAAGTGAAAGCCAAGTCATTGATGAAGGCTCAAAGTGCAAGCTCTTATTTGGTGGAATTTTAACACTTTTCTGGAATTGAATTTTCAACCTGGATAATGGATATGGAAAACCGCTTCTCGTCTAGAGACAAGGGGGGTGATCGAGGGTCATTTTCTGGTTCATTAGATGGGGAAACGAGGAACTCGATCTCAATCTAAGCCGTCTCAGCCGTTCAAGCCGAGAGTCAATTCCCTCAGCTTAGCTTCTCTGTCAGATCTTGTCTATCTGTTTTGCATCAACGGTCCAGATTTGGCCACGAGGCCCAGTGCAGCTGAACTGAGGTCCAGAATTTCTCTCTTTGGCCTCTTAATGTATTATCATCTGTCCAAAAAAAAAATGTATGTGTGTTTACAGAAATTAATAATATTAATGTTTATGCTAAAAAAATGTTTAGAATAATATTTTTTTTGTCTTAATTGGTAAGCAATTGATCTAGGTTTCAGATGCTAGTTTGATTATTTCTTATTGTGATAAGCTTATTTTTAAACTTATTCGGCTAGAGGATAACGCTATATATTCTAAGTCTGGGAAATATGAAGTGAAGAGCGGATATCGTCTTGCAATGAAAAGTGATTTATCTCAGGGAGGTGCTGGTCATAGTGATGGTGTTTCATCCTCATCTACTACCACATATTGGCAGCGGCTTTGGAGGATTAAGGCTCCCCCAAAATGAACCCCCAAATTTGGAGGTTGTCAAAGGAGTTTATCCCAACTTGTTCTATTCTCCATCGGCACCATTTACTACCTTCAGCTGAATGTGTGCGATGTCATTCTGGGAATGAGACTCCAATTCATGCATTGTGGAGTTGTCGGTGGAGCCAGGAAGTTTGGTAGCAATTATGTGGCCTTCTTTCATATAATAAATAGAGGTCAGTTCTCATCTTTTATAGAGTGATTTGATTATTGTTGGAATAATTTTGAATAAGGAAGAGATGACGTTACTGGTGGTAATTTGTTGGTTTGTTTGGTCTGAAAGAAATCAAGTCAATCATGGTTCATACCCTTTGTCATCTTCCATTATTTTTCAAAGGGCTTTATTTTATTGGGAAGGATTGCATGTTACTCTCAATCTCCTTATCAAGTTGCCCCTGGCCTTTAAGAAGAATTGATGTTAAGTGGCAGCCCCTCCCATTTGGTAGGTTTAAATTTAATGTTGACGGGGCTACTAAACTGGTGAATGGGGCTGCCGGCTGCAAGACAGGGGTGTTGGTGCGGTATGTGGTTCGTAATAGCAAAGGCCTTCTCATGGAGTCATGGGTGCAGTTGCTAAAAGTATTCCAAAGCACCACAGAGCTTAAATAAGTGCATGTCATTTTCAACTTTATCATGACAGAAAGCACATGTAACATCAGCTAAATGGAACTTCTTTGCCGCCTTGGTCGGGATGATTCCTCCACACAAAGCTACGAACTTTGGGAGGAATGTGAAGCCTCCAAATTCTATTCCACACGATAGCTCGCAAATTTCTGGAAGAAGATGCATGATTGTCTAGGTTTTCAGAAATGCGAGCGACATGATACCTGCTTTCGACACTGTAGGCACCCTTCGTATCATAGTACCAAATAAGTCTATCCTCAGTTGATCTCAAGCTAAGAAGGATGTAGAGCAACTATCAATTTATGATTTTTTATAATAGGCCACGCCCAAAACGTACTTTGTACGTGCATGACAATTGTGGAGTTAAAATGAGAGAATTGGAGGTTTCTAATCGCTTAATTGATTAATTTTGTTTGAAATTTAAAAAATTGGTCGAAATAACATTTCAAGTACTACAAATAAACTTCACATTATGGAATAGAGACGAATATATCTAAATGGTTCAATATACTAAAGCTTATTTATAATTATAGAAACTCATTGAATATGAGAGCGTCTCTCTCTTCCATACCTAGCCATGGGTTAGGTCTTCTAGTTCATCTATATTGCCTCTTGTCGGTGATCTCTACTATAGGTCTTGGTGCATGGCTGCCCCAATGATCTCGATCTACTGTGAGTTTCTTCGATGGCGGTGCCTTTGCTGGAGGAGGAGAACTTTCTCGTGATGGCTTGGATCTACATTGGTCGGGGCTGCGAAGATCTGATGTCTTTCTGCTCTATTTGTTGAAGGAAGTCGCTGGTGATACTTCGAACCAGGCGGTGCCGGCGGTGGATCAGCGATCTTGCTTCTGGTCGGCGTCGTCTTTGGTGTTTGGCATTGTATGCTTGTTGTATGGGCCTTTTGGGCTGGATGTCTTTGGTTGGGTTAGGGGTGAGGCTTTTGAGCCTTATTCTGGGATTCTTTTGGAGTGGGTCATTCCTTTGGGCTGGGCTATCAAGGAGGATGTTTTGCCACCCTCAGTTGTTACTTAAGGTTTCCGTTTTGAGCCTGCAATTACGAAGACTTTCGTGTAATCATTTGATCAAAGGATCCTTCAGTCGTACCACAATTGAGTGCATTGGCGGCGGAGGATTAAATTATTTTGTTTAGATGATTAGAGACTTTTTGTCTTTTGTAGGATCACTTTAAGTGAGCGTCAATGTACTAATGAGCGGGTTTGATTATTTTCGACCTACTTGACCACTAATTTAGGGTGCAAGTATAAGAAAATTTTTGTATGTGCCGTTTCTGGCTTTGGGTTTAATGAAATCTCTCATTTTTATCAAAAAAAAAAACTTATTTATAGATCTGCCTACCTTTTAATTGTTCATGCAAAATATTTATTGCATACGAGTACACATTTTCAGTAAAAAACATATGATATTGCATAACTTAATTTTGGCAATGTTTGGAACGTTCACATGGTGTTGCTTTCTACCCAATACAAATGAATGTTGACACAATGTTAATAGCCCATGGATAAATTGGACCACTAAACTTTATTATATATATTTTCTTTAGAATAAGAAAGCCTTTATTAGAATTAAAAGATTACAAAATATGAGAACGACAAGCCATTCACTCATATCCCAAGTAATAGGAGAACCACACACATCCCTATTGGACCATTAAACTTCATCACATGGAAGATTGAAAATTCAATGTATGTGTGTCCACAGAAATTAATAATATTAATGTTTATGCAAAAAAAAATGTTTACAATAATATTTTTTTCGTCTTAATTGGTAAGCAATTGGTTTAGGTTTCAGATGCTAGTTTGATTATTTCTTATTGCGATAGGCATATTTTGAAATTTATTCGGCTAAAGGATAGCGCTATATATAAGGAGATAATCTTTAGGTTCCCCCCAATCATTTTTTTTTTTTTTTTTAACTTTTCCCCCCCCAAAAAAAAATCTTATTTTTTTTTTTGAAATTTTTTTTTTTTTAGAGGTGGAGTGAAGAAAAAAAACCAACACTATCCTCAATAACTTTTAAGATGCCGGATCCATTATCCTATATAACATCCCTTAAATTGTATTTTTCAATTGCACCCTTTGACCAAATAGGAACATTCATCTTGTCTACTTATTCCTTGGGAACATTGTTTCTTTTTAATATTAAAGAAAGAACAAGAAGGCCGTCTGGGGGATTAGGCCAAAAGGCCCAAAACCAAACCCAAAAACAAAGAACAATACAAAGGAAGGGAAAACAGATACCCTAGAAACAAAGTCACTGGACTCAAGAAGAAAAAAGCGAAAAAATACACTAAATCAAACTTACCGAATGCACAAAATCAAAGCAAAATTCGAGAAAGATAAAAAGAAGATTGACGAAGAAAAGTAACAAATAACCCAAAAACGATAGAATGAAAAGGAAATCTAACAACAAAACTAATAATCAAGGACTGAGGAAGAAACAAAAATGTAAACTCATCCTTAGATCTAAGCCTAATAGAATGTCAGACAAAAACTAAAAAGACTTAGTATAAGAGCATCTCCAACAGTTTCCCTATAATTAATTTTTTCTATACTTTAGGGAAAAATGAGAATTTTTTTTGCTCCAAGAGCTTCCCTATACCTATTTCTATTTTAGAGATAGTGAGTAGAGAGAGAATAAAAATCCTTATATTTACAGCAAACTCTAAAAATTATAGGGAAACATCTCCTTTGAATTTTAATGCTCTTCTCTCTCTTCAAATTATATTTATTTGCACCATAAATTATTCGAATATATTTTTAAATAAAAAATATTATCATATTCAATTGTAGATAATAAATTATAGAGAATATGATAGAGAAGCTGTTAGAGATACGGTACAAAAATTATAGAGATTTTAACTTTTAAATCTGTATAATAGAGATTTTTTAGAAAAACTCTTGGAGATGCTCTAATGTGAATATTGAGCTTGAATTAAGCTGGGAGATGTTGATTTTCAGCTCCAAATTGGGATTTTTTTAGGGCAAATGATAAAATTCATTGATTTAAAATCATACGACCGTACGAGGTCACTGCTAGAGTAATACATACGCCAGAGACTAAGCTCCATAAGCAATCTAACCCACAAATGGCCTGAGCAGGATACTATCCCTAGTAAGTAATACCCATTGAAGATTGGGTTGCACACTTTATTGAAGCGACTGAAAATAAAAACTAAAACTAAGAAAGGAAAAAAACCAAGACCTAATTGATGTTACATGACTCGAGAAACACATAGTAAACTCTCCTAAGACCCACATGGTGTACGAAAATACTAAGCAAAGAAATGAGCCTACCACGATGAAACACCAAAAAAGCCAAGGGAAACACCAAACTTGATGTAGAACGTTTGGCAGCTAAAATCCAAAAGCAAATGGCACCGAAGCAAAGGCAAAATTGGTACTATTCATATTTGGCGTTCTAGCTCGCAGGATTATTTTACCTTCCGAGAAGGGAACCAGACAAAGCTCATCCTTTCCTGACGTTTTTTTGGGCATCCGAGATCGTTTCGGACCTCAAACAATGTCAAAATCTTTAGTTTTTGCTATTTTATTTTAATTAAACCCGCGGGGCTTGTTAGCCCCTAGGGTTTGTTTTTTAAGCCATCCGTTGCTAAGCGATCATTCGATTTAAAAACTTCGATGGTTCCAAGATCCGTGGATTCGAGACGACCAAGCCACACTCCTAAACCGCCATCAACGACCACCAAAAAGCACAACAAGGACCGAGGGCACAAGACCAACCAAACACCCCGCTCTAGGCGCCACAACGTCAAAATCCAAGTCGGAGCAAAGCGCCGATTCACCTAGATCCGCGGACGGCCAGCCACACCCTAAAGCCCCCCCCCCCCCCGCCCAAACCCAAAGCCGAACGCGCTTAGAAAAAAACCACACATTTCGCCAAACCAAGAGAGACATCGTACCGGAGATCACAAGGTTATCGACTCGCTTTAAGGCAACCAAACAGCCACACCAAAACAGCCACGCAGACCCGGGGAAAGCGCTCCTCACAGCGAGATCGGAGATCCGCCCTACACGACAAATGGAAACCCAAAGGCCGTCGCTGCCGTCTGCAGAGAAAAACCCTAACGAGCCTAGGGCTTTTTAACTTCTCCAAATTGAGATATTTAAATGACTGGGAAAGTAATGAATTACCCAAAACTAAAAAAAAAAATAATAAGGGATTAAACTGGAAAAGGATATCTAACCACAAAACAAAAATAATGGAGGACTGGAGAAATATAAAAAATAAAAAATAAAAACCAGTAATGTAAACGTGGATTTTTTTTTGGACAATGGTATTAATTTGGACGGGGGAGGTAGCCCACCAATTCAAGAACATTATGAACCATCCGTTGCCCACAAGAATCCATTTGGGTCTAGAGCCATTTACCAGTGATGGAAGTAGACATACCCCGATGTAATTGGGAGCAGACTGACCTCGATGTAAACGTTAATTTTCATCTTCAAATTAATTGGGATATACATAAATAAATAAATAAAATAGTATTGATAACTGAATTTCATTATTCATGATCAAATGGAGAAGCAATCCGTGAGAGTGTGTCCCCTGTGATAATTTTTGGAGAAGCCAAAAGTATTCCAAAGCACCACAGAGCTTAAACAAGTGCATGTCATTTTCAACTTTATCATGACAGAAAGCACATGTAACATCAGCTACATGGAACTTCTTTGCCGCCTTGGTCGGGATGATTCCTCGCAGCAATCTCCACACAAAGCTACGAACTTTGGGAGGAATGCGAAGCCTCCAAATTCTATTACACAAGCTAGCTCACAAATTTCCGGAAGAAGATGCATGATTGTCTAGGATATCAGAAATGCGAGCGACATGATACCCGCTTTTGACACTGTATCATAGTGCCAAATATGTCTATCCTCAGTTGATCTAAAGCTAAGAAGGATATAGAGCAACTATCAATATATTTACGATTGTTTATAATAGACCACGCCCAAAACATACTTTGTGCATGACAATTGTGGAGTTAAAATTAGAGAATTGGAGGTTTCTAATCGCCCAATTGATTAATTTGGTCTGAAATTTTAAAAATTGGTAGAAATAACATTTCGCATACTAAAAAATTTCTTATTGATTACAAAGTTTCTTATAAACTTCACATGATGGAATAGAGACGAATATATATAAATGGTCCAATATACAAAAGCTTATTTCTGCCTACTTTTTAATTTTTCACGCAAAATATTTATTGCATACGAGTACACATTTCCAGTAAAAAACAGATGATATTGCATAGCTTAATTTTGGCAATGTTTCGAACGTGCACAGATGATATTTCGACCCAATACAAATGAATGTTGACACAATGTTAATAGGCCATGGATAAATTGGACCACTAAACCTTTTTTTTTTAGAATAAGAAAGCCTTTATCAGAATAGAAAGATTGCAAATTAAATATGAGAACGACAAGCCATTCACTCATATCCCGAGTAGTAGGAGAACCACACACATCCCTATTAGACCATTAAACTTCATCACATTGAAGATTGAAGATTATTTTCTTTTGGACCATTAAACTTCATCCTATTGGACCATTATTTTTTTTTTAGTTGTATTTTGTTTACAATAATTTTCCACCAATTTGTGGTCAGGTTTAGTGGGCTCTGTCTCGGTCTGCGCACTATGTGTGTTTTGTCTGGCCTAGTGAGGCGGCGCACCGTTGTTAATTGGACGCTACCTCCTAGTGGTAGGATGAAACGTAGGAGCATAACCACCAAAAGCCTGAAAAGAGTGACGAAGTCAAAGTTTAGTGGTAAAATAGATTAAGATCCGGGTTGTCGAACCACGGGAATTGAAATGCCCTAAATCTAATTGGCAAAATTGTAACCTAATTTTCTCACACTAAATAACAATTTTTATGGTGTTTCTTATTTTTCAAAATAATTAACAAACTAAACTAAACAAACAAAATTAAAGTAATTAAACTATGAATCTAATTACGAAATAATTAGAGTGAAACACAAATTTAGTTTAAAATAAATAAAGCACACAAAAATTAATTTGCAAATATTATTTTGGATTTTCAAAATTATTTAAATCACACAATTATTCTATATTTCTCAAATACAAAAATTAACACAAATTATTTCATATAAAATAAAACAATACTAAATAAAACTACACCACAATTATTTAAATATAAAATAAACTATTTAATTAAACAAAAGGTTAATTAACAAAAGAGAGAGAGAGATAGTGAATAATGGTCACAGAGAGGGAGCCCGTCAGCCCGAGGTAGAGGGAGAGACCGAGCAGAGCTCGGGTCCGAGCGGGACTGGCAAAGACGTCGGCGGTGGCAGATGGGATCGACGGCGGCGGCTGGGAGCTTGGATGCCCCGAGCAGAAGTTCGGCCTGGAGGTGCGGCAAAGAAAGACGACGGCGTCTGGGTGAGTTGGGCAACGCACGGCAGAGACCGGCAGTGAGAGAAAGTGACACCAACGGTGGTCTGGGCGCAGGCTTGGTGAGGCCGTGATCTGTTGATTCCTGTGAACTTGCAGGTTGATTGGTGGCAATCTGAGAGATGGGTTTCTGTGATGTTGTGATTGTGGTGTTGCAGTTGATGGAAGAGCACGGTAGCTGGAGCTGCGGCGTCGTGGTGAGGTGCACGGCAGCAGCTGGCTGATGGCTCATGGCTGGGTGTAGAGAGGAGAAAGAGAGGGTGCAGAGAGGAAAAGGGAAGAAAAAGAGAAGAAAAGAAGAATAAGAGAAAGCAGAAGGGGAGAGAGGAGAGGAAGAGGAAGAGAGAGAGAGGAGAGAGATCGGGCCAGAGAAGAAGAAGGAAGCAGAAGAGAAGAGAAAGAAGAAGAAGGGGCCCCCTCCAGCTTGGTTCCCCGATCGGGAAAAAAAAAAAAAAGTAAAAAAGAAAAAACACTTTTTAATTAAATAAACAAATTTTTTACTTAGGAAAATTACCAATAAGGTTAATTTTTGCCAAAATATTCCCAATTAGATTTAAGGTTCCTGTTTTTGCCCAATAAGGTGAGTAATTTGCCCAAAAGATCATATTATTGCCTAACAAGGTTTTTCCTACTAGCCCAAGCCCAAATTGCCTGACAATTTTGCCCCTGAGTGTTATAGAGTCAAAATTTCTTCAATCAATGCCGGAGCTTTTGCGAGAGAGAGAGAGAGAGAGAGAGAGAGAGAGAGAGAGAGGGTCCAGAATTTGCTTCGGACAATGACAAGGGAATTCTCAAGATCGCCGATCTCGAACTCAGCCGCGCCTTCACCGTGCCTCTCAAGAGATACACGCACGAGATCGCAATTCTCCGGTATAAAGCCCCCGAGGTTTTGCTTGATATGTGGTCCGTCGGATGCATCTTTGGTCGGTACTCTCACACTCATACTCTCTTTGATTTTGTATGGATTTAACTTCATGCGTTTGCAATTAGTTAGTTCAATTAATCATATCGGTCTTAGATTTATGAATGTGCGAAATTTGAAATGGTAAGGAGGCAAACTCGGACTCTTTTGCCTTCGCAAGTAGTTGGTTTAATTGATTGTATTAGTATTTGATTGATGAATTTGCAGCTGAAATGGTAAGGAGGTAGGCGATGTTCCTAGTGATTCTGAGTTCCAGTGGTTACTACACATCTTCAGGTATTTGTTTTATGTCCTCACTTGATTTAGAATTTTGATTTTTCGTTTTTTCTAGTAATTGGAAAATAAAAGTGAATTTGGTGTAAGCTAGAACATTTGAGGCTCCAATCTGATATTATTGTCTATTTGTCTTGGAGGAAATCAAATCTCAAGCCCAATCGTAATCGGACATATCACAGATGTTTAAGCTTGTGGTGTCATTGGTGAAGTGCTAGTGTCATTGGTGAAGTGCCAGGTGGTTGTAGACACCGATGAAGGTTTGTGTTCCATCAAAGAGTGATCCAAAGAAACAAAGATAGATTGCAAGACGGGTTTCAACCAAAACTTGCTTCACTCTGTTCAATTATTTGATCCAAGGAGGGAAAAATATTGTTGCTTGGAGTTTCTGCATCTTCTTTTCTATTGGGTTGAGGTAGAAGAGAAGTTGGAATATCCATTGTTAGGTAACATATTAGAACTTACGGATTAGTGGGTTGAAACTTTAAGATTTGACCGTGGATGGGAGGAAAAATATCTACTTGTCTTTTTTCATATGGTTATATATTTATTCTTGATTGACACACCCATTATCTGTATTGTCTGTTGCCTCTTTGCATTCTTAGCTTGTTGATAAATCTCCTGGAGTTCCTTTTTGTGACAATAAAAATGTATTGTCCGACAATAATAAAAAAAAAACTTTGTATTGTCACTTAATAAAAGTTAATTGTCTGACAATAAATAGATAATAACAAGTTTATTTTGATAATAAACTAGTTCACGAGAAATTCACTATATTACTGTCCGATAGTAACCTAGTTCACTAGATTATTGTCCGATAGTAAACTAGTTCACCAGATTATTGTCAGATAATAAACTAGTTCACCAGATTAATCCTAGTTATGGCCAAGCCCTTGCTTGGGGAGATCATACAATTCCATTATCATACAATAAAACGTTCATTGTCAGACAATAATAATTTATTTTTTGATTATAAGAAGTTTAAAGACAATAACAATTTATTGTTTGACAATAAGTAATTTATTGTCTGACAATAAATATGAACACAGCGTAATGAATTATTTTATTGTTATACAATAAATTAGTTATTGTCTGACAATAATAACAATTGTCTGAAGATAACAATTTATTGTCAACCATTGATCAAATCACCAATAGATCTGGACCGTTGGATTTAGGGGCTGGATCAAATTGGGAGAAAGCCCAGAACTTCCCCTCGACACCTCCTCCCTCACCGTCAGCTCCGATCATCACCTCCTTTGTCCGGCCATTTTACGGCGTCGGACCGGTGCCTTATCGTTCGCCCCGACACGGAGAGGCCAAAGGTGGTCTCAGATAGTCCAGCCGACGCCGGTGGAGAGAGAAATGGAGGAGAGAAGCTTCGGCAGCTCCGATGGCATTTTCCGATTCCGGCCACGACGGTGGGTGAATCTGGTGTCTTTTCCTTCATCTCGACGAGGCGAGTTCGTCCGTAGTCTCAGCTCGTTGATTCGTCAATTAACGAGGGAGAATCAAAGAGAGAGAGATCGGTGAAGAGAGAGAGAGAGACTGGGAGATCGGTGAAGAGAGAGAGAGATCATTTTTGAAATGCTAGTGGCATTTCGTAATTTTATAAAACTTTTTGTATAAAAATGTCAACTTGCCTCCTGTTTTTTATTAATCAACCTTATTGGGCAAATTTATATTTTGTCCAATTTATTGGGCAATTCTATAGAGAATTTGACCTTAATGGTCACCGACCCTTTTTACTTTTTACTTTTTTTTTTAAATCTAATTTTGAAATAAAAATAAAAGGAGATAAATAAATAAATAGAAGAGAAAAAAGAAAAAGAATGTGGAATTGAATTTCAATCGCCGCCACAAGTGATGGTTTGCCGAAAAATTAGCCGAGAACCAAATGAATTCATTAATACACCAAAAGCGACCAAATTGTACAATTTTAGTATAGATTATCTTATTCCACTTATTTTACCTGGAAATAAATAAAAGGCACATTATATACACTAATACGCTTTCAGAATAACTTAATTCAAGTGATTAAAAGAACTTTGTGTACGTATTTTACGTACACATCAAAGTGTATGACGGGCAAAGCCATCCTTGTGAGTGAGAGAGGCCAAGACCGTCCTCACCATAAGAAGCTGCAC
Organism: Rubus idaeus; assembly: GCA_030142095.1. Lineage (NCBI taxonomy): Eukaryota > Viridiplantae > Streptophyta > Magnoliopsida > Rosales > Rosaceae > Rubus > Rubus idaeus. The sequence goes on from CM057971.1 coordinate 11,465,902, forward strand.
CAACGAGCGCGGACAACACTAGGATTTGTACGATGAAAAGTACAAAAAGAAGCCAGAGGCTCGGAGGATAGCACATGAAGGTGCTACTGGATTTGATGCGCACAGAGGCGCTACTGAGAAATCTCATCATGGGAGCTAGAATTTGGCTGGAGAGAAGACTTTCATGGAGGCTAGGGTTTTTCTTGGGGATCTCAATAATATTTTTAAGAAAAATTAGGAGATAATCCTTAAGTTCACCATTTGGGAACATTCATCTTCTCTACTAAATATTGGGTTGACACAGATGAAAAAATCTACAGGATATGTAGCGCTATGAATGCTGATTTCTTCCCAATACAAATGAACATCTCATCTTGTTCTGGGATAATTCTTGTTTATTAGAGGTGTAGTTGAAGAAGAACGGACCAACACTATCCGCAATAACCTTTTGAGGTGCCAGATCCATTATCCTATATAAGGCATCTCTTAAATTGTATTTTTTAATTAGTACAATATTTAAAAAACAAAAAATAGAGAAGATTTCTTTTGTTCTTTCGTTTGCGCCTGTGTTTTACTAGCTATGCTAGTTGTTTGTTTGTCCATTAAGACGTTATTCGACACTTTGAGTTAAAACTAGGTAATGAAGAGTTGAAGACAATTTTGTTTTAGCGAAACCTTGTTTCTTTTTAATATTTAAAGAAAGAACAAGAAAGTCGATCTAGGGGACTAGGCCAAAACCAAACCCAAGAACAAAGAACAATACAAACCAAGGGAAAACAAATACCCTAGAAACAAAGTCACTGGTCTCAAGAAGAAAAAGCGAAAAAATACACTAAATCAAACTTGCCGAATGCACAAAATCAAAATAAAATTCGAGAAAGATAAAAAGAAGATTGACGAAAAAAGTAACAAATAACCCGAAAATGATAGAATGAAAAGGAAATCTAACAACAAAACTAATAATCAAGGACTGAGGAAGAAACAAAATGTAAACTCATCCTTAGATCTAAACCTAATAGAATGTCAGACAAAAACAAAAAAGACCTAGTATAATGTGGAGATAATTGAGCTTGAATTAAGCTGGGAAATGTTGATTTTCATCAACCAAATTGGGATATTTAAATGACTGGGAAAGTAATGAATTACCCGAAGTTGAAAAAAAAATTAAGGGATTAAACGAAAAGGATATCTAACCACAAAAGAAAAATAATGGAGGACTGGAGAAATACCAAAAAAAAAAACCAGAAATGTAAACGTGTATTTATTTTCTTGGACAATGGTATTAATTTGGATGGGAGAGGCAGACCACCAGTTCAAGAACATTATAAACCACCCGTTGCTCGCAAAAACCCATCTCCCAGGTTAATTCATTACCAGTGATGGAAATATATATACAGACCCCGATGTAATTTGGAGCATAGGGATTGGCCATGCACCTCACATATTTTCCTACCCAAGTGTAGGTAATTAGTATATTTGCGAGGCACCTAAACGGACCCAGAAATGAAGATGAGGGAAGTATAATAGGAGAGTACAAAGGTGGAAGTAAAAAACGTTCAGATGTGATATAAAAATGAGGGCAGCCTAATTGTGTGATGCCGCCCTAACCAGAAATGCGAGTCATGCCATGAAAGTGAAACAATACAAGTAGGGAGGACATGACATGCTGGAATATATGGAACCAATAGCTACAAAGTCGCACATGTCATTGCAAATTGGTTATGGGCTAGGGAATAAACTGAACAGTTGGGAAGAACTTGTGCTAGCAAAATGAGTTCTCATGCTTGCAGTTGTTATACTTTGGTCGTATCCCCCTACAAACTCAAATGGTCATTCTTCTTCCCTATGGTGGAACAAATGTGTGGGATCATTGTGTGTACCAGTTTTGTCTAATATATTGCTCTCGCTGCAGTCCGTAGTGGTCCTTGAATGGTTCGGAGAAACGTCATCCATACTAGACGTTATTGAGTCAGAATAAGAATCTGGACGAGGACGGATACTAGGGGTTGAATCAAGCATATTAGACATGAGATTGTTCGACAGCAAACATGTGCGTCTGTTATGACCCAGGTTTCCAGACATCGTGCATTTTGCCCCCACCCTTGGATTATCATTTTCAGTACAATTTTTATTTTCTTGCTTGGACTTGGAGCCTTTCGTCCTACACACAACATGGTCTCTTATGACGTTCGGGTGGAGACCATCCTTAAGTGAGTTTTCCTTACGACCGTTTATGAATCTTAATAATTGTAAAGAAGTGTGTTACTGACACTTTAGGGCTTGTTAAACACTCAATTTCTTATATATATATTTTTTGATAACTTTTGACAACACGAGGAAAATTTCTTATATAAGTTTTAATCTAATTTTTTTACTGGGAAAAAGATGATAAGACTTTACACCATCTAATCCAGAATGATATCAGAAAAGAGAAGAGAATAAGGATTGAATGAATTGTACTATTCTTTGTATGTTGTTGATGCAGTAAATTAACCATAACTTTGATCTTGTAAAACCAAAATCCGCAACAAAATTCATTTCGCGAGAAAATTGATTTTGCGACAAAACTAATACAAGTTTTAAGTATAAATTAAGTGCCTGTAATCGTCACTTTAGTTTTACTATAAAAAGAAAATAACGGTGGTAGGAGCTAGATTCAAAACTGGTTGTTGGCTACACACCAAAGAAACTTGTTTTCTAACCTTATTTTATAATAAGAGTGTGAAAACCTTACGGTAATATAAGAACACCCTAATGAAACGTAAGTGTCAAAATGAAACGTAAAACCATTAACTATTAACTTTCAAGTGTCAAAATGAAACGTAAAACCATTAACTTTCAATGGGATACTTCTCTTTGGTTTTTCGGTTTACTGCGAAGTGAGAAAGTTAAGCTTTTAACCATTGTATTATGCCTCTACTAAGGTTTGTTTTCTCCGCCTATAAGTTGAGGCTTTGCTTGCTTCCTAGCTTTTCATTAATGACATGATATGATATGATAGCCCCGCGTGTGTGTTTGTCTCTCTACTTTTTTCAATGTCTTTACACCATCATCATCATCATCATCATCATCATCTCTCATGACCCATTCCTACTCCTTGATCCTCTCTCTCTCTCTCTCTCTGCTGACTGCAACAATGAACAATGCATGGGTCTTCTTCTATCTTCGATCTCCATCTCTATATGGACTTGACCTTTCTACTCGATCATCATGATGGAGACCTAGCTACGTACCTAAGCTATAGCAAAGCTTTATTAATTCATGGATCCCCCACCCCATATATTTATACATGTCAGAATCTGCTGCAAAATTAAACATGGGCCTCTTGTTTATGCATTGCTTGCCTTCCACCTTGCTGTGATAATTACATTAGAGATCGAGGGAAACGTACAGTAGCATATAGTTGCATGGTAAGCTTAGTTGAGAACTAGGTAGATACTTCCAGGAACGATCATTGATGAGCGGCTCAGATTAATTTATCGTTCTGAAGGTTCTTGCGTAAACAAAGAGTGAATACCCGAATACGATATTTGATGACCGGCTCAGACTTGATTAATGTTCGTATTAGCCTATTAGGGTGTTCTTATTTTTTTTTTTTTGAGAAAGAAGGCACCGGCCGCCCTCAAACTATTAATAAAGAAACGTACGAATACAAGGGGGACATAAAACCTAAACCTCAATACATAAGAAGCATATAGAGAAGATTCTACACTAATAGCAAAAGTCTCTATATAGTACATGTAGTCAGACTTTCGTCGATTAAGAGAGTGCACAACCGACTACTCTATCTGTTTTGAAATCATTGCAACAAATTGGAGAAAACAAACTTTTTTTTTTTGAGAGAAGAAATATAAATTTTATTAATCACTTTGGAATACAATCCTTAACTTGGGCATCCTAACAAGGAGCAATAACCATAAAAATGGCTTGATCGATGAGTCTAAGACTCTAATCGATGATATAAAACCTAGAACAATACATACACCGGGCATCATCGCTTCCGGCAAGTATTGTCATTGAACTCAATAAAAACAATCTAACTCAAGGATAACCCATGAAAAAAAAAGTTAAACCACAAGCGAATCTGGCACAAATGCTCATGCTTATTCTTAACTAAAATTGAAAAACTCAAAGTAACCAGAATATAGGGCCGGCGAAGAACAAAGAACCCTAAGCCAGCATAGTAGACTCCACCTGGATCCCACACTCGAAATCCATGCTGAAACTGAAAACAACCTTCGCAGGGCACCCCACCAAAATTGAGCATCCAAGGTGCACTAGACACCCAAATTACCTTGGCAAAACAACCTGATTGGATCCTCTTCCTGTGAGAAACCCGACCAAAACCGCCAACCCTCATCGCCGAACCTAAACGTCGATCCTGGAGCCACGGTGTCGGATTGTCCAAAAGCAAAACCATCGACAACCCCTGAAGTCAATTGCCAAGGTCCTTCAGGAGCCCCTTACTTGGGCGAGCATGCCTACCCAAATCAGAGAACTCACGATCAACATCAATCACGCCATGGCATGAAATTGACTTTGTGAAAAGAAAACCGTCGCCCAAAGCGCAGGCGTTCAAACTAGATTGTATATTCGCCGAAGAAAATCGACTCTGGATGGCTGCAAATATGCAGCGGACTGTGGAGGGAAGTCCTCCGCTTGAGATCGGCGTCCGACGTCGTACAAACCTTGATGTAAACGTTGATTTTCATCTTCAAATTAATTGGGATATACATAAATAAATAAATAAAATAGTATTGATAAATGAATTTCATTATTCATGATCAAATGGAGAGGCTTTTGGCTATAAATACCATAGCAGGTTGGGAGCCATGGAAAGCAAAAAAGAAAAGAATCTCGATCCGAATCAGTAACCTGATCGAGAGTGAGAAAAGGTGCTCATTATCTAAGATGGAGAACGGATATTCATACACCTCAGTCACAGTAGAGAAGATAAGTAGTATCGTATTTCTGAAGCTCACGACGCGTGAGACTTACTTCTTGTGGAACAAACTGTTTGAAGATGTCTTTTAAGCGCTACAAGCTCACTGGCATTGTTACCGGCAGCGAGCCATATCCCGATCCATTCTTGATAGATAAGAATGGAAATCCGGACCCTACTCAAGTCAATCCTGCCTTCCATATCTGGCACGAGAAGGATCAGAAGATCATAACATGGATCAAATCGACCCTTTCCGAAGACGTGGTGCTCCCACTAGTCACAACCGGAGTCATCCCTTCGAATTCCTCTCGCAAGCTTTGGCTTAGCCTCGAGAAGAGATTCGCAGTCGCGGGGGTGTCACCCGAGTACAGGAGAAGTCTGGCCGTGACCACCTTGGCAACCACAGACGTCCGTGACACAAATCCGGCTCTATTGAGAGTAGAGATTTGCGCATTATGGCTCCGATTTTTCAAAGATTTGGAAAATGGCGCGCATTTTCGGGGAAAGTTGTGACCCTAAAGGTTTTCGAGACCAACACTTTGGTGATCGAGGCTCTGTCGAGAAAAAGGGAGGGGAGGGTTTTGGTTGTGGACGGCAGAGGAAGCATGAACCGTGCCATCCCGGGAGGGAAGTTGGCGAAGTGTGCCGAGATTATGGGGTGGGCTGGGATTGTGGTGAATGGGTGCATTAGGGATGTGGATGAGATCAACGAGTGTGAGATTGGGGTGAGAGCTTTGGGGATCTGTCCGGTGAGACCAATGAGAAGTAGAGATGGGAGTGACATAAAGAATGTTGATGTCAACATCGGAGGAAAATGGATTCGCGATGGGGAATGGTTGTATGCAGATAGTGATGGCATCCTTGTCTCCACGTCTCGATTGTCTCTTTGATTTGGTTTCGGTCAAGCATCATAGATCGATGGTTGTACCAGTAAGGATAGTATCAGAGTGTGCATCTCTGTTTCTTATTATGATGTGAACCCAAATAATTTGTCATGGTTCTGCCCATTGCTTTCTTTGGTTTTGGTTTTTATATCTTATGCTCTGATTATGAATGAGCAAATCTATTTGTACTATAAAGTTAAGTCAAAAGGTAAATTGGTACTTTGGTGTTAGAGGTTTCACCAATTTTTTTATTGTCACTAATACCTTTTAGAATAAAAAAAATTTGGCTTGATAATCATTTAAAAAGCTTATTACGGTTAAAAATAAAAAATAAAAAAAAATTAAGAAATGAAGATTGTAAACTTTCACATTTTTTCTCTCTCTTTCACAAATAGTATAAATCTATAATATAAAGCCAAGCTAAAAGATAGTTTAGTGTCAAAAGTTTCACTAATTTTTAAATTGCCACAAAAACCATTCAAAATAAAAAAAATTCCTCATGATAATCATTTAATATGGTTCTAATGGTAAAAAAAATAAAAACATAAATGTAAAAAGCACTACAGGATAGCGTCGTAAATAACAGTAGTCATTAATGGCGTGCATTTGAGCGCCGTAGATAATCTAAATGCACGCCGTAAATGATAATTTACGGCACGCAATGTACGCTGTGAATGCTTATTTACGGCACGCAATACACGCCTTGAATATCATTTTTAAAAAAACAAATCAATTAATTTTCTATTGTTTCAATGTCATAAGAAATTGTATATCCAATTGCTTTGAAATTTAATTTATATAAAAATTGTTCAATGTACAAACAATTGCTTTGAAATTAAGCAATCACAAATGGTTACAATAGAAAAATTATGTATACAAGAACTGCAACTAGTATGGCAATCCGAACCTAAGATCTTGCCAACGTATTTTTGAGATGGACCAAGAGATGCATATGAGTAAGCACAAACCATAAACCTGAAAATATAGCCACAGATGATTTATTAATGATCTAGTCCCCTTGAATAGCCGGAAATAAAAGGTAACCACATGGACACGAGTAGTCAAAGAAAAATCACACGTACTAACCAGATCTCATTCACCCATGCATGGTATTAACCCAAAACATACACATGGCTCTCACCTTTCACTAATATATTATCATAACAGATTGCATAAGAAAAATAGAAGCCTCTCACCTTCCCAAAGCAGATACTCTAAGCACAATTAAACAACTACACCTAATGAACAAGACAAAACACCTAACGTCTAGGTTTGAAATTTGGCAACTCTATAAAATAAAAAGACTGAAACTTAAGAGAGGAAAATTAACAAAATATAGCTAATCTGATCCAAATTTCATATAAGGAATACTCGACCAATTGATAAACAACCTCACAATCACAACACAAAACCAAATCACAAAACCAGGGAGAATATCAAATCCAAGCATGTATTCACTGACAGAATAAAATCAAGAAGTTAAAGACTGAAAACCTATGAAGCAGAATACATATAATTCTACAGAACATAACAAAATTGACTTGAGGTGACAATAGCAACAGAAACTTGTTGCTAAAACATCTAAGTTGAAAGGTTGCTATTGAAAATAAAATGAAACATCTACTCTTCTTCTCCTTAGTTCTTGATGATGCTCTTGCATGAATTGGTGAGGATCCCCAACAGCTAGAGGTGGAGGAGGACGTGTAGAGCAACTTTGATGAAGGGTGGAAGAGGAAAGGAAGTGTGGAAGTGGGTGAAAAGTGGAGGATGAGCCAAACAGCCGCCGCTGTTCGACCGGTTGCTGGCAGGTGTCGACCGGTCGACTGACCGGCAGTGGCTAAGGTGAAGGGAGATAATGAAGAGAGGAAAGGGAAAGAAAAAAGTGTTTGTTGCTGCTAGCTAAATGGGAGATGACCTAAATGAGGTAAAGTAGGTTATATATAGGTGAAAGAGAGAGGGAATTGATGACTATGATAAAGTAGGGTTAGATCCAATAGCTAGAGAGATTAAATGAATGGCAAGGATGTAAAATCCTATAAGGGCCAAGGGGAATAAATAATCAATAGGTGACTTCATGGTATCTAGCATAGTTTTTGATGCTTTGGAAGCTTCTTGGAGAGTCACAAGGTTGACTTTGATTTTGACCTTAACATTTGGAGTTGACAATGGTTGACTTTGCTTGACTTCTCGTTTTTAGTTAATTTTTCGAATTCTCTTGTGCATCACTCCAGGGACTCGATGTTGACTCTTTAACGCTCCAAAGTCGGGGTTACTTGTTCGCCCTTTAGCCGAAAATGCACAAAAAGCTCCAAAACTCACCATTTTGCTCCCAATATCATTCTGATGCCCGATTTATCTAAAAGTGTGCAAACGAGGATTAAATACTCTAAAATGGTCATCGAACTAGCATAATAATGATGGTTAGAGACCTAATTTGTATGCAAATCACATACAAATCAATGCCTTCGGATTTAACATCGAAGTTGACCATGTGTGGACTCAGTTGGCTTTAGTTGACTTTCCGGGACCAAAGGTTGAGTTTTTTGTTTCTTGGTCATAACTCCGAATCTTTGAGGTGCTTCACTTTTGATGCTTGACTTGAATGATTCTTGATGCTCGAAAGTCACGATTGACTTTTGTCATTTTTTCGAAAGTGCTCTAATTGGTCCCGAAATGCATCTTTTATGACGAATTATCTCAACACACGTGAATGACCTAAAAACATTAAAACACAAGTTAAATGCGACAAACAACTTTTGGAGTAGCTTAATTCACGTGATTAGGAAGATAATTTGCACTACAAATATGTGCATATAACATTCTATTACCAAGTGTTGACTTGATGACACTATCAGTGGCCAAAAAGAGCTATTAGATATTTGATATACTGAATGTGGATCTTAACATATGTATGTTTCTAGTAATCAGTTGACCAAGCAATAATAATACACAACAACAATAAAATAATTTAATTAGCAGATTTAAAGAGAATCCTAACAAAATTAAAATCCAACTCAGTACAAAATAAAAAATGTACCTGAATCACAATCAGAGCCCAGAATTCAAATGAAACCAATTGATAATCCCTTCAGAAACACAACCAAATGCACCATAAATCATTAAGTACAAGCTTCAATATTTTCTGCCAACACCATTCCTTTCCTTAAAACAAAATAAAAAATGAATACCAATAATAGGTAAAAGCCAGATATCCTTCAGAGTTTCGTTGAAAAAAAAGTTATATTGTGAGCTATTATTTCACTAATTTTAGTGAAACCAATCAAATGAATCAATTTTTAGAACCATAAAAAAGCCAGCCAGAGACCCATAACTCTCCATCTCCTGTCACTGCACCAGCTAAACATTCTCTCTACCTCACTCTAATTTTTGCAACCATTTTTGCAAAGAACTAATTTTTTCCCCAATGAGTTTTGAAGAGTGTTGTAGCAGCGCAGTTAGCTAGTAGCTCTTTCTTCTCTTCAAGGCTTTTCCCCTCTATGTTGAAAGCAAGTTCTTTGATTCTCTCAAATGCTTGTAAACAGTTTATAATATTCAAGATGCAAAAAGATCAGAGTAAGCATCTCAAACATACACATAAACTAAAAACTTGATTATGTTCAAGTACCAAATAGCTAGTCGTTCTGTGGATGCTAACCGTCCTCAACGAAAGGCTGAGCCTCCTTCAAAAAACTCCACTGCAAGAAAGAAATTTCTAAATTCAATGATTAAGCACAGAGAAACTAAAACCAATTTGAGCACAACCTAATTACATTCAATATCAAGATGAACAGCCACAAAATCCAAAGAACCACAGAAATCCCTAATTTCAGGAACCAAGAAAATCCCTAAATTTCAATGGTTAAAAGCAGAAATTAAACCCATCGAACAAAAACTCACATTAAAGTCATCAGAAAATGGAAGGACCCGAGTTATACCTCAATGAAGTAATCATGGAAAAAGAGGTGAAGTAGCTGAGCCAAGACATTCATGTGTTGCGAGTAAATCCAAGCCATCTTTGACCTCACATTGGACTCAGCTTGAGGACACGTATTCCGATAGAAATCGTACTCGAGATTATGCAAAGTAACATCGGTCATCTCCGAGAAGAAATCTTGGCCTCCATCAGTAGAAGCTAGAGAAACGAGAGTGACCGGTGGCTCTTGGGAGGACGGTGACCACGAGGAAGAGATGGCTTACTTTTTTTTTGCGAGAAGGTCAAAGGCTGAAGAGGGAAAGATAGATTGGAAATTTAACTTTTGCAAAAAAAACAAATAAGGCGTACACTAGAAGCACGTCGTGAAAGACCAAATAAATACATATTTATGGCAAGCCAAATTTCCACGGTGTAAATGGTACTCATTCATGGCGTGCATTTGTGCAAGTCGTAAAATATCAGTTTTTTTATAGTGAAGAAAAAAAAATACGTGGATGAATGGAAACTTTTACATTTTTTTTTCCTCTTCACAAATAGCACGTGCATCACACAGGTATGAGATTAGTGTTAAATAACTTAGAAATATATTCTTGTTGTGAGAATAAGTTTGGAGGTAGGGAAAAGATTGTATTATTCATCAAGTAAACCATCCTTATATGGAGGTAGGGCTTACTAATAGGGTTTAGTACAATTACATGTATACCCTTACAACACTCCCTTGGGTATTCCATGTCAATAGTATTGCCTTTGCAATGCACTTCTAAGTTGCCTCATCAAAAACCTTGTCTGGTAATAAAAACTCTGTGGGAACAAAAACAACCTTGGTTTAAGGAGAAAAAAATACAATGCGTGTGAGTGTGGAGTACTCGCATCAGACCCTCAAAAGTAGGTCAAGTTGTCTCATTTGGATCATAAGTAGATAATATGTCTATGGGAGTGGGATGCATTAGAGTTGCTACACCAAAACCTTGCCCGATAAACCCAATGGGACAAACTTGTGGTCGAAGAGAAAAGATTAGCAAATGCATATATGTTGAATCAATGCATCTTCAAGATGCAATATGAACAGGGTGACTATGCCAAAGATGTGACTGATTAAAACCTTGCAAGGTAACAAAACTCAGTGGGACAAAATAACGTTGGACGAAGGACAAAAGAGTACACGATGGTCAAGTGACTATGGTTCGGGATTGTCACACCCCGATTCGGGAACTATTTTTAATTCCCAAATTGAGGCATGAGTCACAGCCCAATTATAGAAAATAAAAATCTTCTACAATTAGAATGTGAGAAAAATGAAGAAAATAATCAGAGTCAACTACGAAACTAAAGGTTGTTATACAATACTTAATTTGCAATCGAAGCTACACGTCACAACTATACACAAGTCCTTACTAGTGGATCTTTCGTCTTCTAGATACAAAAACTTAGCTTTCAAAATAAAGGTTTAACTACCAACTCTTGAACTTAACCGTCTTCTCAACATTTTAATTATTCGATTTAGTACCTTCAAAAGACAACATATTGTAGGGGTGACCTTTCATCTTCACTGCTCAGTAGGGACAAAATATTTTATCGAATAAACTAAATTTGTCACAAACATCAAGTTTTCAAAGAGCACTTAAATGATTAATAATGAAATTGATGCATGAATGTCAAATGAGTTTCACTTATCTACTCGTTAGTCCATATAACAAAATAAACAGAGCCTACACGCCTCTCACACATATATTACCAGCCGGGGGTAACCCTGATTGTTTGATTATATGATCTAACACCCGTAACAATTCAATTCACATACCCGTTTTGTCAGTCATCTTGCCATTCTCTTGGTCCCCAACCAAAATTTCCTAATTTCATATAATATATCATATATCATATTCATATCCCCCCTTATCTCTCCTTGGCCTGGTCCCTGCGATAGTCGGACTCAACTACACAAAAGCTATTACCAAAGATATCATTCTTTTCATATCCATCCACCATACTCATACCATGATCAAAATAATTCCCAACTATCAACCTTTCAATATGCCACGATGCATCATGATAATAATATCATTACTTGTATGCATAGATTATTCATGTGTGCAAATTGAGTAGGAACAAATATAGATAATCATTTAAACATGTAATTCATGCTTACATATACAGTCCCCTTCACATGCGCACGTCCGCATGTAAAGTAAAATGCGAACATCCTCATTGTGAGTGCAAACTAATGATCAAAACCGTCTATATTTTAGGTCATCCTTCAAAGATCATTTTGATAAAAAAAATTCAAATTGGAAATTATTTAGCCATTTGATTACCACATTCATCGTTTCAACCTTATCTGACGGACTGTATTTGTATGTAAACTATACAACGAACAGATGGTCAAACAATCTTCAATTCGGTTGATTTTTTGCAAAGATAATTCTTGAAAATAAATCTAAATGATGAACGGTTCCGATGATTGAGTTATGTTGTCAATTGATCGAGATGCATATGTTCGCATTTTACTTTATGTGCGGACGTGCGCATGTGAAGGGGACTGTTTACATATATGCCATATCAATCACTGTATATCAAACAAGAATCACCAAATATCAAACAAGCATGTTATTCAAACATCGCAAGCAAGTCATAATTCACAAAGTGTACCAATCATTTTTTTAAAAAGTTCTCCAAGATCCCCTACCTTGATTTCAGCACCAGTATAGTTTTACGTCAGCTCCACTTCACTGCTGCACTCGTCGAAGTACGCATTTATCAACGTCACCGGTTCCTATGAGAAATACAAACTATTTAAAACATAATCCTACTTTAACTAGCTAAATAGACTTTAAGACTTAAATACAGAACCAGGGACACTAGGACATGAACTCTATAATACGGTATAACTTCAAGTAAAATCATGTGCCATCTGGAGTTGATTTGAAGTGTTAAAGAAATAACAAAGTGAGCTATGTGATAGGAATCCTACTGCACAAAGTCAACTTCATATTGGTTTATAATCTTCATACGAACTCCAAAAAAAGAAGGGTTGGTTTTGTTAGAAACCTGAGAATGTCTACTTTTCAAATACTGGATCCCTGAAACAAGTTTGAACAAAGAAAGCTATTGAAATAAATAGAAAGAGCAAGACAGTACTGCAGTTTTTCAGAAATTCCTGCAGCAGGCCTGTAACTTTGGAAATACAAAACTAAATCAAGCAAAATCATTTTCAGGAGATTCCAACTATGAAATAATCTTTGTAATGTCTACTACAAATTATCAGAAGGTAACAAGTTTAAATTATGAAAAGAAAAGTATTGTTTTTAACAAAACAGTTGCTGGGTCAAACTCATAAAAGTGATTTTGGCAGTGCAGATCTCTATTTTCTGCCTTGAGTTTAACTAATAAAAACTTGTACAAATTCAGTGATTCTTGAACTAATATAAACATAGACATATGATATTTTCAAAGGTATTTTCAAATTTTAAAACAAAGACCTGAGTTGTGAGTTATAGTAGCTCAAAGTTGACAAGAAAATAAGATTTTTCTGGAAATTTTCTGCAAACTCAGAATGATTCTTAACTCAATTTGGTCGACTTCTAGGTTACCAAAAGTGATGTTTGAAGTTCAAAAAATCCTAGACAATCTATATAAACCAATACCTCAAACATTCTCCAGGAATGTGGACTTTAGCAGTGACTTGGTGAAGAGGTCTACAAGGTTGTCTTGAGATCGGATTTGCTTGACTTCAATCTTCGGAGGTACTTGTTCTTGTTAGTTGAAGAAGAACTTTGATAAGTGCGTAAATATGCACTTAGAGCGTCTTTAATCACTTGGATTGAGCTTTTCCGAGAGCATATTAGTATGTTTAATGTGCGCTTTTGTGTGTACAGGGAAAATATGCAGAAAATGTTAATTTGCACAAAAATGTGCGTTTTGGACGTTTTCAGCGCAATTCTGAAAAGTCAACCGTGACTTTTCGACTTCAAAATGACACCGGTCATTCATCGGATGTGGGTTACAGATATTGTACGAAGATTTCGAAAACCGTTTCGAATCTCGGCAATTTTACCGGCGAACCACCACAATTAAAGGCGCAACTACCACAGGCGATGGCGAAAAACATTTCAAATCTCTATATGATTTTCCCTTTTATTTATATTTATATTTATATTTATATTTATTTATTTAATTAATTATTTTATTTTCTTCTTCTTTCACCGAAAGCCATTTTGGCTTTATCTCTCATTTTCTCCTTCTTTTTGACAATTGTAGGCCAAAGTCACCGCCAACCACAGCTTTGCCGGCCACCAGGCTTCCACCACCGCCTTGGATCCCACTTCCTTGACTTCTAGCTCCACGACACCACCATCTCTTCTACTTAATTCCCACAATCATCACCACCATAATCCGACCACCACCTCATCTCAAACCAGTTCAATCCACCTTCATCAATCCACCCCCATCACAGTCTCCCCGTCAAGCCGTCGAGCCTTCTCGAGCCCGAGCTCACCACTCCTTGGCCCAATCAACTCTGCAATTCCATTCACAATACAGAGCCATCTCACATCAACGCCGGCGTCCCATTTGTTCTCTCTGCCGCCGCACACATCCCACTACTAAGGACACCCATCATCAATCAAACTCAATTCCACCATGGCTTCACCTCAAACACCAGAAATCATCATCAATTTCACTTCAACCCATCACCCATCAACTGCAATTCCAGCCACCGTGCTCTGCCATCCATTCAAGCCACATCCAAATACAGTCCGTTTCCAAATAGCTGAGCCATCCACCTACGTCAGAAGGGCAGTGCCGTCTTCACGCGCACATGGTTGAGTCGTCCACCCAGACCTGACGACAAGTGTCCATTTTCATGGACACAACAGTAACACTTACCTAAACTCGTTTAATTATTATATTTGTTTATGTTTAATTTTAAATTCCGCATTTGAATATTGTGTGAATAATTTTGGGTAAATGTTATTGTGTAAATATTTGTTTTAAACCTTGTTTTATTATTTTGTGTAATAATTTAGGGTTTAGCCCTATTACTCTTGGTTTTGATTTATAATTTTTCTGATATTGAATGTTTGTTTGATTCATTGCTTTGTCATCGATAAGTTGCTAGTTTGTTTATTGTGATTGAGAACATAGTAAGCATGCGAGGGTTTTATTGTTAGGATTATATGTAGACCGCCATATCATCATATATTCTAGAAGTAGCAAACAAAAACTGAAAAACACCATTTGTATATATTGTATATATTTGTAAATAAATTATTTGTTGTATATATTATTTAATTTTCGTGACATAGAAAAGCAAATAAACAATCTGCTGTAGGTAATGACCCTTGTTTCCACTATACTATTCATCGACATTTTTATTGGTTGCAAGGATTTGTATATAATTACATTCTTTTATTTTGACGAGCGTTTTTACGCGTATCAATTTTGGCGCGTGAAAATAACTGTATCAAACTGCAGAGCAATATGATTTATTCCTAATGGTAAAGACATAATCAGTTTAGGCCGAAATGCCTCTTTTGCGAGTCTAATAGATAACCTGAGTTTAGATATCTAACAAGGCAAGCATCCTTCAAGGATCAAGAGGGGTTTGATCCTTTTCTCAATGCATAGGGATAGAATAAGCTCATATCCATCGTACCTCTAAGGTAGCGAAAAATGTCTTTTATGCCAATCCAATGGTGGCGTGTTGGCGCAGAGCTATATCTAGCTAACAAGTTCACAGAGAAAGAGATATCTGGTCTAGTACATGGTGTAAAGTAAAATAATGTGCCTATTGTACTCAAATAAGGAACTTCAGGCTCCAATATCTCTTCGTTATCATCTACGGGACGATACGGGTCCTTCTTAGGATCTAGACTACAGACGATCATGGGCGTGCTTTAAGGCTTCGGTTTATCAACCTCAGATAGCGTTCTCCCGTCTCAAACCAACCCCCCCCAAACAAACCCCAAAAAAAAAAACCCGTTTTTTTAAAAAAACAACACCACATGTTTTTTCATCACCCCCCCCCCCAAACAAACATTTAGACGGGGAGGGGAATAACATTTGTGTGGGGAATTTCTAAAAACATAAAAACACACCACAAAAAAAGGGGGTGCGTTTTTTTGGAAGGATTTTTTGAGGGGGGTTTTTAATTTTTTCAGGAATTTTCATATGTATTATGTATTAACATCTCCATAGAGATAAGTTGTGACCACATCTATAAGCTGCATATTCAATTTTTCAAACACTACCAAATTGATTAGGTAGTGGATCATTATGACATCCATTATGGGAGAATAAGTCTCCTCATAATCAATCACAAGGAGTTGAGAAAATCCTTGCGCCACTAGATGAGCCTAGCTTGTATCTCACAATATTGTTTTTCTCATCACACTTCCTTACGAATATACTCATTTAAATTCTTCAGGTTTAACATGGGGAGATGTAAGAACAACAAGCCTAATTAAATACCTTTCTTTTTGTTGAGGAATCTAATTTGACCTGAATTATATAGTTCTCTCCATTTTAGCTAGTCGTCTCTACATTGAAAATCATCAACGGAGCAAGGTTCAATGTCATAGCTAGTTTTGATTTCAGTAGCTATCACGAATAGAAATATATCATCGATGGTAATCTCATTTCAATGCCAAAATCTCACATATATAAGCACGCATTACCCTTCTTCATTTGTGTTTAGGTTCTTTTTGAAATAAATAAAAAAGGATAGGATGGAGATGGAGAAGATATAACAGTTTATGAGTATTTTGCCCAATACAAGCACATGCGATTACGCGATTCGGCAGATTTTCCATGCATCAATGTTGGAAAACCAAAGAAAGCATCTACTTTCTTTTTGATGTGATATATTTATCTTCAAATATTTACTGTTAAGATGAATACTAGAGTTGTTTTTTAATTCCTCCGTGCCTCTGTAGCTTTGTACCTTGGTTTCTTGGCAACGAGCGTTATGGCGTTGTCTATGGGGACTAACTTATTTATCATTAATTGGTGTGTTCTTGTTGTCAATGTGTCGGTGAGTGGTGGCATGGTGTGAAACTTTGGGGACACGGTGCAAAAAATGGTGAAGTTGCCCTTGATGTTGGTTATGGGAATGTATCTTGACTCTCAGGACTGGTTATTTATATGTAGCTCGTGGAAATGAGTAGTTCTTCTTCTCTTTTGTCTGACAAGAGATGTCAATTTCCCACTTATATATGTAATTTATCGATTAAGAAATAAAGTTTATTTGCCTCTTAAAAAAATAGATTTATTTTAAACTATGCGCATAAGTGAATTATTTTTAACGTAATTATGCATACAAGTAAATTATTCTTAACGTAACTGCGCGCGCAAGTGAATTATTTTTAACGTAACCATGTGTGTAACTATTCTCAACTATTGACTGACATAATCGAAAAATAGCAATTTATTGATACTAACACATGAACCTTTGGCTCTGGCATTTACCTTTTTAAATTATTTAGAAAACTATGATGAACTTAAAAGAGGAAGAAGTAGAGCTTATTTTCCATATGATAAACTTTATCCTTGCGTGGCTAATTTATTGCCAAGTTTTTATGATTGAATAACCACCAACTTTATTTACTTAAAACGAAAAGGTACCAATGAGTCATACCTCTACTAACGTTCCATTATAAGAACAATACATTGAGCAAGGTATCAAAGTACCAGCCAACCTTCCATATAATGTTTTCTCCCTTGTGTGCTTACTTATTGCATGCCAAGTTTGGTTCCATGTTTAAATTGAAATATGAAACTACTTAAAAAGTCGATGCACTGATTGCCACCACATATCAAAACTCAGTATGGAAGGTTATAAGGAAATCAGTGTAATTAGCCGAAACACGTACATCGTACTTGGAGATAATATATTGGTGTGATGCATGTAATAACTGAGAGGGCAAACCGTTGTCGACCAAGAAACCAAATCTCAGGGAAGCCATAGTCATCAAATCAATTAATCCTCCAACTTTGAAAATGCATATTACAATTACGATTTGAGATTTCATACCATTTTTGAACGAATGCACATTAAATTCAACCCTTAATAAAAAGGAGTTCATCTCTCCCAATGTTTTCATCGAACCCAAATTTTCTAATCTCAGTTTGATGATGGAGAAATCAGGTGTAGTGAAAGCATGTCATTCAGAGGCCCCGGCCGCCTCTGAAATACCACCACCACTGTCTTCTTCGCTTCTCAAAGAAGGCAGTGATGGAGATGACAACACCAATAGGCGGATGAAGGAGAAAGTAGTTGTTTTAATAGGCGAATCCCAACAACTACCAGCGAAGGAGGAGGCCGCGGCGGCGGTGGGGCTGGGGGTGGGGGGATCCACTAGCTCTCGTCTCCTGCTCGATCTGACACCTGCCAATCAAGATCCGCCACGTGGATCGAATCTGGAGCTGGCTCTTTTCAACCCTTCGCCGTCTCAGTTAGTACCCTACAACAACCACAACCACAACCAAAACCACCACCACCACCACAACCACAACAACAACAACAACGAGGTGGTGGAGGTGGAGGAGGGTTCAGACGAGAACCGGGAGGCACGTGGTCAGAAAAAGGAGCCTAGAGTTTTCAGATGTAACTTCTGCCAGAGAGAGTTCTCGACCTCCCAGGCCTTGGGAGGGCACCAGAACGCCCACAAGCAGGAGCGGCAGCTGGCTAAACGGCGGAGTCAAGGGATGGATATGGGTGGATTAGGGCACTACCCATATTACGACCCATATTCAGGCCTCTCCACACACTCTCTTTATGGATCTTACAACAGGTCGTCTCTTGGTGTCAGGATGGACTCCATGATTCATAAGCCTACCTATAACCCCTGGAACTCAGCTTACGGCCGCTTTGGCTTTGGTCTTAGCGGTGGCACCAGCGGGCTCGGTGCCGGCGCTGCTGGTTGGTCGAGGCCAGCCTCGAGCCTCATCAACCCTATTGACCAACATAGGCTCACCTTGCAAGGCCTTCAGAATAATATCAATGAATTAGGGCTTGGTGGAAGAACTGCTACCGCTTCCAGATTTGAGGGGAGTAGTGGTGGTCTTGGCAACTTTGGTGGTTCGAATCTTTCTGCAGTCAACAACAGGGTGCCGCCAACGAGTGGTGCTGATCTTCTCCGGCGAGCAGAGCCTCCAATATTTGATAATGATGGTGATGGACTCGATTTGTCGCTTAAACTTTAGTTTATTTCAATTTTAGTTTTCTTTCTGTTCTATTTTAAGTTATACACAGACACACAGTATGTTGATTGTTAATGTCATTTAGATGTTAATCTTCTTGATTAGATTTATGTATTTCATCAGATCGGTCTGTTGTGCTCATTTGTAGTGTACCCCCTCTAGATTTTTGAAATTCAAAATATTAAGAGGAGGTTGATTAAAACAAAAAATCAATATGTGCTGTTAGTGTCTTGATCTATAATTTTAATTTGTGTTTATTTCCCAATTCATTAAGGGCTTGCAATTTAATGGAGTTTGATTTAAGCGCATGAGAGAACTTTTATCACCATGATGATTTGAATAGATCGAGCATGAGTCTTTGTATCAGTTTTGATATTGCATTCATTGATGGATGAATATCTATTATGTTTAATGACCTGGATCGAATTCTATATGATATTATATCATGACAATGGACATATTTAAAGCTTTCAAAACTCAGATCTTGGTGTTTAAAAGTTGATAATCAGTCATTCATCTTTGTTAATTAGAGTCCAAAGTGAAGAACCGTAGTAGGAGGATTTAGTTTGAGGCGAAAATAGAGTTCGGAGTGCAATCCAACCCTAATCGGTCAAAAATGTCTATACGTAGAGGGCAAGGCATTAATTAACGAAAATAAAAATTAACTAACGTGGATTAGTCAACTTAATTATTCGTTTTACCAACTAAATAATTTGACCGTTTTTAAATTATGTTTCTTTCTTAAGGTAATCGACTCACTAATTAACCTTCTTTGCAAGAAAAGAAAAGTACTAGCGTGTATTCAACGTACGGAACAAGACAATGATACGACAATTCGAGTTCATCAAAACTGAGACTAGTTTTCAGTACAAGATTTTTTCTTTCGATCACTCATTCGAAGATGACATGTTAATGACAATATTAGAAAAATGACCGAAGGGGACAGATATTTATTCCTATTGCAAGTGTTCATATTGCTTATATATGTCTCTATTGTCAGCTTTTAGAGACAGATACACTATCTGTCCCATTTTTGTCATATGAACACTTATAATAAAGATAAATATTTGTGTCTATATGCATAAAAAATGGGACAGATATATGTCCCCTTAGTACCTTTTTCTAGTAGTATGAAATATCAATTTTATAAATAAATAAGAAAAAAAATCTAGCTACCTACCCTCACCTTTAGTACGTACGTACTACACAAGGTCCTTATTTGGGAGTTCCAGACCTACCATCACCTTTTGAACTATGACTCAAAATTCTTATTTGGGAGATGGAGACTTATTGCGTCTGCCTATAGATATGGCAAGTGAAACTCAGTAAATTAAATATGCCATATATTGGAGGATCCTAAATCCGAGTAAAAAAGGTAATTAATCCTCAAAAATCATCACCACCAAACTGACAATTACGAGGCTTTAAAAATAATTTGAAAATGCCTCAAGTCAACTACTCTTGACTCTTGCTGATGCATGATGAATCTGGACTTTCCTTTTTGGGTCTAAAAACAAAATCAAAATTATGAAAATCTCGGAAGAATATTTTGCATCCTCCCCCTTTAATCATGCCCTTAATTTATAAAGAAAATTCACTGTAAAACCCCCAATATTTTTTTTATAAATTTTTTTTTTATCAAGGTAAAATTTATTAAAAGAAAAGAGAAAAATGATGGGAGGACAAACTGTTATCCACAAATGAAAGATTTGGCCAAACTGTTTTCTCATCTTCTCCAATTTTTTTTTTCTTTTCATAAGTAAGATAGATTTAGAGATCATTAAAGTTAAAATGTTACTTAATATTAATTTTTGGCCAAGCAAACTAAAGAAAATTAACAACTATCATTAATTACTCTTAGTGTTGGTGAGCTATAACATGTTGGTCATTTGGAATAACTAATGTCGTAGAGATCACGGGTTCAAATCTCACTCTTATTATGAGTTTAGTGGGTGCCTGGATGGGGTATGGTGAATATAAAAATGAAAGGATAATTTTTGGGTAAATGTATACTCGCCCCCTTGCAATTAACATATTTTCAATTTAAATTTTAACGATTCAACCGTTCATGTATTATAACATAATATAAAGATCACATATGAAAAAAAACAAAACAATCAATTTGAAAAGTTTTTGGTCACTCATTCATATGTAATAAATATACGATTTATCATAATAGTAGTAATTATTATCAAAACTATTAATTTGTTTCATAAAGTTTGATAGTTGAACAATTTCTTATTCAATTGATTTTTCATAGAGATAATTTAAAATATAAACGGTAGGATAATAAAATTGTAAAGTGAAAATACGTTAATCACAATGGGGAGTGAATATGCAATTTCACCTAATGAGTTAACTCAAGAATTATCCAAAAAGAAATATTCAATGATTTTTTTTTTTTCGTCAATTTTGTCAAAAAAAATATATAAGTAATGAATAGTAGGCCCGGTCTTGATTATATAATAAAAAAGTAAGAGAACTACGTCAGGAGTGAAAATACATTAATGGAGGAGCATGTGCAGGTTCACAATGGGGGTGAGTATGAACGTTAATTATAAGGTGAAAATACCTTCTTCTTTTTTAGGAAAAAGAAGAATTGTATTGCAATTTTAGGTAGAATTACGTACAATCATAAGCAAGAGAATCATGAGCAACCTCAACAGCAGTTATGAGCCAAACCTGATTATCAGGGGACTCATAAGCAAAACTAGCTAAACAATGAGGGGTGAATATTCAAGTTCATCTAAAAGGTGAACCTAAGAATTATCTAAAAAGAAATATTCAATGATTTTTTTGTTTTTTTTCGTCAATTTTGTCAAAAAGAAAATATAAGTAGTGAATAGTGAGTCTGGCCTTGATTATATAGTAAAAACGTAAAATACAAATTTCCTCAATTTCACAAAATTCTCCAAAATAAGTGAAAATTTCGATAGATAATGTGTCGTTAAAGATTTTTTTACATTGGTTAAACATAGAGGCCAAGAGGTTTAATAACTAAAGTTTTTTACATTTGTTTAAATTAAAAAAGAGTAAATATAAAATTTATTTTGAAACACCTGTAGCAACGCATCGTTCGTCACTACAAGGTATCTTAAATGTTTTATTTTATTTTAACTTCTAGTCCTAGTAACTTCGAGAAGAAAGCCATCCACTTTAGATTGGAAACGGTCGTCGACGGCGTCAGAAGCTTTGTGAAGCATGAAGGGGATGGGATAAGGACACGAACTCTTGGAGTTGTTTGGGATTGGAATTTGGAGGGATTGAAAGGATTTAGTTACTAACCCTTCCTTGTTTGATTATCATTGGCTTGGAGCCTTGGATAATCCATAGGGGTGGGCGCGGGTCGGGTCGAGTCGAGTCGGTTTTGGGCCCAAACCGCAACTGGACCGGATTATTCGGTTGGCCCATATTGCAAACTGCAACCAAAATTTAAGAGAATGGGGCGGATCTTTCGGTTGGGCCGAATTTCGGATCGGTTTCGGTTTGGTTATATAAACAACTGATATGCAAAAATTCATTAATTTTGCATTGTGTGAGGTTCGAATCTCACTCTTCTCAACACCATACAAACAGCCAAACCAACAGACCTCTAACTCTCTTCATTATTATATATACAACATATTGTAATTATACTGTCTCTGGTGTCGGGCGAGAGAAATGAGAGAAAAGAGAGAGAGAGAGAGAGATAGAGAGAGGAGGGGCTGCACGTGAAGGAGAGATCGAGGGGGAGAGAAATAAAAAAATATAAAAAGGATTGAAGAGAGAAATGGGTTGCACGTGAATGAGAGAAGGGGAGAGAAATAAAACAATATAAAAAGGATTGAAAAGTTGGAGAGATTGAGAGAGGGTCAAAACACGTGAAGAGACAGAGAGAAAGGGAGAGAGAGAATCAGAATAGAATATAAAAAAATCAAAAAGTTAGAGAGAAAGGTCAGAAAAGAAATAAAAAAAATTAGAAAAACTAATATAATAAAATCAGACCGGTTCGATTTTAAATATGTCGGTTTTAAAGAATAAACCGGATCCGAACCGGATAGAAACGGTTCCGGTTCGGTTTCAAGCTTTTCTCAACTGTTTTCTTCTGGTTCGGTTTTCGACCCGAAAAACTGGGCCGGTTAGGTCGGTTTTGCCCTTTAATCCGGTTTTGTGCCCACCCCTAATAATCCATGGCAAGGGGTGAAATAAATCTGGAAACCTTTATGACGGATTGACGGTAGAACAGTGAAAAAAAATAGAAAAGTGAGAATGGAGAAGGAGAAGAACAAGCGTAGAGAGCAAATAATGGAGGAAAAAAAACATCGCTTGCCTAGAAAAAGTCAATTTTGTAAAATTAATTATCATTTATTGAGCTGGATAATTAGTGACCTTTGGATTGTGAACGAAGGGCTGAGATGAAAAGTTGAGGTAGGTTTGGAGAGAACTTAGCTTAGGAGAGGATCTGGATCCTTCATTGAGACTCTAAAATAATTTTTGAAACACGTGCAAACAATTTGAATTTTTTTTTTTTTGGTTACATGGAGGCCTAAAAAGGCCTAAAGAAACATAAAGAAAAAGAATTAGTCCAATTGGCCAGCTCCTACTTTCCGTGGTCTGGAGATTTCATCAATATCGGCAAGATAGGCATGGATGGCATGAGCAAGAGGTGACTCAAAAGTGATGATCCCAAAGTCATTCTCAATGCTGTTCTTGGCCAAAGCATCAGCAGTCATATTGCATTCTCTGACCGAAGAGTTGTAGTCTAGCGGTCAGGCCCTTGGTTTGCTCCCAAGAGGTCTGGGGTTCGACTCTCTCCCATGGTACCCACCTAGCAAAATGCTAGAGTTTCCAGCTCCCCAAATGTTGTGGGGTCAGGCGGGGGGCCTAGGGAATAGTCTGGTCAATGACGGCACCCTAGTTTCCAAAAAAAAAAAAAAAAATATTGCATTCTCTGAAAATATGGGATAGGCTCACCTCATCATGAGTATCCATAATTTTACGACAAGCTGAAAGAAGAGAACCAAGTGGGTGAATTTCAGTATTGTTGCCCTGGACCAGATTGACAAGGATTGCAGAGTCAGATTCAATTTCCAACTTCAAAATGTTGTGAGTTTGAGCCAATTTTAGACCATAAAAAAGACCCCAAGTCTCAGCATCTAATATCTCACCAATACCCAAATTAACCTGAAAACCAGCAATCCAATCTCCACAATGATTTCTTATCACTCCTCCAGCACCAATTTTTCCAGAAGCACCAGATCTGGTCCCATCAATGTTCAATTTCAAGACATGCAAATCCGGCTTTTTCCAGGCCAACATAATAGTATGATATAATCTGCTGCTAGAAGTCTTAACTTGAGCATTTTTCCATTCTTCAGCAGCCTTTAGGATGGTTTGTTTAGGATCAATAGGCATGTGGAAATGCATATCAAAAATTTGTTTATTCCTCCATTTCCACAAGTACCAGCAGATAAAAACAAATAAATTGCACCAATGGAGACCATCGTAGACAGAGGTAGAACAATGCAGTTGAGCAGCAATCCAGCCATGCCAATCAAGAAGGAAGGAATTCTGAATACTAATAGGTTTAGTAATAGAACTCCAGATAGCTCGAGCTTTAGGACATTCTATGAATAAATGGAGAAGAGTTTCATCATTGGCGTGACAAATAGGGCACGTAGCACAATTGGTAAGATTCATGCGGACTCTCTGCACATTTGTCAATAATTTACCATGCAAGACCACCCAGAAAAAAGTCTTCAGTTTGGGAGGAACATCAATCTTCCAAATAATCTTCCATTGAGGATTATTTTGATTAGTATCCTCAAAGAGAGAATTGTAAGCAGAATTAACATTAAAGCACCCATTTGAAGAGTACCCCCATATCTGAATATCATCCCCACCATCATCAAAGTCGGTGGGGACATTTAGAATTTTCTGTAAAATATCCAAGGGAACAGAAATAGAAAGGATATCGATGTTCCAACCATTTGCATTCCAAAATTCACAAACAGTGGCATTGGGATTTATCATAGCAGTAGGTAAAGCAAATTCAATAATTGATTTAGAAGAGACCCAATGATCATACCAGAATTTGATAGTTTTACCATTACCAATGCGCCAAGTCAGACCATGTCTGAGTAAGGAAGCCCCATGAGAAATACTTCTCCAAGTACTTGAGCAATTAGGTGGATGCTTGTAGTGGACATCAGTGAGCTTGCAACTATGAAGATATTTTGCTTGATAAATAGAAGACCAGAGGCCTTCATCTTTCTGAGCAATTCTCCATCCAGCTTTGGCCAGCATAGCTTGATTCATGTGATGAGTCTTCTTAATCCCCAAGCCACCAACCTGCTTAGGCATGCAAACAAAATCCCAATTGATCAAGTGGATTCTTTTTTTTTCTTCAATATCACCCCAAAGAAAATTTCTATTAATTCTGTCAAGCTTGTCACAGGTATCCATTGGAAGCTTAGCAGTTTGCATAACATACGTGGGAATAGAGGACGTCACAGATTGAATCAGAGTTAATATTCCAGCCATGCTAAGCACCTTGCTTTTCCAGCTTGCTAATCTACTCTGAACCTTATCAAGAGTTTCAGCATATGTATGCTTAGTGATTCTTGAGTGGACAAGTGGCATTCCCAAGTACTTGCCTAAATTATTTGTAGTGGGGGAACCACAAATTCTGCTAATATCAGAAGCAAGCTGTTTATCAGTATTAGGAGAGCAAAATATGAGAGACTTATCATAATTGACAGTTTGACCAGAGAGAGAGCAAAATGAGTCCAAACATTGCTTCAAGATATCTGCTTGATTGATAGATGCTTCCGCAAATAACATAAGGTCGTCAGCAAAGAATAGATGGGAAATTTTGGGACCAGATTGTGAAGCTCGAACAGGTTTCCATCGATTCACAGAGACATCAGAATGGATCAAGTGGGAGAGTTTTTCCATACAAAGCACAAAGATATAAGGTGATAAAGGATCACCTTGTCTGATACCCCGTTGAGCTTTGAAGGAGTTAGTGAGCTCGCCATTGAAGGAAATTTGGAAGCTTGTAGAAGTAATACAATTCATGATGAGTTTCACAAGATTATTGGGGAGATGAGTTTCAACTAAAACTGATTCAATGAAGTCCCAGCTCAATCTATCATAGGCTTTAGAAAGATCAATTTTCCAAGCAAAGAAACCTTTCTTACCATCAGATTTTCGAAATTTGAATAAAATTTCCTGAGCTATCATGACATTGTCAGAAATGTTCCTTTCGGGAACATAGCTAACTTGATTAGGACTTATCATGTACTTCATAATAGGTCTAATTCTTGCCACAATAATTTTAGAGATTACCTTGTAAATAGTAGTGCATAGGCTGATAGGCCTGAATTGCGCCATGTTCTGAGGTCCCGCCACTTTTGGGATGAGAGTGATAATTGTGTGATTTAGTCCATCAGGTATGCTGCAACTCAGGAAAGAATTAGCAACAACATCATAGACTTCAGCTGCATATAGATTCCAATGGCTCTGATAGAATAAGGAAGGAAATCCATCATGACCAGGAGCTTTGTATCCACCAATGCTGAACATGGCATTTTTAACCTCAAGCATGCTCACAGGACTGCAAAGTTGGGTAATGTGCATAGGATCAATCTCAGGAAATAACCTAGGAATATTAGACTCAACGTCCTCAGTATGGTGCATAGTGAAGAGCTGAGAGAAGAAAGTGACAGCGATATTCTTTAAGGCATGGTTGTCAATGATCCATTCTCCATGAGCATCAAGCAAACCTTCAATCTTGTTTTTTCTTCTGCGAACTAATGTTGTCAAGTTAAAGAAGGAGGTAGTTCTGTCACCACCCTGCAACCATTTATCCCTAGATATTTGTCTCCAGAATAAATTTTCCTGATCACATATAGCTTCATATTCCTGGATCAGGTCAGCCTCCAGCTTGATGAGAAATGGGTTCTCATATTTGTCTCTGCATTTCTGAATACCACCAATTCTAGCCAATATTTTCTGCTTCTTCTGAAAAATATGTCCAAAAACTTCCTTATTCCATTGCTGGAGAGCATCAGAGAGAGCTTTAGATTTGTAGAAAAAATCACCAGAAGCAGAGTTCCAAGTGTTTGACACAAATTGAGGGTAATCATCATGAGTCATCCACATAGCTTGAAATTTGAAAGGGATGGCCTGCCTGTTAACAACATTATTTGAATAGAGCTGAAGTAAAATAGGGCAGTGGTCCGATCTCGTTCTAGGAAGATGTCTGATAAAGGCATCAGGAAAAAGTGTTCTCCAGCTGCAATTACAAAAGCCACGATCCAGTCTTTCTTTTATCCTATTGTTAGTCCATGTATAGCAAGAGCCCACAAAACCAACATCAAGCATAGCATTTCTATTAATCCAGTTGCAAAGACCACCAAATCTCCCATTGAGAGAACCACAATTCTTATCAGAGCTGGAGACCAATTCATTGAAGTCACCCATAAGCACCCAAGGCAAATCATGATTAAGAATGAGATTATCAAGATAGTTCCAGAGCATGGATCTAACAGTAGGGGTGGGGCTAGCATAGATAGCAGAAAATAACCAAGTAGGTTTTCCAGGCAGCGTAATTTTAACAGTGATGGACTGAAAATTAGCATCAACAAAATCAACATTCACTTTCTTTCCATCCCATAAAAGCCAAATGCCTCTAGAAAAACCAGCAGCCTCCATAATTTTGGAGTCAGGAAAACCAAGTTTTGTAAGAGTAGAACTAGCTTTACAAAATTGAACCTTAGGTTCACATATAGCAAGTATATCAACAGAATGAAGTTTAACTAAATCTGTGATTGCAGTGTCGAAGTTTGTATTTCCAGCACCTCTAGCATTCCAAGACAATATTTTAAACATTGGAGACGCAAAAAGAGGAGGGTGGGATACCCAAAATCAAGCATCAATCATATCCTCCACAATGGAGGATAGATCAGGATTAGTAACAATAGCACACAATTCACCAATATGGTTTTCATCAATAACAAGGTCAGAACTAACCTGACCATTGTTTTCACTGTCGCCGACAGATAACTCCATATTTGTACAAGGTGAATTTTCAATGGGATCTTCCTCAGGTGGACAATGTCCAAACTTTGTAGAGAATTGAAACTGAGGGTGAGTATCTTCCACAATAAGGGGTGGTGGTTGTACATTACTGGAGGAACCAGAAACATTAATAAGACCTGAAGCTTTGGATTTTCCATTATGGCAGTTGGTTGAAGCCTTCTTCATTATGCTGCTAGATGTGCTCCCCACCTGAAAACGGGGGGTATGTAATTTGACATGGGCTTTACCGTTGGTGATATCTTTCAGGGGCTTTTTCAGGTTGGAATTGGCTTTAGTAGCAGGAACAGGCTTAGAATGTAGAGTGTCGTTTGTAGCAGGGGTCTTTGTAGCAGTTTTCTTTTTTTTCTTGTTTTGGACTTCTTTCCAAATACTGATAATCGGAGGTTCAGGGTTGTTGGTGGATTTACACAATTCTTCAACAGCAATAGGGTCAGCTTCCGTGAGAGCATTTTCTTCTCCTTCTGTAAAGGTCTCCAACAAAGCATATCTGGACCCAGATTGGATAGGCTTCATATTGTCAGGAGCATTCTTCAAGTTGATTTTTTTGTTTTTGTATGACATTAACATCCACGGGCCACGTCCACCACTAGCAGGACTTATTGGAGGTTTAGAACCAGAGTAATCATTATCATGGGAGGGAGTCACAATGGTTTCTATGTCATTGATGGGCAAGTTCACATTTTGTTCGACAGAAGCACCGGTGTCATTACTTACCAAGTTGCTGTTATTAGCATCAGGATCATGAGGAGGGATAGGCTTAGTGGTGTTATAAGGACAGTTGACCTTGGCGTGACCATAGCATCCACAATTGAAGCAAATTAGTGAAATGCCCTCATAAACTACCCCATAAACAATGCCGTGTACCTCAACAAATGGAAGTAGAGGCTTGTTTAAATCAATTTCAATGCAAAGTCTGCCAAATTTTCCTCTAGCCTGAGACAGAGTGAATTTATCAATTTTCACAACATCACCCAGAATTTTCCCAACACAGGTCATGGGGAATTCTTTGAAATACCGAACAGGGAGACCCAAAATTCTAACCCAAACAACCATACGATTAATTTTCTCCACATTAGGATCAAAAGTAGCTTTCCATTTCTGAACAACAAGGGTCTGACCTGCTAAAATCCATGGTCCTCCATAGAGAGCCACATTCATATCATCATGTAGATGAAACTTGACAATGTAATAATCATTAGGGAGGTCGATAAGTTGCCAGGGGCCTTGGGGTTTCCACTTCCTTTTCAAGCTATTAAACATAAAGGTGAAAGCATTTGAAGAATTGGGTTTACCCATAAGTTTGATGATGATAGCGCAGCGCCATTCCAGATCCAATTTATCATTGACACGTTGAGAGAAGCAGCAATTCGGAGCCACCATACCCGGCTTGATTTGATAATCTTTATCAGACATCTCAAAATCCTCAATAGCAGCTTTACCATATTGACTTAATGGGTTTAGGAGTCGAGTAGCATAGCTATCAGCAAGGATTGGAGGTCCAGGAAGTGGAGAATCAAGCTCAGTGGCAGTAGCTTGGACAGCTTTAAGTTTATCACCAAGTACATCATCAGATCTGGGTCTTTTGTTCTGACCAAAAGATTTTTGGTCATCTCCATTATTCTCAGTTGAGAGGGCCGAGAAGGTGAACACCGAAGTGTTCGCCGTCATCAGGCCGAGAGGAGAGGAAGTCAGGTATGGGGGATAGTCACCGGAGATGAAGGCAGGGGAAGGTGGCTACCCGATTAGGTAAAAATCTCTTTTTCCAGGCGCGTGAGGCGCGTTCATTCAAGGCTAAAAATCTCCTTCTTTACAAATTTGAAATTTTGTTACATTGGATAGTCCATACAACGGTATATATATAGTCGCCCTAAACACTAATTGGAGAGTATATACACCAATTTAAAACTTAACTCTCTAACACATACAATTGTTTAACCAATACAATTACTTCTGCCATATACACAACCGATTGAACAATCCTAAAACCCAAAAAGTGTATCAAACTAGCACGTACTCCAAGGTATAGTGTTTACTATATGATGCAATTAACATGCTTAACAATTATAATCTCAATTATATATATATATATATATATATTTATACTAATTAGTGAATAATAATAGGAAACAATACAAATATGCTTCACAAAAAAAATCTAGGATCTAACTATTGTATAAGCAATACATAATTAATTACAATATATATATGCAACAATCACAATCAATTGTACAGCCTAGAATCTCAAAGTGTGCATCAAACTAGCAAACCACAGACTAAATCTATATATGAACAAGGATACAATATGCTAATCAATTAAGCACAATATAGAAAACAAAACAATCACACAAGAAACACAACAAATGGTCACCCTATCTCTAGAGAAAAAATTAAGGGGATCCATACCCCATGATGCTCTAGCGTAACACTATGAAAAATTCCAATCGGCAAACACATACAAGGGGGAACTTCATCCCAAACTCTACTCTACCAACCCTATGACTATTGGAAGTTTTAAACTTTTGTAGCCTCCAATTGCTTCTTCAAGTACTCTCACCTCAAGCAACTTTGATTGGCTTCACCAGCACAAAGATCTTCTAACCACAAGTATCACAACTATGCAAAGTGTGAGTGAATGAAATGAATTCAATTCGATTAATACAAGAAAATTACAAGGAACATTTGCTTGAATTAACCAAACAGAATTGACAAGCCTTGAAGTGATTCAAGGGTTGATTTAGCTATTCACAAGGAACAATAGCTAAACCAACAAACAACAAAGAAGATTGAAACTAATGATTCAATCAATCAATTCAGCAATTCAACATGGAACAATTTCTAGAATCGAATTGAATCTCCTAAATCCTAAACATAGGTTAAATTAGCATACATATGCAAATCAAAGAGTTTAGTAAATGATTTATGTGGAGATTAAAGGTGAGGAACCTTTAACATGGAACTAGAATCACCCACAAAACCAAAGAACTCTCTCTAACCAGTTTTAGCACAAAGGGTTAAGAAATGAAAGAGTTGAGCCGAATGAATCGTCCAAAGTTCTATTTATAGAAAACTAGAATTTAACTGTGCAACTGATCGCCTGAAAGGATGCGATCTCTAACTACAAAAAATCAGTACAAAATTATATTGTGCGATTGATCGCGAGCAAGGATGCGATCAATCGCGTAGTGCAAAAAAAAATAACCAGAATCTAATGCAAGTGTAAACCCTCATTTGCGTTCAATCACACGAAAAGTCCCAATGGACATATTTTGAAATGCAATGGTCATAAAAAATCTAACATACATAATTGCTCTGTGCTGGATCGATCGCATGAACTGTGACGATCGATTGCAAGGCTTAAAACAACTTTAAATACAAAGGAATGCTAAACAAAACAAATGTAAATGAAGATCTAGCAATCCAATGATAAGAAACTCAAATGTATGAAACTATTGATAAGCAAGCGAAACTTGTATGATTCACAATACAAGTGTGGCAAACAAGCATACTATACTTATGTGATTCACATCATAACTGAAACTAAACAACCTAAATAAACCTAGGACAACAAGGACGACTTGACATGTCGTATAGTTTTGCATCGAATAATGTGCCTATATGAATGTCAAAGATGTGTGGATGTATAGATTGATTTGCACTTATTTATAGCGCAAATTGTATTCCTAATCACGAGAGTTAAGCTTGCCCGAAGGCATTTTGTTACTATTAATATGCGTTTTCATGATTTCAGGTTACTTAGGTGACTTGAGGTAATTCGGCACAAAGAGGTGCATTTTGACGACTTTTGGGCACACTTCCGAGAAGAGGACGAGAAGTCAACTGTGGCTTCTAGGCATTGAAGATTGCACAAATCTACCTTCGGAAGACGTTGTCATTGAAGGCCTTGAAGAATCGAAGAAAGGAAGGAAAATGAAGAAATTACATTTCCGGCGATTTTTCCGGCAAACCACCACCACAAGAGGCGGCACCACCGCCGGACCACCACCGGAGCACCACCACAGAAGGAGAGAGTCTCATACACCAGCTGCACACATGTGCATGGCTGATGACATGTCCACTAACCCCTCCACTCACCCACAAATCCCTCCACTTCACCTTTCTTTTCCTTTTCTTTTCCCTCCACTCACCCTTGCCATGTCACTCCACTAGGAAACCCTAGTGAAGCTTTGGAGGCTGTAGAGACCAACCAGACATTGCTCTCTATCAGTTACTCACGATCAGAGAAACCCTAGGGAGAACCACCCCATTTTCTCTCGGCCAAGCTTGCTGAAACACACACAGACGCACCAAGCGCCCGGACGCCACTACCATCTGCCCGAACGCCCAGTGCTTCTGCCGGATTTGTTCTTCCATTTTCACCACCTTCCACCATCCATCTCACTTCCACCCCTTCACGAAATATCTTCCACACACCCCATACACTACAGCCATACACTTTCCACCACCATTCCATCGATCTACCTTCACCACAAGTTGCCATCCATTGAGACATCAAGAGTTGGGAAGCTTGGAGATAAGTGGGAGCTTGTAGAAGAAGAGAGGAGCTCAAGGAGGCTTCCTACATACTTGGAGTCACCAAGGAGCTGCTGGCCATCGACATCTTGAGCATTTCTTGAATTCTTTTCTCTTACTTTGAACTTATGCTTTTCTATTTGAGATTATTGATGTATTTGACAATGAGTTGTGAGTAGTTCATTAGATTGGGGGCTAGGGTTGTGTGCTCTAGCCTATGATGATGTTTTGATGATTTCTCTTAAGTATGCATGATGAATTCGTTTCTGGATATGTTCATTGGTTAAATACGGTTTTGTTTGAAGCTTGTTCATGAATCTAATTAATTCTCAAGCATGTGTTAAACTTAACTTGATTGGATTCTATGTTGATTACATTTTATCCTATGTGATTGCAATGAGCATGATGAGTTTATGTCAATGGACTGAGTTTGTTTGAATCTTGATTCTTGAATCTCTATGCCTAGAAAGTTTGTTTGAGACCCTAACAAGGCTTGGATAAAAGGACTAGGAGTATTTGTGACCCTAATAAGGCACAAAATAGGCCTAGAAGAGTCAATCCTAGAACCATAACATGGCTAGGATAGGGGTTTGATCCTTAGTGAATTCATTGTTGCATGTTCTTGAGAGTTGTCATACATTTGATTGGGGTAGAGTGAACCCGAAAACCCCAATCGTTTCCATCCATTTGATCACACAACAATCACACTTTTGTTGGGCTTGTCACCTCAACAACACACAAAGCTATCAACACATTCACTTGTGTCATTGTTACTACAATTTCATCTAGATTAGATTGATTACTAGCTACTGTCCTTGTCACTTCAAGTCACTGTTTTGGACCTTGTCACTCAAGAGTGACACCCTTTTGATCACTACACTTGCATGTTGCACATACTCCACATCTAAGTAAATAATCCATCTCTAATCACACCACTTCTGGTGCATTGTATACCTTATTTGCATTTGTTCACTAAGTAGGGATCTTGGGCCTTCCAATCCCTTGGGTACGACAACCCCTGGTCACAATTTACCATCCACTACACTTTGACGGCGATACTCACATTCACCCCGTAATTATCGTTGAGTCATAGATTAAGACCGGGGGATTGTCATACCCAAGGGATTGAAAGGCCCAAGATTCCTATTGGTGATGCAATGCAACCAAGTGATAATAGCACTAGAAATCGTGTGATAAAAATGGACTATGTACTTAGAAGTGGAGTATGTGCAACATGTGAATGTAGTATTCAAAGTGGTGTCACTCTTGAGTGACTAGTGACCAAAAAATTTCCCAAAGTACCAAAGCTAAACTAATAAAGCAAGTAAAGACACAAGTGAATGTGTGTGATAGATTGTGAGTATGTTGAGGTGACAAGCTCAGCAAAGATGCAGTTGTAATCAAATGTGGGAGACGATTGGGGTTTCGGGTTAACTCTAACCCAATCCGATGAATGACAAAACTCAAGGACATGCAACAATGATTTATCCAAGGATCAAACCCCTTTCCTTTACCATTTTATGGTTCTAGAATTGATTCTTCTAAGACTACTTTGTGCCATATTATGGTCACAAAGACTTCCTAATCCATTTACCCAAGCCTTGTTAAAGGTCCTCAAGTAAGCTTCATAGGCATAGAGTGGGAAGAATCGAGATTCAAACACGGTAAACATCACATTTAATCTCATCATGTTCAATGTGAAATACCTAAGAGAATAAGTTGCTAGCAAATACTCTTAACCAATTAAGTTCAACACATGCTCAAGAACTAGAAAAATTCCTAAACAAACATTTAGCAAATCTGTATTTAAACAAAGAACATATCCAGGGACTAAATCATTAAACATGCTGAAGAATATTCATCAAAACATCATCATGGGCTAGAGCACACAACCCTAGCCCCAACCTTATTAACTACTCACACATACTTGAAGTATACATCATGAATATAATTATGAACATATGGAAAGCTAAACAAAAGTAAAGAGAAGGTTGAGAGATTCTCAATGATGAAATCCAGCAGCTCCTTGATGTTTCAAGTGTGTTGCTAGGTTTCCACTCCTCACTCCTTGATATTCATCAAAACATCATCTTGGTGCTTCTTGATGTCTCCAATGAAATGTGCAGTAGATGAGCTGGAATGGTGGTGAAAATTGGTTTCCTAGACAGATTAATGTCTTAGGAACAACTTCATGAAGGACTCCAAGCTAGTGATTCGGGTGGTGGAAGGTGCTGAAAATGGTCAAATAGTGGCTGAGCGGGTTCTTGGCTATTTTCTGAGTGGGTTAGTTATCAATCCTCTCCCTTCTTCTCCCTTGTCATCAGTATGCAATCAGTTCTCCTCAATCCCCCAAGACAAGGGGATTGATTAGTCAAAAAGGGAAGAAAAATAAGGAAAAGAAATTGGAAAGAAATATGATTGAGAAGACAAATTTGGGTGGAGAATTAGTGGGAAGTAAAGCAAATTGATTGCTTTGATCGACTTGGTGTGTTTGATCATGATTGCAGCTGGAGATATGTCTCACCACCTTAGGTGGTGGCTTGGGGTGATTGTCCGGCCAGTGGTTGTGCCGCCCCTAGTGATGGTTCACCGGCAAAATCTTCGGAAAGACAAAATTTGACATTTTTCTTCACTTGGGATCTTCTTTTCGTATCTTCATGAAAACTCTATTCTGAAACTCGACTCATGTCGTTTTTGAAGTCCAAAAGTCACAGTTGACTTTTCATCATTCTCTCGGAAATGCCCAAATTCCTCCAAATAGCCTTGTTTTAGGCTAAATATCCTCATTTCATCTGTTTATTCTAAACACATAAAAACACATATTAAACATAACAAAATGCCTTCAGAATAGCGTAATCCAAGCGATAAGAGGCACTTTTAGCACGTAAAATACACGCTAATCAGGACTCGATATGAATTAAGTGAATGTGCATATGATGAAACATAACTTAAGGTGCTTGAACGAAACCTTTGATGACCATTGATCGAAGTCTGGAGAAAAGACTGGCCTTAGTTTTTCATTTTAACCTCTCTCTTTTTTTTAACAAAAATGGCCTTAGGTACCACATGCATGCAAGAGATGAAATCGAAAACTTTGGGTACTATTTGTGGCAAAAATTGAAGTTCAAGTACCAAATATATAATTGAGAAATAATTCAGGTAATATATGTGATAAAAACCCTATATGTTAATTCGAGGAACTTTTAGCTTCAGAAGTACGTTTAGGGGGTTGTCGGGATGATTTTTTGTGTTTGCACATAGAGGCTAAGAGGTTTAATAACTAAATTCATTTATATTTGTTTAAACTTAAATAAAATAAGTATAATATTTATTTTGAACAACTTGTAGCAACAAACGATGCTACAAGGTGTTCCTAAATAATTTTTTTTATTATGGTGAAATAAAAAACAATTCCGGTTCTCATAATTTCTCTCGTTGGTTTAATTAAGATTCTAAAAAGTTTGAAATCCGTGCAAACCGGGCTTAAGAATTTCAAATATACCATTCTTCAATGAAAATTTCCTCAATTTGACAAAATTCACCAAACTAAGAGAAAATCTGATTTCGATAGATAATGTGTTGCTAGAGCTTGTTTTGCATTGTTTAACTATCTTATCATGCATAAATAGAAAAAACATTCCTTTTCTATTGGGTTCATGAAATAAAATTGTTGCATCCTTTTTTGTTTTTGTTTTTTTGTTGGGTTTATGAAGATTATCATAGTTTAGAATTTAGGATTTAGGGATATATGTACCTATTTCAGATCTTCGGCAGGGATTTGGTTTTGGGTATTTGGTCCTTTATTCATAGGACCTCATTATCAGTCTGTGTTCATGACTTTGACCTTGATGTCAATGTCCAATATATACTAGGCCGGGCTATCCGATTGGTACGCTTGTCCAGTTTTGTTGTTCATTGGTCATTTTGACCTAGTTAACTGCTCAGTTCTATTTCTGTTTGGATCTTTTAACTAGTCAGCCCCTCCTCTTTCGAGTGAGGATATGTAGTTCTAGTTTTTTGCTTCATGTCGTTGTTGAAAATAATTTAAATTGTGGACCAATAATAACAAATTTATGCACTCTATTAATTGTAATTTCTCTAACTTAGTAATAATTAATTATAGGGCTAAATTCAATTTACTACCCTGTACTTTACACTCAAAATCAATTCAGTCCTTGTATTTTCAATTTCATCAAAAACACCGTTATACTCTATAGATTTCATCAATGTCATCCAATTGTTAAATTTGAGATTTCTGATGAGGGCATTTTCATCATAAAATAATTATTTTCTTTTATTTTTATTTTTTAATGCATTGGAAGTTAGCAATAATTTTTTTTAATGCTAAATTTCAATTTATGAAATTATTTTATTTTATTTCTATTAATAATAAATTATTTATTTTATTTTATTCTCGTCTATATATAATTGAAATAAAATATTCAATTGAAGTGAACTTACCCATTGTTGTTCTCTTATATTAATAAGTTCATAGAACATATTCTACATATATTGTTGCCCTTTTCTTCTTCTCCTACTTCATTTTCTTCTTCTTTCTCCTAACGCTTCTTTCATTTTCTTCTTCTTTTTTCATTTCTACATAAATAGTTATAGCAGTTTGAAGTATCGTATTTAAGTGAGTCATATATGTATTTGTTATGAAATATTTCACAAGAACTATATGAAAGGTCCTATGACATAGATTCAAATTTGTACCTCTCTGTTAGATTGAAAAAAGTGTACATATCTCTCGGAAAGGTGAAATCTTACCTCTTTCAGGGGTGAAATATTAATTCTTTCAGAGGTGATATATATACATATTTCGAATTAATGAGGTAAAAGTCTACCTCTTTATGAGGTTAAAACTCATGTATGTAAACTTTTTCGGTTATTTTAGTTTGAAGTTCGCAACATATACCTTGTGACTTGGTTGATTTAATATTCTTCATTTTTACCTTTTAGTTAGGTTTGTTTCATATTTTCTAGTTGTTGATGAATTTTGGGGATGATTTGTTTAGATAATCAATATGTATGAATTCAAATTCAAAATTAGGATAAATAAATACAATGAATTAGAAAGAATATGTTGTGAGTCGCCTATTAACTCAACTATGAAATGATAGAAAAACAAAAGAGAAAGAGAAGTGTGGAGAGCAAGAAGTTGCTCTCTATTTATTGATTGATGTTTGATGTATTGGTGTGTGAAATGGTGATGCCTCAACTTTTTTATGTAGTGGAGAGGTTGAGGTGTATTCATGGTATACAATAATGAAGAAAAACCTTTTAGTTTTTCTATTGTCACCACTAACCCCACTAATCTCACTAACTATACAATTTATGCTCTCTCATAAGTCATAAGTAGTATAACTCTTATGAAGTAAGTAGGAGAATACCAAAGGTGTTCAGTAATATTTCTAGTCCACATCTTGTATCTTGTACGTACGGACTTTAGTTTACTGGATAGCCACCCCACAATGTGTGCTACAACAGAATAAATAATATTAGACAATTTTAGCTTGTTTCTTTTATTTACCTCGATGGGTATTTTAGACACAACAAAATAATTAATGAACCGCACTTAAAAATAATATATGACTAGATTGCATCTAATGTTGAACTACGAAATTGGACCTTAAATGGTAAACCTGAAAAAAAATATTACACAGTGCTAATAATTTCGAACTCCTGAGGATTGTTAAAAAGACACACAAATATATTGAGTGCAGCTTGTAGAATAAGCTAAAAAATCATTCATAATAAATACTCATTAATGTTCCTAAATAAATAAAGCATTAAATTCATTTTACCTCCCTATACTTTGGTAATGTGAGTGACGGAAGCAGTGATTTTTACGTACGTATTAGGTCCGAATGTCCGATACAGAGCGCTCCATCCTAACATAAACAAAAAAGGTCATATGCAAAAGATTGAGGCCATTAACAGCTAATTACCCAGCCAACTATTTTTGTCTTAAAAGCCAGAGGGGAGCGAGGTTCTTTAATTGAATCCAAACTAAGTGACAGAGAACAATCAACCAACTATACTCGATCTGTCTAACAAAATAGATGCTTCTCCTGGAATCACAAGGTCCACCACGGTTATCTGCTTAGTCTGATTCATAAATATTAGCATAAGGTACTAAAAATTGAAAACCCTAGCAAAACCCTAGAGCAAACACTAAGAGATTAGTTAATTGATTCATTTAAAATTGTCCAATTATTCTCAAGTTCTTAACCAAAAGAAAAAGTCATCATTAGCCTTTGAACCCAAGTGATGAGGAAGATGGGGACCTGGGATTATATAGGAGGTTTAATCCCCTCCAATATAACAAAAATAATGTCATTATTCTTTTGTTAATTCGTATTTTTGCATCGATTTACCTCGTAAATATTCATAACCCGAATCAGCCTTTTAAGGATATCAAAGATCGAAAAAAAATTGATCATGAAGCCGAACCTGTTTTGAATGATTCTTCTCATGGAACCTGCGTTTAATTAAATCAATTAGTAAATAACCCAAGCAGCAGCGTGCTGAGGAACTTTTGATTCCATGAAAAACCCAGGATTTGCACAACCATTTAACCAGCAGCTAATTTAATAGAAACAGAAAAATTAAACAACTTTTTATGACTATTTCAAAAGCAAGGATTCATAACGTCTACCATATCTCTAGCTAGTTAGCTCCGATTTGGTAGGTACACAAACTGCATGTTACATATTGATAAAGTCACAGAACGTACTGGTAAACTTCATTCTTCTAATTTCCTCTTCTGCTATCCATGGTTCTTTCTAAGAAGACAAAGAACATACTTCTCCTCCTTAACTTTATCTTTGTTTTCCATTAAAGATTCATCAAGCTCGAACTCTTGCATGACCCAACTGCTGAACTGCCATCTTTAATTGACCCACTCGTTCTTCTTGTAACGAAATTTTCTTCTGGACCCAGTAACAATCCCAGAAGCCTCCACTGGCTTCTGTGCGTCTTGGCCTTTCCATGTGCAGTAAAGAAGTAGAGGTCTTTTGTTTCTTGAGATATATAACTGCTAGAAAAATAATCTAAGGGACAGATATTTGTCCTTGCTCATATCTGTCCCTATTACCAGCTTTTAGGGACAGATATGACCAACAGGAACACTTGGAGTAGGGACAGATATCTGTCCCCTTAGAGCATTTTTCTAGTAGTTATATATCTAAAGATCCTTTGTACACTTCCCATATCTGCCATGGTTCTTGATCACCAATTCACCATAAAGATCGCAATCATGAACACTGCCTTCGGGAAAATCCTCCCCGTTCAGTTTGGGACGACGATAATGAAGAATCAGTTCTTCTATTGGAGGTCTAAACTTGAAGCCCTCAGGAAGATGAAGACCACCATCACCAGGCATCAGAACTGCTATGGAAGATGTACACGCATATCTCTAATACAACCTTTTTCTTCCTTGGTCTCTATTTACATTGTTACATTACCTTCACCAACACGCATATCTTAACCACGACGAGAAAGGAATTGATGAACTCAGGTGTGAACTAATGATAGCTGGCATTATATATTAAAAACAAATACTAATAATAATAATAAAAATTAAAATTGATAAAAAAAATAAAAAAAAACTTGGGAAATTAGGTCTGTCGAGGAGCAAATCACATTCAAAAATTCCCCAACATTACTACAACCGTCAAGCCAATGTCAATAATCAATATATCTATTCAACATTGTCATATACTTAAAGAACTGAAATTTCTAAGTCCTCTAGGGCAATTTAAAAATTTTACAAAACTATCTCAAAAGCAACTAGCAGCCTCATCAGTAGCCTGAGCCTATGGGAGTGAAAATTGCGCTAGGCTCAGAGGCTTCAACGTCAGCATCTTCAGCAGGAGGGTGACTCTTTAGTAAGATTTTTTTTTTTTATCAGACTCTTGACTAAGATGATCACAAGGATTTTGGACATTGATCAGTTGCTCTTCTATAAAACTAAGTCTTGCACTTTCACTTAATCTCCTCAGGGTGATTATCTTGAAGAAAAGAAGCTTCCTAACAGCACAGGATGCAAAAACTGATAGTATATTCAAGTGAGTTATCACCTCATCTGCGTTTTCATGTAAGATATACAGCAAGAGACAAGTTTCTAGTCCATACCTAATAAGACAGTACTTGCAATAAATGTCATACAAATTTTGTTATGCACCTTTTGGCGAGTTTAATGGTGCACTAGATGTAGCCAACTCAAACTCAGGTACCTGGGACATTTTTTTCATCAGATATCTATCAAATATTGGTAACAAATAAATATTTTTAAAGAAGAAGAAAAACTTTATTTTCCTTTGGAACCATTTCATTGCCATAGAAGAATCATTCCAGCACTTGCATTGACAAATAAATAAGGGTTTCTTTTAAATTAAGCTCCTTTCGATTTTACTCTAGAGCTTTCCAGTGATATAGATTGTGCACCTTCATTGTATCACAGCTGAGCTCAATAAGGCAAGCAAAATGATCTAAAACCTCATACATAAAGATTACAGCCAGCTAAGTTGGTAAGAATTGCTCAAAAAAATAAAAAGCTAAGTTGGTAAGATCCCTTGGGTTGTCTCCACTATCCAGGGACTGAATCCCAACATACCCATGGGGCCTCTAGTGAGCCAACAGAGACACGACCTAAGACCTCAACTTTACATATGTATCAGAATCTTTCCTTTACTCTATTTATTTTTCTAAATATATAATTGTATATATTTTATGGAAGGAATGTAGTTCTAACAATCTAAGATGCTTCAAGTTAGCATTACTTCTCTTTAATTTTTCATTGAGATTATTTGCATAGGAAAGAATTAGTTGCCACACAAGAGGTGCTGTAAATTCTGCAATAAACAATTGGGAAAAGGCAAAGCGTCCTTGCTGGAGAGAAAAAAAAATGGAATCAGAGCAATTATTACTTCATTCTATCAATGTCCTCACGAAATACAGTTACAGAAAAGCTTAGAAGACGACAAGGACACAAGAAAGTAATTTTTAATCCCTAGTGTTGTAGAAGGCATGAAAGACATGTTTCTCATCAGCAATTGAGCATACCAATTGTCCTCTTCTTTGGATGGACCTATAGAGTATTCCACACCAAGGACACTCAGGTCCTCACCATTATGGTTTAAGAGGGTAAAAATCTTAATTACAGATTTCAGGATAGGAGACAAAAACTTCACAGATAAAATGATGATAAATGCAAAAGAATCTGGACAAGAATTCCACTATTAGGCGATGCTTAATTTACCACATTTATAAGTCATAAATGTCCACAGTTCTTATAAATGAAAAAACATAAGACCCACAAATCAAATGGAGGAAAATGAATCACTTGACATATATAATATAGTATTTTTCTTTATTCCTGAAGTGTGTGTTAGTCATATAGTATAAAACGAGCAATATATGGGATTAGGTATCAATATTCTAACACGTGCTTTGGGTCAGTTGGACGGACAGGAACAAAATAATTTTTTATAATGTAGTATACTCTATTGACTCTTCAGCCCCTGGCCTTGCCAGTTAACTCGCTATTGATCGAAGCTCCCTGTCACTTTTAAGTCTTCCCTTCATAACAGGCTGGGCATAATAGATACTAAACTCAAGCTTGAGTGAGAGAATTAACTAAAAAAACAAAAATACGTGCGTGTATGTGCATGATTATGCGATCCACATACATACATTAACGCTTCTTTCTTCTTTCTACCATCTTTTGTCCCTCTGTTTCAGAACCCTAACATCTACCAGAAACATTCTAACTACCTACCCTAAATTTCTGCTCTTTTTTTCCATTATCCGGTTCTACCCACTATTCAACGCTATTTACCACCTATTCTATAACTATAATCACTCTCTTGTATTTTTTTTTTCAGGTAATTCTACATTCTTTTTCATGTTTTTATGTACACTTCAATACCTTATTATGAGCATAAAGAACATCAGAAGAACCAATGCTAATTCTACATACTGCAATAGTTCTATTTTTTCAAAATGCAAATGTTTACTAATTTTACTTAATCATCTCATATTATCAATATTACACTCTATTTTTCAATCCCCCCCACAAATACAATGGATCCATTTGAAGTGTCATCATCTTCTCTATCTTCAAATAACCATTGATTTTGATTCTCTTTCCCGGATGGGAAACCTGGGGGAGGAGGTAGGTATTTAATTAACCTCCAGGTAGATGGTAAGAATTGCATATGGTAACAGAATAATCATGTAGCTCCACTTAGCTAGTATATATTATGGGCAAGACAGAAAAAGCAAAACTTTGAAAGCACTACAAAAATACTGTTCGCATAGGATTAAAATATACTATTCTATAGAATCTGACTACATCAATTCCAATCTTAATTTTCTATGTTCAAAATGATCCTTA
Organism: Rubus idaeus; assembly: GCA_030142095.1. Classification (NCBI taxonomy): domain Eukaryota; kingdom Viridiplantae; phylum Streptophyta; class Magnoliopsida; order Rosales; family Rosaceae; genus Rubus; species Rubus idaeus. The sequence continues at coordinate 11,508,852 of CM057971.1, forward strand.
AAAAAACAGCAAATGGCCATACCGTTAGAAATAAATAAGGAACATTGCAAATAGGACAAAAGAAAGACAATACGAGACTTACGTAGCATAGAAGATAGAAAGCAACACATTTTGTGGCCCTGGGAGGCCTCTTTAGGAGGAAGAATCTCTAGCAGCACATAACTTAAGTTCCGGGTAAGATTTCCTGACTTTCATCAATAGCTCATTGCAGGTAATGCTTGTTCCTTTCGATGTGTCTTTGGAAAAAGTTGGGAGAACCTCCATCACATCAACGTCGTCGGAGATTTGACAGAGGCATGCCAAGATGGTGGAAGTTATTTCTTTATCAAGAATAACACCCTTGTCTGCCATCTTATGAAGCAAATTAACAATTTTTTCTGTTTCGCCTTTTGAACTATATCCCTTTAATAAAGAATCAAATATGAAGGCATCAGGTTCAAGACCACGAGCAATCATCTTCTCAACACACATTCTAGCCTCATCCAAGAGCCCAAGTTTTGAAAACCGGTTTACTAATATAGAGAAGGTAATTCTATCAGGAATTAAACCCATTTTGAACATATCCTCTAGCATCTCTTTAGCAGATTTAACATCTCCAGCTTTTAGAGTTCCATCAATTATGGTATTAAATGAGACAACACTAGGCAAATGATTTGCAGCTCTCATTTCTTGAAACAACATCCTAGCTTGCCCAAAACTACCCTCTGTGCACAACGAAAACATCAAAGTGTTGTAGTCAGCTACAGTAGGATTAATCCCAGAGGCTCTCATTTTACAAAAAAGTCCTTTTGCAACCCTGACCATTTGAACTTTGCAAAATCCATTAATCATGACACCATAAGTAACTGAGTTAGGAACAAATCCCAAGTCAATTGCATGTCTCCAGAATTCTATGGCCTTGTCAACTAATCCTTCCTTTAGGCATCTGTCTATCAAAGTATTATAAGTAAATATGCTACCAGAAATGCCCCTTTCAATCATTGTATGATAAATCTCCATAGGCCTATCAAGATTACCTTCATTGCACAGTCCAAAAATGAGCATGTTATATGTGATAACATCTGGCTCAACAAAGTTCTCATCTTTTGATATCTTGCTGAAAAGTTTCATTGCCTCATAAACCTTTCCATCAGAAGATAGTCCCTTTAATAATGTGTTGTAAGTAATTACATCAGGCTTTACACCTTTCCCCTTCATCATTTCTAAAAGCTTGAAAGCATCATCCACCAACCCATCCTTGCATAGTCCATCAATCATGACATTGTATGTTACATTATTAGGCTCTTTACCCTTCAATAGCATTAAATTGAATACCTCCATGGCTTTTGCAGCCATTCCATTTTTGAAAAGCCCATCAAGAATACCTGTGTAAGTAATAACATCAGGGGGAACTCCACATTCTGTCATATCTTTTATCATCACAGTAACTTCTTTCCACTTCCCAGTCTTCGAAAGAAAATTAATCAAAGAACTATAAGTAACCACATTAGGAGAAATACCCTTCTTTAGCATCTCATCAAACAGTTTTTTTCCTCTATCAAAACTCCCTTTAGCACAAAAACCACTTATAAGGGCACTGTAGACATAAACATCCAATTCCAAACCCTTTTGCCTCATCTCCTCCAAGAAACCCATTGCCTCGTCCACTCTACCCTCTTTACAAAATCCATCAATCAATGTGTGGTATGTTATCAAATTCAGGTCAGAACCCGACACCTCCATATCAACCAACAATTCCACTGCGTCTTTCAACTTTTTCGCTTTGCAAAGTCCATTTATAAGAATGTTATAACTAACTATATTCGGCATTACAAAATGTCTTCCCATTACACTAAACAACTCAATTGCCTTCTCAACCTCATCATTAGAACACAAACCCTCTAATGCAAGATTCATAACATACTCATTTAACTGAAATCCGCGCTTTAGTACCAACCCGAAAACCCCATTTGCGAATTTGGGCTTATGGATATTGACAAAATATGAAACTAAACAACTCAAGGTTATAAAGCTTGTAAAAATACCAACATTGGTCATCTTAGCATAAACTGAGAATGCTAATTCATATTTTTTTGATCTTGTGAGAGTCTGTACAAGGAAATTGCAGGCAGGGGCTGACCCCGAAGGCAAGCGGTTGGAATGGATGGCATGATGAAAAAGTGAAAGCGCCTCTAAAATTTTAGGATTTCGCTCCTCCCAAACAGCTCTCAATTGGGTTTCTACATTAGAGAGAGAAGTAATAGAAGGCAGCGAGGAGAGGAGCTGCAAGTAAACGTAGAAAGCATAGGAGGGAAAGTTATATTAGGGAATGTGACCACAAGGGCACAGAGATTATTGTGCCAGTTAATGGCAAAAGAACCTTAGAAAAATATGAGTTAACAAATAGTGATGCAGTTCAGTAAAATTTGAAAAAGAGAAGAAATACAAAAACAAGCAGTCCAGTTAATGGAAAAAGGACCTTAGAAATATATGAGTTAACAAATAGTGATGCAGTTCAGTAAAATTTGAAAAACAGAGGAAATGCAAAAACAAGAAGTGAGTAGTATATCTCACAATAACATGAACATGAAACAAAGTCATTCTAATTTGTATCAGATGTTCCAGTTACAGTAAATTAACATAGAAGAGAGGGCTCTACCCGTATCTGCATCCACTTGTAAATCTGTAATGACTGCATGCCAGGGTGACGCTGCATTTTGAAACATGAAATGTTAGTATCAACTAGTGAAGAAGATATGTCAAAGATGATACACCATAGGAAGTTTGCCCCTCCCTTTAGTCAAATACAAACTACATTCAAAGAGTATGACATGCAGTTTTAATAAAGAAAAAAAAAAAACAAGAAAGGGTAGACCAAAATTTTGCAGAAGTTTAATTAAAAGCTAATAGCCTATAAACATCATCTGTGTACAACAATTAATAGAAACCTCAAGTACCCAAGAAGACAGTTCCCCTACTATCCACAACTCCACATAATTGTCACACCACAATTGTCTTCTAATTACGCAATCGTAGCAATTTCCACTCATACTTACTCTAAAATTTTTAGAGTAGCCCATCTAGATGCTCTAAAACATCTAGTATCCTTAAAGTCCAACCATATCTCTCTGGAGTCTGGACAACAACTAATTGTTACATATGATAAATATAATTCTTTCATAAGGTGGATTCCTTCCTCCTTAGTCTTAGAGTTTCTAAACTGAATTTGAAGAGTTTAAAATGAGGGAGACTTAGACACTGAAATGGGCACCGGATACACATATCCTAAATGCATCGCCCGTATTGAAATGATGAATAGGAAGATAGTTAATCGAGGCACAATATTATAACGAATCATTACCCTCTTCATTAACATAAGGAAACAGAAAGGAAACATTGGCACAAGAAGTTTTAGACCTTACCATAATGCAAGTATCCTTTAGAGGATCAAATTTTGCAGTTGTTTCAGGTCCCCAGCTTCCGAATTATTGAAAGGAACGAACTTGAAAACAATGGCGGAACTAGGAATTGAAACATGGCTGGGCTAACTCTCAAATGAGTAAATGACACTATTGAACAAGAACCTAATTGAACCCAGCTAAACCCTTAAAAAATCCTCAAATCGAACCAATAGCCTAAAATGAAATTGAATTAAAAACGAGAGCAAAATCACCATGGAATAGATTGTGTAAGGACACAAACGAAGACGAAGAGGAGAGCATAAAGACTTGCGGGGTTGAGAAACTGAACTAAATAAGCGGAAGAATTGAATTACTTACGTTCTATGAGAGAGAGAGAGAGAGAGAGAGAGAGAGAGAGAGAGAGAGAGAGAGAGAGAGAGAGAGGGGGGAAGAAGACACCACTGGTGCTAAGCCAGGTTGGCTAATGTTTCTTTTTTAGTTTATTTTTCTCGGCTTTTGCCTTCATTGTACAAAAAAAAATTGTATTACAAAAAAAAATTGTTATTACAAACGGTACCTGAATTAAAAGTCATTCATCAGTTTAGTACTTTATTTTTTAAAATTGTCACATTAGTACCTCAATTTTCAAACTCGACCAAACTTTCATACTAACGTCCATGGTGGCTTTAATTTAGATGTCTTGTGGCATATTTTCATGGCAACACACGTTAATATTTTCATGGCATATGAAAATTGGGTTGTAGAGAGTGTTTAGTACACAACGTGTACATATACAATGCAATATGAGTCATCCAAAGGTTAGAAAAAAATACAAACCCATTTTTTGACCCAGTTTGGACAGCTCAGATTGCATCGTGAATGTATACGCTGTATACTGAAAAAAATTTCAAGTTCGAGTATTGTTTGTGATAAAACTCCAAAAAAAAATTAATAAATAAAAAACGAATAATAACAACTTTTTGGAGTTGATACCCTACATTTGAAAACCATGTACACGATTGGCTTAGCGGGGTTCTCCTCATTTAAGTCAATAACTTGATTCAATCAACTGTGATAGTACAATGGTTTTCCGATTCGAAAGATTCTCTGAGACTTATTGCTATCACTTAGGGGTCTGATATCATATAACCTATTGGTTTTTGGTTAAGTGTAATTGTTGTTAAACTCTAAATTTTAGAATATGTCCAAGAAACTGGAGAAATTACAGAAGCAAGCACTTAGGATTTTGAAACATCAAAAAGTCTTTTGGTAAAAAAAAATTAGATTTTCAGTTTTCCTTTTTTTTTTGGTTTCTCTTCCTTGCTTAGGGAAATATCCAATAGGTCCTAATTTTCACCTAATATTTCTCAGTAAGTTTGACAAATTTTTAGTTTTTCTCAATAGGTCTTAGTTGGGCCTGTTTTTCCACCAAGGACAAAATTACAAGGCCTGATATGTTTTTTTCATTTTTTGGACATTTTTGCCCTTTCCTGCATCGGGGTCGAGCTGTACGAACAAAATCTATGTTCAAATACCAAATCAATCAGGACTATGAGATGGTGATGAGTTTGTTGCTGGGAATTGGAGGCATGGGTGTCCATTGAAGGACTAGGATCGGCCTGGGCTTGAGGCCGTGGATGGAGAGAGCTCGGGGAAGCTGAGAGAGAGAGATGCCGAGAGCTGGGCATGGTGAAGCGATGTCGTCTGGGCTGTTGAGATCGACGACGGCACAGCTGAGAAGCTGCAGAGACGATCACGGGTTCGGCGGTGGTTGGTTGGGTGTCCAAATAAATGGGCTGTAAAGGTCACGGTAGTGTGAGATGTTGTTTAAGGATCTAAGAGCAGCGGCGAAGCCGTGGTGGACAATCTGAGCTTGGGCTTGATAGATTGAGCGGCGCTGTGACTGGGTATGGTAGGGTGGAGCTTATCAGAGTTGCCATGATGCTTGTCTGAATTGGGATGGTTGTGGTTTTTTGTGAATTGTGATTGCAGGTGATGAAGAAGAAGAAAGAGTACGGGTTTGAGGTGGAGCGGTGCTAGGCAGAGCACAAATGTACTTGTGACTTGGTGGGCAATCCGAGAGACAAATGTCGATTTGGGGATGCTGGATTTTGACGATGCATTGGTGGTTGATTGATGTTGATGACTGGCTCAGCGACATTGGAGGCGCAGCGGAGGAAGAGAGCAGGTGAGCACGGGCTCGACGTTTGCAGGTGATGATGTGTGCACAGTGGTGAATTGCACAAGTGTGGAGTTGCTATGATGTGATGGTTCTCGAGCCTCTCGTTGGAAATTCAAGCTTGAGACCTATATAGCATTGTTACTACATTGGCATTCTCATTGTCGACCTCAATAAAATTTTATTGAGGTCAATAATTTTTTTTATTGACCTCAATAAATTTGCACGGACTCGGCTTTTGCAAGTGGTGATGTGTGCACAATGGTGAATTGCTTGTGATTGTGAATTGCACAAGTGTGGAGTTGCTATGATGTGATGGTTCTCGAGGCTCTCGTTGGAAATTCACGTTTGGGACCGATCAACATTGTTGCTACATTGACATTCTCGTTGTCGACCTCAATAAAATTTTATTGAGGTCAATAAAATCAAAACTGATACGACATTTGTTGCTGCACTGACGTTCTCGTTTTCGACTTCAATAAAATAGTTTATTGAGATCAATAAAATATACAAAGGTGATGTTTCTTTCCCTCCTACAACAGAAAGAACTTGCTCCTTAAATAATGGTGATATATGATCCATCACATATAGTAGATGAACTAATTCTCCTACTCCAAAATTCATCATCCCACCTTTTGTGTTTGTTTATTGGTTAGGATATTGCTAGCTACTTTGTAAAAGAGGTCAATAAAATATTGTTAGCTACTTTGTAAATTTTATTGAGGTCAATAAAATACTGTTAGCTACTTTGTAAAATTTTATTGAGGTCAATAATTTTTTTTATTGAGATAAAAAATATTTTATTGACCTCAATAAAATAATCTAAACAAAGAAAGATTGCGACCATGATCAGTAGGAATAAGAAAAAAAAAATGGAGCAAAGTATTCATATTGGATAGATAAGCTTTAGTTATCTATTAGTGCAAAATTAATTGAAATCTTTTTTTCCATTTTGGCTGTTATGATCAATTTGGAATTTTATATAATGAATAAGGAAATGTTCAATTTTTGGATGAATTTTTGTTTGACCAATATTTGTATCTTTCATGAAGGCTTGCGATTTGCCTGCTTTTGAAGTTTTGATAGTTTGAACAAATTGAACCCAACTCTTCGTTGCTATAACTGGGAATCGCAAGGAGTGTTTCTCAAGATATGCTCTCTGCACCCATTCAACTATAGTAGTACATTTCAAATCATTGTCACCCAGAGCACTCAATTGCTCTCTGCACCCTTTCAACTCACTCATGGCATCACCATCTGCACCATCACAAGATGAGCCATCACTCACCAGTTTAGCAATCCAAATTCAATCACAAGCTTTACCTTCACAGTTCATTCATCACTGATGGAGCCGTGCCTTCTAGTGCACAACCACCGTGCAATCCACCATAGCCCAATCCGATTTGGGCACCCAACACCACAACAAACCATGTCGGCGACTCAATCCCTGCTCGGATCACCACTGGCGCCGCCGTGATCCTTCAACCTCGACACCCAGATAGCTCCGTGGAGCTTAGTTCACCACCGTGCAATCCACCATAGCCCAATCCGATTTTGGCACCCAACACCACAATAAACCATGTCGGCAACCCAATCCCAGCTCGGATCACCATCGGTGCTGCCGTGATCCTTCAATCTCGTCACCCCGATAGCTCCGCCGTGGAGCTCAGTTCACCACCGCCATTCCAGGCCGTGCCCAGCACCACCAGAGCCACTGTAGAAGAACAAGGCAACACCTCTAGCATTCTCTCACCACTCCAGCTGCCAGCTACACAAGGGAGAGAGAGGGAGAGAGAGAGAGAGAGAGAGAGAGAGAGAGAGAGAGAGAGAGAGAGAGAGAGAGAGAGAGAGAGAGAGAGAGAGAGAGAGAGAGAGAGAGAGAGAGAGAGAGAGAGAGAGAGAGAGAGAGAGAGAGAGAGAGAGAGAGAGAGAGAGAGAGGTGGCATTGTGTAATAACGAAAAGTTTTCTGGATATTTTGGTAATTTTCCATGGGATTCGAATTTAATTGGGCCGGAAGGGCACCGTATTTTTAAGCTAGAGTAGATGGTCAATATTCTCCTAGATTTGTCCTTGATGGTCAAGGACCCTAATAGTTGTAGGCAGAAAAATCATAAATAGAAATAGAAATTTGTATTTAATTTATGTGGACATGAATCTAAAAACAAAAGGTTGTATTATCTTCATTGTGTACAAAAGCTTTGCCCGGAACATTTAACAAAGCTACAGTCTTGCACTGGAAGCTTGAGATATCAAATTTGTTTTAGTAATTTTCCTCTCTCTCTCTCTCTCACATTCATTTTTCATTCTTCACTTGTTACACCATTTCTTTATCATATGAATGATTCTGATGACTGAATATTGATGAAACTTTTTTGTTTTGCCCAAAACTTATGGTCTTATGCTTTGGAGATGTGAGTCAATAAATTTTATATTCTAAACACTCCTCACATGTAGGCTTCTTGCCACCATTAGAAGGCCTAACATATCTCTACTACTATAAATGGAAGCAAAAGATTTTAGTGTCAAAAGTTTCACCAAAATATAATTTTCATAAAAGCTCATTGAAGAAAATAAATTAACTGAAATAAAAAATAATTTAAAAGATTATTATAGTAAATTAACAAAATTAGATAAAATAAAAAAGAAAAAAAAAGTTAAGTAATGAGGCACACTTTGCAAAAAAAAAAAACATACAGCACATCAACATAAAAATGAAAATAAAAAAAATTGAAAAAGTGGGTGGCAAAAAAAATTTTACGTTCTACTACTCTTCACCGATAACACGTACACAATGTATCGTGCATCGCACGAGTAGGAGGCTAGTGGAATATAACTTAGGGAGGTAGTAGTCACAAGGATTCAAATTCAGGATCTCCTGCTTTGATATCACGATAAGTTTTGTTGGTCAGACACTCTTTCAAAACCATAAGTTCTTGAGATGTTTGTCAACAATTATTTTATGTTGTGACGTTTATGAATAGTGAATGAGAAAGCTTTCATTTAGTCAATAATTTTGTTTTTGTTTTTTTTCTCTTGCTTGAATTCATATTAGATTGTTAGCAAATTAATTCAACTTACTTTCTTTTGGGAACGTCCTGTTGAAGATTTTTCAAATACTGGCATGACTGTTTGTAGAGTAATACACATATATTTGAATCCTTCACTTAAATTCTTGTTGCTTCATCTTTTTATTTGATCTTTATTTTTGAATAACATCATATTTATCCATCCCACTAGGTAAAATCACTTGCTGTCCAATCAACTGATCAGTCTCAAGAACATGAACAACATTCATTGCCTAACATTCCGAGTATTTCATCTGCTGGAGTTTCTGCTAAGTTAGCATCTGCATGGGCTGTTAAGTGTTTCAGATCAGGTTCCCTTGCCAGGGCTGTTAGTGTTTCAGATCAGGTTCCCTTGCCAGACAGTGCTAGTAAGACTTCGTATTCACAGAAGTCAGTAGGAAATTCATCAGAGCATGGGGCACCTTTGAATGTTTCTGCCAATAATTTGAAGCTGGAGCACGGAAGACAACATTCAGCCCACATTAATAATCAGCAGAACCATGAGCAGCTAAATCCGCTTCTTTATGAGCAGGTCAAGCAAGAACCGATTGAAACCAAGCAGAACCATGAGCAAGAAAATCTCCACCTCTGTAAACAGGTCAAGCAGGAAAGTATTGTTACTCGGCAGAACTATGAGCAACTAAATCCGGATCTTTGTAAGCAGATCAAGCAGGAACATATGGCAGCATCATGCATAACCCTTGAAAAACAATTACTGCAGCCCCACCATCAGCAGAAACCCTTAAAACCTACTGAACAACAGACCTTTTACCAATCTGTCATGCAAGTTCCTTTCATACGGCCTTCTGAGACACATGTTCCATTTTCTAATCTTCTGCAGAATCAAAAGCATCACATGTCTTCTTTTGATCAGACATCACAATCTGTGAATAAGAATCATCCACAGATAACCTTAACAAACCAATCACAAGATTCTCCTGATGTTCATCAAAATGTATCATCATTTTCAGAGAGCCTATTAATGCAATCGCAGAAGGAACCATCTTTGATAGGGAGAAGGTTAACTGCTACCAATAAACAATAGAATCAGTTTGACGGTCCTAGAGGGGGGAGGGGTGAATAGGACAATGACAACTTTTTCGTATTAAATTGTTCTCAATGCATGATTTTATGGACTTATCAATACTCAATAAGGAATGCGACAACTTAACTACATATATTGCAGAATAAGTAATTGAACAATGTTATACTATTCTAGTTTATTTTCCTTATTTATGGTGGATACACTTTATACACTAACGCTTCTTTCTACCATCTTTTGTCCCTCTGTTTCAGAACCCTAAGAGCATGTTCACCCATAAAGTCTAAAAACTAAAGTCTAAACTAAAGTTTAAGTTCCTAAATTGACACTATTCATCAATTTAGACTTCTCATTACTTTTGTGTTTCCAGCCATGAAGTCTAAGTCTAAAATCTAATTAGTTAATCATCCCTATCACTATTCAATCATGACCATTGATTAATCATGACCATTGATTAAAAGTTTAGCCTAGCTTTTGAACATGTTCAGTTTAGCCTTTTCCAAAAGTCAGCCTGTGTTTAGCCAAGTCCATAATGGTGCTGTTGGAAATGACTTTTGGTTTCTATGGCTTATAGTTTAGCTTAGACTAGGCTAAATAAGCCCCATTGCAAATGCTCTAACATCTACCAGAAACATTCTATTCTAACTACCTAACCTAAATTTTTGCTTCTTTTTTTTCATTATCTGGTTCTATCCAATATTCAATGCTATATATCACCTAATCTATAACTATAATCACTCTCTTGTATTTTTTTTTTCAGGTAATTCTACATTCTTTTACATGTTCTTATGTACACACTTCAATACCTTATTATGTGCATAAAGAACATCAGAAGGCTTGGATACTGCAATAGTTGTACTCTTTCAAAATGCAAATGTGTACTAAGAATTGCATATTGTAACAGAATAATCATGTAGCTCCACTTAGCTAGTATATTATGGGCAAGACAGAAAAAGGGAAACTTTGAAAGCACTACAAAAATACTGGAAAATTTTTTAAATGGGACGGGTACGCCACGTGGCCACTGTACCCGGCCACAGTGATTGGCCACTGTAGAATAAAAAAATAATTACGGAATAAAATATTAATTGAACAAATGATAGAATATTGATAGTGGCCAATCACTGTGGCCGGGTACATGGACAGGTGGAGTACCCTGCTCACTGAAAAATCCATCAAAATACTGTTAGTATAGGATTAAAATATGCTATTCTATAGAATCTGACTATATCAATTCCAATCTTAAATTTCTATGTTCAAAATGATCCTTAAAAAACAGCAAATGGCCATACCGTTAGAAATAAATAAGGAACATTGCAAATAGGACAAAAGAAAGACAATATGAGACTTACGTAACATAGCAGATAGAAAGCAACACATTTTGTGGCACTGGGAGGCCTCTTTAGGAGGAAGAATCTCTAGCAGCACATAACTTAAGTTCCGGGTAAGATTTCTTGACTTTCATCAATAGCTCATTGCAGGTAATGCTTGTTCCTTTCGATGTCTCTTTGGAAAAAGTTGGGAGAACCTCCATCACATCAACGTCGTCAGAGATTTGACAGAGGCATGCCAAGATGGTGGAAGTTATTTCTTTGTCAAGAATAACACCCTCGTCTGCCATCTGATGAAGCAAATTAACAATTTCTTTTGTTTCACCTTTTGAACTATATCCCTTTAATAAAGAATCAAATACGAAGGCATCAGGTTCAAGACCACAAGCAATCATCTTCTTGACACACATTCTAGCCTCATCCATGAGCCCAAGTTTTGAAAACCGGTTTACTAACATAGAGAAGGTAATTCTATCAGGAATTAAACCCATTTTGAACATATCCTCCAGCATCTCTTTAGCAGATTTAACATCTCCAGCTTTTAGAGTTCCATCAATTATGGTATTAAATGAGACAACACTAGGCAAATGATTTGCAGCTCTCATTTCTTGAAACAACATCCTAGCTTGCCCCAAACTACCCTCTTTGCACAACGAAAACATCAAAGTGTTGTAGTCAGCTACAGTAGGATTAATCCCAGAGGCTCTCATTTTACAAAAAAGTCCTTTTGCAACCCTGACCATTTGAATTTTGCAAAATCCATTAATCATGACACCATAAGTAACTGAGTTAGGAACAAATCCCAAGTCAATTGCATGTCTCCAGAATTCTATGACCTTGTCAACTAATCCTTCCTTTAGGCATCTGTCTATCAAAGTATTATAAGTAAATATGCTACCAGAAATGCCCCTTTCAATCATTGTATGATACATCTCCATAGCCTGATCAAGATTACCTTCCTTGCACAGTCCAAAAATGAGCATGTTATATGTGATAACATCTGGCTCAACAAAGTTCTCATCATTTGATATCTTGCTGAAAAGTTTCATTGCCTCATCAACCTTTCCATCAGAAGATAGTCCCTTTAGTAATGTGTTGTAAGTAATTACATCAGGCTTTACACTTTTCCCCTTCATCATTTCTAAAATCTTGAAAGCATCATCCACCAACCCATCCTTGCATAGTCCATCAATCATAACATTGTATGTTACATTATTAGGCTCTTTACCCTTCAATAGCATTAAATTGAATATCTCCATGGCTTTTGTAGCCATTCCATTTTTGAAAAGCCCATCAAGAATACCTGTGTAAGTAGTAACATCTGGGGGAACTCCACATTCTATCATATCTTTTATCATCACAGCGACTTCTTTCCACTTCCCAGTCTTCGAAAGAAAATTAATCAAAAAACTATAAGTAACCACATTAGGAGAAATACCATTCTTTAGCATCTCATCAAACAGTTTTTTTCCTCTATCAAAACTCCCTTTAGCACAAAAACCACTTATAAGGGCACCGTAGACAAAAACATCCAATTCCAAACTCTTTTGCCTCATCACCTCCAAGAAACCCATTGCCTCGTCCACTCTACCCTCTTTACAAAATCCATCAATCAATGTGTGGTATGTTATCACATTCGGGTCAGAACCCGACACCTCCATATCAACCAACAATTCCACTGCTTCTTTCAACTTTTTCGCTTTGCAAAGTCCATTTATAAGAATGTTATAACTAACAATATCCGGCATTACAAAATGTCTTCTCATTACACCAAACAACTCGATTGCCTTCTCAACCTCATCATTAGAACACAAACCCTTTAATGCAAGGTTCATAACATACTCATTTAACTGAAATCCGCGCTTTAGTACCAACCCAAAAACCCCAGGTGCGAATTCAGGCTTATGGATATTGACAAAACATGAAACTAAACAACTCAAGGTTATAAAGCTTGTAAAAATACCAACATTGGTCATCTCAGTATAAACTGAGAATGCTAATTCATATTTTTTTGATCTTGTGAGAGTCTGTACAAGGAAATTGCAGGCTGAGGCTGACCCCGAAGGCAAGCGGTTGGAATGGATGGCATGATGAAAAAGTGAAAGCGCCTCTGAAATTTTAGGATTTCGCTCCTCCCAAAGAGCTCTCAATTGGGTTTCTACATTAGAGAGAGAAGTAATAGAAGGCAGCGAGGAGAGGAGCTGCAAGTAAACGTAGAAAGCATAGGAGGGAAAGTTACATTAGGGAATGTCACCACAGGAGCACAGAGATTATTGTGCCAGTTAATGGAAAAAGGACCTTAGAAATATATGAGTTAACAAATAGTGACACAGTTCAGTAAAATTTGAAAAAGAGAGGAAATACAAAAACAAGCAGTGAGTAGTATATCTCACAACAACATGAACATGAAACAAAGTCATTCTAATTTTTAACAGATGTTCCAGTTACAGTAAATTAACATAGAAGAGAGGGCTCTACCCGTGTCTGCAACCGCTTGGAAACCTGTAATGACTGCATGCCAGGGTGACGCTGCATTTTGAAACATGAAATGTCAGTATCAACTAGTCAAGAAGATATGTCAAAGATGATACACCATAGGAAGTTTGCCCCTCTAGTTAAATACAAACTACATTCAAAGAGTATGACATGCAGTTTTAATAAAGAAAAACACAAGAAAGGGCAGACTAAAATTGTGTAGAAGTTTAATTAAAAGCTAATAGCCAATAAACATCATTTGTGTACAACAATTAATAGAAACCTCAAGTACCCAAGATGACAGTTCCCCTACTATCCACAACTCCACATAATTCTCCCACCACGATTGTCTTCTAATTACGCAATCGTAGCAATTTCCACTCATACTTACTCTACAATTTTTGGAGTAGCCCATCCAGATGCCCTAAAACATCTAGTATCCTTAAAGTCCAACCATATCTCTCTGGAGTCTGGACAACAACTATTTGTTACATATGATAGATATAATTCTTTCATAAAGTGAATTCCTCTTAGTCTTAGAGTTTCTAAACTGAATTTGAAGAGTTATTTTCTTTTCATTTGTTTTTGTCTCTTCATTGTTTATTGTTTTTGAGGACGGTATTGAAACCTAGCGGGGCTAACTCTCAAATGACACTATTGAACAAGAACCCAATTGAAGCCGGCTAAACCCTTAATAAATCCTCAAATTGAACCAAACAACCAAAAGAAACAAAATTGAACAAAGATATATACTTACAAGAAGAGAGTACAGAAGATGGGCAAGAGGCTTGAGTTCCTACAAATTAGCTAAGATGAAATTGAATTAAAAATGAGAGCAGATATGATATGAGAGAACACGTTAATAAGAAGAAAAAAAACCATAGAATAGATTGTGCAGAGCAAAATCAAAGAAAACAAACCCTGGGTAAGGACACAACCGAAGACGAAGAGGAGAGCATAAAGACTTGCGGGGTTAAGAAACTGAACTAAATAAGCGGAGGAATTGAAGAAGACTAGGGATTAGGGAATTTTTTTTTTTTTTACTTTGCATGAGAGAGAGAGAGAGAGAGAGAGAGACCACTGTGCTAGCCAGGTTGGCTAATGTTTCTTACTTACTAAAAAAAATAAAAAAGTCTTGCAAATAGTTTCCGAACTCAAGGTCATTCATCGGAAAGTTCTCTAGTGAGGACATCTTAAATGAGGACCACTTGAAGACTTTTTTAATAGACATACTTTTTTATTACATTTTGACAAATCAACCGTTCAATATTTAGATATTTATGAGTAGATCACTTCTATAAATTTTCAATGAAATCTAAAATCGTTAGGTCATCTATAATTGCGATTTACCATTTATGAATATGAATGGTTCAAAATTGACAGATTTGGTTCGTTCATTTATTTGGTCTAGTTTGGTACTTTAAGGATTTCAAATTTTGTTGAAAATTTGTAGAAGTGATCTACTCATGAATATCTTAACATTGAACGGTTGATTTCTCGAGATGTGATCGAAAAATAGATATCACAACCATTAATCAAAAAGTCCTCAAATGCTCCTCATTTAAGAGGTCCTCACTAGAGAACCTCCCGTCATTCATCAGTTGTACTTGTACTTCATTTTTTTAAATTGTCACATTAGTGCCTCTCAATTTTCAAACCTGATCAAACTTTCATACTACCATTTATAACGGCTTCAATTAACATGGGGCATATTTTCATAGCAACACACATTAATATTTACATGGCATATGAAAATTGAGTAGCGAAGAGTATTCAGTATACAATGTGTACATATAAAATACAATCTGAGTCTTCCAAAAATTAGAAAAAAATACAAACTTCTTTTCCTGACCTGATTTGGACGACTTAGAATGCATAGTATATGTACACGCCGTGTACTGAAACAAAATTTCTAGTTCGAGTACTGTTTGTGAATTGTGATAAAACTCCTAAAAAATGACAAATAATAACAACTTTTTGGAGTTAATCCCCTACATTTGAAACCATGTACACGCTTAGCTTGGTGGGGTTCTCCTCATTTAATGAACTATAAAACCTCTCTTAAAATCCTATGACAACTGACGGACAGAAGAGGATACTCAAACGCGTGCGTGCTTTTCTTGTTCACCAAGCTTACGACACACATAAAGATTGGGGTTTTGAGATTGAGAGCACAATGAAGCCCCAACAGACTCTCGTTTCTCTCAAATTCTCGCCACAGGTACCAAATTTCTCTTTGTCTTGCAATTGATTTCCTACTCATTCTTGTTCTTGGTCCCTTTTTTTTGTTTCTAAATCGAGGCATTCTTTATGTCTCATTAAAGTTTCTGGGTTTACTAGATTACAATGCAATGAACAGTTTATGCTTGTAAACATTTTCGGTTAAATTTGGGGTTTTTATTTTTTGGGTTGAATTTGTTCTCAAGTTCCTACTATATGCACCATTTTCAGTGGAAGGTGATGGTAAATGTTATGCAGGCATAGTTATTGGTAGAATAACTTGCATGTCCAGAAGACACTTTGGAAAAAGAAAATATTTTTAGTCTGTGACATACAAGGCCCAGACAACATTATAATTGACTATAAAGTCTAATAATTTCACAAGTTGACAATAAAGGCCCAAACATCCTTAAAAAAAAAAAAACCGATGACCCAACTCGCGATCCGTTTTGCAACCCACGGGCCGTTTTTTTTTCCGCTTCTACTACAATTTTTTTCTCTTCTCTCAATTTTTTCCTTTTCACTATAATTTGTTTCCGCTTCCACTACCATTTTTTTTCCTCTTCTACTACAATTTTTTTTCATTTCTACTACAATTTATTTTTCCACCCAGCTTCCACTACAATTTTTTTCTACTTCTACTATAATTTATTTTTCCACCCAGCTTTCACTACAAAAAAATTTTTTTCTACAACTTCTATAATTTATTTTTCCACCCAGCTTTCACCACAGTTTTTTTTCTGCTTCTACTACAATGCTGCTATTACAAAATCAAAAGAACTTCCACTATACATTTTCAATTCAAAGAGGCTACTACTACAAAATTGAAAGAGTTGTCACTACACATTTTCAAATAAAAAATATTTTCATTACACACTTGAATGAGCTTCCATTACAAAATTGAAGTTGTTTTCAGTATGTTGGAGTAACCAATTAACACAACTCAAATAAACAATCCTCGGCGTCGATCGAGTATTTGAAATCCTTAATTATATAAAACTAATGGCCAAATACATGCACATCAGTCCCCATAAACAATTTATATACAACAACCACCTTTAAACCCTCAACCCCATAAACAATACAAAGAGAAGCAACACAATAGACAAATAAAGAAATCATGTACGTAATTGCCAAAACAATAGCCAAATTTGATGAGGTCCAATATTCAACTGTTCGAGAATTAGGAGCATAAACTAGACATGAATAAGAAGAATCTCTCTCTGTACTTTGTAAACACAAAACGAAAGTCAAAATCGTGAAACAACTATAAAAATCGAGCAAAGCCAACTACAAATCTCAAAGAAAACTAGCGGACTTCATTCTCGAGCTTATTTTGAGCTCAACGTTGACTAGATCTGAGCCGTGCAAGAGGTTAATGAACTCGTCACCGTCCATGCTCGGCCTCCTGACTAGATCTTCCCCTCCTTAAACGATCCCGGCAACGTCAGGGGCGAGGGCGTCAGATTATAGCCCGGTAGCAGTCCATTGCCGCTGAACTCCATCAGCGGAGATCCGGCTCTTATGTCGCCGAAGAGTTCCTCCATGACCTGTGACAACCCGGATCAAGTGGTTGGAAGTTTTATTTTCAAGTACTAAATAGTACATTAGAGGACTTTCAGATTGACTTTTTGTTTGATATGGAATTTGGATAAAGGTTCTTCATGAAAGTTGTAGAGAATGTTA
The DNA here is from genome assembly GCA_030142095.1 of Rubus idaeus. Taxonomy (NCBI): domain Eukaryota; kingdom Viridiplantae; phylum Streptophyta; class Magnoliopsida; order Rosales; family Rosaceae; genus Rubus; species Rubus idaeus. The sequence goes on from CM057971.1 coordinate 11,526,231, forward strand.
AATCGAGTCCGTAGACACGAGTACGCCTTAATCAGGGTTCATATGGAGAAGTTATGGTCTACGGAAGGGAGGTTACTATTTCGGAAAGCTATTATATAAAGGATTTACCATTTTGGGAAATTTTCGAAAAAAGAATGGAGAAACCCTTCACCTTCCCCCAATCTCTCCCGACCAGCTACAGTACCCGACCTCTTCTCCGACCGATTTCTCCCCCCTCTGGCCACTTCCGGCCACAACTGGTCTCATTCTCTTCGTCTCGTCTTTCTCTTCAATCTTATACCCATTTCTAACAATGAATCGAAGTGTAGGAGGAGAAATCAAGGAGAGAAGTTTATCTGAAATCGCAAAAATTGCCCTAACTTACCGACGATGATTCCGGCCAATTCGGCCGTGACCACCTACTAGGCTGGGAAGCTCTCTTCACCACGAACTCAACACAACCAGTCTCACCCCCATTGGTTGCCGGACGACGACGAATCGAGAGTTTGAAATTCCGGCTACCCGGAGCTTTCGAGGCAAATTAGTAGAAATCTAGGTCGATTCAGACTTCGTGGCAGGTATGAAAGTTGTTACTGGTGTTGTGATGCACATTGTGGTAAAATTTATTGACCATCGAGAAGGTTGACCAAGCGTCGCGTGGGGCCCACGTGCAGCCACTTTGGGCGGCGCGTCCGACCTCCTTTGGAGGTGCATTTTAGCCCGCTTACATGCATTCTTTATTATTACGAGCGTAGTGATATATAATTTGTTGGGAATAGTTGAAGTTTGAAATTACGATTCACGTTATAGATTATCGTGTAACCGACGGTTACCAAAATTGGTTAGAATGTTGATATAATTATTTGGAAGATATTGGACGGTTGGATTAAGGAAATGTGATCGTTTGATTAATTAAAAGATAATTACGGTTTATGGGTTCGATAATTAATTTACGTTAGTCCGATTTATCGAACCGCGATAATTCGATCGTTGGATTAGTCGCCGATTATTTTTGAATAACTAGAAATGTTGAAGAATAATTTTTGGGAAGTTGAGTTTCAGAAATTATTATGGAATTGAATTTTTGAGTTATCGAGGGGAACTCTAATAAGTTAATTCGGTTAAATTTTGAAGGATTATTCCTTGAATTTAAGATGTACTTAATGATTGGTTTTATTCAGGAGGACATCAAGGAGGATTTTAGCACGCGTTGGATCGATCCGGTTATCTGTGAGTGGACCTTCATTTTAAAATTAACTTTGCATGAAAATTTTATATCTTTCAAATATTATTTTCATAGTTAATTATGTGTCGAATTTATAATAATTGATTGAGAATGGTTATGAAGTAGTGTTGAGACATGTGAGATTTTCGGGTGTGAATAGTAGCTTGTGATACTTGAGAAGTGGAAAGGATTGTTGGAGTAGGTCTCATTGTATTTAATTGGTTGGTATTAAATTGCCGTGTTTTGATAGTGGTTGTTATTGGATGTCTGGATTATTGTTTTGTTTGAGTTGTGCACGCATGCATTTGCATTGCCTGTAATAGGTATGGCCCTATAGAGACCTGTAGTTGGTATGACCCAACATGCATGTTCGACAAGTTGGTATGACCCTCAATATTCGACGAGTTGGTATGGCCCTCGACTTGACTAAGTTGGTATGGCCCTTAGTCCATGGCTAAGTTGGTATGGCCCTTAGCCAACGGTCAAGTAGGTATGACCCTTGGTCGTCATGCATGTTTGGTTGTCATGTGCATTATCATGGATTTGTTATGATATGATTTGGAAAAGGAAATTGTTTTTTCTATAATTAGGTTGCGTTTTTAAATGGGGAAAGCAAAAGTATATGTAATAACCCAAATTTTTTATATTTAATTTCTTAGAAATTTCTGAAATTAATTAAGGATTAGAAGTTACTTTCTTAGTTTGCTTGTGAAGTGAAAGTATTGCAGAACGAATATTTACTCGAAATGGTAGGAGTTAAAAGTTGACTTTTATTTATTTATTAATTTTCTCTAATGACTTCTCACGAAAGTCGTAAAGCTCGACAATATAAGCTCGTAAACATGCGCATATTAAATTCTGAGATAACACACAAAAAATTATGATCAACGAAACTTTATTTTACCTTTAAAGGTCATTTCTATTCAATATAGTTGCGTCAAGATGCAGTAGCATATCATATCTATGATAATTTATATAGCATATGTTTGAGTAGGCCTCATACATATATATATACAGGAGCATATGTCCATATATCATAATTAGTATACATCCATATTAAATATAATATATTTATATGATTGTAGGCGAGTTGGCTACGTTTTGGTTATATATATATATATATATATATATATATTTTAGGTCATCCTTCAAGTATCATTTTGATAAATAAAAAATTCAAATTAGAATTATTTAGCCATTTGATTACCACATTTATCGTTTCAACTTTATCTGATGGACTGTATTTGTCTGTAAACTATACAACGAACATATAACCAAACAATCTCCAATTCGGCTAATTTTTTGCAAGGATAATTCTTGAAAATAAATCTAAACGAGGAACGGTTCCGATGATTAAGTTATGTTGTCAATTAGTTGGTATGAGGATGTTCACATTTTACTTTGCGTGCGGACGTGCGCATGTGAAGGGGACTGATACCCAAAGCACTAGTGTTCTGCTAAGTCAGCAAAGACTGCTGACCGTTGGATTGATGTAAAGGCTAAAACTATGATTCTCTCTCTAACCGGGTGACCTGCTGGGCTGCCCTCTCTCTCTCTCTCTCTCTCTCTCTCTCTCTCTTCATAATTGAAAGTTGTCTCTCTCCTCTCCTAATAAATGGAAGAAAGTTACCAATACGGTTGGGCGTTTTGGCCGAAAAACCCGAAAACCGAACCGGGATCTGTTCGGTCCGGTCTTTGCAAAAAAAGTCATAAATTTTCGGTCCAGTCCCGTTGTTGTATTTTTCCGGTCCAGTCCCGTTGTTGTATATTTCCGGTCTGATCCCGGTCCTTGCATTCCACTTCTCTTACGAACCGACCAAGATTGATTTATAAATGTTGTATAATTTTTTTTCACTATTCTCTCCATGTGCACCATCTCTTTTCTCTCTCTTTCTTTTCCTCTCGCGTGCACACTCCTTTAGTCCTTTTCTATCTGACTTCTCTCTCTCTCTCTCTCTCTCTCTCTCTCTCTCTCTCTCTCTTTCCACTCATCTGTCTTTTCTTTCCCCACCCGTCCCCACTACTCTTTCTTTAATTTTTTTTCTTCTCCTCGTTTGCTGGGACTCCTCTTCTTCTTCTTCTTTTTCTTCTTCTTTTTTGTTTTTTTCCCCTTTCTTCTTCTCTGTAGACTTTCTCCTGCAACTCCTCTTCTTCAGGTTTCATTTGAAATGATGGCTTGATTTCTCATCCAAATATTGAAGATGCATCTGGGTGGGTTTTTTTGTTCTTCTGGAAAATCCTTTTAAAAGCCCCGATTGACTTTTGATGTGTCTCATGTTTTTATTTCTTCTTCTATTCTTCTGTTCTTTATGAATCTACAGATCTGCAATTCATATTTGTGGTTCTTCTGAATGAAAACCCGAAAAAAGGTCTAAAAATTTTCGGTCCCGGTCCCTGCAAAAATGAAGATCAGTCCAGGTTACTTCGGTCCCGATTCGGCGAACATTCATTTAAGGCCCGACCCGAAAATTTTGGTCCTGTCCCGGTCCCTGCAAAATGGCAGTCGGTCTCGGACCGATCCCAGCCCTAGTTACCAATGTAAAAATCTACAGTAAAAAATTTAAAATTAAAATTAAATCAAAGTACCTCATATAAGTAATTCTCAATTAATTCTCCCAAAAACAAAAGTAATTGTCAATTATATGTTAGCGATTATAGTAAAATATAAATTAACAGTGAATTTTTTGTAACACATGGAAAATACTAGTGGTAAAATAATCAAAATACCTTTAATACAAAAACACCTACAAATTTGTCATTTGTCGTAACAACTTGAATTGGCTTGTAAGTTTGTAAGTGTCTAATTTTTGTCTTATGAGCATTTTGCTTCACAATAATCACATCCAAAAGTTGAACATACTAATTTTGTTTTCTTCCTTTCACCTTGTTGGTTTTAAAAAGTAACTTTTGTCATTATAACTAATGAACGAGTTAAACATTACCACTAGGCATAGGGATTTCGTACACTCCACAAACTGAAAATGATAAATGGTTGATTCGACTGTAATTATGTGATTAATGCTTAGCAAATTGTCTATTTTAATGGCTCGTTTGACATTTTTACCCGCTAATAACGTTCTATTTGAATTTCTCTAAGGAGAACTAAATCATGGTAAGCAAATGAGTTCAATTTGTTTACATGGGTGGATAGAGTTCGGCCATTAGAGAGTGTGGGCGTGACCAACACGCAAACTTGAGATGCGTTTTAGTAAAAATAGTATTCCAGGTATATAACCATAAATTGGGGTTGACCACTTTGTCAAAAAGGCCACAACAATGACGAAAGAGGCTAATTTTCACACCGTACCTTTTAATATGCGTTAATAACTTAGTTCCGGTCAAATAAACCATTTTTCATTATAAATTTTGTAAAGTTTATGAAATCTCTATATGCTTACTAGTAATATCTAACTTGTTCATTGGTTATAAGGACAACAATAACCTTTGAAAATCGACACAGTGGAAGATAAATAAATTGACCACGAGAGAACCTGAGCTTGACTCTCTTAGGATATGTGTGTGTGTAAATTGACATTCTATAATATTTTTATTTTTGACTTTTTCTAATAATTGTGCTAGTATGAGAAGGATTAATTATTAATTTTCGTTCATTTATGATTCTATTTGACATGAAGAAGAGATTCTAGAAAGATGTAAGTTGCTAAATGAATTCTTAAATTTCACAAGTTTAGAAATTAGATTTTCAATTTATCATTAGCTAATCGGCCACATAAGTATTTTATGTACTCATACATAAATATTTTCACCCCGGGCCTCGAAAATCTCAAGGTTGACCCTGATCAGTTTATACTGAGAGAGCATTTAGAAATAGATATATATCGGGATTAAGAATGAGAGTGGAGCGAGTAATTGCATTGTTTAGCATATAAAGGTTCATTCAAGCAATACCATTTTCGAGATATTAGTTCCAAGTGATTCAATTGACTGAAAATAATGTATTATGAGATAATGTTCATCTATATTGGATATTTGGATTTAAGGTTATATGTATAGTTGTTGTTTAGAGTTTAGGATTTATGAACAAAATACATGCAGTAGAGTTTGGGATTCATAATAGATGTATTAGGTATAGTTCGATTTATTCAAAATTAATATAAGTTTTTGTACTAGAGGTATTTTGATAGTTTTGATTTAAAACAACATTTAAATCCCTCTTTGGACTACTAGGCAAACCTAACGCCATCATAAGAGCAACCCCAAATGTAAAATGGTCATAGTGCTTACAACCGTAAACCTAAAATTCAAATATTTTGGTTTAGGGTTTAGGGTTTGATAGGTGTGACTAGTTGACAAATATAGGTTTAGGTTTAGGGTTAGGGTTTGCTAGGTGTGACTAATGGACAAATTTCACCCTTTTTATGAGTCACTGCTTCCGTTGGCTTATTAATTACATACGTGTTGATGGTTGGGGTGCCGACACTTGGTTTAGATATATATATATATATATATATATTTTAATTTCACAAATTTTTGATTTATACATATTTTATGTATAAAGAGCACTCCTAATTGCTTGTTTTATGTTTTCCTATGAGCCAAATAATGTTGTAAGGGAAAAATATTTGCTATTGCCTATTTCCTATTTGACAAAACCTCTTCCCTTGTATTAGCATTTCTTTGTATTCAATGCTAGGTTGTTTAGGGGATTAGGTGTCGTGGCTTTGGTTGTTCTTCCTTGAGATGGTCCGTGAAGACGTCATTCTTATCCGGTCTTTTCTCCGGACTTCAATCATTGGACATCGAAGGTGTCGTTCAAGAAACTCAAGGTATGATTCATGCATATGCACATGCGCTCATTCCATATTGAGTCTTCCTTTTTGTACTAGGTCTATCTAGGTTTGCTTGTTAGCCACACTTGTGTTGTAAATCACACAAGTTTCACGTGCGATCTTCACTTAAATTTATTTTGATTAGCATTCCTTTATGTTTAAGGTTGTTTTAAGCCTTGCGATCGATCGTCACTATTCATGCGATCGATTGCATGGTCCACGTAGGACAATATGTCCATTGAAATGTGACTGTTGCATTCGAATATGTCCGTTGGGACTTTTCGTGCGATCGATCGCCCCATGCTATGCGATCACTTTCAATAGCTTTTGTCTCTTTATTTTACACAGTGTGATCGATCGCATAATGTCGTGCGATCGATCGCAAATGATCGATCGCATAATGTCGTGCGATCGATCGCAAATGCCACTGGACATATTTCTATAAATAGAACCCTTTGGTTTCATTTCGGACAACTCTTTCCCCATTGTCAAAACACACTTTGAGAGAGTTTTCTGGTATTGTTGAGTGACCCTAGATCCATGTTATAGGCTCCTCACATCTTTGATGTTTGTTGGCTTTGTATTTTGTTCCTTGTGAATAGCTAAGTTAACCCTTGAATCATATTCAAGGCTTTTCAATACGGTTTGTTTGATTCAAGAAATTGTTCCTTGTTGAATTGCTTGTGTCAAACGAATTGAATTTATTTCATTCACTCACACACACACTTGCATAGTTGGTGTCTTGCGGTTGGAGGAGTCACGTGGTGAAGTTCGATCAATCAGAGAAGCTTGAGGTGGGAGCACTTGAAGAAGTATTTGGAGGCTACACAAGGTTAGAGTTGCCACTAGTCTATAGGTAGATAGTGTAGAGTTTGAGACCGAGTTACCCCTTGTACGTGTTTGCCAATTGACATTTTTTATAGTGTTACACAAGAGCATGGGGTACGGCTCCCCTCCGGTTTTCCTCTAGTGGTAGAGGTTTCCAGGTGACCAATCTTGTGTTGATTGTGTACGTGCTTGTTTATCTATTGTATTGTGTTTAATTAATTAGCATATTGTGTGCTTGTTCATACATAGATATATATATATATATATATATATATATATATATATATATATATATATATATAGTCTATGGTGTGCTATTGATGATGCACTCTTTGGGATTCTAGGTTGTACAATTGAATGCGATTGTTGCATATCTAATTGTTATTCAATTGTGTATTGTTTGTGCAATAGCTAGAACATAGGTTGTAGAGAGTAAGTTTTAATTTGTTCAAAGTTGTGTATACTCTCCATTTTAGTGTTGTAGGACGACTACCGTTGAAGGGACTATTCCGTGCTACCGGAATTTCAAATGTCATTTACCCTTATTTATCTCATTTTGTAGGATCTTATGGGAGAAAAGGAACTTGAACTAAAAGGATGCAATTCGAGAGCTTTGAGGCATCTCCATGAAGAAGCCGAAGAGTCAACCGTGACTGGAGCTCAAGATCACAACAGTCAAGCCTTAGAAGTGAAGAACAACTCTATTCCGGAGTTTTGGCCAAGAAACCGAAAAAGTCAACTTTTGGCTCGAGAAAGTCAACCGAAGTCAACCGGGCCCACATGGTCAACTCCGAGGTCAAACCCGAAGGCATCACACTCAAACTCATGCATGACTCCCACACACACTTGGAGAGCCCCTTTGATTGGTTGAGGCAATTTGGTGGTGAGTAGAGATTTAAATTCAAATGGGAGACAAAACATTTAATGTTTATGTCACATTTTGTTTGCTAGCCTTCCACCTTCACATTTTGTCTCCTTTTGGTCCCAAATTAGATTTCCATATGCTTTGTGCACATTACCACTCTACCCTTAATACATTAGCACTTCCCTAACTACCCAATGGCATTTAGGTATTTTTATGTGAGTTAGATCTAAGTTTTGGACCTTAGGATCATTCCCTTTCATCATTGCCCTTTATCCCCTCATATATATTCCTAAAACTTCCCATTTTCAGCATTCACCAACCCTAGGCACCACAGATCCCCAAAATTCTCTCTAGTTTCCCTTTCCTTTTCCTTCCACTTTTACTTGTTTTCTCACAAACTGCTTCCGGACGACTAGTCGCCCAGTACAGTCGACCGATCGCCGAGAGCCTGGTTTTGGCTTCTCATCCATTTTTTCTACCACTTCCTCTCATCATCTCACCTCACTTCCTTCATCAAACATCACTCCAGACACTCCATACTACATCCCCAACCACTTTTCCTCACCATTTGCTCACATCTACTCACCAAGTCACCATCTTCAAGGCTTTCACTCACAACCTCAAGTTCTTGAAGACTTGGGGCCTAGAGGAAGCAAGGAGGAGATAAAGGAGCACAAGGAGAGGCTTACTATCACTTGGTGACAGCAAGGAACAGCTGACCCCCATTATTGAGCACCTCTTCACCTTTACTTACTCTTTATTTATCTCTAAGTTTGTTAGTATTGAGACTATGATGTACTTTGAGATGTGTTGTGAGTAGTTCTCCAAGATTGAGGGCTAGGGTTGTGTGCCCTAGCCCAATGAAGATAGTTTGATTGATTTATACATCTATGCTTGAGATTTTGATATGGATATGTTCATTGTCTACTTTAAAAGTGTTGAATGCATGCTTAGGGAATTTACTACTCACTAGTGTGTGTATGTGTGTGTGTGTGTGTGTTTGACCCATTTTGTTATGAATAAATGAGCTTAGTAACCTTGTGTGTCATGGACAATTGGCAATGAATGTGATGAGCATGTTTTGTTTGGATCCTTAGGTCTTTGTGGTCATAGCCTTAGTTTAGCAATTTGAGAACCATTGCATGACTTAAATTGTCTAGATTAAGAGTCTTTGTGAACCATTGAATGACATATAGATATAAAAGAGAAGACCATGGCCATAGAACCATTGCATGGCTAGGGTACGAGATTTAATCCACTAATCAATCTCACTTGCATGTTTATGTGGCTTAATCAACCATTGGATTTGGGCTAAGGTGACCCAAAACCCCATTTCACTTAATCAATCAAGTTTTCATCACCTCGAGTTCACTTTTATTACTTGTTTGCACTTAAACATTTTAGTTGTGTTAATTGATTATTTGTTACTTTCCAAACCAACAAATGTTTTCTACTACATGTTCACCTTGCACATACACCACTTAGCTATTGCATAGTCATCCATTCCTTGTCTCTTCATTAGTGTTAGTAGGCTTACTCACCTAGTTGCCTTGGGATTTTGGCCCCGCCAATTCCCGAACGACAAAACTCCCCGGTCTTTACTATATCCATACTTTTGACGACACGTACGCTTGCGTGAAAATGCTTAAATTTCCATTAAAGTCAATGGCGACGTGGCTTGCCGGGGATTGAGGTGTTTCTTTGATCTCTTGGTAGCCGGTAGTTGGTTTGCTTGCACTTTCTTGTGTAGTTTGTCATTATTTAGTTGATATTCGTGCATTTCCTTACTTGTGAACCATCTTGAATTGCCATTGTTCACACATTATGTGTTTGTGAGTTGAAATTTGTGATATTGTGTTGTTATAGAGTGAAGTTTGTTTCCTATTCCATCTTGGGAAAGTGAGAATTTTGTTTGAAAATTAAAATTTGCATTTTTGGCGACAGGTTCCTCTGTTCCGTGACCGGTCGCGCCTTTCATCACTGAGCATTTTCGCGATTTGGTGACCGGTCGACACCCTTACGGCGACCGGTCAACAATCAACATAGAGCTTGTTTTCAGGACCTTGTTTCGGCGACCGGTCGACTCTGTTCCGCGACCGGTCGATTGCGCTATTCTGAAAAGAGAATTTCTTGTGTTCTTGGGGTCCAATTGCTTTACATAATCATTTATACTTGCTTTCTTGCCTCTGTTGTGATCTCTAACTAATCTTGTGGTGTTTTAAAGGTGCATGAACCCTTCCCAATCTAATTATCTTCGACACGAACTAAGAAGTGGAAGAGTTTTAGGTGAGATACCACGACGAAGACTGAGAAGGAGGAGAGGAAAAGTGATACAAGTGACCAAAAGCGCTCCTCCGATTGTTCGCACTCAAGCATCCCCAAGAATTTAAATATCACCACCAAGACAAGAAGCTACAATGGGCGACCAAGGGCCTCCTCTTCATGGGAACAACCCACCTCCACCGGTGAGAAGGATGGGGAAGTACACGTTACCTCAAATAGTGGGAAATCCTTCTTGTATTGTGCTCCCGCCATGTGATCACCACTTCGAGATCAAGTCTTCCACACTTAAAATATCTTGCCAAGCTTCAATGGGTTACCCAACCAAAGCCGATACGATCACTTGATGGTGTTTGAACAAGCGTGCACTATCGTGAAGCTCAATGGTCTTCCGGATGAAAGCCTCAAGCTTCGACTATTCCCTTTCACCTTGAGAGATAATGCAAGAAGGTGGCTTACCAAGCTGGCCCCCCAAGTTCAATTCACTCATGGGTCCAACTTCAAGAGGCATTCTTGGCCAAGTACTTCCCACCAAGCAAAGCGACCAAGGTTCGTGATGACTTAGTGGGCTTCAAGCAATATTTCACCGACACTTTTGATGAGACTTGGGAGCGCTTCAAAGATCTCGATTTATCTTGCCCTCATCATGGTTTGGAGAAGTGGCTATTGGTAGACTTATTTTATAGAGGACTTCAACCGGATCAACTACAAAGGGTTGACATCTTTAGTGGAGGGACCATAGCGGATAAGTCTCCCGATGAGGCTTGGAGCACTTATGAGGAGTTAGCTGAAATTCTCTTCATTAGGATGGCATGAGGACAAGAAAGGTGATTAATCTTTCTATGCCATCAAGGGAGCCTCTAAAATATGAAAATGTAGTTGTCGCCGGATCCATAAATGTGGCACAAGAGTTCAAGCAATTGGAGAGCAAGATTGAGAGTCTTCATGAGAGCAAACTTGGACATTTGGTCAATCAAAGAGCTTCCTCATCTCCTCCGAGTTTCCAAGAGCATAAGGGAGCCACTATTTGCTTGATTTGTGATGCTCATACTCATGAGACTCTAGATTGCCACCTTGCCTCCTCATATCCGGAATTTGTGCAAAAGTATGTCAACCAAGTGGGAGTCCACAAGCAAGGAGGTGTGAATCCTAGAAATGACCTATATTCCTTCACCTACAAGGCTACAATCCAGGATGGCGGAACCACCCTAATTTTGCTCATGGGGGCAATCCAAGGGAGAACAATGCTCAAGGTAGAGGTGGTAACCATTCTTATGGTCAAGGCTAGGAGGGAGTCATAGCTTCAAAGATCGCTCACAATGGTTCAATTCACACCATGGAGGAGCTCCTCACACTCCTAATGCTCATTTGAACTCCTCTCAAGCACCACCCGGATTCAATTCTCATGGTGGTCATTCGTCTTTGGGAGGATTAAGGACCACTTATGGAACCACATCAAGCCAATCGCAAGCTCAAGAGCTAAAGAAACCAAGCTTGGAGGACCTTCTCTCCGCTTTTGTCCAAAAGACCAACATTAGCATTTCTACATTGAGCCAAGGCCAACAAGCACTTCAACAACATGTTACCACTTTGACACAATGGGAACATAATCTCCAATAAGGGTTGCACAAGATGGAGTTTCAACGTAGTCAAATAGTGATAGGTTGCATAATTGTACAGTTTTTTATATCAATTTCTTTATATTTTTGTTGTTAGTTTCTTAGCAAATTTTTTAGCCTTGGTATATAATTTTTTTTCTCCTGATTATAACTCTTGTGAACTCGCTGAGGGTTATGGTTGGAAAGAATATTTGTTTTGTGTTTCCCTTTCTGTTTAGTGTTATTCTGTTTTAAGATTGCTAGAGGACTAGCAAAAGCTAAGTGTGGGGGTATTTGATAGGTGCATAATTGTACAACTTTTTATATCAATTTATCTATATTTTTGTTGTTAGATTCTCATAAATTTGTGTTATTTATTTAGTTTTTGTGTTTGTAGGTTTCCTATTGCAAATAAAGAGAAAGGAAGATAACTTGAGGAAAATAAGCAAAGTGTTGGAAATAAAAGAAAAAAGGATGGAGAACATTCCTATCAAAACTAGGAGATTTTCGTACATTCTGTCTGAGCAGATCAGTCCACTTCGAAAGCTCATATATCCTACTTCCACCGTTAGATCTAGCTGTACTTTTGACACACTATGCATGTGGATGTTAGGTGTTCCCAGTTCAAATTGCAGAGCCATCCACCACGTGGAACGTCCATTATTTGGTTTCAAGGGAACATAGCTCGGTGCTGTCTGCTTTTTAATTCTTCTTTTTTATTCTCAATGCTCCACTCACCCCCATATTGTCATCTATCTCACCACACTATGTTTGTTGCTTTCTCCCCACACCATTAGTGCTTGATTTATTTTACTTAAATAAATGGTTAATTGCAACATTACTACATTTCCACCATGTCACTTACCATTTCTTTATCTCTCACTCACATTCCACTTCTTTTCCCTTTCTTTCTTTATTTCTTTCATTGTCTTCTTCTTCCTCCTCATTCTCCTATAAATAGCAGCCTCATTCTTCTCTTCAAATAACAACCCAATGGGAATGGACAAACCCTCCTTGGACTTCAACACCATTCTTCCATCTCAATACGTTCTCGCATCATATTTTCATCCACATTTTCCATTCTCTAATACTATGGGTTTTTAAGACTTCAAGGAGGAGGAGAATGCGTCTACACCATCATCATCAGCCCTATTTCAACATCACCATCACCGTCACCTCCTTGTCTTCACGGCTTGGATTACTTGTGGTTAATGATTCAAGAGTTTGCGGCTTCAAGATCTTCATGCTATTCATACGGTGTATTTCGACTTATTCTTTAAATTTATGCCTCTTTGTTGTTTGATAATCTTTTGTATTAGTTAATACAACATGAATTATGTAATTTTTAGCCTTTGTTTATGAGTTTATTTAATTGTTGGATTGGAGTTAATTGATTCTTCTAGCAGCTTATGTGTTTCCGTTTGTTTGATTCTGTTTTAGTAGAGAACTTTTATATGGTTTTGTTTTAAGGTTGCAAACTTAAGATGATTGCATATAATTAGTGCTAGAATTAGGGTTTTAATTCTAATTCACAAGTACTAAAGGCTTTGGAAAGAGGTCGGAATCAAATAAGAAGGATCATGGACAGATGAGCGTTCTCACTAGGTCGCGCACTTTAATTAACAACTTTTTTCCTATACTTTAAATGTGTTTAAGATTGATCACCTTTGCATGTTTAATTGATTAGCTTGACAGAGCGTTCTCGGAGTTAATTTTCATAGGGAAAATTTTATTTGGGGAATGATAATTGGCGTTCCAGCATTCCACATATGTTAATTTCGGATTCATGGGTAGGGAATTAGTTAATTTTCGGTTCAATAATTGGTAAACTTGTATACTTGTGGCTGTAATTTATATTCTTTATGTTTCATCCCATCTTATTTAATTTATTCTTTGTAGATTAATCATTTAGTTTAGATAAATCAATCTCTTAAACCCCCTTTTTACTTTGTACATATGTATATATTTATACTTTATACTTGTTAATAATTCTTGTAACATTTTTTGTTCGGTACACCATTGATCTCCGTTGTGAACGATCCCTACTTATTTCATACTACCGATAGGGTTTTTTTTTTTAAAATTGATGCGCTATTTTAGCCTGTCAAATAGATCAAGAAGTGAGTGCAAGGCCAAAAGGTGCACTTCCCTCTCAAGTGGAACCAAATCCAAGAGGAAAGTCTCCTGAGCAAGTCAATGTTATGTACACTCTTCGGTCGGGAAACTCTATGATAACAAAGTTCATTTTGACCTCCTTACATACTATGATGATCCCACTTCTTCTATCCATATTCATGTGAATTGTGATAATGATATTGTTTATAAGGAGAATTGGGCCGGATGGGAAGAAAATGTACCCTCCGGCAATTTGGATTTGGGAGATGTTGTGACTTTGAACAAACAAAGGAGAGATAAGGGGGTTGATAAGATAGCCGGTGGGGAAGAAAATATACCCACCGGAGAAGTTTCTAGCCACATCAAGCATCCCTCCAAGTTTCAAACTTCTACACCAAACTCTCAAGTTCAAGCATCAATCCCTTCATCATCTACTTCAAAGAGCAATGGGCAAAGAATTCCGTTGTTGGGCAACAAATTTGGGCAACTAGCTCTTGATTTTGACTTTAAGAAGGAAGATTATGCTTGTAGGAAGCACAACAAGGATTCTCTTGGCAATACTCAAGTGAGTGGAGACTCTAGTGAGCCTAGGGATGAGTCACATTCGGGTGGAAAACCATTGGGAGAGGTCATGAAGGCTAGAGACCCTAATGCCCCCGGGAAGGACTCTAGGGACACTACAGCTTCATCTTCATCTAGTGGACAAAGAAGAGGACCGGTTTGTGTACCACCTCTTGACATGAGCAACTATGAAGCACCATTGCCCTTTCGTCAAGTCAAGCGCAAGGAAGAAGTGAAGAAGCACCAAGATAAGCATAGGAAGGAGTTCTATGAATTGTTTAAGAAGGTTAATTTGAATGTTCCCCTCTTGGATGCCATCAAACAATTTCCCTCTTATGGAAAGTTTCTCAAGGAGTTGTGTACTAACAAGCGAAAGTTCAAGAAGGGTGAGCAAGTGTGATAACCCGAACCTAAGTTTTATGGTAAAACCTTACTTTAGTCAATAAACAAAACATTATTAGTTTCTCTACCGATGTTTCAAATATTTTTGGATAGTATGTTTACATTTAAATTTATTTGCATAACTAGTTGACTAGTTCCGGATAATTTAGGTTTCGATTTGATAAATCGAAAACCTTGAAAATAAATCATGTTTATATATTGGTATTTTATAGGTATATGTGTGTTATACGGTATATACATACGTATATGGTATACATATTTTCTTACATGATAAAAATGACTATTTAAGAACATTAATTTAGATAAATGATTAAACAAGTATATCTCAGCTGCAATAATTCTTAAGCAGTCTGATTGCTTGACTTTCTTGCATGAAACCAAATTTGAAATCTGAAAATGTTTGAGAAAGATTTCTATGTCCACCATTTGTTATTTTTCTAAGGTTTTTCCTTGACACCTAAGTCATAACCATCCAAAGTTATGTGCCTATATATAGAATAAATGTTTCATTCCAAACACCATCAGAAAACAAAAGAGAGAGACTAGTCTATAAGAATCTGAGTTAGAATATAAAAGTTTTATTTTGCTTGTGTCCTTTTGTACGTAAACATTCGAGTGGCCTTTGGTGTGAATTCTTTTTCTCAAGTGTACAAGAGAAGGAGTTCATCCTCGTAGCAATCATAGAGATTTAAGTAAGTACTTAATTCCTCCTTATGGTCTGCTACTTTAATCATAGATCAAATTTATGAATTAAGAATAAAAAGAGACGGATACGTTCATTTTATGATCATATATCTCGTCTACATTTATGGCTCCCATTGTTAAAAATATTTATATAATCATAATCTACATGAAAAATACTTCATTTTAGACTCTGGAATCACTCAAAAAGATTAAGAATTGAATAAGTTATAGCCAAAAGAAAATTTCCAGTTTCCGGTGCAATTTTCTATAATTCGGCGGCTCTTTTGAATTTTCCCGTCACCGGAAAAATCGTAAAATCATATTTACTCTTTATTTATTCACTCCCAGTACTTATCTAAAACCCATACAGCTTTGAAAACACTTTATAGATAAGTTCTTGATCATAGAAACATCTTTGAAAGATTAATTTTGCAAATTTTTCCGGTGAACCTCGCCGAAAAGTTCATGTGTTCATAACTTCAAAACTTCATATCGCACTCGTTTCTCAGCCATTTTAACGCATTTTATATCAAAACGAAGCTCATAACTTGAACTTTAAATCTTGAGAGTTTGGAAATTAATAAATAACTTTTCATAAAAACTTATTTAAGGTTGAAGAAACTTAATTGTAAAATTTATAGGTCCCTTTATACCACAATTCTTATAATGATTCAAACCTATACCTTTTGGACATGGACATATGTTTTGGACAGATGGATTCTTGACAAAATCCCTTCAATGTGATGTATTCACTTGAGCCTTGGGGATGAAGAATTGACAATTTATTGGACAAGAACTTTGAGGAGTATTCTTGGACTTTGGACAATTTTTCTGGACTTAGAAACCAATGGTTATTGACATTTTAGGCAAGAAATAAATCTGAAGGAAAGATTAAGATGTTTTATTTATTTATTTTTCTTGTATACTTATTGGTACCTAATATATGCTTGCTTTCTATTTGCATATTATTTTGTGCAGTAGTTATTTTTTTGAGGAAAAATCAGACGATACTTAATATCATGACCAAAGAATGGCACATACATCAACTCCTAGGTCTGAGCCCAAGTTTGTTAGGGTCAGCTAAACAACTAGAAATTAAAAGTACCACTCACTATGCCATGTTCGCTCGCTTTATTAAAAATGAGCCTACAAATGAAAACAAATCTCAAGTAACACCTAATCAAACTAATGAACCAACAATCTCCAATGCACTCGATCAATTGTGGTGAAATTGCAAATTCGTCGACTAAATGACTATTGAAACTTGTTAACTATTGTAGGCTAACACACCTCTGAGATTAGGTGGTAGGAGAGGGTACCAAACACACTCCCTAAGCCCCAGACCAATCATGAGAACCCACATCATCTCAAACCCAGTGAAAGGCCCAAGAGCCTCACACCAAGCCCAAGATATGCGGACACCCACAGAAAAATCCGGTGGCCTAACCCTGGTAGAAGACGACACCGACCAGCAAAGAGAATCCGGCGGCCTGTACTGCGCACCAACCATCCCCACGTGTGTGTACCGCCAACCCATCGGAGACACCTCCCTCTGTGGACTGCCACTACCGATCTCACATCCCATGATCATCACAGTCGAGATGTCCATGATGGAAGAGGCCCGAGCTTGACGATGACCAAAGCCTCCCTTGAAAGTAGAACATGTCACACGATTGTCCACCATGCAAGACATAAAGAGACGACTACAACCGCCCTTGATGCCGGAACCCACTGCACAAACCTCGAAAGAGGCGACGACAACAACCAGATTGATCGTCGACAAACATCGACTATGGATTGGACGCCCCCAACGACGTTGCTGCAACTTCCAGCCATGACAACGGCTAGGGTTTTTGGAGAAGAGAGCTCTCATAGTTTTTCAGATTTGTGCGATGCACGTGTTTTTGTGCAGTAATTGTTATATATATATGATTGGTTATTATTTTACAAATTAATGGTTAATTATTTTGCAAAGTTTAAACTTCTACTTAGCCTATAAGCTTTTTTATAGACTTATGAGTTAGTTTTTCTAATATTTAGATTTCCTTGTATTTAGAGATTTTTGTACCGAGTAAATAATACTACTTGGTCTAAGTGAAATACTAAAATCCCAAGGGTTTATTTCGGTGATTAGCTATAGACTCTTGTCCCCCAGATAGTGCACTATTATACCTTTAGGGAACGAGAAGTCGACCCTCGGGTATACATGCTTGGGTATTTTGGACCCCGGTATGCTGCGGCTTAACCTGTTACATTACATGAATTATTTTGTGTGTGACCAGTACATCTATAAATTCACTTGGTTTGAGTTATTCTCTAACTTTTATTATTTAGCTTGTGAATCTCGAAGTCTACGTATTCAAATTTCTCATTATTTTTATCTTATTACATGGATCTTGATATATTATTAACGTATCATAGTATAAGATGGAGTTTCGTACTTAATGGGTTAGTGTAACTCATGATGTTACACAACTATTTTTTACAGGTGATAAGGAGTAGATTCGGGGTAGGGATGCTTTTTATTATAAAATAAATCAAGATGTTTTCTTATTAGTATTTTCATAAAATAAGCGAGTTCTACTCGGTGTAATTTTTATTTCCGCACCAATATCGGGTATGTAATATTAATGCTACATATTTTTAATTTCTTAAGTGTGTTTGTAAAATAACACTACAAATTTCTAATTCAATAAATTTGTATTGCCCAAATAATTTTCTTTTTATTCTCATTATTTTAAAGAATGTTAGATTTTATTCTTAGTAGTCACACTGCGAATCTACGAACTATATTTCAATATAATATAGACGTAAATTCGGGGTGTGACAACAAGTCATTCTAAGTGATGAAGTTTCGGCAATCCTTCAAGGGAAGCTCCCACCAAAACTTAAAGATCCCGGTTCATTCATCGTTCCATGCACCATTGGAAGCAAGTCATTTGATAGTGTCATGTTGGATCTTGGAGATTCCATCAACTTGATGCCTTATCATGTGTACAAGACTCTCGGGCTGGATGACATTAATCAAGACATCAAGATTTCATTGAGAATGGCCTAGTATTTCCAAGAGGAGTAGTGGAGAATGATCTAGTCAAGATTGAGGAGCTTTATGTCCCGGCCGACTTTGTGATCCTTGATATGGAAGAATCTCCCCATGAGGAGGATGAGCAACCCATCATTTTGGGGAGAGCTTTTATGAAAACAGCGGGTACGAAGATTGATGTGCAAAAATATATCCTCACCATGACGGTTTTTGAGACTACTATTGGCTTCCGTATGTTTGATGCTATGAAGAGCCCTTTGAAGTTGGGAGAATGATTTAGAGTGGAAGTGGTTGAAGACTTAGTGGAATCTACATTTATTGAGTCAAGCTTCAAGGATCCTTTCGAAGCTTCTATTGCACAACATGGTAGAGAGTTCATGAACAAAGAAGTTTTAGAGGCGGCATTATCACTTGGTACAGTTCCCACTACTTCATCTTCTTTCAAGGTGCGACCACCTAGTGTGCTTGACACTAGCCTTGCCTTGGAGCCAAAATTGCAACCATCTATTGTATGCCCACCCGAGCTTGAGTTGAAGCTACTTCCCAATACTTTGAAGTATGCTTACTTGGGTGAAAAGGAGCCACTTCCGGTGGTCATTTCTTCAAAGCTTTCTAGTGGAGAAGAGGAGAAACTTTTGGAGGTACTAAGGAGTGATGTGTACGTAAAATACGTACACAAAGTGCTTCTAATTACTTGAATTAAGCTATTCCGAAAGCATATTAATATAGGTATTTTTTATGTTTTCAGGTTAAATAAGTGGAATTCGGAAATTTGCATTAAAATTGTGCAACTTCAGTAATTTGTGGTGCATTCACGAAATCATACTAAAATTCCGATCATTCGGATCCCGGCAAGTTGCCGGCGAACCGCCACATTCAATTCCACATTTATTTTCCTTTCCTCTTTTATTTATTTATTTATTTCTTTTTCTTTTTATTTTAAAATTATATTTAGAAAAGAAAAAGAAAAAGAATTTTATTTAATTATTAAAAAGTTTTTATCTTTTTTACTTTTCTTTTTCCCGATCGGGGGATATCTCTCTCGTGGAGGGAATCATCTTCCCTAGTGGGCACGGGCCGGGGCGGGAGGGAGGTGATCCCGATTTTTTGGGGGGGGTTTTTCCCATCCTAAACCCGATCGGAATCGGGATGGTACGGGCCGGGATTGGGATTCAAAGTTTTTTTTTTCTTGCTGTTTTGATCATGCTTGTTGGTGCAGAGAGAACTGGAGGTGAGCACGGGGAGAAAGAGAGGAGGAACGGCGGACTGAGCGGGTTGATGTGTACGTAAAATACATACACAAAGTGTCTTTAACTACTTAAATTAGACTTTTCGAAAGTTTTTTTTTCTTTTTTTTAATTAAAAAGATGATCAAAGAATTACACTCCTACCCCCCATGGTGACTCGAACATATAACCTTAGTGAGCAATATATAGGTTCAGGATGGTCGTGATCAGTTTTGAAAATGTGTCGAAACATTTTCTGAAAGCTTATTAATGCTTTTAATGTGTTTGTGCAATATATAGGTTAAATAAGTGTTTTGACACAAAATAATGAATTTCAGTTGTTTTAGTGTATTTCAATATCAATACTCGGAAGTGGCTAATCACTGTTTCAATACTTCGAATTCCCATTTATTTTACATAATTATATTTATTTCTAATAAATTAAATAAATATTATTTCTTTATTTTTATTTTTATTTATATTCCTTTTTCATTTGTTTATGTAAGTTCTTTCTTGGATTCCTCCTCGGATCCTCTTCAACTTCTCACCTCCTCTTTGTCTCATCCGTCGTCAGCTTCCACCTTGCCGGCCACCAGCCTCCTTTCTAGCTTGCAGCCACAACCTCAACTGCTCCCACTCTTTCTCTTCTTCATAAGCACCTCAGATGCTTCAACACCATGATCTCCTCTCCCCATCTTCTCTTCTTCTTCCCGTTCTCTCCCCTTTCCTTCCTCTTTTGTTGTTCTTCTTCTTCTCTTCCTTTCTTTTCTTTTTCTTTCCTTTCTCTTCTCCTCCTCTGTTTTCTACTCTATGCACACCCTCTATTTCTTCTCTCTCCACCCACCAGCCATCATCTCTGTACTCTCTCTAACTTGCAGGTCTGGAATTTTCTCTCTACACCGATTTCGGACACCCACAACACCACTCTAATCACCGCCACCACCATCACGTCATCACCAACCTGCAGCCGCCGCTGCTACCACTCATTGCCACAGCACCTGCAATTCACAGCAAAAGCACAAGAATCACAAGCAGCCCAGAGCAATTAATTGCTCTAGACACCCATCAACAGCCGCCGCAATCTCTCAGCCGCTCGACCACCATCACCAAACCCGCAGCCCAGCCTCCTCTCGTGCTCAGACACCGCGTCGGTGCTCGCTCCCAGTCCTCGACGCCGCCGGCATCGATCTTCCTGGCCTTCTCTCTCTCTCACTCTCGGCATCTCCCTCACAAAGACCACTGCTCTCTTTCTTCTCAAGCTCGAGCCCCTCCTCTGTTTAATGATCAAACTCTATCTCTCTCTCTCTTCTAATACCTAACTTATAATCTTATATTTTGTTTAATTAAATAATTTATATTCTATTTAAACAATTGTTGTGTGATTTTATTTGGTATTGTTATATATTATGTGAAATACTTATTAATATTAATTTAATATTTGTGTTTGCAATATTATTTGTGTGATTTGATTATTTTCTAATATTATTCTCATAGTTTAATTATTTCAATTTATTTGTTTAACTTAGTTTATTTAATTGTCTTAAAATAAGAAAAATTCTAAAAATTGTTATTTAGTGTTAGAAAATTAGGTTACATTTTACCAAGTAGATTTTGGGCCTTTCAATCCCTTGGGTACGACAATCCCGATCTTAATCTATTTTACCACTATATTTTGACCTCGTCACGGGTGCCCAAAGCAATTGCTCTAGGTGTTGCGGCTGTGGATTAATGGCAGGGAGGGAGCACGGGTTGTGGTTTGCCGGAATCTCAATTGCATTTGGTCCAAGCAGACAATCTGGTCTGGTGTGCCGAGTCTTGTCTCCGATCCTGGTGAGTTTCTCTCTCCTTGAACTCTCTCTCCCCGAATATCGGCGGTGGTCTGGGCACCCAATTGAGCTGTGATTGTTGTCTAGAGCGGTGGAGCTAGAACAGCTTGGCAGAAGGAGAAAGGAGAAAGAGAATTAGAGAGGAAGAAGAACAAATCAAGAAATAAGAAGGGAGAGACACAGGGAAAGAAGAAGAAAATGAGGGGAAGAGATATTGACACGGGGAAAGAAGAAGAGAAGAGAGAGAAACAAAATCATTGGGCCAAGGTTATGGGTTTTGCGTTATGGGCTTTCAAAAAAGAAAAAAGTTGAATTCGGGACGGGACGGGACGTTCGGGATTGAAATAACAAAATCTCGATCCCGTTTTATTCGGGACGGCACAAACAGTAAAATTCAGATTTTCAATCCCGTCCCGCCTCGATACGGTTCGGGATTTGTGCCCACCCCTAATCTTCCCAGACTCTTCCTCCCTTCTTTCTCTCTTCTCCCCCGGTCCTCCGCTTCCTCTTTCTCCTCCTCCTTCCTCCTCCTCCTCCTCCATCGAGCATGACGAAGGATGAGGTAGATGATGGCTTGCCTTATAAATACTTGTCTAAACTAAGCTGTTGCAGCACTATTATGGCAAACCAATTCATTCTTATGCATAAAGAAACAAGTATCATTCTGACCCTATTTTGTCTTCTAATATCATACACAGTAGATGTAGAAGTCACATCAAATAGTTTTTGTTTTCTTATAAACATTATGATCATTGGTGATCCTAAAAGTAATTTTTATGAACCCACGGATGCTACTTAATTGAAGTATGATCCCACCCCGGCTGCTGCTAACTCTTATGCCCTTTTTTGAGTAGGTAAAAGACGTATTATATCATTTGTATGTGACCGCAAGAGGTAATCTTCAGAAGTTCATGCCAAAAGAAATTGGGATAGTTAAGTATCTGCTCACAATTGAGGATCCCGAGGAGCGCATGTCTGCCTTACAAGATGCATTTACCCCGGGAGAGGAACTTGAAGGGAAGGATGTAGATAACCTCTTCACGTATGTATCAAGAACTCAGTTACTGTTATGATCTTGTAGATATCTATACATTTGTTCGTTTTATGAAAGTTCAACCACTATCCTCAGAATTCACAGTACGCTCAATGATGCTTCTTTTCTTTTCTTATTATATTTTTACAGGACCCCCGAGAAACTTCACACCTGGATAACGGCTGTCGTGGATGCTTACCATTTCAGCAGGGAAGGTACTCTAATAAGGGAAGCAAGGGATCTGATGAATCCAAAGATCATTAAAAATCTGGAGGACCTGAAGAAGGTAGTCGAAAACAAGTTTTTGTGATTGAGAGCTTATACACCATCAACAATATGTTTCTAGATGTTAAAGATCATGAAGTCTGGTCTACTGGACCGTAGCCCTAACCCCTTATGGGTTATGTTTTGTGTTCCTGGTGGCATGGTGAACCATGAAGCGAGAAGCATTAGACATTGATCAAATGATTTATAGGTTATAATTACGACAAATTGTTAGGTTTTTGTAGTCAGATGTACAGCAGGCCCTTTTTTCTGTTGTATACCACAGCTTTGTAAGGTTACAGGCTCACAAGTTCTTTTAACAATAAATCAATTGCAAGTGTCTCTCTTCCCTCTGTTTGTGGTAGCCGGAAGAAGCTTATTTTCTCACACTTGAAATCGTAGGTTGGTATTTTGCCAAAGACCATGAGAATATGATAATACAGAAAACTACACAAGCAATTATGAAGTTAACAGTATATATAGTAAACTACATAAAAGCCCATGACAACTCTTCATTTTTCTCCAAAGTCCACAAACTTTTAATTCATGCATATAAGTAAATTTGTTTACTCATAAGGACAAGTTGTTCAAAAGATGACATGTGACAAGTGTTGAATTACTTTTTTGTCCTCTTTTAAGCTTTGGTTTTGCAACTCAAAATGTGTAAAAAAAAACTCAAAGTGGTGCCGCCAGATATCCGTGCAGTAGCAGAAACATATGTTCGTGTAATAGCATAAACATATATATATATATGTGCAGTAGCAGGTATTACAAGATCGAAGTATGCAGTAGCAGAAACATATATTCGTGCAGTAGCAGCTATCACGAGAAATATGCAGTAGCATCTACCACGAGAAATATGCAGTAGCATCTACCACGAAAAATATGCAGGATCAGCTACCACGAGAAGTATGTAGTAGCAGATATCTGTGCAGTAGCAGATATCTGTGCAGTAGCAGATAGCTGTGCAGTAGCAGCTATCACGATAAGTATGCAGTAGCAGCTATCATGACTAGCATGCAGTAGCAACAATCATGACTAGCATGCAATAGCAGCAAGCAAAATTAGCATGCAGTAGCAGCAATTAAGACTAGCATGCAGTAGCAACCATTAAGAATAGTATACAATGGCAACTATGAAGAAATATGGTATAATAGCAGATTGAACGAAGGGACATGTGTAGTTGCAGGAGCTGTGATGACGAAGTAGCAAGAATTGCTAATGTTGGTGCTCCTCCCTTTCACTTTCACAAAGAAAACCACAATTTCTACATCTCTCTCTCTCTCTCATCTTTTTCACATCTCAAACGCACAAAAATCATACATTTGAGTCCATCAATTATTGAAAAGGAAGAGGCACAGACGAGGAGAGAGAAAATTCACAAAAGAGAGGGAGAACGAGGAGAGAGAGAGAGAGAGATCTAGTTTCTCTCTCCTCGAGCCGCCACCCTCCGAGCACAACCACGACGCACCATCAACACATAAGACCTTGCAGACCTCCGAGTAGTCGAACTCAACCTTTAGCGTCATCAATCGACGCCGGAGACCGGAAAATTCTCTCTACCATTACGTCGGCAGATTTACTTTGAACACCTTGATCTCTCTCTCTCTCTTCGAAATCGAGTTCGTGAATTCCTTCTATAGCTGCGTTGGATCTGCTATGTTGTTTATGGGTGTTCTAGGAGGTTGAAATTGGATAGGTTTTGCCGGCAAAAGAGAAGGGAGAGACTGAGAGAGAGAGATTTGTTGACAGAGAGAGGGAGGGAGGGAGAGTCCTTGATGGCAAAGTTGTAAATAAAATGAAGAAACGTCTAATTATGTAATTGCACCTATAAATTTCGGGTTTGGGCTTGCACTGTAGCGTGTGGGCTTGGGCTGTCTGTCCTTATGTGTATAACTCTAATTTTAGTTGATTTATTAGTATTTTGTAGTCATAGTTAGTAATATACGGGACGAGAATTAAACGTCAAAAATACGTACGTGTATAATTTGGGAATTTTTAGTGAAAAATACTTTTAAAAATTCGGTCATAAAATACGGAAACGGCAAATTATAAAATTCGGTATGTACGTGTTTAAAACGGGATGTAGTGAAAAATACGGACGGAAAAATACGGACATATATATATATATTAATATATGTCAATTA
This sequence comes from Rubus idaeus, assembly GCA_030142095.1. Lineage (NCBI taxonomy): Eukaryota > Viridiplantae > Streptophyta > Magnoliopsida > Rosales > Rosaceae > Rubus > Rubus idaeus. Next base: position 11,551,097 of record CM057971.1, read on the forward strand.
TAGTACTTATATATAATAAATATAACTTTTGAAACATAATTTTAAATTTTGTAGACCAAACAATCAAATATTAGCCCAAAATCAAACAAAAAATATTAAGACAAATTATTTGACTGCATTTTTTTATTCATCCTCATTTCTTCTTCTTCTTCCCTCCTTCTCTCTCTTAAATATCCTTAATCTGGAGCAGTGGAGCATAATTAAGAGAGTGACCCATTCCTCTTTTTTTGTTCTTTTCTGACCCTCCCCCTTTTCTCTCTTTCCTCTCACCCACCACCCAACCCGACTTCTTTCTTCTTCTTCTTTCTTTCTTCTGCAACTTTTTCTCCTTTGCTCTTCTCATCTCTCAAGCTTGTAGTAATTCCGCCCCTGGTCGCAGCCGCCGTCTCCACAGTACTACTCCTTGCTTTCCGATCCTCCTCCTCCTGCTTCTTCGTGCTACTCCTTGCTTTCCGATCCTCCTCCTCCTCCTCCTTCTTCCACCGTGTATCTCCTTGCTTTCCGATCCACCGTTTTTTTCAGCCGAATAATTCGGTAATCCGAATAATTTGGCCAAGTTCAAAAAAACGCGAATTTTTCCGAATCTTTGAGTTTGATACGGAATACGGACGTTTTATTCGTTTAATACGTTTGTACGCATATAATTTCCATATTATACGCAAATTAACTAACTAGGTTTGTAGTGTTGTCATGGGTGTGTACGTCAAATACTATAACAGTTACCACCTTAATAGTTAATACAAACCCGAAAGACAAAGCCCAAACATCATAGAATGAAACATAACCTCGTAAAAACTTTGACGAAAGAACTTAAATCAGTAAAGCCTATTAAAAAGCCTTATAAAATATTATTTTTATCTGAATAATTATGGCAATTTGAACAAATAGGGTGAAAAAGTTACATTTTTAAAGGTATAAATTTTTTTTTTTGAGAAACTTAAAGGTAGGGCTCACCATTTGGCCCGAAGCCCGTGGAGGCCCGTGGAGGCCCGCAAGCCCGAGGGATCCAAGCCCGGCCCGAATCTGTACTAGGCCCGCAAAAGCCCGGCCCGTCAAAAGCCCGGGCCCGGCCCGCAAAAACCCGGCCCGGCCCATCTAAAGCCCGCAAGGCCCGGCCTGAAAAAAGTCCGTAGGCCCGGCCCGGAAAAGCCCGCCTAATTATTAAATAATATAGTGTATTCTATATTTCTATGTTCTAAACTATAATCTTTTCAACAACAAAATTGTTATAGACTATAGCATATGTCATATGAATTATTATTAATACAAATTACTGTTTGTTTTCATTGTTACAAAATATTTATCAATTAATAAAATATATTATTAACTTATAATTCATAATTTGAAAATCGTTCAAATTTTAATAATATTATTGTTATAAAATATTAATACCATTACATACAAAAGAATTATTAATATCATTATAGTTCAAAATGGCAAAATATTATTACTATTATTTTGTAACTTATTAATTTTTACAAACTTACAAAATTACAATTTAAAACTATTCATTGGTGAAACAAAAAATCTTTTGTACATTGTCTACTATATTCATTGGTTATAAAAAAAATATATATATATATATATTCAAAAACTCATATCATAGAGGACAACACAATTTAGCAAATCAACCGTTTTGATATCTTGGATTGCACAAAATTGCGATATGTCTACTAGTCTTGTCTACTATATTAATTGGTTACAAAGAAATGTATGCTATCAAAATCAACAAGGTGAAGGAAAATTGAATTGGAACAATTGACCGTTGGATGTAAATATTAGGATAAGATAAGCATATAGTAAAAAATTTAGCCACTTTCGTTTTCGTTTGGACCTCGATCCACATGGTCAAGTGGAATAATCATTTATACACCTATATTTATTAATGAAAGTTCTCTATGGGCAACTATACTTAAATGAAATCCATGGTTATAAAATTATGCATAGGTATATGAATCTCGATCGTAGGAGTGTGTGGTTGCGAAGGATATGAAAATCGAATTTTAGAAAGACCCGTTAAAGCAAAATTAACATAAAAGATATTTTTGTAAATGACAATAAATATGAGTTGACTATGTTGACCTAAGCCGGAATGACATTGAAAGAGGCTAATTTTTTGATATGATGCCTATTACTACGTGTTAAATATACGAGCGAAACCAAATCTTCAATTAGACATATTTTGATATATTGGATTGCACAAAATCTCAATATGTCTACTAGTCTTGTCTACTATATTAATTGGTTATAAAGAAATGTATGCTATCAAAATCAACAAGGTGAAGGAAAATTGAATTGAAACAATTGACCGTTGGATGTAAATATTGGGATAAGATAAGCATATAGTAAAAAAAATTAGCCACTTTCGTTTTCGTTTGGACCTCGATCCACATGGTCAAGTGTAATAATCATTTATGCCCCTATATTTATTAATGAAAGTTCTCTATGGGCAACTATACTTAAATAAAATCCAGGGTTATAAAATTTTGCATAGGTATATGAATCTCAGTCGTAGGAGTGTGAGGTCGCGGAGGATACAAAAATCGGATTTTAGAAAGACCCGTTAAGGTAAATTACAATAAATATGGGTTGCATTACTACTTATTAAATTTTTATTGATTAATTGATTTTGTGGCAAAATTAATTTTTGAGATATCCACAATTCAAAATAAACATAAAAAAAATTTATTAGAATTTTTTGGATATCCAAGTTATTTATTTTGAATTTTGGAAGTTTGATTTTGGGAAAAAAAAATTATTTAATTAAAAAAAAACTGTTTACCGTTGGATCTCAATGTAATTGATATAGGCCGTTAATTTTTTCTTTAGGGTAAGAAAACCCTAATCGGCTAATCCCCTCAAGCCTCAGTTCCTCAGTCTCCCCTAGCAGTCTCTCACTCTCTCTACCCGAGTACCCGACTACCCATTCCCGATTTCCCCTCCATTACTCCGGCGTCGCGCGTCTGCAATCCGACGTCCCGCCGGCGTCGCACACAGCCATCCAGTCTCTCACTCTCTCAAGCCCGTGCTCGGCCCTCTCTCGATCTCTCCTCTGTTTCCCTCTCTCGGTCCCGCCGGCGTCGCACACAGCCATCCGTCTCTCACTCTCTCAAGCCCGTGCTCGGCCCTCTCTCGATCTCTCAACTGTTTCCCTCTCTCGGTCCCGCCGGCGTCGCACACAACCATTCAGTCTCTCACTCTCTCAAGCCCGTGCTCGGCCCTCTCTCGATCTCTCCTCTGTTTCCCTCTCTCGGTCTCGCCGGCGTCGCACACAACCATCCGTCTCTCACTCTCTCAAGCCCGTGCTCGGCCCTCTCTCGATCTCTCCTCTGTTTCCCTCTCTCGGTCCCGCCGGCGTCGCACCCAGTCTTCCCGACCTCACCAGCCAGAAACTCGGTAATTAAACTCTCCTCTGTTTGATCACAGCACCCCCTCTCGGTCTCTCCTCTGCAATTAAACTTATTCATAAGATTGAACTCTCCTCTGTTTAAACTTATTCCTCTGCAATTAAACTTATTAAACTCTCCTTTGTTTGATCACAGAAAGCGTATCATGCTCTGAATCCATAAGAAGCATCTGGATCGGTTTCTACTTGTGGTGGACTGGTCACTGGTGGACATATTTCACGGCTAGATGCTCACCTTGTGATTATTCAAGTAACATCTGAACTAGTTTTCAATTCCTTTGTTGTTAAAATGAATGATAATATTGAATCACCAACTGCTATGGCACAGCCAACTAAAAGACTGAAATTTAAGAGTGATGTTTGGACCTATTTTGAAAGGATTGAAGATTTAGAGCATGAAAAATTAGTTCCGAAAAATAAATGTAGTATTTGTGGATTTAAGATGAAAGGTGGTTCTGGTGCTGGCACTAGTCATTTAAGAAGACATATAAAAATTCATGAAGAGAGTCAATTGTGTCAAACTGGGCAGATGCAATTAGGTTCTAATTCTGCTGGAATTTTAACAACTTTTGCTTTTGATAAACTTGTTGCTCGTAAAGAAGTGGTTGATTTTGTTGTTAGATCTGAACTGCCTTTTACTTTTGTTGAAAAACATGATTTTAAAGGAATGATTCAGAGAGCATTTTGTCCTCAATATAAAGGAATATCAGCCACTACATGCAAAAGAGATGTGATGAGAGACTTTGAAAAAGGGAAAAGTGAGTTGATGAGTCTTTTTGAAAAATTTGATGGCAAAATTTGCTTAACTTCTGATGTTTGGTCATCACGTCAAAAGATGGGCTATATGTCCCTAACTGCACATTTCATTGATAAAGAGTGGTGTTTGAACAAAAGAATAATTTGTTTTAAGATGATTGAGTACCCACACACGGGAGAGTCACTTGCAAATCATATGTTTGAAGAATTGTTATCTTGGCGTATTCACAACAAAATATTTTCTTTATCTTTAGACAATGCTTCAAATAATGATGTAGTTGCAAATTTGCTTCCAGATTTTCTTTACATTGTTGGTGTGCCTAAACAAATATTTCATGTACGTTGTTGTGCTCATGTCTTAAATCTTATTGTGCAAGATGGTTTAGCTGTTTTATCTCCATATATTGATAAGATCACTAACATTATACGTAGCATGAATTCTTCTAATAAGAGACATGAATTGTGGGTACGTTGTTGCAAGGATTTTGAGATGCCAAAGAAAAATATTGACAATGATGTACCTCATAGGTGGAATTCTACTTATGAACTTTTACAAGTAGCTATAAAGTATAGAAGGCCTTTGCATAGGTATGTTGTAAAAGTAAATGAAACACGTGGGTGTCACTTTGATGTTCCATCTGAAACAGATTGGTTAATAGCTCAACTAGTTTGTGGATTTTTGGCCATTTTTGCTTCTTCAACCAAAATTTTTTCGGGTGTGTACTACCCCACCTCATGTTGTGTCCTTAATTGCTTAACTGATATCCATGCGAATTTTGTTGCATATTCTGATTTTGCTATATTTAAGGATGCTTTGGCTGCAATGAAGGCAAAATTTGATAAATATTGGAAAAAATATCCGACTGCATTTTGTTTTGCTACTATTATGGATCCTAGATTTAAATTATTTGCAATTGGACAATGGTTAAAGTGTATGGGTGTTGGGCAGTCTGAAATTGATTCTAAACTGTTGTCTTTAAAGCATGATTTACATCAACTTTATGAATCCTATAAGATGAATGTTGTGTCTGATATAGAAGTAGATAGGGAACCTCCTAATTTGACTTCTTCAACCTTGAGTTTAGAGCCTGGTTCTATTGCTGTTCCTATTGTTCGTAATTACTCAATGCAAAGTTTGAAAAGGGCTAAGGTATCATCTTCACATGCTTCCTCTGCTAGTAGTTCTGATTTACAAATGTATCTTGATTCAGCAACAATAGAGGTTGACAATGATAATCAGTTTAGTGTTTTGGGTTGGTGGAAAGCCAATGAACCATTATATCCTATACTTTCCCTCATGGCTCGTGATTTACTAACTATTCCAGCTTCGACAGTAGCATCGGAATCTTGTTTTAGTGCAGGTGGTAGAGTTGTATCTGAGAAAAGGGCTAGCTTGAGTCCAAGTACAATAGAAGCATTGATTTGTTTGAAAGATTGGAGTTTAGCAAAATCAAGAAAGCAAGATGTAGAACAAGAGGAGCAGCTAGCTGAAGAACTAATGAACATAGTATCTTCAAGACCAGATTGGATGCAGGCTAATGAGGGGGACTTCATAAATGATTCTGAAAGTGAGACAATTGAAGACTTGCACTCTTAACCAACTAAAGGATATCCGCTTATTTTCAGGTAAAAGATTCTCATTGCTGCATATCCTCCTATTTAGTTTTTTTCTTTTCTTTTATGATTTATTGTTTGATAGTGGATCTAGTAAATTAGTTTTGGGGCATCTTTTGCTCTAGGATATTGATTGTAATTTGTTATTCCTGCTAGATAATTTATAATTCTATGGAAGAGTTGGTTTTTAATTAGCTGCATGATATATACCTGATTTAATTGCTACATGATATATACCCGATTTAATTAGTTGCATCAGCTCAAAAGTCATAACCTTTTTTTTTTAATTCTTGTACTGTGCAGGTCAAATTGTTGACGTGGTGGTGTTGTGCATAGGCAGCATAGCAAATCATCAAATCATTTGGCTTTGAATTAATATTTTGAATGGTGCACCATGTTTTAAGGATTATTTTAAGTTAGACTTCAAAAGTTTCAACTTATTACATGTTGTATTTTGGAGAGGTTTTGGTATATGTCCCCCTCTTGCATGTTGTATTTTATTTTTTTATCTATTAATAAAATGAAATAGAGGGACGGGCGGTGGGTTTCCGGGATTAGTGGTCCTTTCCCTTCGGGGAGGGTTTGCGCCTTGCGCATGACCGCTAACGAGGGACTAATATCGCCTAATCCTCTATTTTCATCAAATAAAAAATATAAAAAATTAGGCCCGACCCGGCCCGGACAAATAAGAAAAGCCCGCTAAAGCCCGCTCGGTCCGGCCCGCCCGTTTGAAAGTGGACTTGGACTTTCAAATTATCTTAAAGTCAGCCGCCCGCCCGCAAATATATTTATTTAATTAAAGCGGCGGCCCGTTGCCGAGCCCTACTTAAAGGTTCAAACTTTAAATAAAAGAAGTGTATTATTATTGTTTCTCCTTCTCCTTCATACATCTGCGTGCCAAACCCCAAGTAGAGGGGTTGCCCTCTCATAATGAAATTATTATTATCAGAATAAAACAAAATCCCAATTCGGAGTCCACTTAAAATCACCGTCTTTTTTTGCGCGCAAATTCAAAACCCTGGTTATTGATCTCGTCGACGACTCAGCCACCGTAGGTAAGCTATCTCCTCCAATTTTCTTCCCCTAATTTTTCATCAATTTGTTTGTCTGTTTGCTGAGAAAGTTCAGAGCTTTAGAGTATGAAGTTCTAGGTTGAATTCATACAAATTCTGAAGTGGAAGTTTTGATGTGAATCTAATATCTTAATGGATGTGGTTTTACGATCCTTGCTTTTACTGGGTTTCTGCTTGCATCAATTCCTCTTCTGATCTTTAAATTCTTACTGGAATCAATAGGTCATCCTTGATTTGTATTTGTTGACATGTCAAGTGAACTAATATGCTGAGGCTATCTTCTGGTTGATTAATTAGCTTGCTGGTTAGATGAGATAAGCTATTTGATTTTATTAGCTTGCTGGTTGATTAATTAGCTTGCTTCTTATGCATCACTAATTGACTAATATGAAACTAATATGAATCCAGAGGAGAGGAGTTTTTAGGTGTTCTATGCGGTATGATATATTGATATCTCACCAATTGACGAAATTTAATTGTTAGTGCCTCGGCGTGTTAGATGAGATTAGCTATTTGATTAATTAGCTTGCTGGTTGTTGTTGTGTCACTTGTGTGCTTTTGTCAGTTCTGTGCACATGAACAAAATATGAGTATCTAGTGTCTACTATTATTGTATCATGATCAACATGCGTTTAGACAATCTTGTATCATAGTTTTTTTTTGTTAGTAATTACTTTCCGTTAGTAGTAAACTAATAATTTCCATACTGTAAAGATCACATAAACCATTTACTAGTTGATAGAGTAAATTGAAAAGATTTGGACTAATAGCATGAAATCAAGAAGGTTTTTATTTTGTTTACTTATGGTTTATATTTTTATCAGTTCGATTCTTCTATATATTATCTTCGTTGTTCTATTTTCGCAAATTTGTGCTAATCAATTCAAATTTTTTTTTATAGGTACAGTCGTACAGCCACTAAGCCACAAGAAGCTTCAAAGTAAGTTCACTATGCTAGCTCTCTCTAAAATCTATGTTGTTGTATAATATTTGTTTTTGTGCTTGGTTGTTGAACAATGAACATAGAAGAAACGGTGCTTCAAGAATTATCCCTCATAAAGAAACTAGAAACATTTCTAATTTCTGTTCTTCTTTTTTGCTTCAATTAACATGATGTTTTTTTTTGTTTCAAGGTGCTGGAGTAATAGTTTTTGGTTGGTTTTGTTTTTTTTTCTATTATTCTGTTCCTCTAGGATTGATACTATAATTAGTTGTATTCTGAACTAAACTGCATTTGTTTTATTTTTTGATTGATTGTTTGATTGTTCTTATTTTTTGTTTGGTTATTGTTTGATTGTTCTTATTTTTTTGAGCCCCTTCTTGAGGCTGGCCTAGATATTACTTTGATGTTAATGTTCATATTACTACAACACAACTAAGCTAAGACGTACATATATTATTGTCACCTTCATGGTCATATTAAACATTTAAAAAGATAAACCTCAGTTGCAGGTTTATTGTCACCTTCTATATTTCCTCACTCTACAACCAACGAATCAATTTGGCGCAAATTCAATGGAAGTTTCTACCACCACTCTCCGACCCTCTTGCTCTTTCCCACTAAGAGCTCCTAAAGCAATTACCAATGACCGCAGGCCTTCTCTATCTTTCATCAGAACTTCGTGTAAAAATTTCTCCCTATGCTCTAAAATCCCCAAAGGTATGTACTGTTTATCCATGTTCATTTGAAAGTTACATACTTGAGTTCCAGGTTGATTCTTCGTTAATCTGGTGATTGTTAATTTGCACTAAGCATACTGGTAAATGTTTTTCTGTGCTCTAGTTAATTGTTGTAGTCTCTGTTTATGGTGACAAAGCCTAGTGTGTGAAAATTTTGAAGTTAGAAAGTAAAAAAAAATATAATTCGTATATGGGATTAGGATATTTGTTGCTGTTTTGAAATTGAAATCCTTTTTTAACAGATAGCTGTTATGAAATTGTAGGTTTTCACTTACTAGTTAAACCGGTCAGGTTTCGGCGGTTGTCAGTTGTTGCAGCTATTATTGGTGATGAAACTTTGGTGCCAAATGATTGTTCTAGTGGGTCTGTCTCTGATTTTTCTAATCCTACTTTGGTTGGAGATGAACCTAGAGAACATAGTGAAAAGGGGGGAAAGGAAGGTGGTGTTGGGTCCTTGGATGACCACAAAATGACCCGAATATGCGATAAGCTTATTGAGGTTTTCATGGTTGACAAGCCCACTCCAACTGACTGGAGAAGATTATTAGCTTTCAGTAGGGAATGGGATGATATCCGGCCTCATTTCTTTATGCGTTGTCAGGACCGAGCAGACGCCGAGGATGATCCTGGAATGAAGCATGAGATACTTCGGCTTGCGCGAAAATTGAAAGAGGTAGAGTGTGTGGATGAACCTAGAGTTACACTATCATATTCGTTACCTAGATATCTTCTATTCTGGTATATTGTGTTTTTACATGTAATGGGAAAAGTTCAATTTATTTTGTGTTTGGTGTACAAAGTGAATTAAGACTGGTTTTAGTTTTATTTTTCCATGAGCTTAACTACTGGTTCCTTGATCAGATTGAACTCAAGAAAATAGTAGGTCTTCCTTCCTGTAAATAATTTTTGGGGAGTTAAGGACTGAACTAATGTTTACAATCTATGGATAGATAAGTGTAATGAGGAGTATTGTGATATATGTTTCACTTTTCATGACTAGTTTGAGGAAAACGAGTGGTTTGTGTTAGTCATCAAGGATGGTTATATTTGTTTAAGTTTGTTCTGACTTGTGCATTTAAGCTAACAATGTTTGGGTGCTTCTCTTTTACAGATCGATGAAGATGTCCAAAGACACAATGAACTGCTTAAAGTTGTTAGAGGCGCTCCATCAGATATTAGTGACATAGTTGCCAAACGTCGCAAAGATTTCACAAAAGAATTTTTTGTGCATCTTCACACTGTTTCTGAGTCCTATTTTGAGAATCTAGAAGAGCAAAATGGTAAGATTTTATTCACTACATATTGATACATTATCACTCAATTATGCATTCATGCTAAACATTTTGCCTTCTTCTCGAAGCATGATAGGTAATATTGGATGATCATTAACATTTCAATCTGTGCCTATGTTAGCATAAATACCTTTTAATTTTTAACTTATAAGTAAAAAAAGGCAAATATGTGCCTTCATTTAATAGCATGATACAGCTCTCATCTAAATTCGAATCCACTGTATGTGGTAAACTGGCAAATAGCAGTCAGATGATACAGCTCTGGTTGGTTTAACAAGTACTATTCGCACAAGTACTATTCGCACAAGTACAATGCCAAATTAATCCAAGACTGATTGACATGTTATGCTTTACACAAACATCTGATTTCAGGTTTATCTTTTTAAATGTTGAATATGACCATGAAGGTGACAATAATATATGTACGTCTTAGTTTAGTTGTGTTGTAGTAATATGAACATTAACATCAAAGTAACATCTAAGCCAGCCTCAAGAAGGGCCTTAGAGATATCACAGGCACTAGATACCATACTAACCATGTTATGTATCCAGCTACATTAGCATTGATAGTTCAAACTATAGGTTTTACATTAAGTAAATGTGTGAATTGGCCATGCAAGGTCTTAGCAGGTATGTTAAGCCTGAGCCCTAATGGAATTCCCATTCCATTAAATGGGAATTGGCCTAAGCCCTCTCGGGAAAAATTGAGCCAGTTTAAGTGGTTAAGCCTTAAAATATAACAGTTCTAGTATTTCATAACCGTTTGTGGGCAAAACTGATAGATTTTTTCCTTGTATGACTAGCATTGGCAAGCATTGGAAATAAGTGCTTGGCTGCTGTACAAGCGTATGATTCTGCAACCGATAGCATCGAAGCACTGAATGCTGCAGAGTTGAAATTTCAAGATATTATCGACTCTCCTTCTGTTGATGCTGCTTGTAGGAAGATAGACCACTTGGCTGAGAAAAATCAACTCGACTCAGCATTGGTGATGATGATTACAAAAGCTTGGTCAGCTGCCAAGGAATCGAGCATGACGAAGGATGAGGTAGATGATGGCTTGCCTTATAAATACTTGTCTAAACTAAGCTGTTGCAGCACTATTATGGCAAACCAATTCATTCTTATGCATAAAGAAACAAGTATCATTCTGACCCTATTTTGTCTCCTAATATCATACACAGTAGATGTAGAAGTCACATCAAACAGTTTTTGTTTTCTTATAAACATTATGATCATTGGTGATCCTAAAAGTAATTTTTATGAACCAACGGATGCTACTTAATTGAAGTATGATCCCACCCCGGCTGCTGCTAACTCTTATGCCCTTTTTTGAGTAGGTAAAAGACGTATTATATCATTTGTATGTGACTGCAAGAGGTAATCTTCAGAAGCTCATGCCAAAAGAAATTCGGATAGTTAAGTATCTGCTCACAATTGAGGATCCCGAGAAGCGCTTGTCTGCCTTACAAGATGCATTTACCCCGGGAGAGGAACTTGAAGGGAAGGATGTAGATAACCTCTTCACGTATGTATCAAGAACTCAGTTACTGTTATGATCTTGTAGATATCTATACATTTGTTCGTTTTATGAAAGTTCAACCACTATCCTCAGAATTCACAGTACGCTCAATGATGCTCCTTTTCTTTTCTTATTATATTTTTACAGGACCCCCGAGAAACTTCACATCTGGATAAAGGCTGTCGTGGATGCTTACCATTTCAGCAGGGAAGGTACTCTAATAAGGGAAGCAAGGGATCTGATGAATCCAAAGATCATTAAAAAACTGGAGGACCTGCAAAAGGTAGTCGAAAACAAGTTTTTGTGATCGAGAGCGTATACACCATCAACAATATGTTTGTAGATGTTAAAGATCACAAAGTCTGGTCTACCGGACCCTAGCCCCGACTCTCTGTGGATTATGTTTTGTGTTCCTAGGGGCATAGTGAACCATGAAGCGAGAAGCATTAGACATCAAATGATTTATAGGTTATAATTACGGTAGATTGTTGGTTTTTTGTAGTCTGATGTACAGCAGGCCCTTTTTTCTGTCGTATACCACAGCTTTGTAAGGTACATGCTCACAAGTTCTTTTGACAATAAATCAATTGCAAGTCTCTCTTCCCTCTGTTTGTGGTAGCTGGAAGAAGTTTATTTCCTCACTTGAAATCGTAGATTGGTATTTTGCCAAAGACCATGAGAATATGATAATACAAAAAACTACACAAGCAAGCATGAAGTTAACAGTTACTACCTTAAAACAAACACGAAAGACAAAGCCCAAACGTCATATAATGAAACACATAAATTTTTTAACTTAAGAACTAAAATTTTAACGCCCAGTAGAGGGTTGCCCACTTGCCCTCTCATAATGAACCTATCAGAACGAAACAAAATCCCAATTCGGAGCCACTTAAAATCAGTCTTTTTTGCGCGCAAATTGAAAACCCTGGTTATTGATCTCGTCGACGACTCAGCCACCGTAGGTAAGCTATTTCCTCCCATTTTCTTCCCCTAATATTTCATCAATTTGTTTGTCTGTTTGCTGAGAAAGTTCAGAGCTTTAAAGTATGAAGTTCTGGGTTGAATTCATACAAATTCTGAAGTGGAAATTTTTAATTCTTACAGTCATGGAACATGAAACATAGAATGCAAAATATTGAGGAGTTTGGTTGATGAGGAGCATCGTCAAACAAAAGGCACTAAATTTTTCGGCAATAGATAATAGAAATAAAAATGATAGCTAGTATGTGTCAACTAAATTGAATGGATATGAATGAATTTGGATTCTGATATTTTCTTATGTGAAAAGCAGATGATGAACAAGAAATCCAGTAATTGTGCTATTTGTGAGAATTCAAATCTGGCATCTAACTGTGCTGTTTGTGTCAATTACAGGTATGATAGTTGGACTTTGTGGTTTTGCATTATTATTCATGTCATGAACTTACTTAGATCATTATAGAGTAACTACAACCTCATAATAAATTCTCTAACTAGCAATTGCATCTCTGTCCAAACCCCAGTCATAAAGCTGATACATCACCTTCGTCTGAGACAGCTGGTTCCAAGTAGTTTGATGAGTGCTTCAGTACCTCCATAATCTATGCTAAACCTGAGCATTAAACAATGTATGTATATTCCTATTCCTTTATCAGAAAAGTACACGCAGCAAGTGCTCAGAAGAACCTTATGAGCTGATGCAACCTTGGTATCGAAATCGATAATAAGACCTCCATTTCCTAAGAAACTGCGTGCTGCTTCCATCAATTCTTTGTCAATGTCCCCTGGAGAATAGCATCGGTGGGCAGGGCCAGATCGAGTACCACATACCAGTGCAAAATGAATAAGAGGCTGTGCGTAAGGAAGAGCCACCTGAAACAGATAGGGTGAGGGAAATGAGCAAGGGTAAATTGACAACAGAGACACTTAGCTATTAAGAAATAAGACTTGTCTAGCAAAGTATAATACTTGGTTTCACCATTTTGGATAGCTGAAAGTGAGTACGTGGACCCACCAATAACATATTTGAAGTCTCCAAACAACTTCCTTCGTTCTATTGCTCCAGCTGGATGACCCCATACCGGTATTGCATGGATGGCCATCATATTGTAGAGATTTATAAAGAAAGCAAGTCTCTCCTCCCTCCGCATATCCTGCAGTTCTACTCTGTGGAGCTCTTCTATTGTTCTTAGATACCTACAAAGACATTACCATTAAAACATCTTGTATGGCCCACCAAGTTATTTGAAGGATAAAATGGAGAAAATGAAAAGACAAGACAAACCTTGCAAATTCCTCACTTCCGTGGATACTTCTGTAATCAATATGCTTTCCATCTTCTGACACATAGGCGTCCAAGATGGCACACGATAAAAATCTCAACCTTGATGCAATGTCTATGATGGGCTTTGGCTTCACATCAATTATACCCTTTGGGATGTTGTGACATTGAGATACAATTGGATCATCATCCAAGAACCAATACAGGTGGTTCCCATCCTCAAATAAATTTTCCCTACAGCAAAGAAAAAGAATCATTAAACAAACATATGAGAAAAATTGTCAATAATGGAAACCATTTATCATTTATGTACTGCAAATTGGTTTCACATGAAAAAGAAATACTAAAATTATTTGCCTGTGTTTCAGGCTATTGTTAGACAGAATGGATGGGTCCCACCAGTAATACTAGCTTTGTTTAACAAGATAAAAAAAAAAAATCATTGAGCTAAGACCTTATTTTCCAAACTATCCTCTTGTAAATCAATCAGGTAGAACTAATTTTACTGTACTTTCCTGCACTTATCTTGTTAACTAATTACCAGTGAAAATTTTCTAGCAATGATATAAAGCAAAAATACAGTTAAAGGAATAGTTCAAGGGACTCACTCAAGAACATGTTGAAAGAAGAGTTTGCTTGCAAGCTTTCTCCCAAATTCGATAGCCTGTCTCACAAGACAAACCAAAAAGACGAGCGGAGACTTGATAAGAATATGATTCAACTAGTTTATGTATATACTATGAGTAGGTTTGATTTCAAATCTTCATTTTCAGTTAGTAACTCGCTAACCAAGGGACTCATTTAACGAATCACAATATTCTAAATATTTTATTTAATACATGGTTAATGGTTAGGCCTTACAAATCATCTGGTTTCTCATCAGTGCTCTCTCTAAGATATATGCTGCATCCTTGAATCACGTTGCAATTGTTAACACAATGCACAAATTAAGAGCATCAGGTTTGCAGGACCACAGCATCCAAGAGAAGGACATAAATAACTCCACCAAAGGAAAACTAGAAGCTTCAAGTACTAGTTGAATTATAGTCACTATATATTTCAATGACTGAGGAGAAACGAATCTCCCTTTGTGCAATTCGCAGATTCTGAAGAGTACAAGCGACCTTAGTCACAGAGGCTTCGAGTCTGAGGCCTAAGCAACCATCACCAAAGGAATCCATGGTCACTGACTGCATGATATGGCTTACACAGACTATATTTGACTGTATTAATACAACAGACATAATACTGGTTGCAATATCCATCCTAAGAACTCTATTGCAACTACCACAAGGTAAGACTATATGATAGTTGCATGCAGGTGGTTGTAACTTGTAAGACATCATCGATCTCATTCAGATCACCACTGGGCACTACCACTTAAATTCTTACTATTAGACTTCAGACATATGGTCTAAATTACCTGAATGTACCATAGTTCACTTGACTCAGCAACTTAAAGGTTAACCCTTGACACATCAATAATCCGTGAATCAGGCAGTCTGATATTGATCCCTAGAAACCTACAATATCAACTACCAGGCAGTAAGACTATTCCAGAAAATGTATTCCAGTTACTAATCTCTCGGAGCCACTCAGACAATGAATGAGATCAATTCTTCTACAGATATCAAATTGTATAGAACAGACATCACTTTTTTTCCATTAGCATATTATTAGAAACTTTTAGCAAATTTTAAATTATTTAGTTGAATAGCATAGCAGGGAGGTTTGAGTTAAAAATTCAAAACGAGTATAAATTGTAGGTACCATTTTCTATTTGAATAGCATAGCAAATTTTAAATTATTTAGTTGAATAGCATAGCAGGGAGGTTTGAGTATAAATTCAAAACGAGGTTTGAGTATAAATTCAAAACGAGGTTTGAGTTAAATTTTGAGCTAAAAATACACCATCTTCTGATTGTAGGTACCATTTTCTATTTGATCATCAAACTTGCCCCACAATAAACTCAATTCAGCTGATCATTTCACACAAATAAAATAAATTGGTTGGCCACATGAATCAATAAATTGAGGCTTCAATATAGCTTCTCCTCCATTACTCGGACCAATTGAAAGTTGTACTCTTCACTTGGTCATACATCTGCAGTTAATACCTAGAAAATGTAATGACTAAGAAAACATCATACATAGAAACTGATTTAGTAGTTGTGTACTTGTGTTAAATCCAATATACTCGAAATTGAAATCAACTCTAGTAACTTGCATATGACAAAGAAAACAAAAGCATGCTTTACGATCACCAAATTGAAGAAAATGATGGTAAATAATTCCTCAGAAAAAAGTAAAAGAATCCGGCCAATTGACTACTAAAAGACAGAAGATAAAAATCCCACTAACCTCTTCCCTTTCTAAATACTGATCCTCTGATAAGAAATCCACTGCTTCTGAACCTGAAAAACTCTTTGTGAACCTGCGCATTTTGTAAAACCGATCCTTCACAACAACAAATTCTTTCATTTTCCGGACAACTAAAGCCAGTTCGTCAATAGCTCCACTATTGGACACATCATCTTCACCTCAAAGTGGTGGCAAAGGAGCTTCGAATGATGGTGCTTCATTAACCAGATAATCAATCTACTCATCAAGCTTGCCAGACTCATCCAAGCCCTTTAGTTCACTCAAGCCTCCAATAAGGACTTCATTGAAGAAAACCTTTGGAACAGCAGAAGACCCAGAATATTTCTCTAACTCCTGCTTTCTACTGGGGTACACATCAATATTGATCTCAGTATATCTGAGCTTCTTCCAGTACAAAAATAACCTGGCATCTTTACAGTCCTGGCATCCTAACCTTGTGTACAATATTATTCTCCCTTTCATGGCTATAGCTTGTGCTAGTTCATCAATGGCATCCTCAGCTTTATTCCTTCCATCAACGTCTTGGGACGTTTTAATAAAGCCAAGGGAATTCCATGCAGATCTTTCCACTGTTTTCTGAGAGGCATCTTCAACTTCACTGTCCTTAGTGGAATCTGAAAAATTCTTATCTGCATCGTCAACCACATCCTGTCCACCTTCATTTCTGTTCCCAGAAAGGCGGCGAAGGAAAGTGGAGACTGCAACTACACCCTTAAACTTGACAAGTTTTGTAACACTACTGCCTTTTCAACTACTCCAGGGGTCTCTGAATCGGGATCTGAAGAACGGATGGACATACTTCTGTAAGCTTCCATCCCCGGAAATTCTGTTCCATCAAAGACCGGCTCTGGCTCCTTCTTCTCACCAAAAACTTTGTCCGTCTCCTCTTGAGCTTTAGACTCCAAATGCTTACCATCATTATTTAGATATTCTTCTTCAGCATTTGACTCCACCTTATCAGCAAGGTTCTTTTGTCCATTATTTGAGTCCAACTCTCTTTCTTGAGCAATATAGTCAAAATTCCAGCTGTCATTGATCTTCCCACACATGTCTCTGTGAATTGGATCATTGTCTAACTTGTCTCCCTGATCTTTACAGTTCAAATCCCCACTCATGTCCATCTTATCAACCAATTCATCTTCTACATGATTATTGTCTAACTTGGGACCACCACTGCTGATACTCAGAGATTTCATATCCTTTGATGGTTCTCCCTCCTCTTCTTTCTGAATAGCAATTGTATCTCTGTCCAACTTTTCAGCAGACAGAGAACTTGTGATTTTTTCCTCAGTTGAAGCCTCCTTTACCATGAGGCCAGCAAGGTTATAGTTCAAGAACTAGCTCATTACAACACAGCTGTTTAGGCTTTAAAAGTCGAATGACTTTGTGAAGAGTCCTGCAATAGTTTTAAAACATAACAATGTCATACTTAAAGAGATTTAAAGTTTGAAATTTCTAATGATTATAGTTTTTGTCAACTGCTACTTCAAAAAACTATCGGCAACACCCTAGCAAAAAATATCTGCGACAAGCCGACAACAAGTCTAGCAACACCATCTTTGGGTTATACAGAATTAAAGCGTAGACAGTCATAAGCAATGAGTCAAAATGTCACTGAAGACACTGTGTGTGCAGATACCATGGAAATCTTTGTCTAACTCCTATCACTCAGCAACGTCTAAATAAAGTGCTGACCTTCACATATAAACCTGTTTAACTTAGTTACTGATTCAACACCAAAGGAGCTACCAAACTCGAAGTGTAATAGAATACCTTCTTCAAGTACCAGACAGAAAAAAAAAAAAAAGTTTTATTCACTGATTATGTTGCTTAAACCTCACCTAAATCTCACTGGCGTAAACAAGAAAAAAAAAAAGCAAGTCATTTGGACAGTTTTAGCTGAAGAACTTTCCCAACATTCAGGTCAACTGAATGATCAAAACGAAGGTCTAAGAATGCTACTAGAATCAGTGAAACGC
Source organism: Rubus idaeus (assembly GCA_030142095.1). NCBI lineage: Eukaryota > Viridiplantae > Streptophyta > Magnoliopsida > Rosales > Rosaceae > Rubus > Rubus idaeus. Next base: position 11,569,064 of record CM057971.1, read on the forward strand.
AATACATGTTGTACAACTCTGTAACCCATAAGAAAAAGAACCAATAAACCTTCATCATTTCCATTAACAGAGCATTAAGGGAAAGGTTGAATTTTTCAACATTTTGACCATAGAGTAAAGCACGAGTGACTTTCCTTACTAATATCATCCATTTCTCACTAAACAAACAGGTATATGAAAATTAATCAGAAACCCAGTAAAGGATTAACAATTAAATCACAGAAATCAAGTAAAAATTCATAGACTAACAGAGAAACGGAGCGAGCAACCTGACGGATCTGAAAAGGCTGAAACAGCGCGTTACAGAGAAAGCATTAAATGGCGTGAAAGGTGTAATCTTTTTTATTGAAATGAAACCGTGATTTATTTTCAGAGGGAAGAGACGAGCGCATGAAGCGGGAAGTCCGTGGGCTGCAAGTGAAAATCAAAGAGTGGGTTTTGCACTTTCGACCCACTCATACCCGTGGACGTAATGAATTGATTTTTATATTTTTCTTTAAATTCTTTATTTTTCAGAAAAATCACCTTCTAGTTAATGTTGTGTTTGGATGGAGAAAATTGGATAAACAAGTCGGAGTTTGAGAAAATTTTGGTGTTTAGTAACTAACTGTTTCTGCCTAGATCCGGGGGGATGGATTAGACTAGAGGTACGAGTGTGATGACCGCAAGCTCCTCACGTCCGGTCACCTGTCAAGAATAATACACCGACGTCAAGAGGAGACCGGGTGGCCGGTCTTCGCTCCTCCGATGCCTAAGTCAGTACAGTGTATGAATATTGACAGAGTAACTTTAATGAGTATTGAATGCGTACCATTAATGAGGAAAGAGACGGGCTCTTATAGGTGGTTGAAGGGGGAATCAATTGTTCGTCTTCGATGTGGGATCAATGGCTCGCTTCCGGGAACAAGGTTCCTCGCGGCAAGCGGTTTGGACTTGCAAGGTAGCCGAGCCCCGGGCAAGACCTGGCCAAGGTCGTGACCGGGTTCGGTCGAGGTGATGTCGAGGTAGCCGTGGGCTACTCGTCCGGGGCCGGATACGGCCGGTGGAGTCCCGGGCGTGCGGCTATTTCCGCTAGGTTAGTAGAGGGTATGTACGAGTCCCCGAAGTTCCCGGTCAAGAGACTCGTCTTGGTCGGGGAGTTCATTTCAACCCGACTCACTCGCCGAGTGGAAATAGTGCGCGTGCGGTGCCCGATCATTGTCGTATCCGGGTACACGCTTTTCCTCGTGGAGGTGGGCCCCGCTGGGCCCCCGGGAGTCCCCGAAGTCCCCGAGTAAGAGGAGGCTCTGGAAGAACCTAGCTAGCCGTGTGTGGCCGTGGGCCGGTCCCGGGGGACGTCGAGTAGATTCTTGACGAGGGTATTGGGTAGCGAGCCCGATAGATGGTTCCCTTGTACCGAGAGGTGATTTGCCGGATCGGTGGCGGTCTGCCGCCGGACCCGGGTCCGGGCGGGAGTCCCGTTGGGAGGCCGTGGGCCTTTGACCGTACCTCGGTTCCCGTTCGCCGGTGGTCTTAGGGCGGTCGTGGTCTCGTAAGCCGTGGGCCGTAGAGACGAACGATGACCGGCTCGTTGAGCCGTGATCCCCGGAGCCGGAAGCCGTAGAGACGAACGATGACCGGAGCCGTTTGAGCCGACTTCACGGGAAGCCGAAGGGTTATTGTGACCACGTATCAACCGATGGTAGGGTTAGTTGGTTTGGCGGTGGTCGCTTCGGTTCCGAGTGGGGTCATAAATGAAGGTTGCGTGATCGAGGCAACACTTCGATATCTGCGAGGCGTTAGGTTAAAAGCGTGACAAGTGGCATCATCTGGCCGAGGTGTCCTTTCGTTGCACGGTCATGATCTGCCGAGGACAGCTTTAAAAAGGGCGGAAGGAAGGATTTTCGGCTCTCACTGCGTTTTGAAAATTTCGTGAAACCTCTGGAGATTTTGGAGTTCTGCCCATTTCCGTTTCGGTGCCTTAGTGAGTTCGGATCGTCGATCGAAGGTTTCGACTTCCTCAACCAGGTTAGTGCTTTTCTCACTCATGTCGATCCTTGCTTTATCGCTTGCATACTAGGATTTTGGGATAGGTGTTTGGGTTTGTTCTTCTGGGTTTTGGTGTTCTGGAGTTTTTGGGTTGGTGTTCTTCGAGTTTCTGGGTTGGTGTTCTTGGGTGGTGGGGGGTGGATCCTCTGAGATTCTTAGAGGGTGTTTTATGGCGGAGTCCTCCGGGGAGTCCGGGGTTAGGGAGGTTGTAGTCATACCGAGCAGTAGTGAAAGCGGGTCACTGGGGGACTCCTAGTGTCGTAGGCTGTCTGATGAAGTCCGGTCATTGATGGCAGAATTAAGAAGGATGGCCGCTGGAGGACATGGAGCCGGGGGCGATCAGGAGATTGACCAGTACCTGGAGCGTCCTGATGGCCGCGAGCGTGCCCGTCAAAGGGAGAGAGCGAGCAGTGGGTCTACCGCGAGTTCATCATTGAGATCAGCGTCGGTCGCTCCTCCACCGGGGGAAATTGTTGGGCAGGATTTAGTGAAGTGGTACCTTCCCGATGGGACACCCGTCCAAGAGCCGAGGAGGTCCATGACCGTGAAGGAGATTGACGCTTTGAGGGCAAACTACCGGATCCCCAGTTCTGTCGAGTTGCGGCCACTGGAAGATGGAGAATCGACCACTGACCCCCCTAATGGTTGGGTGGCGGTGCACGAGCACCGGTTTAAGTGCGGTTTGACTCGCCGCTGCATCCGTGGGTTCAACGGATCCTCTCGGCCCTAAACGTGGCCGTGGGCCAGGTCACGCCCAACATGTGGAAGTAGTTGCTAGGGATGTATGTCGTCTGGGATTTGTCCGGTCTCGGGTGGGCGACATATGATGAGGTTATGTACTCTTATAAACTCGCGTATTCGAGCAAGAGATATTGCTCGGGTACCATGACGATGTCGAGCCGCCGGAGGTCAATGGTGACGGGGCTGCCCACATCTACGGTGGACTGGCGGAATACTGTTTGTCTTGCGGGAGGACAGTGGGAGTGTGGGGCAGGGGTTATCCCGAGGAAGACCGTGCCGAGAAGCTTCCGATCCATAGGTTGTGGTTGGAACCTTATTTATTTTTAGAAGTGTTTAATCAGCGAGTGATTGACTGTTGTTCGCTTGTGCAGGTGACAAATACTTCAAACTTGCCTTTGTGGAGGAAAGACGGGTTGCTAGAGTTTTTGCAAGTTGGCCCGAGTCTACCCGCAACTCATACGCTCTCAACTGTTGGGCCGCACTTGAATACGTGGGTTTAGCCAAGCGGCCGGGTGAGTGTCTTCATGCCCGCTGAAAATGGTTTCATTGTTGGGGTTTTTTTTTTTTTTTTTGACATCCTAGTTTTGGCGGTAAAAGTGGATAACGACCCGGGAAGAAAAAGATGAGTACCTTCGGCGGTGAAGACGATTTGCTCGCCGAATTGATGGGGCGGGATGAGGCCGCCAAGGCCGTAACCGGGGCGAAGGAGTTATTGGTGGCACGGAGAGTGTTGACGCGGATGACATCCCGCTGCGTACTAGGGCTCACCAAAGGAAGAGAAAGGCGGTCGCTTCCTGTAAGGAAGGGGCTTCCGAGGTTGTCACGGTGCCCGTGTCACAGGCGGTCACCTTGACTGGTTTGCATGTTAACGAACATGTTGAGGTTGACTCGCCCGCTCATGCGAAGAGGACCAAGACGCTCCCCGTCAGTACTTCCTCGTCCGGCCGCGGGAAGTTGAAAGCCATTGCCGAGGAGGCTCGGCTTGAAGACGAAGGTTTTATCCGTCATGTGGCGGGCAGGTTGAAATATGGTGGACTAGACCGTGTCTCCCAAGTGCACGGCTCTCCGAAGGAGAACAGGGCCCGGGCCTTTGACTCCGTGTTGCGTGGTCTTCATAACCTCTATTTGGTAGATGAGCTGGAGGAGGATGTTGTGCTGAAGGAACAGGTGGCCGCCCTTGAAGCCGGTCTCCTGATTGAAAAGACCGAGCGCAACAATGTCACCCGAGAGAGGGACACAGCGCGAGGAAAGTTGGAGAAGCTCGCCGCTGAACTGAAAAAGGAGGAGGAGCGATCTGTTGCCTTGGAACGGGAGCTAGGGGAGGTGCCCTTACTTAAGGAGGAGGTGGCCCTTCTCAAGGATAAAGTTGCTTCAATTCCCGAGGTAGTGGAGCGGGAGAAAAAGGAAGCGGTGACCCTGTTTCAGGCATCCGACGAGTTCCTCCTCTCGAAGAAGGAAGCATACGACACCGGCTTCAAGGAAGGCTACTCCAAAAGTTTCCGGACCTTGAGCGACAGGGGGTGGGTCAACAAGGAGAAATATTTCGCGAATGTTGCCTGCGAGAAGGAGGAAAAGAGGCTGCGGGAGGAAAGTGTTCGAGGATCAGCTAGCGGGGATGATGCTGTGGACCTGGAGGAGGGCGAGGAGGACGAGGAGGTTGCCGGGACGCGAGGGGTGCCGAGGAAGAGGTGCCGGTTGAGGAAGAAGAGGTTCTTCGGACTCCGTGAGGTCCTCGGACGAGGGCGGCGGTGTCGGCTTAAAGGACAACGGGGACCCCTTCACTCCCGGTGTCACTCCCGTGCGCGGTGCCCAACTCTAATTTTGTAATAGCCGTAGGCTCTCTTACCTTTTGTTTTTTTTTTTTTAGCGGCCGGTGGCCTTGTAAGTTTTGTATGACAATGGCCGTAGGCCTTTTATGAATTTTGGTTGGGGAGTCCCAATCTGTTTAAATCTGTTCGTTGCATTGTTTGAAACATTAAGGGAATTAAGATTCTTTCATGTGCCCGCGTAGCGGTAAAATGTTTTGAGAATGAAAGAATGGTTTGAATAATTCCTCGTTTCATTAATGCCCGCGTAGCGGTTTACAAAAGATCAGGTGCTCGTAGAGCATCTGCCCGCGTAGCATGTTAACCAAAATCAGCTTGCCCGTTGGGTAGCTTGTGCTAGCTAGACCAGAATGGTAGCTAGGCAAAGATGCCTATGGGATACTACTTGTAATAATACCGTAGGTGTTCGGTAATCCAAGGGTGGCGGGAGGTCTCCCTGTCTTTGTTCCTCAAGTCAAATGTGCCCGGGCTAGACTCCTCGATCAATTCGAATGGTCCTTCCCATGTTGGCCGTAGGCCCGTTGGCGGTGGGATGACCTGCTTCATCACCCAGTCCCCGACCTTGAGTGTTCGGGTCTTGACCCGCAAGTTGTAGTAGCGGGCAATCTTCTGTTTGTTCTGCAGGTTTTGCAAGTGCGCGGCCTCGCGCCTTTCTTCCAGCAGGTCCCTATCCAAGTTCAGGCCTTCCTCGTTTGTTGTCGGGTCATAGGCCTGGATCCGGGGACTAGGTTGTGTGATTTCCACTGGGATGACCGCTTCAGTGCCGAAGGCTAGGCAAAATGGGGTCTCGCCGGTTGCAGCTGTTGGGGTTATCCGGATGGACCAGAGTGCTTCCGGTAGCTTCTCTGCCCAGAGGCCCTTGGCAGCGTCCAATTTCTTCTTGAGGATTGTCTTCAGGATCTTGTTGACCGCTTCCACCTGGCCGTTGGTCTGAGGGTGGGCCGGTGAGGAGTAGAGGATCTTGGTTCCCATTTTTGAGGTGAACTCCCGGAGCTCGTCGTTATCGAACTGGGTCCCGTTGTCTGTGATGATAGTGTCGGGCACACCAAAACGACAATATATGTTCTTCCAAAGGAAACGCTTTACCTTGGTGGTAGTGATGGCGGTGAGTGGAGCCGCTTCAACCCACTTGGTCGAGTAATCGACCGCTACTATGGCGTACTTGAATTGACCGCGGGCAGTAGGGAACTTACCAATTAAGTCCAGTCCCCATTGCGCGTATGGCCATGGGCTGATTATGACTGACAGGGGCTCTGCTGGTGCACGGGGAATGGTAGCGAACTGTTGGCACTTGAGACATGTTTGGGAGATCTTCCGGGCGTCCTCAACGAGCGTTGGCCAAAAGTACCCGGTGCGAAGGGCCTTGTGGGCTAAGGACCGGGCACCGGAGTGGTTGCCGCAGGCTCCTGAGTGGATGTCCTGTAGTACTGCTTCCCCCTCGGCTCGGGAGATGCACCGGAGGTTGGGCAATGATAGTCCTCGCTTATACAGCTTGCCGTCTTGTATGTTGTAGCGAGATGACCGCAATGTGAGGCGGCGTGCCTCCAATTTGTCCTCTGGTAGTTTGCCCTCTAGTTTGTACTGGAGAATGGGGTCCATCCATGTTGTTGCTTGCTCGGTGGAGAAAACCTCACTGAAGGACTTGCTGATGCTTGGTTTCGAGAGGTGCTCGATGGCCGGATGTGTTCCGGGTAGTAGTGACGGGTCGGAGGTGGCCAACCGCGCCAGCTCATCGGCCTTGGAGTTTTTCTCCCGGGGGATTTGGGTGATGTTGTAGAACTTCAGCTTCCGCAAGAGGATTTGCATATATCCCAAGTATGCGGTCATTTGGGGGTCATTCGTTTAGAATTCACCCGTAATCTGGTTCACGACAAGCTGGGAGTCGCTGAAGATGTTGAGGCTGTCGGCGCCTGAGTCGAGTGCGAGTTGGACGCCGGCCACCAGAGCCTCGTACTCAGCCATATTGTTGGTTGCCGTGAAGTCGAACCCGAGAGCGTACTCGAGGAAGAGGTTGCGGGACCCGTGAGGATAATGTCGGCGCCACTTGCCTTTTGGTTGGATGATCCATCGACGAACAGATTCCACGTGGATTGCTCCTTAGCGGTTGGTTCCTTGGCGGGCATCTCCGACGGGGTGCGGGGTGCGTGAACTCGGAGATGAAGTCCGCCACCGCTTGCCCCTTCGTTGAAGTGCGTCCTTTGTAGAGGATGTCGAACTCGCTAAGCTCGATTACCCACTTAGTTTGTCGCCCGGATGTCTCTGGTCGCTGGAGGACCTGCCGGAGGGGTTGGTCCGTCAAAACGGTGATGCTATGAGTTTGAAAATACGGCCGGAGTCTCCTTGCCGAGGAGATCGAGCCGGGGCCAGTTGTTCCACCGGGGGGTATCTTGTCTCGGCGTCCAAGAGGCTTTTGGCGACGTAGAAGACCGGGAGCTCCTTGGTCTCCTCCACTCGGATTAGGACCGAGCTGACCGCTGTTGGCGATACCGATAGATATATGTAAAGCATCTCACCGGGGACTGGAGTAGACATGAGCGGTATGGAGCTCAAATATGTTTTGATGCTTTGGAAGGCTTGTTCACACTCTTCGCTCCAATCTACTTCCTTGCATTTCGTTCGCTTTAGCAGCTTGAAGAAGGTGTCGCATTTGTCGGTGCTTTTGGAAATGAAGCGGGAGAGTGCCGCTATTCTGCCGGTGAGGCATTGTACTTGCTCCTTTGTCGTTGGTGACTTCATGTCCAGGATGGCGCGCACTTTGTCCGGGTTAGCCTCGATCCCCCGCTGGCTAACCACGTAACCTAGGAACTTGCCCGCTGCTACGCCGAAGACGCACTTCTGTGGGTTGAGCCGCATGCGGTATTGCTTGAGGATATCGAAGACGACCTGTAAGTTGGCGATGTGACCGGTCGCCTTGACGCTCTTTACGAGCATGTCATCCACGTAGACTTCTACGATCTTGCCGATGTGCTGGGCAAACATCATGTTGACCGGTCGTTGGTAGGTAGCGCTCGCATTCTTAAGCCCAAAGGGCACTGACCTCGTAGCATAGAGTCCCTTGTCGGTGGTAAAAGTTGGGGCCTCCCCGTCTTCGGGGTGAATCCCGATTTGGTTGTAGCCGGAGTAAGCGTCCATGAAGGCCGAGGAGCTCGTGGCCGGCGAGTGGCATCCACAAGATGATCGATGCGCGGAAGAGGAAAGCTATCCTTCGGGCGAGGCTTTGTTGAGGTTGGTGAAGTCTACGCACATGCGCCACTTCCCGGTCGATTTTTTGACCATGACAACATTGGAGATCCACCGGGGATAGTTTGTTTCCCGGATGAAGCCTATCTTCTGTAGCTTCTGGACTTCGGCCTGGATGGCTTGATACCGCTCCTCGTCATACGCCCGCCGCTTCTGCTTGACCGGGTATGACTCTGGGGATATGCTAAGTTTGTGCGAGATGATGTCCGTGGAGATACCGGGCATGTCTGCATATAACCATGCAAATACCTCGTTGTTCGCCCTGAGGAACATGGTTAACTCTTCCCTCATTTCGCCGGAAAGGTGTGCCCCAATGCGTAGAGTTCTATCCGGGTGCTCCTCGAGAGAGTTTGATGGTAGTGAGCGAGATCTCGGGATCCGGGAGTCGAGGGAAGAGAGGTTGTCGCGGGGGTCCTCTGGTGCGTCACTTGGTTTAGGTGGCGTTGCCACCGAAAGGATTTCTGACCTTGCCCTGCCCCGGGTAAGGATGGTGGCGTAGCACTTGCGGGCAATCTGTTGGTCCCCGCGGATGGAAGCTGTTCCCGCAGGTGTTGGGAACTTCATCAGCAACATGTGGCCGGCGATGATACACTTTAGCTTGTTAAGGGCTGGTCTTACCAGGATCGCGTTGTACGGCGAGAGACAATCGACCACAATGAATTCGGTGTGGATCTCTGCGCACCTAGGCCTTGAGCCGAGGATGAGGCGTATGTAATCTGAGCCTAGTGGCTGGGTGATGTCCCCGGAGAAGCTCAGCAATGGCTCGTTGTCCTGCAGGAGTTTGTTGTTCCTTCGGCCCAACTGGGTATATGCCTGATTGAAAATCACGTTGACCGCCGACCCGCTGTCGATCAGGACCCGGGACAGGGTGTACTGGTCAATTTGGGCGGTGATGAGGAATGGATCATCATGCGGTGAGTGAACACCGCGCTCCTCTTCCTCGGTGAATGTGATTGGTTCCCAGCCGACCTTGCCCGCTTTGGAGGGCTTGTCGTAGTGGATGTTGAATATCTCCTATCCCTGTTGAGCCCGCGTGTGACGCTTCCGGGCCCTGTTTGTTAGCTTGCTAACGGGAGCACCCCCGTCAATCGTGTTGATGTGACCGCGGATGGCTTGAATGTTTGCCACCTGGGGTTGAGCCAGATCTGCTCGGAACTGTTGGAGTTTGCCTTCGCGGATAAGCGTTTCCATCGCTGTCTTAAGGGCGACACAAACGTTTGTGTTATGACCGCTATCCTCGTGGTGCTTGCACCACTTTCCCCGTGTTCCTTGGTGGATTTGTTCGCGGGAATCGCTTTGGAGGGGGCGGTGGTATTTGGTCTCTGCACCGGTCGAAGATATCTTCGAGAGATGCGGTGAGTACGGTAAAGACTTCGTACCGTGGCGCCGGTGTGTTAAGGCGGTAAGTATTGTCACGGGGCGGTTTTCTCTCTGCCGAGGGCGATCGTTGCGATCCGCATGCTGGCCGAAGTTGTTCTCCTTCGCCGCTTGTGTTGTTGTGGTTCCCGGTGCCAATCCTTTCGTTTTTCGGTCGGGGCTGCGGTGCGGTGGTTGGCATTTCCGGCTTCGTTTGGCGATAGATAGGCGGGTGATCGCCGTAAGTTGTGAATTCCCGCTTGGGCGTGGAGGACAGCCGTTTCCATGAGCGCCTCATAGTCTGCTGGCGGGTGGGCGTTGAGTTCATATAGGAAGGGTCCGAGCTTGAGTCCTTCCTTGAAGGCGGTAAATGCCAAATTTTTGTCAAGGTCCCGACAGCGTGAGGTCGCCGTGCGCCATCGGGTGACGAAGGACTTGAGGCTTTCGCTCAGGCCCTGGTTAACCTTGAATAGTTGTCCGGTGGTGTGATAGCCATCGGTCATCGGGATGAATCTTGACCCGAACGCATTTACCAAGGCCCGAAAGGAGTTGATCGAGTGCGGTTTTAGTTCGAAAAACCAGCTCGTGGCTTCACCAGGTGAGGGTCTCTGGAACATGAGGCATTTGACCTCGTCGTCGTACCCCTTTCCGGCGGTCGCCGAGCGGAAGCTATCCATGTGGAGGAATGGATCTGCGAGCCCATCATAGCGGTCGATTTTGATCGATTTCGTCCCTACCGGCCGTATAGCCCCCAAAATTTTGGTTGTGAATGGTCCCGATCGTTCGACAAACCTTGCTACCGTGGGTACGGGATTTTGTTCGGCCATTTTGACGCGGGCCTCCGGCTGCTCCAAGCGCGCCAGCGGTTGGTTGGTAGGGTCGACGGGTCGGTTCTCGCGCTTGACCGCAGCTCGAACGAGCTTATCGGCGTGTCTGTCTGCCCGACTCGGCCACCCGCTCTTCTACTCGGGTAGGTTGCGGGGCTGCGTCTCGCCCCGTAGTTCCCTCGGGTGCGGTGGGGCGTCCACGTGTACCATCCAACGTTGCTGCCCGCGGGTGCTTTGCGAGTGGTGACTAGCCGCCCGGCGGGACTCGGATTGTGCTTCTCGGGCCTCGAGTCTTCGGACGAGGTCGTCGTACTTGGCCGTTAGCTCGTTGAGTTGTCGTTGAGCTTCCGGCTTTTCTTGGTGTTCGCGCATCTTTTCGGCGTTAGTCGCGTTGATGTCCTGGAGCATGATGTCGACCCTTGCTCGGAGGTCGGCATGTGGCGGAGGATTGCTCGGGCTGCGGTTTGGGCCGGCCGGATTCCCCCGTACACGAGGTGCCACGGGCGTGAATTCCAGGTTGTCTGCGGGTACCGGGAAGGGATCGGCCGTAGGGGATGCGGTCGTGTCTTGATGCTCGGTCATGGTGAGGTAGGTGGAAAATTTTGTACGCTTCCCACAGACTGCGCCAAATGTTTCTGCCTAGATCCGGGGGGATGGATTAGACTAGAGGTACGAGTGTGATGACCGCAAGCTCCTCACGTCCGGTCACCTGTCAAGAATAATACACCGACGTCATGAGGAGACCGGGTGGCCGGTCTTCGCTCCTCCGATGCCTAAGTCAGTACAGTGTATGAATATTGACAGAGTAACTTTAATGAGTATTGAATGCGTACCATTAATGAGGAAAGAGACAGGCTCTTATAGGTGGTTGAAGGGGGAATCAATTGTTCGTCTTCGATGTGGGATCAATGGCCTGCTTCCAGGAACAAGGTTCCTCGCGGCAAGCGGTTTGGACCTGCAAGGTAGCCGAGCCCCGGGCAAGACCTGGCCAAGGTCATGACCGGGTTCGGTCGAGGTGATGTCGAGGTAGCCGTGGGCTACTCGTCCGGGGCTTGGATACGGCCGGTGGAGTCTCCGGGCGTGCGCTATTTCCAGTGGGTTAGTAGAGGGTATGTACACTAACACACTCCAATTCCTTTGTTTTATGTGGAATTCTATGGGGCAAAAATTGTGAAAATTGAAGATATAAAATAATGAATTTAATTTTTGACTAAAGAGGATAGAACAACTACGGTACAATGAGAATGTGACATTACTCTTGTTATAGTATTTTTTTTTTCATGTTATGCTAACTTTAAATAATTCTAGTAAATCATAAGTCTTGTTTTTTAAATTACTTTCATTGCGAACCAAACCTTGCACATTCTAACTCTTATAGCACATGTCAAAGAAGGGAGGAAGATGACATTCATGTTGTTTGGGATTGTAAAATTGGCAGTTTTGTACTGTAAATTTGGAATTTGACTTTAATCTGCACTATTCTTGAGAATTTCACATGCAAACATGTTTTTATTTTTAGGATCCTGGACTCGTAAGAGATGGAAAGATGATAGAAACAAAGTTTGTAGAGCCGAAGAAATTAAGTAGGGATCACCAGTTAGCAAAAGCCACACTGTAAGAGGTGACAATAGCCAATAGGACCGATACCTAAAGTCAGTGAAATTGACTGCCAACTTCAGTAGAGTCCTAATCTCGGGTCGGAGCCTCCAAGATTGAAAACTGCATGGCTGAATTTAAAAATAAAATATTCCATTTATAGAAATCTCTGATAACATTCCGATCCAAATGGAGAGATTATGTTATCCGCGATATATTAATATTATCGGCGATATATCCGCGATATTTTCATTTTTTGTATTTCCCAATATTTCTGTCGAAATTTCTAATTTTTGGAACGTCGATATTTTCTCGATACTCAATATTTTTGTCCTTGGAAATAAATATCGCTACTTCAAAAAAATGAAAATATCGTGGATATTATCAATTTTTTCATCCTTGGTTGATTTTTTTTATGAGTGATGCCCAATTTCCCACTAGCCAATTTTTATTGATTTTGTTTCCTTTCCTACTGCCAAAACGAAGTTGTTTTGGGCAAATAATTATTTTTATCAAAACGATGCCATTTTATATATGTGTATGAAAAATATAAAAAATAAAAAGGAAATGGGTCATCTCCCTCCTGATATTGCCGACATATTGGTTGTCGCCCATTTTCAACCATTTCTCCTGATCCCCTCATTGCAAAGCTATAGACTTCAATGATTTTCAGGAAAACTTGAGGGAGGGCAGTTGCCTCTCCTTGCCCCTGGATCTGCCACTGCCTCTCAGAATAAGGTTACGAAGGACACCCCGTACAAGCTGATTTTCGATTAGGTTTTGGATATTTTAGCTTAGGGAGGTACAATTCCTACTTAATTGTTTTCTAAGGCTTAACAAGATTAAATTCATCTTACATTTCAAATGTCATCTTTTCTTTCCATTTAGATTCCGACATCTTCTTTAGTTTCTCAACTCTCATTTAAATTTGGTCTGCAAGTGATGATGCCAAAAATTGGTATCAACAATTAGATGATCTCGTCGAGATTGAGGCCAACAATCCTCCATATCAGCTCGCATGACTAAGCTGGTGGTGCACCAAAACCCTAATTTAGGTCTAGTGTTTAGGATTGTCATTCATCATAAATCATGAAAGAACACAAGAGAATTAACACGAGATTTATAGTGGTTCACCCAATTAGGGCTACGTCCACTTCAGTGTTTAGAGTTTCACTAGTGAATAAATAAAATACAAAAAGATTGCAAAGTGTTTGATCACTCACAACCTTTATCCCCATTACACCCAGAGCACTCAAAATAATTTAATTGATAGTTTGGATAGAATAGCTCTCCCTCTTCGGTCAGAGGGACGTCTTATATAGAGGTGTAATATCTCTATCTTCTTGTACAAGTATGCTTCCATATCCTTCTAGAATTAGTTTTCTTGGAGTGTGGCCAAACTAGACTTGTTCCCCAAATAATATTTGAATTCGGGTCCCTTAAGGACTCCAATCTCATTTAGGATCGGACGTATTTTCGATGTCGAATTCTTTATTAAAGTCAGCTTGGTCCTAGGGTAATTTTACCGTATCAATAGAAGTTCCCCAAGTCTTAAGTCAAAAGGAACATCTTGACTAGGGACTTGCTAAAATTTATTGAAGTTCTCAAGTTGATTTAGATCATAAACGTCGTTACGTCTTTGTAGATTAATTGTAGAAAATATCTCTTGTAGAAAATTCAATGTCAAAAGAATTCAATGTAAACAAAATTATATATAGAAAGTTTCAAAGTAGTGAGCCGGGTCCAAAACATCGGGTCTGTGAGTCGGGTCCAAAACATCGGGTCTGTGAGTCGGGTTCATGACCGCAATGGCTCATCGATTGTCCATTCTCATGGGTTGTCCGTCTCATTTGTTCTCCACTCATGGATTGTCCAAACTATATTGATTGTCCGAACTTTATCGATTATCCGAACTACATCGGTTGTCCGAGCTATATTGGTTGTTCAAACTGTAAGATATTTTATGGACTTATCAATGTTCAATAAGGAATGCAACAACTTAGCTACATATCTTGCAGAATAAGTAATTGGACTATGTTGGAATATTACAAGTTTATAACCTTCTTAATTATATACAGATTACTTTTGGCCATTACTTGGATTGTAAAGAATCTATTATGTACATGATTAAAGTTTACCAGGCATATAAGGATTAGGACTTTGAATCCTTTATGGGAGGTACTAAGTCCTATAATGCCTATATAAAGAGTCTTAGATCCCTACTCTAGCAATCACAAGCACTACATTATTCTCTGCCCCATTGAGAGACTGCATATATGATTGCATAGAGGAGAAGATCTATTATGGCTCATTCATGTTAGTTCATATATGTTTATACTTTGTTTATTATATGTGCATATTTGTGTTCTTACAATGAGTACAACCTTTATCTATGTTACACAAACTACCCCGAGATACCATAGGTATCTGAGTTGCACTAAACTTTTAGACTTTTAATAGTCCCCAATGTAAAATTGTTGCAGCATCGTAGAACTCAATATTAAAAAGTCAAAACCTTGTAGAACAAATTGTCGAATCATAATCATCGTTTAAAATAAATTGTCGAACGATCGAGTAGTAGTAGAATAGTATTTGTAGGACGAAACTTCACTCCAGTGCATGGCCATATCTTATTGATGGTAATGAAGCCTCTGTTACTATGCCACAATATTTGGTTGTAATATATACAAGGGCGGATCTCGCCTTGAATTCATATTAGTTCATGCAAGAGTAATAAGTTTTTGCGTAATTGGATGGTCCTTATTCAATTAAACCTGATGCTTCTTGAATGTAACAAAGTCAGAAATCACGAATCCATGCATCATCAGTACGTGATTCTTGTAGCTAGCCATGTTGATATGCATTCTGTATAGCAGTTGTCCTTTGATTCTTGTTTTTGTTGTGCATGCTTTCAATCTATGGTTGTACAATTGTGGAGAACACATGCAGGCAATCAACCGTAGCACCATTGAATGAGATGAAACACTTGATCGCATAATTAATACTCGTTCATTGCAAGCATAATTGTTTTGTAGAAATCTTGGCCTTGGCAACACCTTATGACCATGGTGATCCAATTGTTCAGTGGTTAGATTTAATTCGTAAACTCAGAGCGAACAACAAAGCTTGATTGACATTTCCACAAACGGCCCCAAACTGTTGATGCCTAAAATTGGTATCAACAATTATGTGACCACGTCGATATGGAGGCTTACAAATCATCCAAATCAGGTTGGCGTGCCCTCCCTAATCATCCACCAAAGCCTGCAAGATAGAAAGCCTAACAAAGGAGGCAATGGTGTAGTATTGGCCAATGACCCTCTGATGCCTAAGTCAGTTGAGTAATTTGTGAAATTGGTTGATAGCTCTGGTACTTAAGATTTGCATACCTCACAATAGGTGTCTAAGTGCTTTTATACAAAAGTATAAATAGCATTGCACCACACGGAGTTTGTCTCCTTTCTTGTGGTGTTCAAGTTAGATTAATTATCTTTCTCTAGTAGCACTTGACCAATGGTCCTTCTAAGACTTATGGTTCATTTATTATTTCGAGTCGCATTAAGACTCCTAGTTCATTGAGCTTTTGTCCTCTCACGACTTGTAGATTGATTAAGAGAAGGTTTTACTACACCGTCTGCACCTAAATTATAATTTTGGTCTCATTGGAAGTCTAATCAGGTCGAGGCAAGCGATGCGTGCCTTGATTAGATCGTGTGGCAAGCATGCGCTCAATGGTCCACGTCGTATTGGGCTAATCACTTGATCTTCTTATGCACATCCCTCTTGGGGTTCGATCTCTTTGTATCAATATTAAGACCTCTTAGGTCATAATAACCTCTCGGGCTTACAATTGAGCACTCATCAAGTTGTAGACCTATGGTCCACTAATATATTAATCGACTTTGTTGGTGCCGTTAATCACTTATGGGCTATTATAGACCTCATGATCCATTTGTAGAATTCATGTCTTTTTATTAGGCTCGTGACCTTTGACGAAGTAAGTGCTCCACATGGAGCACTGGTCCACTCATAGAGCTTATGAGCACATAGTCACTTCTAGAGCACTCAAGTACGTGATGTGAACGTAAAATACGTTCACAAAGTGCCTTTAATTACTGGATTTTGCTATTCCGAAAGCTTAATTGTCTGTTTAATGTTTGTTTTCGTGTTTTTAGGGAAAATACGAGTAAAATGTTAATCTTCACAGAATAGGTGCATTTTAGAGGTTTTCAGCGTAAATCGGAAAGTCAACCGTGACTTTCATTTGTGGAATAAAATATTGTACGAAGATTTCGGATTATTCCGAATCCCGACAATTTGTCGGCGAACCACCACATAAGGAGGCGCAAACCACCACACGCGGTGGTGGAACACAATTCAAACCATCATTTTATTTTCTCTAATAGTTGTTTCTTTTATTTATTTATTTTCTTTTATTATTTAATTTTTCTTTTGTTTTATTATTTTATTTTCTTTTCTTTGTTTTGTTTGTATTATGTTTGCAGCCACCCATGTTACCACCGATCTCATCTCCACCATCATCACACACTACAGTCCAATTCTCCCTGGTTTTCCTCCACTGCCGGCCACCTACCTAGTCCACTTCACCAACCAGCCATGTGTTCGCAGCATCTCCTTTCCAGCTTCACCATCTCCCACGTTAGTCTGCATCTTCACATGGAATCAATTCCAGCTCTCCAAGCATCACATCATGTGATCTTCCCACCTCTGCGTTGGCTACTCTGTCCTCCCCTTCTCTATTTAAGGGAAGCTCCTGCATAGTCTTCCTCACCAATTCACAATCACAGAAACCATGGGAATGATCAATTCCAGATTCACAAGCATCTCTGCCGTGTTTCTCTTCCTCAATTTTCCTGCAAATTCAAATTCAAGCAACAATCAATCATATTCTTTCTATCTAATTTTGTTTGTTTTTGTTTTGCAGGTTTGGAGACCCATTGCTGCTACTGCCATCTCACCGCTGTTGCCATCCTTGCCGGTCATTCCTTGTCAATCCGGCGTCGTCAAACCCAGCTCGCAATTCCAAACGGCGCCGTCTCAAATTCCAGAACAGCCCGGATGCCGTGCCCGGCCACGCCGTTCCTTGCCACTCTGCTGCTGCTGTTCGCTGCCCAGAAATCTCGCCGCTGCTGCTTCCGGTTCACCGTCGCCGTTTCACCACGCCCCGCCGTCGATTGCGCAACTCCTCCGTGCGCCTCATCCCGCTACCGCCGGCGTCCCTGCTTCTTCCTTGCCGCGCCTCTGCCTCCATGCCGGCCTCTCTCTTGCTCTTGTCTGCTGAAATGAAGAACATAAAAGAATGAAATCGAAGTGAAGAGAAGGCAATGCTGACTTGGAGAGATTTTCCACGTTGAAAAGTCAAACCAATGACTAGTCAAACCGGGCTGGTTAGAAGGAGAAGAGAAGAAAGTCTCGGTCAAACTTGGGCCTTTGACTGTTTGACCAGCCCAATTGCAGCAAGCCCAAGCCCAAGGCCCAAAATTCAAAGTGATCTCTGCACCCGCCACATCCAAATAGTCCGATTTCAATAGCTGAGTCTGCCACCTTCGCCTGCCAGACAGTGTCCATTTTCATGGACACAACAGTAACATTTTTCCCAAACTCGTTTATTTATTATAATTTATTTTTGTTTAATTAACTATTCGTGAATAATTTTGGGAAATGTTATTGTTTGTTTATTTTCTATTTTGTGTAATAATTGTTGGATTGAAGTTGATTGATTCTTCTAGCAGCTTATGTGAATTTTGTTTATTTGGTTTTATCTTTAATGTTGAAACTAAATAATAAGGATCGAGGATAGACGAGCGTTCGCTACGTCGCGCACTTGAATTAGCAACTCTTCTTCTATGCGTTAGACATGTTTAGATTAATCACCTTTGCATGTTTAATTGTTTAATCTAGATGAGCGTTCACTAGGTTAATTTTCGTAGAGAGGTTTTATTTGGGGAATGATAACCCGCGTGGGCATTCCACATATGTTAGTTTCGAATTCATGGCTAGGGAGTTGGTTAATCTTCAAAACAATATTTGTGTGTGTTTTTCTTGTTTTCAAAAAGAATAAAAATCCAAAAATATTTCTTTTTATTGTTTTCAAAATTATCAAAACCCCCAAAAATACTTTTGTATATAATGTATATTTTTGTAAATAGAAACAATACTGTATAGTTTATTTAATTTTGTATATATATATATTCTTTATTCTTTATACTTGTAAATATAATTCTTTATTTAATTTATTTTATTGTGACATTGAAAAGTAAATATAACAATCCTCTGTGGGAAAAACCTTTATTTCCCATTATACTTTACAACGACAATTGTTAGGAATTTAGGTAATAATTAATGACGTAGGTAAAAATTCTCATATCATTTTGGCGCCGGCTCGCCGGGGATTGTTTTTACTATTGAATTTTTACTATTGACTTTTGACTATTGACTATTGACTTTTTACTATTTGTAAATAATATTTGTTAATTTTACACTCACTAATTATACTTGTTTATATTTTTACACTTAGTAATTATACTTAGGTATCCTGAATATAGTTGATTATATTTTTTGTTGTTGTGAGTTGTAACTTGAACGGAAATAGGTAAGGTCCTTTTGTTAATATTGGCCTAAATCCTTCATTTTTACCGTAAGGTTATTTGAGGTTGAGGGCGGCCTTTATTAACACTTGGAGAATTGTCGAACACTTACGTGCTTTCTCAACTGAGTAAGGGGCACATGAATGGTGTCTAGGTCGAGACCCTGTGTGACAGGTTTTGGATTCAGATGACTATAGACTGACGTAAGTCGATAGGGGTGTAAGCCTCCGTAGTCCACTAAATGAATCCTTCCCCTCGCTTATTCTCATATGATCTGGCCATTCGCCTCTGAAAACACTGAATGTCATTTAAGTCAAGGCATTGCACCTAGGCCGTAAGTCCACCTTGAGTTACCGCTTGGAATCAACTTTCATTTTTTTTTCAACTATATTCAGGCAAAGGAAAATATTTTTGTACACTTAAGTGTATTGTGTAAATAAAATATACGTAGACATAGGAAAATTTATTTATTCATTTTGTATAGATAATTTGTGACATATTTTTAACTTTGTAAATATTTTGTTTTTATTTTGTAAATTTATTACTAACCTTTTTATTTTGTATAGGAAATAATCCGGGTTTATCGGAAATTTTACCACATACATCGGAGCATACGTTTAGGAAGTCAAGGTTGAAAAACCTTGAGGTTGATGTCTTGTTGGTGATTTTCGGTTTCCTCGGGAGTAAAAAAGTAAGTTTTCTTTTCACTATTGTTATTTGTTTGTTAAAAAAACAAAAAAATAGAAAATTTTTATTTGTAAATAATAATAATAAAAAAAAATGTGTTTGTTTTTGTTTTACTGTTTTGTATTTACTTATTTTTACTATTTACAATTACTGTTTCTGTTTTATTTTTGGGCTTGTTTGTTTGTTATTTATTATTGGGCCTTAGGTCCATTCGTTTATGTGATTGGTTAGGGTTTTAGGTTTCGAATAAAAAAAAAATTAGTTAATTAAATCTTTGGCCCATTGGGCTCGTGTCATTCCCGAAGCCCAAAACCCGTAACCCAAGCCCATTTAGTGTGTCGGGCCTGTTCGTTTTTAGGCCCATTAGTTAAGCCCACCAATAATGGGCCGGAGTTTTCTTTGGCCCAGGCCCACTTTAAAGCCCAGACCATTTCGATGGCCCAGGCCCGTTTAAAGTGTCGGCAAGCGCGTGTGCTACGCGTTTTCACTGTTCACTTTACGACTTTTCGTAAAGTATTAAAAAAAAAAAAAAATAAAAAATCGAAAATCAAAAAATTTTTGATTGGGCCGACGCACGACTTTTGCGTCGGCCGAATTGTTTAATAAATCGACGTGCGTGTTCACTATTCCCTTTGCGACTTTCGTCGCTCGATCCGTGATTTACGGATCTCTGTCCTTGACTTTGGACACGCGTGCGTCCGCTGCTTTCCCCTTCCCTTCGGTTTGCGTTAGTGCCTTAGGTCATTTCACGCATTTCCCTTAGTCTCTCTCTCTTTCTCTCGTTTTCTCTCTCGTGTTCTTCGTGTTCTTCCGTTTTTCCCAGAAAACCTCCCAAATTCCCAGAAGCTATCCTCCCTCCTAAACCACAAATGGCCAAAAGAGTCAATTCTTTCAGTGATTTGTTTCAGGCAGGTCCTTCAGAGAACCCAATCTTTGAAGGTCTGGCTGAAATCATTCCACCGAGCATGCTCAATAGCGCCGATGCTAGCATGCCGACTGAGCCACAACCGCAACCACTACCCCAAGCACCAATCTTGGTTGCTGATCCACCCGTTGAGCCGGAAGCCGCTCATGTCTATAGGAGACTTCCGAGGACCAAATACACCAAAGCTCAGAGAGATGCACTGGCGGCTTTCTTTGCGGTGTATTCTCACCCCACGAAACCACAACGAGAAAGATTTGGTCCGAAAATCGGACTTGATGAGGACCAGATCTACTATTGGGGGACGAGAAATAGGAAAAAGTTCGGTATCCTGACGTTTGAGCAACGTATCGCCGAGCTAGAGAGAAGAAACGATGAGCTGGTGAGCAAGAACGAGGAGCTTCAACTGCAGAATCAACGTCTCGTCGATGCTCTCCACAGCGGCATCTGTCCCAATTGCGGAGGTCCTGTTCCGCACTCAGATGTGCCTAGGCGAAGGCTCGAAGTTGTTCCTCCACAACAAGAGCCTCTTCTCGAGTTGTCCGATGATTCGATCGACATGGACCACTTGAGACGGGATGTGCGGAGCCTCATGCCTACCCTAGTCGAGCGCCCATCCATACCTTTGCCATCTGACACCCTTCCCGGACCTGCTCATGATCTCGTCGGAGTCCACACCGACTTGATCTCGGATATCGCCCGCAAGGCCAAAGACGAGCTCCTGCTCATGGCCACTGCTGGATTTCCTTTGTGGATAACTTCACCGACTCCCGACACTTCCATTCATCCCGAAACTCTTAACCGCGCCGAGTACTTGCGAGTGTTTCAACGAGCTGAACCTGCACCGTACTTCAAATCTGAATCCTCGAGACACTCGGCAACCATCCATCTTTATCCGACCACCATCGTTCAAATTCTCATGGATGTTGGTCGATGGTTGCCCGTCTTCTGTAGCATGATCACAAACGCCAAGACGTTGGAGATCCTATCCTCCAGCAACGAAGAAGGCTACGAGGAGCAGAAGCAAGTTATGTCGGCCGAGTTTCTGGTGCCATCTCACATTGTTTCGACTCGTGAAGTCCAGTTCGTTCGATATTCTCACCAACAACTGGATGGAAGTTGGGTCGTTGTGGATGTCTCCGTGGATGAATTGCGCACAAATCCAAAGCCTTCCGTGAGATCGATTTGCCGAAAACGCCCCTCCGGATGACTGATACGTGACTTGCATAATGGATCTTCCTTAGTTACTTGGGTGGAGCACGTGGATGTACACGAAAAGGAGATGAAGGCCAGTTTCGAACCTTTTGTTCATTCAGGGTTCGCTTTTGGTGCAAAGCGTTGGATCTCAACTCTCCAACGACAAGCCAAGCGTTACATGTGCGCCACAGGTATCCACACTTCACCCGGTGACTCGATCATTTCTCCTGAAGGAAGAAGAGGCCTTGCAGAAATGGCAAAACAGATGACAGTCTGTTTCTTCAACGATATCAGCAACTCCACGTACCACCACTGGACTTGTTCGAACCGAACAAGAGACACTCGAATGGAGGTCAGGACCAACAAGCGAAGGGGTGATCCGAGCAAGCCCCCTGGAGTCAATCGTACTGCTGGCTGTTCTGTCGTTCATCTTTCCCATCACACCAGAATCTTTGAGTTCCTCAAAGACGTGCAGACAAGACCGCAATGGGATAGTATGTCGATGGACAGCTCTGTACGTGTGCTAGCGAATTTCACCATCGGTCTTGACCCGCGGAACCAGATTTCGGTGCTCGCCATAGATAGTCACAACGACTTCCTTATTCTTCAGGAGTGTTGCACCGATGCAACGGGGTCATCTGTGATTTATGCGCCGATCAACCATTCCATTCTCCAGTGTTTGTTATGTGGAGTTCAACTGGAGCCATTTCCGCTTATGTCTTCTGGCTTCTCCATTTTGCCAAACGTATCCGGAGCTATTCTTGACGGAACACTACTGACTATGGTGTTCCAGATCTCGGTGAAGGCTACATCAGCCAAATCTGCCGTGGAGTCGGCAACTACCCTTGTCCAGGACACACTTCAAAGGATCAGAGCCGCAGTCAACTAAGGAGCAAACGTTGGATGCAAGGCCCTGCTAGCCTTGTTTGTGACTGTTGGTGACTTGCTTCGGGAGGAGCTTCACGATCTTCAAAGGGGAGTCTTTCTGTTTCCCTTTTCATTTGTATAAATGTTGTGTGTTTATTTGTGTGTTTACTTCTGTTTGTATTTTCAATTCAATAACCATACTTGAATTTTACATTTCGTGAAATATCTGTCTAACATTGAGGACAATGTTTAATTCAAGTGTGGGGGAAGGTTTATTGAAAAGAAAAGAAAAAAATTTGAAAAATTTGAAAAATTCAAAAAAATAATTTACTTGTTAACAATATATCGACTAAATCATACTTACTCCCTTGGTAGCGTTGAACCTACCATTGCACTTAGTAAGTCACTGTAGTCACGTATTGTTATCTAAATAAAAAAAATCAAAAAAATCAAAAAATTACAAAAATTACAAAAATATTTGCTTTTGTTTTGTTGTTTTTGTGTGTTTATTGTGTTTTGTTCTTTCCAATTCCGATGATGAATTGAGTTTAATTGTTATGATTTTGAGAATGTGGATTATATGTTAAGGCTTTGTGTAGTTTGCTTTGAATTTAATTTGCATAACTTGTGATTGCTCGAAATTTCATGTTCACATAACCTGTTTCGATTAGTTGATTGCAATCCGAGAAGCACATTTGAACATACATTGTCATGCATACCCAGAAAATGTGAGGACTTGAGCCTGTTGAATATTCACATGTATGCATCTTTCATACATTTACTCGTTCTTCATGTGTGCACAATTCATGAGTTTTGAACCTAGAACTTGCTCAGAGACCACTTGAAACATTTTGTTAATCTGTAATGAATTAGAAATGAGTAAGGCATTAGTTGAGCACCATGGCCAAAGTATTCACCATCCATCTAAACACGAACTTTAGGAATCCCCTTTTGAACTAAACACTCATTAGCCATTTCTTTTGTTCACCCACACCATCTCACCCTTGTTTTATTTATGTTTGCAAGACGATGATAGTGACTTCTTGTGTTCTTATGCTTCGGATGTATAGTATGTACCAAAAGGCAAGTGTGGGGGTGCATTTTATTTTGTTGTATTTGTTCAAAGAAAGAAAAAAAAATCAGAAACAAAAAGAAGGAATAAATTCCTCAAAGAAAAAAAAATAGAAAAGAAAGAAAAAAAAATGTCAGAAAGAGAAATTCCAAAAATAGAGTTATTTTCTTGTATTATTTTCAATAAAAGGTTGGAGGAAAATAAGAGTTGTTTCGGGTTTAGCATAGATATGAGTTTCAAAGTTGTTGATTTGTCTTGCAAACATGTAAATCATTTTTCATTTCGAGTCCTTTCACCATTCACCATTTACCATTCATCCTTTTGTCCCTGTTTCACCTTAAAGCCCTTATGATCTGATGATTTGTGGATTAATTGTAGAGAGTTGGTTAATGAGCAAGCATATGAGAACACTACTTGTGTAATTGTTATGAGAGTAAACAGTTAACCCTAAACATTGAGCGGAAATATTTAGTGAATCTTGTGAGCTTTAGTGGTTAATGTTGTTTCGATGTGCCTATTGGATTGCTTGACATTAATTGTATACTTGGTTTTCACACACTTCACCCGAGCATAAATGAGATGTACATGTTAAATGCTTAGCAAATTCTTTAACTTTGGTATATAATTTTTATTCTCTTGATTATAATTCTTTCGAACTCGCTGAGGATTATGGTTGGAAAGACCAGTCTGTTTTGTGTTTCCCTTTCTGTTTTGTGATGTTTTGTTCTGTGTTTGCTCGAGGGCTAGCAATAGTTCAAGTGTAGGGGTGTGATGTGAACGTAAAATACGTTCACAAAGTGCCTTTAATTACTGGATTTTGCTATTCCGAAAGCTTAATTGTCTGTTGAATGTTTGTTTTCGTGTTTTTAGGGAAAATACGAGTAAAATGTTAATCTGCACAGAATAGGTGCATTTTAGAGGTTTTCAGCGTAAATCGGAAAGTCAACCGTGACTTTCATTTGTGGAATAAAATATTGTACGAAGATTTCGGATTATTCCGAATCCCGACAATTTGTCGGCGAACCACCACATAAGGAGGCGCAAACCACCACATGCGGTGGTGGAACACAATTCAAACCATCATTTTATTTTCTCTAATAGTTGTTTCTTTTATTTATTTATTTTCTTTTATTATTTAATTTTTCTTTTGTTTTATTATTTTATTTTATTTTCTTTGTTTTGTTTGTATTATATTTGCAGCCACCCATGTTACCACCGATCTCATCTCCACCATCATCACACACTACAGTCCAATTCTCCCTGGTTTTCCTCCACTGCCGGCCACCTACCTAGTCCACTTCACCAACCAGCCATGTGTTCGCAACATCTCCTTTCCAGCTTCACCATCTCCCACGTTAGTCTGCATCCTCACATGGAATCAATTCCAGCTCTCCAAGCATCACATCATGTGATCTTCCCACCTCTGCGTTGGCTGCTCTGTCCTCCCCTTCTCTATTTAAGGGAAGCTCCTGCATAGTCTTCTTCACCAATTCACAATCACAGAAACCATGGGAATGATCAATTCCAGATTCACAAGCATCTCTGCCGTGTTTCTCTTCCTCAATTTTCCTGCAAATTCAAATTCAAGCAATAATCAATCATATTCTTTCTATCTAATTTTGTTTGTTTTTGTTTTGCAGGTTTGGAGACCCATTGCTGCTACTGCCATCTCACCGCTGTTGCCATCCTTGCCGGTCATTCCTTGTCAATCCGGCGTCGTCAAACCCAGCTCGCAATTCCAAACGGCGCCGTCTCAAATTCCAGAACAGCCCAGATGCCGTGCCCGGCCACGCCGTTCCTTGCCACCGTGCTGCTGCTGTTCGCTGCCCGAGAAATCTCGCCGCTGCTGCTTCCAGTTCACCGTCGCCGTTTCACCACGGCCCCGCCGTCGATTGCGCAACTCCTCCGTGCGCCTCATCCTGCTACCGCCGGCGTCCCCGCTTCTTCCTTGCCGCGCCTCGCCTCCCGCCGGCCTCTCTCTTGCTCTTGTCTGCTGAAATGAAGAACATAAAAGAATGAAATCGAAGTGAAGAGAAGGCAATGCTGACTTGGAGAGATTTTCCACGTTGAAAAGTCAAACCAATGACTAGTCAAACCGGGCTGGTTAGAAGGAGAAGAGAAGAAAGTCTCGGTCAAACTTGGGCCTTTGACTGTTTGACCAGCCCAATTGCAGCAAGCCCAAGCCCAAGGCCCAAAATTCAAAGTGATCTCTGCACCCGCCACATCCAAATAGTCCGATTTCAATAGCCGAGTCTGCCACCTTCGCTCCCCGGCAGGTGTCCATTTTCATGGACACAACAGTAACATTTTTCCCAAACTCGTTTATTTATTATAATTTATTTTTGTTTAATTAACTATTCGTGAATAATTTTGGGAAATGTTATTGTTTGTTTATTTTCTATTTTGTGTAATAATTGTTGGATTGAAGTTGATTGATTCTTCTAGCAGCTTATGTGAATTTTGTTTATTTGGTTTTATCTTTAATGTTGAAACTAAATAATAAGGATCGAGGATAGACGAGCGTTCGCTACGTCGCGCACTTGAATTAGCAACTCTTCTTCTATGCGTTAGACATGTTTAGATTAATCACCTTTGCATGTTTAATTGTTTAATCTAGATGAGCGTTCACTAGGTTAATTTTCGTAGAGAGGTTTTATTTGGGGAATGATAACCCGCGTGGGCATTCCACATATGTTAGTTTCGAATTCATGGCTAGGGAGTTGGTTAATCTTCAAAACAATATTTGTGTGTGTTTTTCTTGTTTTCAAAAAGAATAAAAATCCAAAAATATTTCTTTTTATTGTTTTCAAAATTATCAAAACCCCCAAAAATACTTTTGTATATAATGTATATTTTTGTAAATAGAAACAATACTGTATAGTTTATTTAATTTTGTATATATATATATTCTTTATTCTTTATACTTGTAAATATAATTCTTTATTTAATTTATTTTATTGTGACATTGAAAAGTAAATATAACAATCCTCTGTGGGAAAAACCTTTATTTCCCATTATACTTTACAACGACAATTGTTAGGAATTTAGGTAATAATTAATGACGTAGGTAAAAATTCTCATATCAGTACGCGTAGACTATTTACTGTAGAACATTGAATCGTTTGGAGTGTTCACACACACACACACACACACACACACACATATATATATATATATATGCTTGTTATGGAGCACTTGGTCACATATAGACCACTTGAGCACTCCATCACTTGTGAAGCACCGGAGAACTCCTGGAGCTCTTTAATATTTAGGATCAACTTGGTCTTTGGGTAATTTTACCCTATCAACAACAAGTATTATAAACTTCTTTAGGTTGCACATACTAAGAATTGTAAATTATAACCCTCTATTGATTAATAAAGTTTATATTTTTTTTCAAAAAAATAAATAAATTAATCGTTTCAATGAAACATTATAGTTTACAGAATCACAAAACCGATCTTTAGCTTTCAATGAAAATTATGTTAAATACATAAAATATTATGCATCATGATTCCCTTAACCAATCACTTAATTAGATAGTATAATCATGTAATAATTTATTAAAACAATGCAACCATTTAGTAGATGAACATATAAACATATAACCACTTTGCAAATTTATCATTAAACATTCACTTGATGTATGTATTTTTCTCCCCATTTGGTTTGATTTATTATTAGTGTGATTTACTCCCTTTTAAAAATAAAAAAAATGGGCATTTTGTCAAAGTTACCCTTAATTTACAAATATATTGTGTAAATTTTGTATTCTATGGGTGTGTTTGGATGAGGGAAAAAGTGAGGGAATTTAATTAAAAATAAGGAATTTAGATTTCCTCCCATTGAATTCCGTCGTTTAGCTTCCTTATCCCTAGAAATCAGCAATTCCAATGGAAAATAATCGTGGAATTTGGGCAAGCAAATTCCTGACTTGAATTCCACCCGAATTAGGTGTCTTTTGTGAATTCCATCCAAGCGGGAATCCTATTTTCCAGAGCGCCAAAACTGAAAATCTCGCGGCAAAATTTTCATCTATCACTCTGTATAAAGCTACAACCGTTGCAGATGTCTCCAACTCTCAAACTGGCATCGATCTGTTCTAATATTTGAGTTTTCTTCTTCTGGCTAAAGGTTAGATTTCAACCTCTATCTCATGTTTTCTTTTTTCAATTACACCGTATGAGATTTTTATGCCATTAGAATGGGTTTTGTGATTTCTATGTTCTAATGAATAAGATTTTTTTGATCATGAAATTTTCATTCGATATTGATTTTGCAATTGAAATTACTATGCTTTGTATCAATATGATTCCCAATAATGAACATCAGTTAAATTGAAATTGGACATGTTTTGGAATTTAATCTCAATTTGGACGGGATTAATCTATTGAGGTGTTCCTCAATTTGATGGAAGGAACTGCTGTGTCCATTCCCAGTAATGAACATCAGTTATTGATTTGTTAAAATGTCAATTTCAGTTGCTATTAAATCCCAAGTTTGCTATTAAATGCCAAGTTCACTACATGTTCATCAGTTTAAACCAAAAAGTTGATGAGCATGCTTTGGAGATTCCTATTTATATTGTTTTTGGATGGAAAAGTTTATTATTTATTGATTTCAGTTTATAACTTTGGCTTGTGGTATCGTGAATTGCCATTTCTTGTTTCAGTTTATATGCTTTGATTTATAGGAATGTTTAATATTTTTCTTTGTGGCTGGGATTGAAATGAAAACAAACAGATTTCACACCTAATCACGCAAGAACAGGGCAATGGAAAACAAAAAAGACAAAAAACAAAAACTAGACCATATGTGCTTTGGTATTGTTTCATCATAGAATGCTACTAGTCTTCTTTGGAGGTGTTATTTTATGTTGTTGCTACTCCTTTCTTCTTGTTTGCCAATTTTATTTTTTTATAAGGTTCTTGTTTGTCGGTTGTTATTTGGTGCTTACTGCTAGTTGTGGTATAACTATATAAAAATAGTATTCATGTTTATACAGGTACGGCTATGTCTGATGTCTTAGGAGTTTGTGCCCCAGATTTAAAATTTATCTTCGTACTACCTGGATGGGAGGGTTCTTCTTCTGATGCTCGTGTTCTACGAGATGCTCTACGTAGGAATAATCGGCTTCATGTTCCGAGTGGTAATTTGTAATACTTGTTTTAAATTAATTCAAAACTTAGGTATAGTAAACTTCTAAGTTCTAACTTGTGTCCTAAAATTCGTATTGTAGATAAGTATTTTCCGGTGGATGCGGGATATACTAACGGACCTGGTTTTCTAGCACCATATTGAGGAACTAGATATCACTTAAATGAATGGACTGAGAATCGACCTGAGAATTATAAAGAATTGTATAATCTTCGTCATTCAATTGCAAGGAATGTAATTGAACGGTCATTTGGGTTGTTAAAAAAGCGATGGAGTATAATGCGTACTCCATCCTTTTTCAACATCAAAACACAAGTTAGGATTATAAATGCTTGCTGTGTTTTGCACAATTTCATTCGAATTGAGCAAGCTACTGATTCTGTTTTAGAAGATGAAGATTTAAGGCTCTTAGCAGTTGTTGATTTGGAGATATTAAATCGTTCAAATTCAGAGGGAGATGCAAATAATTTAAATGATAGGATTACATGTGTTCAAGCTACTCAGCAATGGACAAATTTTCGTGATACATTTGCATTGAAGATGTTTCAGGATTATCAAGCGCGACGAACTACTAATCCATGATACATTTGTATTGAAAATGTTCCAGGATTCTTGTTTGTAAGCTTTTTTTTTTGGTGATGAAACTTAGCTCAAATGAAATTTTATTATGTTTGTTTATTCATGTATTGGATTATATATGTATTCTTTATGGTCTGTCCATGATTATATTGCTTCATAGTAATTTCATTTTAGTTATTATTCTATTGATTTACTCATTCTAAATCATTTTGTTATGTTGGCTGAATTTGTTCAAAGACATGAATGGACCGGGAGGAAATGAGGTTAAAAACAGAAAACCAAATAGAAAGAATGAAGGAAAGGCTAAAGTAACGACTGAAGGCAAGAACTATTTGCAGTGGAATTTAGATATGGAGCGTGCTTTGGCTGACATACTTCGTGAGGAACGCACATTGGGCCATAAAGGAGATGGTGGTTGGAAAGGTGTTGCTTATAATACTGCTGCTGCTATTTGATCTGCACAATTTGACATTCAAGTAACTGCTGATAATATAAAAAATCGTGTGAAATCATGGAAAAAGTTCTATGGAATAGTGAGTGATATATTGAGCCAAAGTGGATTTAGCTGGGATTCCTCAACACAGATGATAAATGTAGATGAAACCAGTGTATGGGAAGAATATGTGAAGGTAAATTATATATATGCATTTTTTTTTCCTCAAACTATCCTTTATGTTTTCTATTAATATTTTCTTATGTAACTTTTATTAATTGTTCGCAGTCTCATAATGATGCTATAAGCTTTCGATATAAAAGAATCCCAAATTGGGATGATATAGTTGATTTGTGTGGAAAAGATAGAGCAACTGGAGAGGGTGCTGAAACAGGTGCAGAAGCCACTGAGGTTATGACTCCTCCCGTTAATGAAGTTAATCATGTTGATTTGGAAGGTGATGACCAAGGTTTAGAGGATATTCACATCATTGAAGACACTTCACCCAACCCACCAAGTTCTCAAAACAAGAGAAATCAAGCAACAATCTCTTCTAGTGTGCCTCCTCAAAAGAAAAAGGTATCAACTAAAGATGTCTTGGCTACTTCAGTTGATAGAATGACATCATCCTTTGAGGATCTCATTCGTGCTACTACACAAAGCCTTGCCCCGAAAGAGGTATGGACTGAAATAATGGCAATATCAGATCTTACTACAGAGCAACGAATAAAAGCATGTGCTTGGTTTATAGAGAACGACAAACAATTTTTCATGTTGAAAGAAGTCCCAATGGATATGAAACAAAACATGGTGCTAATGTTTATTTCGAATGGATCTGCATAAGATATGTTTATCAACATGATAACAGCTAGTACTTTTCTCTTTAAATTTATGTAGTTTAATTGGAGATTATGATTTTAGTTTTCAAGGACTGTTATGAATAAATTTGGACGTACTATTCCCACAAGTATGGCTGCCCATGAGTTTGTGCAGCTAAAATTTGAATTTGAACATATTTAACTATGGTATTGAAGTTAATATTTTGTTAGTCAATTGAATAGTGTGTTGCTCTCAAGTTCTCTTTAATTTGCTCGGAGTTGTTGGGGTGTTGGTTTTGATATCTGACCAGGTTTAATTTCAATTCCACTTAATAAAAAAATCAATCCAAACAGGAAAATTTGTAATTCTTGTCATTATTAAAATTCTACGTAATGAAATCTAAACAATAGAATTATCAATTAATGAAATTTAAATTCCTGGAATCATAATTCCCATAATTTGAGAATATCCGCGAAAATTGAAAATACTTTATCCAAACACAGCGTTAGAAATGAGATTTTATCCATTGACATAGAGTTTTGTAATTGATGTGTGCGTAAAATACGTACACATTGTGCTTCTAATTATTTGGATTAGGCTTTTCCGAGAGCTTATTTTTATGTTTAATGTACATATTGTGTTTGTATAAGTTAAATAAGTGTTTCGACACAAAATGGTACATTTTGGGTAATTTAGTGCATTTCTGAGAAAAGGACGAAAAGCCAACCGTGACTTTGGGCGAAAAGTCAACACAAGTCAATTCTCGAAATGGAGATTCATTTCCAACACCCGTGTCCATAATTATTTTACATAATTATATTTCTAATTTTAATAAATGACTTTAGTTTTATTTTATTTATTTTTCTTTTATTCAATTTATTTTATTTTCTTATTTTATTTATTTTATTTTATTTTTCCTTTCTTTTCTTTTGTAGGTGAATAGGACAATTTTTGCCAACACCATCTCCACCATGGCCGGCCACCACCAACGGAAATATTCTGTTTTTCCTCTTCAAAACCCCCATCGTTCTCCAGTTCACCAAGCCACATCTCCCTCTCCTCTCCCGGCCTCCTCTCTTCTCCTCATCTCCCCCTTCTCCTTCTTCTTCCCTTCTTCTTTCTTTTCTTTGCTTTCTTTTCTGTCTACACCCACTCTTCTCCTCTTTACACTCACCGTGAATCATCACCGCTCACAAGCCACCAACTTCACCAGCTGCTCCACCACCATCACAAGCTACACCCATTAATTCACTAATATATCCTCCTCACTGCCACCGGCCACAACAGCTCACCTGAATTCATATAAAGCCCGTGCTTCTGTTATTGAAGCCACTGCCGTCGCTGCCATCGTGCCCAGCTCTCTCTTCAATCTGCAATTTCACAATCAACCTGCAAGCTTTCTTAATCAAATTCAATCACCAACAGCACCATCATCTTCACCTCACCACCGTACACCTGCAATCACACACAAGCTCACAGTCACCACCACGCCGTCGATCCCAATCTGCCAGGCTGCTGTTCACCAAGCCACCGACGCCACAAAGCCTCCATCTGCTCTGCAGCACACTCACCGCCGGCGTCGCTATACCCATCACCGTGCCGTCAATTTCGCACAAGCCCAAAGCTCAATCCTGCCGGCGTCTCTTCTGCTCCATCACCACCGGCACCGTGCGCACCAGTCCAACCACAACTGCCATCACCGCCATTAATCCATGCTCGCTTCGCTGCAACGCCGCCGCTGCTGCGTCAATTCCGGCCGGTCATCCCTTGCCATCAACGCCGCCAGACCGCGCCGACCAGCCCAGACTCGATACGCCGCAAAGCCCAGTTCGCCGTGAGCCCAAAAATCTCGCCGTGGTCTTCTGCCTCGCAGATCACCACTGCCGGCAGTAATTTGATTGGCGACCTCGCTCTCTCTCCTCTCGGCGCTGTGCTCTCTCTCTCTCTCTCTCGCTCGATCTCGGTTTTCCTCTCCTGTTAAATGAGCAATCTCAACTTTTCTCTCTTCTAATTGACTTTAATTTGTTTAATAAATATTATTATTTTCAAACATTTGTTGTGTGCATTTATTTTATATGTGGAATATTTGTTTTTATATTTGTGGTTGATAAATTAATTGTGTGATTTGCATTTTATTTAAATAGTTTAAATAGTGTTTTATTTTAAATATTTGTAAATTGAATTTAGTCTCATAGTTTATTTGCTTAGTTTTGTTTGTTAATTTTTGTGTGTTTTGGAAAAATAAAAATAAAAACTCTAAAAATTGTTTTCTAGTGTTAAGAAAATTAGGTTACGTTTTACTAATTAGGTTTTAGGCCTCCAATCCCCGTGGTTAGACAATCCCGAGTCTAATTTACTATTTCCTATATTTTGACCACCAATCAGTAATCTTTCGTTAATTTTTGCAATCTTTCGCAACTTCTTGTTAGTTTCATAAACAAAGGATAGTTTGGATAATTCATGTGGTAAAATAGTTTTTATCACAAACAGTACCCGACCTAAAGAATATACATCACTTTGGTACCTGACATCTAAAAATTATCACATTAGTACCTCACATTTCAAATCCGACACAATTTTGGTACCCACCGTCAATAACTCCGTTTAGACAGTACCAGAGTGGCTTTTTTTTCATGAGCTTTTTTGTCTCTCCGTGTTTTTTTTCCTTCCCCTCTCTCCCTCTCTTATCGTGCTCTTTCTTCATTCTCTTGCTCACTCATCTCACAGTTATATTAATACATACATCACTCACTCATTAGCCCTCTAAAGTAGTGGGTTTGAATGTGGAATTTTGGTGTTCGGTTATTAGTCACTCCTTTGTTTTTATGACATTTTCATTTGGTTATTTAGGGAACGCAATTGTGTTATGGAGTTTGCTCAAAATGTGATTGTATATGCTCGACGGGTCGTGATTTGCAATCCAGGTCATCATTTGAAAATGACCAAATACACATGGTTTAGGTTAAGCAAAGGACTGCTAGTTCAATTACTAAGCATAAGGTGTCGGCGAATGAATGATGATCAAACTATTGAGTTGTATTCTGTCAAATTCCAAATCATGTCTAGAATAGAACACATACCTGAAGAAATGGTTACACATAAAATTCAATTGAGAAACCCCAGCCATGGTACTAAGACACAAGACAACAGAGACAAAAAATACAGAAAATTGATTAATTTACTATAAGCCGATCAAGAAGAATAATCAACTAGTTCTGCAACAAATGGGACATGAAATTTCATCAGAAACTAGTTTTGGATCCTAGTAAAAAGTTCATTGTAGAGCCCAGAGGGTACTCATATAAGAGTAATAACTAGAAAAGAAAACCAACGTCCACCAACACCAGTTAGAGAAGGAATGAATCCACAACTACAGTTAGAGATATCTTCTATGGAAATGTACCAAATAATGCATGAAATAAGGTCTATTTGTTCAACAGACTAGAGGTAAGCTGTAAGGATAATCACATACAATACATCCATGGTTGTCTAATTGTTATAGAGAAACCCTATGATAATTGTGTTATAGGTGCAATCATTTGGAGACCAGTTTTCTCTTCCATTTCTCTAAGCAACTTCTCCGCTTCAGTTCCTAAGTCTCCGTCACAAAGTCCCCTGATCATTATAGTGTCCGTCCTCACATTGCTAATAAACCGGAAAAGAGATCCCCTGCATATTCAATTTTTCCAGCTATATACAAACCTTCCATAAGAGGATTGTAAATTACTATATTCAAAACCAGATTCATGCATTCCATCTCTCTAAACAACTCCATTGCCAGAGCAAGTTGTTGATTTTTACACAGGCCATTCAGTAAAACAGCATAAGTTTGTAAGTTGAGACAAAGTTAAGAGTGAAAATCATCTTTAACAAAAACAAAAACAAAAAATAATAAAAACTTTTCGGCACTAAATCTTGCAACGAAATGTAATATAATTTTCAAAAAGAAAAAAGTAATGCCATTGCTAGAACATGGTTCAAATTTCGATCGACATCACTAGACACTAAGTTTGTTTGGTATTGTCACAAAATTGATGAAGATGATGGATCTTTTGCCCCTTTGATAGGATAAAAACTTACAGCTTACAAGTAATAGATAGAGATCTAGGCTTTGAGAAATTACACCAGAAATGAAGAAGGTTCTAACCTAAATATCATCAGTTTGGCATGTAGTAGTATCAAACCCTGTCAACTAAAAATTGAAGAGGAAGTATTTCCAAAAAAAAATTGAAGAGGAAGGAAAACAGAAAGTTTTATAAAACAGAAAATATAACAAACTTTTTCTGTGCTCTACTGGTTTTTACTCGAGAACGATAAGAGTAAAATAGTTTACTGTCTTGTAAATTAAAACTGCAGAACTGGAACTGTGAGAACGTTAATATTAGACATACTAGACAGATCACGTACAATATATATAATAAGCAAAGCCCAGGACCTAGTTTCAACATGAGAATGTTACCAACTGCCAACCCTATCACTTAACCAGCACACTTACAGTGTCATTTATAAGCCTCCCAGGGACAAATGCAGTTTGGACACCAAAGTTATTTGTATGTTAGATCTGCTTGAGGCCAGCGGTTGGCAAGAGCCATTTATATCTCAGGTAACCTATTTAAATTCACACAAAAAATATTAACCAAAGAAGGATGGGTAATTCAATAAAGCGAATACAACTTGACATGAAATAAAAATTTGAACAAGAGCAACTGTTGTGAAAAAAGAAAAGACCTTAAGTAGTACCTAGTAACAAGTTCAATCTCAATACGAGTGAAGCCTGGTAAGTCTGAAGCATGGTCACTGTGTTTACTCAAGTCTTAATGAAAAAGACATGCACAGACACAATTTTCGACATTAATTAATAAAATGATGGTAAACTCATTAACAATCATAACACCACTAACATTACCACGACTGCACTTAGGAATGTGCAATCGCTATATCAAAGTAAAACCCACTTGAATCTTCAAATCAACGATCGGGTTGTTGATTTTAACCATTCAAACCTCTTCTGACTTCCACAAAGACATTCATCTGGAAACTTTTCTAAACCACTAAAACCTACGTACACTACACAAATAAGTTTGACTAATCCCAAATCTGCAAGATCCTTGATGGCATTCTTCTGAACGTTGGCTAACATATTCATGCAATATGCCTAAACAAAAAGTACAAACGTACACGACTGCAAAGGTGAGAGAAATGTCAGGGAGAAATGTCATAAATAGAAGGAAGCTGCTGTACTCTAAAGAAGTCATACATAGAGAGAGAGAGAGAGAGAGAGAGAGAGAGATATCAGTAGGAAAAAAATCTTTTAACCAATTCAGGGAAATGTACTCTGCTACAGCAACAAATAGTCATGCATACGAAATATATAACTAATACCCGTGCATTTGACATGAAAACTCAGCTGTCAAAAGAACTCATGAACAACCACTACAAGTGGAGAAAAACCTTGAGTTGTATTTTACAACTTCTAACTCAAGTCTGTCATGGAGCACAATTTGCTGAAGAAATGGTTACTAACTAATTTGAATTGATAAACCATGGCCGTAGCAATAGACAGGAGATATGACCTAAAAGTATTGAAACATGTGGACTTTACAGTAAGAATGATAAATCTCTTGAAGAAACAATCAA
The DNA here is from genome assembly GCA_030142095.1 of Rubus idaeus. Taxonomy (NCBI): domain Eukaryota; kingdom Viridiplantae; phylum Streptophyta; class Magnoliopsida; order Rosales; family Rosaceae; genus Rubus; species Rubus idaeus. The sequence continues at coordinate 11,604,656 of CM057971.1, forward strand.
TCCGTTCTGCATGAAATGGAACATGAAATTCGATCAGATATCAGTTTGGACGTTTACTAAAAAGTTAAGTAGAGCATACTTATACAAGTAAGGCCTTCTTAAGCAAGGAAATAATAGTAACTAAGAGGCATAGTGAGGTGATGATATTTGGTAACTAGACTACAGGAAGATATTTAAGTAATTATACATTTCTAAGTAAACAGAACTTAAACAAATCCACCAACTAACAGGCCAACAAAAAAAAGGAATTTATTTTCAACTATAGTTCATGAATTTTGACCCATATCTCAATGAAGTAGTTGTCAGAGGTGCAAACAAAGAACGTATATTTTACATGATGGATTAAAAAATAACATATATAAGATTTCCAGGGTTGTCAGAGGTGCAGCAGTTGAAAATTTCACAACAATACTTCAGGCCTCCACAATTGCATGGATCTAGAGATTTCTCTGATAAAGTAATTTAAAGAAAATAGGGTCAAGTGGAACAGCCAGCATTGAATTATTCCAAGCGAAAAAAAAAAAAAGATGCATCAAAGTTTATCAACATATTCATCACACATCTGATTACTGATATTGTGAAGTAATAGATTACACAAATTCTATAGTATATAACATGATTATACTAAAATGTAAAAATTGGGTCCCAACTGCAAACTGACTTTGTCTTTTCACATGATGGATTGATATACTACATATACAATAAATTCACCACTGTCGAAGATTCCAGCAGTTACAAAATTTAATTGTGAGAGTGCAGAGGACCAGTTTCAAATATTCAAACCAACTTCATAATTACTTAGTTTTCTATCAATGGCAACAAAGCGGGATCCAAGTCATTTTTAGACAATAAATCAACTATCAATTCCGTCGTCCATGCATCTGCAGAGAATTCCCTGTCCACCATTTCCTGAACAAGTCCCACCGCTTTTGATGTCACCTTATTACAGAGAAACCCTCGGATAATTGTGTTATAGGTGCGATCATCTGGAGGACAATCTTTGTCTTCCATTTCTCTAAGCAACTTCTCCGCTTCAGTTATTAAGCCTCCATCACAAAGTCCCTTGATCATTATATTGTACGTCTGCACATTAGGTTGAAATCCTTTTGCTGATAAACCGTAAAAGAGGTCCCTAGCAGATTCAATTTCTCCACCTAAATACAAACCTTCTATAAGAATACTGTAAATTACTATATTCAAATTCACCTTCCTGCTTTCCATCTCTCTAAACAATTCTATTGCCGCAGTAAGTTGTTGGTTTTTACAAAGACCATCCAGTAAAACAGCATAAGCTTGAATATTTGGAAGTTGGCCACAAGCTTGCATCTTACTGAACAACTTCTGCGCATCATGTATTCTTCCCACTTTGCAAAAACCATCCATAAGAGAGGTATATGTAATGGTATCTGGAACCAGTCCCTTATCAAACATTTTTTGGAAAACCCTGTTTGCCTCGTCTATCCTTTTATGCTTACAATATCCATTTATCAGGATGTTATAACCATAAACATCGACATTTGAGCCATTGCGAATCATCAGATCAAAAACCTTTTCAGCTTCGTTCATTTCTCCTCGCAGACAGTAGCCATCCATAAGTGAACGGTGTGTGACCATATCCGGTTCAATACCTCTTTGAATCATCACTTCAACCACACTTTCTGCTTCCACAACCATCCGCTCCTTACAAAGTGTATCAACCAGGATATTGAAGGTTAGTACATCTGGAAATATATGTTTACTGACCATTTCATTCAACAATCTCGTAGCTTCTTTCCACTCGCCTATTATGCAAACTCCATGAATCAAAGAGGTATAAGTAATGACGTCTGGGGCAATCCCCTTACTAATCATTTCTGAGAAGAGGTTCAATGCATCAGGAACTAGTGTATCCTTACAAAGACTGTCAATGATGATATTATAGACAACCACGTTAGGCTTACAATGTCCATATTCTTCCATTTTCCTAAGCAATTGAATAGCTGCACTGTTGTTACCCTTCATGCAACATCCCTTTATTAGTGTGCCAAATGTAACCTCATCCGGCTTACAACCTTGCTCCATCATTTTGCTGAAAATCTCTGCTGCCTCGGCAACTCTATTCTCAAGGAGAAAGCCCTTGATTAGAGTGTTGAAGGTCGTGATATTTGGTTCAAAACCACACTTGTAGAATTTTCCCAAGAGAGATAAACTAAAGCCCATTTGGTTCAAGTGACCAAAGCAATTCATGATAATGGTTAGAGTATAATGGCTAGGAACAATTCCGGACGGACCCATTTGGGTATACAAATTTATGGCTGCTGAATAATGTTTCAATTTCACAATTTGACCCAATATTTGATTGAAACGGACAATATAAGGAGGAGGACGCATTCGAAGCATAGAATTGAACAAACTCAAAGCATCCTCAAGATTAGAGAATTTGCTAAAAATTGAAGCTTGAGAATGAAAGGATGATGCAAAGAAATTGTAGAAGAAAAGTACAAGACTAGATTGAAGACAAGGCATACCTTTAATTCTGATGTTGTTGAAAAAGAAGAAAGAGCGGTTTTCCGCACCATCATCTTCAGTTTCTTCGAAACTGAGGCTGAGCCAAGAGAGTTGGGGGAAGAAGTTACGAGGCTGCTCAACCGAGTTTTCACATTCCAATCGGTGAAAACTCAGTTATATTGCTCATACGGGTCATGCGGGTCATGGGTCGATTGTTTTTTTTTTCATTTTCTTCATCGTCATAGACTCATAGTCCCCATTCCCCAAAATGTCGCTTTATTCCACATATTTTCTTTTGAGGAAAATCAAGATTTCAAGGTTGATAAGGTCTATAAGCAAATAACGTCGTTGAACTTGATCCTGAATATTGGGATCAGAATCCAAAATACAAGTTCAATGTGCAGGATTTGAAGAAAGTTGTTGTGTTTCAATTCAGTTTTTTTTTTAACTTTCATTACCAGCATTATTCTTTGCGACAGATGAACTTGTCTCGTGTTTGATATTTTTTTTTAAAATCTCTCCAAGACTCTGACTAACTATTAAAAAAATAGTTTTTATCACAAATGGTACATGAATTTTATGTTAATTATATACATAGTACCGAACTTCACTTTTGATCACAAATGGTACCCGAACTTTTCGTTTTCATTCCAAATGGTACCTACACTCAATTTTTAGTAAAAAAAAAAATTGAAACTCTCTCTCTCTCTCTCCCGTTAGAACTCTCTCTCCTCTCCCTCGCGCCGTCGTCAACCATCTCCAATGACCACAAAGTTTATATCAACATGTAGAGTACAATCCAAGGATGAAATTATGTAACTACGTCAAGGTGAGATTCAAAGTAGATCGAGAGATATTGATGCCGGAAATTCCAAAAATCGAAAAGTTGACGACCCCAATCCTCCACGTACGGTGGTCAACGTTGACAATTGACCGTACCACTAGGTTTCTGGGATGGAGGGCTTCAAAGCCCAATAGGATCGGAAGTGGCCGGAGGATGTCAGAACGAAAGCTTGAAATTTCAAGCTTTTCCGGCGGTCTTCACGGTGGATTTCCAGCTAGTGTGGCTTCAAACCCGGGTAGATTTGTCTTGCCGGAAGCTTCATATTCTGTTGGTGGAGGCGGTGACACAAGATGTGGCCGGAGGTGGTGGCGCCTTATGGTGCAAAGGGAGAGGAGGGATGTGGAGACCTGGACTTAATTAGCTTATATTAGGAATTTAAATTTTGTTTTCCTTACTTTGTCCGGTGTGGATTCTATTTTTATGCTTTGTCTATTATTGTGTTTGGGTATTTTGTTATTAGTCTCAATTTGGGCACTAATTAGAGTATCAGCTAAATGCCCATTTTTATTAGTTGCATATAGAAATATCTAGTCTTGTACTAGAAGCATCCAGATCACCTATCTAGGATTGAAACACATGGTTTGCTCTCCTCCATCCGTTAAGTCGGTTTCTACTCCCTTTTTGCCGACCATACATGTCACTTCTTCTCCCTTCCTCACTAATTTTCTACACATCAAGTGTTGATCCCCTTTCTCTCAACCAAATACTGAATTCACAGTAGCTCTCAAGACGAGAAATCGCCCAGAAATTTCATTGTCCAAGAATCTAATCAACGTTTCATTTATTTGCAGTTGCCTCTTGTAAGTCTCAATTTCTCTTCTTCTTAAACTCAACTTCTCTGTTCCAGCTATTTCTCATTTAATTTGGAATGTGATTTGTATCTTGAATTTCATTTAGGTGGCTGGATTGCTAAAGTACTTTGAAATTGGGTTTGGTTTGCTGTTGCTTGGTTTTATTGGCTGCTGATTTCTAAGGCTTGAGGTAGGGAAAACAGAACCTTCTTTATAGCTTTGATTCTAAACTGGTTTGTATTGGGTGTGATTGACTTGAGATGATTTCTCTACAATTTTATATGAGTTCTTATATGGATAAATAATGGTGTGTCGACTAAGAGTTATGGGTGATTACATATTGATACGTTGGTTTCATTTGGAATATTGTTTCCTTCACAATCTGCCATATTTCAATGTTTAGCATCTTGTACAATTATCAAGTATTCTTGTTATTCAAACCCTTTGTCTTTGGACTTATGAACGTATTTTCATTACCAATAACCATCAAAAATCCTTGAGTTGCTGCACAAGAAATCAATATTTATTTCATAAGGGTTTCAAGAAGAAAGGATTAGTTTACAGTTTTATTTTTATGATCAGTTTCGATAACTATAAAAGCTATATTGACAAGATGATTTTTACATCTTTAAATCACATTTTGGGTTAAACTTGAATTCACTTTTCATTTGCCAGCTTACTTAAAACAAAATCCCATTCTTGAATATCTTGCCCATGGTCTTATGAAACCAAATACGTCTCTTGTGAAAGTTTTGTCTATATTGATAATCACCAAGTGTTGCTTTGAAATTTCAATATTATCTATATTTTTATTTATTTGGTCTTCACAAAAAGATTTCAAGCTTCTACTCTCTGTTTTCGTCAAGTTGAGAAACGTTAATTAAAGAGCTCTTTGTTTGCTCGTTTCTGTTTCACCACAGAAAAAGCTTCTCAAGAATCTTATTTTAAATCCTTCCTATCACTGATTTGGTTTCTTGAAAACGGAAGTTTTCTTGGAAACGAATATTGGATTGTGAATGGTTTTATTTGGTTAGGCCCGGGGAAAAGTTAAGTAGGGATTGTGCCTCCCTAGGGTGAAAGACCCAAAACCTGATCAGGATCCGCTTGTACGGGGTGTGCTCGATGACCTTAATTCTAGCATTGGGCTCTAACCGGGAAAATGAAGGATTTTCAAGGATTTTAAGCTCCTCTGTTAAGAAAAGAGTTCTTGGAGATTGTTATTGAAGTTTTCAGCTGAGAAAGTAAGGTCTTGAGTTTAATAATGGATATCTGATGTGAAAAAGGTTTATGGTTTTGATGTCTCTTCTATGGAGTTCGAAAGAAACTCACCTCTGCCGAACTTATTGTTACCAAAGTGACTTTAATCCAGTTTTCTTCTCCTTCACTTACGTTACTGGTGCTATTTAAAAAACCTTTGAAGATTTGATATTTGCAATCTCTAAGTAACCCTTGGAGCAGGGTTGAACTTCCTTACGTATTTTATATACTATATTGGGTCTTTGTTTTGCATAATTACTAGTGCAGCAACAATTACTAAGCTTTAACTTTGATTTTATAGCTTTTCCTCTCAATTAATAGAAGTTAAAAGTATATCTCTTTTCTTTCACATTGGGTACATGCTAGGTTAGAATCCTAGCTATAATGATTGTTTTTGTTGTACCTACTGAGCTTGTGAAGCTCATTCCCTCTACCATTGTTGTTGTTTTCAGGAAAAGAGTCCATGAGTGGACATGTTAGTGACATACCAGAGTTGTCTTGAAGAAAGGTTATCAAGTATTTTGCTTGGGCTGTGTGTACTGGGTTTTGACATCTTCGGTTAAATGTTGTGTGACATGTATGCTGGGTACCTTGCCATATTTCAAATCAAGGGATTTTGCTTTTTGGATCATCCTGCTAAGGAGTTGTAAAATAGTTATCTAACCGAAGTGATAACCTGGTGTACTTTTGGTACCATATGTGGTGGATGATTTTGGAAACAAACTGCTCTCTTGTGTATAAAGTGATGTATTTCAAAGTACTATGTTAGTGGCTTTGAGTGTTTCTTAAAGTCTAAGAAAGCCTTGCATAAAGTTTTATAAGTTTTCTTTCTTGGAATCTTGTTGAAGTACTACTCTTAATCAACTAAAGAAGTATATTGGTATATATGTTAACGTTCTGAAATTTCCACATTCCCTTTTTGAAAATATAGCTCTCTTGTTGGTTTACAACACAGCCTTTTTAAACTCAACCACGTTCACAGCTTATGCGATTGGTTCATTTCCATTCCTCACCGTTTCAATTCTCCAATGGTTTCAAAAAAAAAAGAGGAAAAGAAACCAAAGGTTTTACATTCTTATTCTTTATTTAATCCACCACATCAGTCATACCTCGGGGGTCGGGGTGTGACAACGGAGGTTACGAGTAGAGAGAGAGGAAAAAAAAACTAAATTTTTTTTTTCTTTTCAATGTTAGATTGTAGGATGAAATTTGTTTTAATTTTTTAACGGTAGATTTGACAATAGGTACTATTTATGATGAAAACAAAAATTTCAGGTACTACTTGTGATCAAAACGAAAAGTTCAGGTACCATTTGTGATCAAAAGTGAAGTTAAGATACTATGTATATAGTTAAGGTAAAGTTTAGGAACAATTTGTGATAAAAACCCTAAAAAAAATTATACATAAAATTACTAAATCACTAAGAGAAGAGAAGTTCTATTAGGACCTCCAAATTTGCTCACCTGACCTCTTATACTCTTTGCACATCTTTTTTGCTTTTAAAATACAAGATTTGCTTACTAAACCTTTTCTAAATTCCTAAAATAACCATGATGATATAATTCATATTAAATATACAAAATTACTACTATAATTCTAAATTGGCTCACCACACATTCATTAATTAATTTCTAATCAACAAGAAAATATTTTAGCATGAACTATTATTTTTTTTTATCTTTTTTAAACTATTTTTTATCTTTTAGCTGTGTAATAAAAAAAAGTAATCATTTATTCTTACTGTTTATTTTTTTCTCTATTTTTGTACCTCATAATTAAATATTATATATATATATATATTTTAATTGCTAGTTTTTTTTTTGCAAATATAATGGATAAACTTAGATTTAGGTCATAGTAGAATTTTTTTTGTTCTCTATTACCAATATGCATTTAATAAATGATACAAATTTTTGTGTCATATGATCTATCATAGTTTTAATTCTTATATAAATATTTCAATGGTATGTAGTGAAATTGGAAAATAAAAAAAATATAAGGAAACTAATAAAGAATGCAATTTAATATTATTGAATTGGAAACTCTAGAGAAAATAAACATAATATCTTTTTGGTATAATTATTGTCCTTAATAGTAATTTTATAGGAAGTTATAAATGTCATTTAATAATTCATAATAAAGTGAGGTCAAGTGAGCAAATTTGGAGGTCTCAATAGAAACACTCAATCACTAATGTAGTTATGTCTGAAATCTAAATCATACATTAAATCATTATTGAATAATGTCTATTGTCTAAATCATACAACAAATCAAAAATCAAACACAAATCCCTAAAAGTCTAAATGACTAAACCCTAAATCACTAATGTCTAAAATCTAAATCATACACTGAATAGTCTAAAACTCTAAATCAATATTAAATAATATCTTAATCATGCAATAAGACAATAATAATCATACACAAACTAACAAAAGCATGTCAATAAATATCTAATCAAGAGTTCAACTATTAAAGTAAAAGATAGAGGAAAAAAGAGTACAAGACTTACCGATTAAGAAGAAGATAAGAATTGTCTAGCTAACATAATGAATCAATGAACCAATTAATCAAGTGATGTTATAGCCCACAACAATAAGGAATTGACAGAGAAGAGAGAACAATTGAGAGAAGAAGAGGGGTTTATTTGTTTTGATGAGTGATGCCCAATTTCCCACTCGCCAATTTTTATTGATTTTTTTCCTTTCCTGCTGCCAAAACGACGTTGTTTTGGGCAAATAATTATTTTTATCAAAACGGCTTCGTTTTATATATGGGTATGAAAAATATAAAAAAATAAAAAGGAAATGGGTCATCTTCCTCCTGATATTGCTGGCATATTGGTTGTCGCCCATTTTCAACCATTTCTCCTGATCCCCTCATTGCAAAGCTATATACTTCAATGACTTCCGGGAAAAGTTGAAGGAGGACAGTTGCCTCCCCTTGCCCCTGGATCCGCCACTGCGTCTCGGAATAAGGTTACACAGGACACCCCGTACAAGCTGATTTTCAATTAGGTTTTGGATCTTTTAGCTTAGGGAGGTACAATTTCTACTTAATTGTTTGCTAAGGCTTAACAAGATTGAATTCATTTAACATTTCAAATGTCATATTTTCTTTCAATTTAGATTCTGACATCTTCTCAATTAATTTCTCAACTCTCATTTAAATCTGGTCTGCAAGTGATGATGCCTAAAATTAGTATCAACAATTAGATGATCTCGTCGAGATTGAGACCAACAATCCTCCATATCAGTTCGCATGACTAAGCTGGTAGTGCACCAAAACCCTAATTTAGGTCTAGTGTTTAGGATTGTCATTCATCATAAAACATGAAAGAACACAAGATCGAGAACACGAGATTTATAGTGGTTCACCCAATTAGGGCTACGTCCACTTCGGTGTTTAGAGTTTCACTTGTGAATAAATAAAATACAGAGAGATTGCAAAGTGTTTGATCACTCAAAACCTTTATCCCCATTACACCCAGAGCACTCAAAATAATTTAATTGATAGTTTGGATAGAATAGCTCTCCCTCTTTGGTTAGAGGGATGTCTTATATAGAGGTGTAATATCTCTATCTTCTTGTACAAATATGCTTCCATATCCTTCTAGAATTAGGTTTCTTGGAGTGTGGCCAAACTAGACTTGTTCCCCAAATAATATTTGAATTCGGGTCCCTTAAGGACTCCAATCCCATTTAGGACGTATTTTCGATGTCAAATTCTTTATTGAAGTCATCTCGGTCCTAGAGTAATTGTAAGGGCAAAATATTTGCTATTGGCTATTTCCTATTTGACAAAACCTCTTCCCTTGTATTAGCATTTCTTTGTATTCAATACTAGATTGTTTAAGGGATTAGGTGTCGTGGTTTAGGTTGTTCTTGCTCGAGATGGTTCGTGAAGATGCCTTTCTTATCCGGTCTTTTCTCCAGACTTCGATGATTGGTCAATCATCGAAGGTTTCGTTTCAAGCATCTCAAGGTATGACTCATGCATATGCATTTCATACACTTTGTTTATGCTTAGGAAGTAGCACAAATACCTTAGGTTTGCTTGGAATTGATTGAATTTTGTTTTGGTTAAGCAAACTTTTAATTTTAAGGTGTTTTCATATTTTTGCTACAGTATCACTATTCACGATCGATCGCAGAATATTTCCGTTGGAGAATCTGCCCGTTGCAATTCAAAAATCTGTCCGTTGGAACTTTTCGAGCGATCGATCGCATGAACTGTGACGATCAATCGCAAATAAGCGTTTTTGCTTATGTCTCTCTATTTTGTACTGTGCGATCGATCGCATAAACTGCTGTTCTGTTTTCTATAAATAGAGCCATTCAGATTCATTTTGTCCAACTCTTTCCCCATTGTCTAAATACACTTTGAGAGAGTTTTCTGGTATATTTGAGTGTTCCTAGTTCTATGTTTTACGTTCCTCATCTTAGTCTCCATTTATAATCCTTTACTAAACACTTTAATTTGCATATGTATGCTTGTTTAGCCTATGTTTAGGATTTAGGAGATTCTATTCAATTCTAGCAATTGTCCCATGTTGAATTGCTGAATTGATTGATTGAATCATTAGTTTCAATCTTCTTTGTTGTTTGTTTGTTTAGCTAATGATCCTTGTGATTAGTTAAACAAACCCTTGAATCACTTCAAGGCTTTTCAATTTGGTTTGGTGAATTCAAGCAATTGTTCCTTGTGAATTGCTTGTGTTAATCGAATTGAATTCATTGTTTCATTCACACACACACACACACACACACACTTCATTGCATAGTCGGTGATGCTTGCGGTTAGAGGATTAACGTGGTGAAGTTCGATCAATCAGAGCGGCTTAAGGTGGGAGCACTTGAAGAAGCATTTGGAGGCTACACAAGGTTAGAGCTGCCACTAGTCTATAAGTAGATAGTGTAGAGTTTGGGACTGTGTTTCCCCCTTGTACGTTTTTGCCAATTGACGTATTTCATAGTGTTACACAAGAGCATGGGGTACGGCTCCCCTCCGGTTTTCCCTCTAGAGGTAGAGGTTTTCGGGTGAACATATCGTTGTGTTGTTTGTGTGTTTGCTTATCTATTATACTGTGCTTAATTGATTAACATATTGTGTGCTTGTTCATACATTGATAGATATAGTCCGTGGTGAGATATTGATGATGCTCACTTTGAGATTCTAGGTTGTACAATTGATTGTGCTTGTTGCATATATATTTGTTGTCAATTGTGAATTGCTTGTGCAATTGTTTGAACCTAGATTGTGGAGAGATTAAGTTTTAAATTGTGTATACTCTCCATTTAGTGTTGTAGAACGACTACCGTTTATTGGGACAATCCGGCATACCGAAATTTCAGTAATGTAACCGTATGAGCAGAAGTTCCCAAGTCTTAAGTCTAAAGAAACATCTTGACATGGGACTTCTTAAAATTTATTTAAGTTCTCAATTCAAGCTGATTTAGATCATAAACGTCGTTACGTCTTTGTAGATTAATTATAGAAAATATCTCTGGTCGAAAATTCAATGTCGAAAGAATTCAATGTAAACAAAATTATATATACAAAGTTTCAAAGTAGTGAGCCGGGTCCAAAACAATGGTTTTATTCCATTGTTCAGCTAAAAGAGAGCGACCTCCATGAATCACAGTCAAGCTTGTGGTGGATGAGGATCTGTGAAGCAGAGTGAGGCAGAACGAGGCAGCGGAGGTATGAGTTCAATATGCTACATGACTCTCAGGCTCAGGCTCGACAAGTGGAGGATGGCCAGATGGACGAGAACGAGCAACAGAAGATTCTCGAAGCAGCCAAGTGGTTGATCAATTAGGCCTACCATTCTTCAACAACACCAAGGACGGCGGGGCTAAGAATTAGATATGTGTTTGCGCTGGAAACCGCTGCCGGAGAGTCGAACAGTCTCTTTTTGATGTGCGGGCGTGCCAGTACCTCGGGGTACGATGATGTAGTCGGTGAAGTGCTCCAAACTTTGCTTCTGGATCAAGCCAATGCGGACGGAGAGAGAACAAACTCCATCAAGGCTCGTACGTTAAAGACCTAAAAGGGTTTTAGGGCTTCAAAAACGTCTCTTGTGAACTAAATCGATACTTTCTTAGGATGAGAAAGCATAGCAACAAAACTGGGAAGATTGAAGAACTAAGAAGTGATCTTAGCAAGGTTGCAAGGACGCAAAGGTGCTCCGGAGAGGCTTAGGTTGTAAGTTTGCTCGAGGAGGCTTTGAGTTTGCAAGTTTGCTTGTATGGTTGAGAACCCTTTTCTGATTGTAAAACTTGTTATTTATACCCTTTAGGGTTCGCGGTTCTCTTATTGCTCTAAGACTTTAGATTTACTTTCTTAAAAAGATCTAACAATATCATCAAAACCCCTAAGTTAACTAGGTTTCCTTGCAACGTAAGGGATAAAAACAAACAAAGATATTTAGGCCGCAGTTCCCGGCTCATAGGCTGTATTGAATATACTTAAAACAACCAAATTCACATTTGGGCTCAAACATTGCCCCCCAGGCCTCGAAATCAGGCCTACACTACGCCATGATTGAAGAGGGCTAAGTAGTCAAAAGGTGCGAATAAACGCTAAAACAGTTAAAACAAGAAGCCCAAAAGTTATCTCGGCCCAACCGTTGCACTGTTTCCCACACAGAACCAATTCGAACTGGTTCGCTTAAAAAAAACGAGTGTAACTCTTCAAAGAACTCTTTCAGTTCTTATAAAAACCAGGAATAGAAGTTCAATCGACACTAAACTCAGAAATCCCCAAATCAAAACCCTAAGTCGATTAAAAGAACTTGCTGCTATCAGAAACCCAGAAATGGCTTCCAACCCGCTTACAGAAATAAATGCCCAGCAATTTCGAATAGATATGTATTCGCTCAAAGCACGTAAATATGCTCACCGTTCCCATATCAATGTACATATGGATCACACCGCCAGCTTAGGACCGTGGCCTGACGCAATGCCGGAACCCTATATTCAGCACTATAAGCAAGAAGTACGTTGCCCAATCCTGGCGTCCCGCGAAAGTGCCGCCACCTTTGAGAATTGGTAAAAACATCATAAAGCAGTACGAATGGGCTCCTGGCCTACCCCCAGCGAAGGAGAATCAAGCTGGTATGAGGCTCGAAGGATCACCGGCCTGAACCGCTGGCAGGCCGTAGGAATAGCAGAAGCAATAGAACTGAGCTTTTCGCTAAAGAATGGCGGAGGAAATCGAGCTCCAATCACGACGGCGGTATGCTTTTGGGACACCTCAAGCAATACTTTCAATTTTAGGTTCGGGCAGATGGGAATAACACTTCTTGACATCCTCACTATCACTGGCCTCCCAATCCACCCATTCCCCTTGTTATGGCGATCTAGACGACATAGCGAAAAACCTGGAATTCAAACCTAGCAAGATTCGCCATCCCCACTCTAAATCATACACTGCCTGGGTGAAGCACTTCTCTAGTCAAGGGAATGAAGAAGGAGGTATCGCATTCCTAGAACTCTGGCTATGCAAGTATATCTTCTGCAATACAGCATCCAAAGTTACTGGAACTTGGACTATGCTCGCAGCCAATCTCTTCAATGGTCAGCGAATGGGCTTGGGACAACCAATACTCACCAGCCTTTACCGTGCGCTGTACTCCTTATCCCTCCGGCCATTCGACTATACCAATGTAGCAGGACCTCTCTGGATTCTAGACCTCTGGTTACATGTCTATTTCCCTCAATTTAGACATCCTGATGTTGTCAACTTCCCAGCAGATCAAATTTTAGGCATGGCATTCGCGAATAGAGATAAGTTTGATTCCCCCTCATACTCTGAGTGCTTTAAATACCTCTACCATCTGGATGAGTCTGCCTTGGATTCAGCTGCTTTAATTCTCAGTAGGATTTATCCAAGTCCTCTAGAATTAGGCTTCCTGCTAACAAAAAACCATACTGAAAGCGGAGTTGATATGTTCAAAAGAGCAATTTCTTGCTATGATTTCTGCCTTTTAGACGAACCTCATGCCTACGAACTCTATTCGCCAAACCACTTTGCTCTCCAGCTTGGTTTTAAACAAGAAATCCCGTTTCCCTTAGTTGAGAGCCTAAACCGGTACACCTCTTGGCGAATCAAGGCTACCATCTCAGCCATAGGCGATGAGAAAGAACGATACACCGTTCGCTTTCAATTTGCTTCTCCACAGCTACCTCCTCCCATTGAGCACATCTACAGAAGTACGCAAGTCTCTCCTGCGTATACAATATGGTGGAAAATGGTAACGGCAAATGACTGGGACCGCGACGTAGACCAAGTTTTCCGGTCCATATACGCAAAAGGAAATGTGCTCTTAGGATCTATTGAAGACCAGCGAATCTTGCGTAATGACCCTTCGCTTGCCCCATCAGGTCAGTAGAGATTAAAGGCTCAAACAACCACGCGGACCGCAGAACTAGTAAGTGAATTCGGTTAAATTCAATAGTCTTTCAAACCTGGTTTCGCCACAAACTAACCAACTTTCATAACAGAAAACCTCCAAGAAAGCAGCTCCTACTGGCGAACCATCTTCCTCCAAACCACGACCGAAAAGAGCTAGGGTTAATGAAGAAACCCCTGAGGAAATGGAAGAAGAAGAAGAAGAAGAAGAAGAAGAAGAAGAAAGACCCCTGGTAAGGTCTTAACCATCCTTGGACTCTTTCTTATCAATTGAAACCACTCTAACTGGTTTACTCTCTTTGTTACCTTCGCAAACGCCGCCTGGTCCCAAACGTGCCAATAATTGAAATAGCGGACGAGCCTGAGCCAGAACAAGATCCAGAACCAGAGCCTGATGGAGAGTTATCCACTAGTGAAGATTCCGAACAAGCAACAAAGGAGATGAATGAAGCTCTTGACAAACTGAATATGCTGCCTATTACTGATGCAACGCCTCTATCGACAATATTCCCAGGAGCGAATGAATCTAGCCAAACTCAAAAGCAAACGGAGGCTAACCTGAAAACTATTGCCGAAATTTTGATTCAAATGAATCAAGGGAATCTGGCTGATGAATCTACAGCGAATGAAGGAAATAAATCCGTCACTAGTGGAGTGCATTCGCCATCAAAGAACGTGATCGTGGAAAACCCTTCATCTGCTATAGTGCTCTATTCCCAGGTAAAAATTCTTAGTGGATCATTTCAGGAAATGATCAATTATATTTTACGATAATAACACTAACTGCTATTATTACATAACTTAGGTACCAACTCAGCAAGGGACTGAAGTTGAAATCGCTGCTGAAACCATCGTGGTCCAGCCTGAAGCTATATCAGAAACCCCTGGTAACGTGGCGAATGCGCTTGCAATAATGCCAACGAGTTAAGAGAAACCTGGAACTGCTCAAGAACAAGAACAAAGCACAAATGCTAATATGCATAAGGTACTGCTTGCAAAACCACGAACTGGTTTGTTTATGCTGACTTTATTGGATCTCAATCATTGTCTTAAATCGTCACAGGAGCCACAAACTGGAGTGAGCGACCCCAGTATCATAGCTTCCAGCCAGGATCCTTCAGCGAACGTCGCTGGAACTAAAGAGCATGAAACAAGTCAAAGGCTGGAAACTTCCCTTGAAGAACATCCATCCGAAGAAGCATTCCCAGCTCAGTCTAACTCAGTCTTACCGCTTGAAGAAAGGCTAAAGCTACTTCTGCAACCTGAAGATACCCAAGAGTCGATTGATGTAGCCAAAAGCTTCCTCAACAATCTTGGAGCTGTCAATTTTGATGATCCTGATATGATCATGAAGGTTCGCGAATATGCTGTCTTCCTTCACAAGCACGCTACTGGAGAAGAATTATCGACCGTGAATACGCTTCTAGCTAAAATGGACGCCCTTCCTCCTCTCCGGCAGAAAGCTCTTCAAATGGAAGCAGTAATTAATCAACAAACTGCTTAGCGTGCTGCCTTAGAAGCGAAAAATAATGAGTTCAAAGAATAACTCCAAGCACGGCGAACACACATTGCTGCCTGTGACAAAAAGTTGGCTGAACTTGAAGCCTTCAAAGCTGAAATCGAGAAGAAAATACAAGCCTGCCAAGCTAGCAAAGACCGGAGCAGCGACAGCTTAGCCAAAGAGATTCCCATTGCGGAGAAAGTGAGGCAGTCGCTAGAGAAAACCAAGGGCGAAATCAAGCAAACTACCCTTAGCTCTGAGGGTAAAATCCTAGATTACCAGAAAGCAGTATTAGAAATAACTTTCTTGGGCCGTAGGATTTGAATGTATGAACATAAACCGCTTATCGGTTCTTTTGTGCTAACCCAGTCTATTTATATGTTTTGGGCCTCAGTATATTGTTCTTATGTTAACACAATGGGCCCAACTTTAAACTGAACTCAAAATTATCTCCAAAGGATAATTCTTGGGAACTGCTGAATCTCGTAACTACCAGATATAAAGACGAATTTGAATTTCTTCCGAAAAATGCGCGCGTGATTACACCGATTCAATGCAAAGTAAACGAATCCTCGAGAATGTTCAGTTATTTATCACCGTATTTAAGAGACTCAACCAACCCTTCTTGAAACCGCTGGCCTTGCTTGCCTATAAATAGGCTGTTTAGAGAAAAAGAAAGATAAGAAAGCAATCAAACCCTTTACACCATGTCTCTCAAAATATTCTGCCTTCTTCTCGCCCTAAAATCTCTTCCTCTCTGGCCAAAATACCCAGAAAAAACTGAGTTATACAACCAAACCTCAAGCCTAGGTTGAGTTATACAACGAAACCTCAGGCGAAGAACCCATCTCTCCCCTCCGACCGCCAGAGCCAGGGCTCCATCTTTCAATGGTGCCCTCTTTCCTGGAAGGAAAAAGGGAAGATGGGAACAGCAAAAATCTCCTGGGTCACCGGGAGGTTGCCTTGTTGGCCTACGGTGGTCCGGCCCCGCAGGTTACCAGTCAGGATTTCATCCTCCTCCGGGCTTGAGGAGCGATCGCCTTGGTGTCCCAAGCCCAACAAGCTAGGTTTCATGGTATCAAAGCCACTTATTGGCTCTTTGTATGTAGTTATGATTTTCTTGTAATTGCTCTTGGCCGCAAAGCCAAATATGAATAAAGATGTATATATATATAAACACTGTCTGTTTATATACTGCGAATGTGTTTGCTTACAGCGAATGGCCTCAAAAATAGGCCTAAGCAAATAAATCTACAACCACCCAATGGCTATAAACAAAAACGAAGACATAACATGGCAAAAATTTCAAAAAATCTCAAAAACAACTCAAAGAAATTCGACATTTGGACTTAAGATTATTTTCAGGGTGTGCTAGTGTTACCCCCCCTAGTTCGACTAAGTGCAGTGAATGGATAAGAAACCACAACAAACTGGTTAGAAAAACTGTGAACTTAGGAGAACTAAGTATTGCCCCCTGTCCGCATACAGGCGGTGGCGGATCATCGAATTCCCACACACTGGGATAATATTTCTTAAGGTAACGCCCATTGATGGGGTGAAGGTGAAGTTCGCCATCAAGAAAACGCAAATGGTAAGCGCCTTTGCTGAGAATCTTATCGATGATGAAGGGTCCTTCCCACCTGGGGGACCACTTATCTCTGTCGCGGCTCTTCTCTCCTAAAGGCAAGATAGCTTTCCAGACCAATTCGCCTTCTTTGAAGCTAAGACTACGTGTTCGCTTGTCATAGACTCTGGAAACTCGCTTCTTCTCGATGACCAAGTTATCCAAAGCCGCTAATCGGCTCTCACTTAGATCTTCATGCTCCTGCCACATAGCCTGAACATAGTCCTCTCCTATCAGCTGATGTTGTTCTTGAACACGCAGCGAACGAACATTAATCTTGAGAGGCAGAACTGCATCATGTCCAAACATGAGTGCATAGGGAGTAGTCCCTGTAGGAGAACGCTTAGACGTTCTATAAGCCCAAAGGGTACTATCTAACTCATTGTGCCAATCCCTGGCATTGTCTGCCAGCATTCGCTTGATAATATTGAAGATAATCTTGTTGCTAGCTTCAGCTTGGCCGTTAGACTGAGCATAATAGGGTGTAGAATGCAAAAATTGGATACCAAAGTCAGCCATTAACTGGTTTACCTCAGCAGCCATAAAAGATGCCCCCCTGTCCGCTACTAAACACTCAGGAATCGCAAAGCGGCAGATGATGTTCTTGAAAATAAAGCGGCGAACAGTAAGTGCAGATGCTTCTTTGAGCGCCTCAGCCTCCACCCATTTAGTAAAGAAATCAGTAGCAACAATAATGAACTTGTGCTGAGCGGATGAGTGAGGGTGGATGAGACCAATGAGATCCAAAGCCCAACCTCTTGCAGGCCACAACTTGATAATAGGCTGCATAGCAACAACCGGAATATGGTGAACTGGGCCATGAGCTTGGCAATCAAGGCAACCCTTAGCAAAACTAATGCAGTCCTTGAGAATGGTGGGCCAATAGAAACCATGGCGGCGGATGAGCCAACGCATCTTGGGACCTGCCTGATGAGAACCACAGATGCGAAGATGAACTTCACACATGATCCGCTTAGCTTCCAATCCATAAATGCACCGGAAATCCATGTCGTCTTCACCACGCCTCAGCAGCTCACCGCCCTTCAACACATAGTTGAGAGCAAGAAACCTGACCTTGCGGTCGACAGGAGCACTAGGGTCATCCAGGTAGTCAATAATAGGCTGCCTCAAATCTACATCGATGGCATCGAGGGTAGCCACAAACCAATCATCATTGCATTCATGTCTGGCCATGAAAGAGGGTAATATGCGCCTCTCCACTTTAAGAATGCGTTCGCGAACGCCATCAACAAAGCTAATACCTATAGCAAGTTGTGCTAACTCGTTCGCTGCATGATTTTGCTCTCGGGGAATATGCTCCGATGATATCTCATTGAACTGGTCTAACAACTCCAAGGCCCTATTAAGAAAAGGTACCAAGGTAAAACTGTTACATTTGAACTTACCTCGAAGCTGGTTAATCACTAATAGCGAATCCCCCAGAATTTCGACTTCATGGATCCCCATTTCAAGAAGAATCTTTAGGCCGATGATGACTGCTTCATACTCAGCTTGATTGTTTGTACAATGCCACTCAAGCTGAAAAGAATAGGCAAAGTAAGCCCCTTCCGGGCTCTGCAAAGTAATACCTGCTCCAGACGATTTATCCGTACGCGAACCATCAAAGTACAATACCCATGAAGGGAGGAGTATGGCTCCAATGTCCAGATCGCGGATGACATGATTTTCAGGAACAGGATGGTGTAAGAAAAAATCTGAAACTGCCTGACTAGTTTGCGCCTTCAAAGGCACGTATTGTAGCGAGAATTCAGACAACGCCAGGATCCACTAACCAATTCGACGCCTTAGGATAGGTCGAGTAAGCATGTATTTCACCAAGTCAGTTTGAGCCATTACCCTTGTAGTGAAAGACAACATGTAATGGCGTAGTTTGCAGCCAGCAAAGTAGAGAGCTAGACACAATTTTTCTATAGGAGAATACCTGGTCTCAGTGTCTAATAACGTCCTGCTCAAGTAATAAATAGCGTGCTCAACTGTCTTGCCATCTTCCTTATCTTCATCTTGAGCAAGGAAGCCGGCAATAGATGTTTCAGACGCCGAAATGTACAGCTTCAAAGGGACCCCTGGTTTTGGAGGAACCAAAACTGGCGGGTTCGCTAAATACTCCTTGATTCTGTCAAAAGCCTCTTGATGTATAGGCTCCCAAATGAACTCCTTTTCCCCCTGCAGTTTGAGCAATGGCGAGAAAGGTGTTATGTTGCCAGCAGAGTTAGAGATAAACCGTCTTAAGAAGTTTATCTTTCCAAGCAGACTTTGCAGTTCTTTTTTATTTCTTGGAGCCGGGGCATCGATTACTGCCTTGGCTTTATCCCTGGGAACTTCAATGCCTCTTTGATGGACGAGAAACCCAAGGAAGTCGCCAGCTTGAACCCCAAACACGCATTTAGCTGGGTTCATCTTCAGTTTGTGGATACGCATTCGCTCGAAGACTTTGCTCAGATAAACTAGGTGATCACCTTTGAGCTTTGACTTGACTACCACGCCATCAATATAAACCTCTAGAATCTTCCCCAGAATGTCATGGAAGATTAGGTTCATGGCTCGCTGGTACGTAGCCCCTGCATTCTTGAGACCGAAAGGCATGACCACGTATTCGAATGCGCCTGCAAACCCAGGGCATCTAAATGCTGTCTTGTGTCTGTCTTCTTCCGCTACCGGAATCTGATGATAACCAACAGTGCCGTCCATAAAGGAAAGCATCTCATGCCCTGCTACCGCGTCAACCAGCATATCCGCCACCGGCATAGGGTAAACATCTTTTGGAGTAGCTACATTGAGATCTCTGTAATCCATACATACACACATCTTGCCATTCTTCTTGCGAACGGGCACTATGTTAGAGAGCCACTCATTGTATTTGGCCACTCTAATGATGCCTGATCTGTGCATCTTTTCCACTTATTCCTTAACCGAAACCACTGTGTCCGCATTCATTCGCCGAGGTGCTTGCTGGACTGGTTTCTTGTCGGGCAAGGTAGGCAGCCGGTGACAAACCAAATCAGGGGATAGACCCGGCATGTCTTCATATTTTTCAGCGAAACAATCCTTGAACTCGAGTAACAAATTGAAGAGCCCCTTTCTTTGATTAGGCTCTAAATATGTACTAATAGCCACTTCCATTGGCTCTGTATCAGTTCCAACATTGATCTTTTCGATAGGACCCTTGACTTTAGGAGGCGTATCATCTAGAGCCGCTGGAGCTAACTGTATTACTTCTTCTTCCTCCTCAATTGGCTGGTCCAAGACATCCTCTCTGACATACTCAATAGTAGCAACTCTATCATAGGCTTCTGCTTCAACCAAATACGTCTGCAGTCTGTCGTATAAGGATAGGCAGGCCTGTACCTCTTCTTCAGTTGGTTGTACTATCATTGGGATCATTGTGATTGTGGCACACCGTAGGAAGGTCTAGAACTATCAGAGCGGGTTTGGACCATTCCCCATTGTGCTCTGTCCGAGGCCGTCACCCCAAAAGGGCGGCCCTTGGCGTCAATACCCTGCACTGCAAGAGGGCGCATGTCTCCATTGTAGTAACTGACATCAATGGAATTGGCAGAAACTGAGAAAGGGCGCGGATTTGCCTTGAACAACTCAGCTTCAGCAGTAACTGGATTCCAGAGAAGTAACTCTTGGTGCATGGACGAAGGAACGCAATAGCTCCTGTGGATCCAATCCCTACCGAGAATATCACTATATGGTGTTGTGCATTCGACCACAAAGAATGCATGAACTGCATCCGCTGGTCCAAGCTTAACTTGCAAAAATAACTACCCTAAGGTTTTTGTATTAGTGCCGGCAAAATTCTTTACTGACAAGGTTGTCTGTTGGATAGTCGACTTCTTGATTCCTAGGAGAGTCATTGTGCGAACGGTTATGACGTTGACTGCGGCACCTGAATCAACCATCATCTTGCTGATTTCCTTCCCCTCCACGGCAACAGTGGCGTATAGAGGTTTTAAGTGCATAGACATCGCCAAATTTGGTTTGGAGAACATCATAAACAACTTCTTCAAGCCAGCATCAACCTCAATCTGAAGTGTCGTTTCTTCTTCCTTGGCAACGAGCTGAGACTCATCATCACCTTCCCCCTCCAATGCTTGGCATGTGTCAGCTGAAGTTGGCAAAGCATACTTGGCGGACAAGACATAAACCATATCACATTCGACTGTATCCGAATTATCTTCATCTGATCCGTCCATACTGCCCCCCTCGTCTAAATCATCTTCTAACTCAAAGTCAAGGCCTGGCTCGTCTTCAGGGACATCTTTGTCAACATCCGCTACCATATGTTTCCTAACCAACTCCACGTCGAAGACATCCTTGAGTTCTGGAGAATGAACCAAGAGAACCTCAGAGACAGGTTCACTCTCGGCGATCACCGGCTCTACCAAAGGATTTGCGGGCGACTCTTTCGCTGAAGCTCTGACAACCTCAGACCTTATCATCTTTGGTCTCCATTGCAGCTTTGCCGCTGGTTTAATCGCAGAAGCTGACGGACGCTTGAAATCCGGCCTGGTAACACTTAAAGCCACCTTTGGCTTCAAAAGCGCTGGGGCTGTCTTTGCAGCTGGTGCAGCCTCTTTCCCTCTGAATCTCTGCACCGAAAATGCATCTAAACGATCGGAACTCAAAACAATACTTTTACCTGGAGACGTAGAGCTCTGATCCGCCATTCTTCCGAACACGCTCACTCTAGGTGGTACTGGCTCTGGCTGCGCATTGGGCTTGCCAAGGGTGATAATAGGATTTGCAGTCAATCGTTGGACTGTCCTCTGCAACTGACCAGGTGTCTTATCCAGCTGCTCTGGCCTGACTAAGCCCTGGTCCAAGGCCTCTAAAGTGCGCTGGGCTCGACCAAACCTTCGCTGATAATTCCTTCTCCTGGTGGGAGTCATTTCCACAGCTCTACCTCTTTCCTGGATATACCATTTCTCCTCCTTGATAAAGGACTTTGAGGCAGGTGGTATGTACGGCTTACTCAAGATATCAGTTTGTGGTGCTGCCTTAACGGGTTCGCTCTGGGATGCATTCATTGCCTTCATCCGCTGAAAGAGGTTAGAATCTTTCATTGCGGCTGAAACCTCCTGCCGACTGCGAACTTGTTTAGGGCTAGAAGGCTGGAAATTCTCTGGTGGCGAACGTAGTGCTGGATCCGCCTTGGGATGGAATTTGAAAGAGTTTTCAAACTCGTCATAACTTACCGGAATTTCGCATTCTACTTTGCAACGCGAACACAAAACCACGGCAGAGGCCTCAGGAGTAGGCTCTTCTTCCTCACTTACCTTCGTGGTCACTAAATCCAAAGTTGGTCTCCTTCTATTTCGCTTTTCTTGGTTGAACTCAACCATAGCGACTTCAACATTGGCTGCTGCTTCAAATTGGATTTCACCTTCATTAATCCACACTTGGATCTGATCCTTCAATCCAACACAGCTAGCGGTGGTGTGAGTCCAGACGTTGTGGAATTTACAATACTGCCTTCCCCTCATCTGTTCGCTAGTAGGAAAAGTTCCAAAGGAAGTCCTGATGAGGTCAGCAGCGATCAACTCATCCAAATTTCATGTGACCTGGCTGCATTGAACGAGTAAGCCTCGAACTTAGACTTCACCCGCCTAATTCGCCGAGTTGCCCTTGCTGGCACAACATCAACCATTCCCACCTGTGGGAAAGGCTCAAAATCAACTAACGCGGCGGTTTTCTCCCCTTCCACCTGGATTCGCCCGCTATTCAGCCAAACTTGAATCTGGTCCTTTAACTTAATGCAATCAGAAGTATTGTGATTCCACATGTTATGAAATTTGCAGTACTTCTTGCCCTTCATCTGCTCAGGCTTTGGGTAGGGGCCAAAGTCGGTCTTGATCAAATTTTGAGCGATCAGCTCATCCAGAATTTCACCCGCCTTGTTAGCATTGTATGTATACGTCTCAAACTCTGGCTTAGTGAATACCATTGTTGAGATCTTTACTGGTTCGCGAGCGATCTTGAGGCTTCTGGGCTTTGCTGCATTACGCCCTGTCAATTCCAAGGCCGCAATATCCTCAGTGTCCAAATCATCCTCTTTATAAGCATGATGAGGATACGAGTACTAAGGGTCGACATGAGCATACACAGCACCAACATTCCTGTGTTTTCCAGGCACATATGTTCCCCTAGAGGCATTCGCCTTGTCATCAAGCTCATTAAGCAGAAGCTGGTAGCTGCCAACCTTGTTCATCAAGTCTGCCATGCTGGCGAACCGCACATCATGATGCTTAGTTCGCTGTCTGTGCTCCAAGCCCTTGATGGCAATTGCTATAGCATCCGCCTCCGTGATAGGCGACTTGCATTTAGCCTGCTAAATCTTGAACCTCTTCAGGAAATTCATTGAAGTTTCCGCTGGCTGCTGATACATAGAGGTGAGCGAAGAGAGATCTACTTCAGGCTCCACAACCCCAAAGGTTGTTCTGAACATAGCCTCCATTGTTGCCCAATCAGGAATATACCTCAGTGTCAACTTAGTATACCAGGTCAGAGCAGAACCGGACAAGGATGAACCAAACGCCCTAAGCTTGAGGCCTTCGTCATTGCCATAAGGCCCGCATTCGCTCTGGAATCTGGAAATATGCGTAGCAGCATCTTCCGATCCCTCACCTTAGAATGAAGTTTGATGGGCTTGTAACCCCTTGGCCATTCGTTATTCGCGATATGATCTGGGAAAGGGTTCCTGTATTGGAGATTCGCAGATGGACCACCTATTTCGGTCCTTATGATCTGCTTAATCTGCTCCAACAAATCTGCGCCTAACGGGGGTATATCGGCAATTGCAGCAGTGGGGGTTTCAACACCACTGATTGGTGTTCCAGTACTCATTTCGGTGAACGAAACCCTCCGATTTGAATCAAGATTCAACCTAATGAGAGGTTCCTCTTCATCCTCGTCCTGAAGCGGAGCACTGCTGGCGCCAGATGAGGAATTAAATAGCCCCCTCTTATGAGGGCTTACATACGGCTCAGCACTCCGACTGTCAGCAGTTCTTGAGGCATTCGCGAGCGAGCGATCTTGAGGCTTCTGGGCTTTGCTGCATTACGCCCTGTCAATTCCAAGGCCGCAATATCCTCAGTGTCCAAATCATCCTCTTTATAAGCATGATGAGGATACGAGTACTAAGGGTCGACATGAGCATACACAGCACCAACATTCCCGTGTTTTCCGGGCACATATGTTCCCCTAGAGGCATTCGCCTTGTCATCAAGCTCATTAAGCGAAGCTGGTAGCTGCCAACCTTGTTCATCAAGTCCGCCATCTTGGCGAACCGCACATCATGATGCTTAGTTCGGCATGCGTTGCTCCAAGCCCTTGATGGCAATTGCTATAGCATCCGCCTCCGTGATAGGCGACTTGCATTTAGCCTGCTAAATCTTGAACCTCTTCAGGAAATTCATTGAAGTTTCCGCTGGCTGCTGATACATAGAGGTGAGCGAAGAGAGATCTACTTCAGGCTCCACAACCCCAAAGGTTGTTCTGAACATAGCCTCCATTGTTGCCCAATCAGGAATATACCTCAGTGTCAACTTAGTATACCAGGTCAGAGCAGAACCGGACAAGGATGAACCAAACGCCCTAAGCTTGAGGCCTTCGTCATTGCCATAAGGCCCGCATTCGCTCCGGAATCCGGAAATATGCGTAGCAGCATCTTCCGATCCCTCACCTTAGAATGAAGTTTGATGGGCTTGTAACCCCTTGGCCATTCGTTATTCGCGATATGATCTGGGAAAGGGTTCCTGTATTGGAGATTCGCGGATGGACCACCTATTTCGGTCCTTATGATCTGCTTAATCTGCTCCAACAAATCTGCGCCTAACGGGGGTATATCGGCAATTGCAGCAGTGGGGGTTTCAACACCACTGATTGGTGTTCCAGTACTCATTTCGGTGAACGAAACCCTCCGATTTGAATCAAGATTCAACCTAATGAGAGGTTCCTCTTCATCCTCGTCCTGAAGCGGAGCACTGCTGGCGCCAGATGAGGAATTAAATAGCCCCCTCTTATGAGGGCTTACATACGGCTCAGCACTCCGACTGTCAGCAGTTCTTGAGGAAAATCCTCCTCTGCCGCCGTTTCCCTTTGACTTGGCTCCCAAGTGTTGACAAATGCGCTCCAACTGAGAACCCATAGTCAGGTTCTGTTTCCTTACGTAAAAAATCTCGCTGGTCAGCTTGGCAACACGCTCGTCAGTTTGTTTGACAGCATCAGAGTGTTTTGCTAATTTTTCGAAAATCGCTTCGTTCTGCTTCTGCTGTGTTTCAGGAGTAACCTCCTTGAAGCGCAGAACTGCAGCAGCAACCAAATCAGCATTCTTCTGGCTCGCTTGGAGGAAATCCTCTTTCTGCGCCTGCATGGCTGCATTAAAGTGCTGAATGAACTCGTCAAGTCTCTTATTCGCATCAGAAGAGTCTGAATGAGTTGGCATGGGTGCGTCTTGGTTCTTAGGCATGATATCTGGTAGACCGTAGCTTCTTTGAACTTTTTCGGGTGACAAACCACGACAATCTGCGGAATTATGGGGAGTGTATTTGATGGTATTGTGCTTAAGACAGTGAACGTAAACCTTAGCGTAAGGGTTTTTGTCCGCCTTCCCAATCTTGGCTCACAAGGCAACGATTTCGACACGTCCCACTGGGCGTGCCAAAATGTTCGCGCTGGAAACCGCTGCTGGAGAGTCGAACAGTCTCTTTTTGATGTGCGGGCGTGCCAGTACCTCGGGGTACGATGATGTAGTCGGTGAAGTGCTCCAAACTTTGCTTCTGGATCAAGCGAATGCGGACGGAGAGAGAACAAACTCCGTCAAGGCTCGTACGTGAAAGACCTAAAAGGGTTTTAGGGCTTCGAAAACGTCTCTTGTGAACTAAATCGATACTTTCTTAGGATGACAAAGCAGAGCAACAAAACTGGGAAGATTGAAGAACTAAGAAGTGATCTTAGCAAGGTTGCAAGGACGCAAAGGTGCTCCGGAGAGGCTTAGGTTGTAAGTTTGCTCGAGGAGGCTTTGAGTTTGCAAGTTTGCTTGTATGGTTGAGAACCCTTTTCTGATTGTAAAACTTGTTATTTATACCCTTTAGGGTTCGCGGTTCTCTTATTGCTCTAAGACTTTAGATTTACTTTCTTAAAAAGATCTAACAATATCATCAAAACCCCTAAGTTAACTAGGTTTCCTTGCAACGTAAGGGATAAAAACAAACAAAGATATTTAGGCCGCAGTTCCCGGCCCATGAGCTGTATTGAATATACTTAAAACAACCAAATTCACATTTGGGCTCAAACAGTATGTTGCAATTCTTTTTTTAATTTTCTGTTTATCAGATTAATAATGCCTTTATGTATTGATTTATTTATCATTTTTAGTTTTTTTTTATAAGATAATTTTCTTTTTCTTTACTTTGATGAGGAAAAAAAAATTATCTTATAAAACAAACTAACAATGATAAGATGAAGATGCTTAATGTTATCACTTGTACTGCTGGAATTTATGGAGCCTTTTGATGAAATTTTGGAGGTCTGGCTGCTTGACGCCTCTCCCGTCTCTGAGCCACTAGTCCAGCACCAGGACAATGGAAGTCCTTCGAGTTCTGTCCTGGAAAATATTGCGGGACAGAGACTGAAAGAAGGGTGAGGAGGAAGGCAAGGCCTCAGTGGTGTAGAATAGTGCACCAAAATTATCTTAGTGTTTTTGATAAGATCTTTTTAATTTGCAGGATTGGGAGTGACTGCTGATAAGATCTTTTTTGTTTTGAGAGAAGTAGGCTTGAGAGTGATTGCTGCGGTTTCTGGATAAATTTTTCACCTCTTATCTCTATCTAACCTTGGTTCTTTGTTTTCATAATGTGTGATTTAGTTTTAAAGTAATATGGTTCTTCGGCTAAGTGGTTTGCTGATCGAATTTTTCTTTATTTTGTTATATTTTAGTTATATTCGTCTTATGATTCAATTACCATTTCGTTTTTTGTTTTTATATTCATCAAGTGCTGGAGATTCTGCATCTGAACTCTCAAATTGTCTTTGAGAATCAAGTCCTCTATGATCTTGTCTTTACCAATCAGGTACTCCCTACATGAACTCTCAAATTTTCTTTGGAGTGCTAGTTTATATTCTAATGCAAATGATGACAAACATGTAGTTGCTTAATAAGTTACAGCATGCTCATATTTTTTTTAATGCTTTCTTCCAGCTAATTTAACTCTTTTGCTTTGTTATTGAACCCTAAGTGCATCGACAATGACAGATTCTACAAAGTTGTTGATGCACTCAAATTGGTTTACACGAGACGGAATTGAATTTGCTCACCAGCAAAATTTTGGTGGTGATATCACCAACTAATCAACACCTGCCACATATTCAATGGCTTAACTATGGTTAACAATTTTTAATTTTGATTTATGTTATTTTTTGATAGCTTTCACTCCTCTCTCCGTCGCTCTCTCTTCTTCTCTCTCCACCTCTCTCTCTCATGTCTCATCCACCACCACAGCTACAACCAAAGCCTCTCTCATCTCACCCAAAACCCATCTATTCGAAATTCTCCTACGCCCCTTTCACTCTCAAACACAACCAAAACCTCTCCAAACACTACAGCATCGCTCTCTCACGTTCAATCCGCACCGTCTCTGACCTCACTAAATCAAAGAATGCCGTCCTCTTCGGCGTCCTGGTAGCCTGAGAAAGGAGTTGAGTTTGTGGTGGTGGTAGAAGATGGTGATGACAATACAAAGAAAGATTGAGCAGAAGAAAGGGTGAGGACTGAGGAGAGAGAGGGGAAGGTAGTGGTGGATGAGGGATCGGTGATGCGCAGAAGATGGGGAGAACTGAGAAGAGAAATTAAATATATTTAATTAATGTGTTTTTATAATAGTGAACCATAGTTAAGTCATTGAATACGTGGCAGGTGTTGATTAGTTGGTGATATCACCACCAAAGTTTTGCTGGTGAGCAAATTCAATTCCTACACGAGACTGTCCTCTTTGCAGTGCACAATGTATGAGCTACTTTTCCCTTGTCATTTTCTTCCATTCTAATTAGCATTAAATTTAGTTGATTTATGTAATAGTTTGGTATGCTTTTCTTGTTGTCATATTATTGTACAAACTGGACATTACTTACTTCACTTATTATTGTCTCTTTAATGATTTTGGTCATATGCAGTTATTGTGTTGACTATTAATACACATTTGATTGATTAAATTACTTTTCATTTTGGTTCACAAAAGATCACCTAGTGTTGCTAGAGCTAGCTGCAAAGTAAGCTCTCTCTCTCTCTCTCTCTCCTTCTTTTTACAGCCAATTAATTGTTATTTCATTCATTTATTGAATAAGGCTGCTCTGGTTCTATTTGTTGTGCAATGATTAACTATGTATATGTAGTACATTGGTTTCACAATGATTAACTGCATGCATATATATATTTATATGTATGTAGCTATATTTCTTTTATTGGATACATGATTTGAAATTCATGGTTTCTTTTTTTTAATTCTTTTTGGATAACTTGGCTGCCTCTGTTATGATCAATACTAAAGTTTATTATGTTTGCGACGCCCTGCTTCTGTTATTCATTTCAGTAGTTGCAGGAGTCTAGCTTTGGGAACACTTGGGTGACTCATGTGGATTTTTTTTTCTTTTTGCAGATTGCAGGGTTTTTTTTTTCTTTTTTGTTCTTTTGGTATGTTTTTTTTTTTGCTGTTTGTGATTGGTTGCATTGCAAAAGTGTGGTGATGCCTCATATTCTTTCATTAAGTTTCTCAATGTCTATGAACATTCTCTGCAACAGTGTGGTGATGCCTCATATTCCAGCCCTTGTCTTCTGCATACTAAAGCACCAAGACATAGCTCCTTGGTTTTCTTCTAAACTGAACAAGATATCAAATTTCTTTCAGTTTTCTAAAGAATCAGAAGGTAAATCTCTGAATTAATCTGTCATTTTGTCCTTTCTTCCAGCTTTTCCTAAGTTATTTTAATTATAACATTGTGGAATTTAACAATCATCTTTCTAACATGGAAAACTCTGTCTTAAGCTTATCTTATAATATTTTACTTTGGAACAAGCCCACAATGGTAGGACAATTGACAGTTTCTTGTGCCTGTTATAGCTATATGCTCTATTCAATTTGATTCACTTATTATTTCTGTAACTTATTGATCATTTCAGTTCAAGGGAAATGACACTTATATTCAAGAAGGGACCAATGTAGTTCAAGTAGAGTGGGCAGAGAGCTGCATGCATATATCCAAGATGATATAGAATAGTTAGAAGATCAATTTCTTTCCGGTAATTTTTAAATTCTTGGATTAAATTGGTAGCAACTTTGAATTAAAATGTTCATAACAGTTGTAGTACATTTGGTTTGGTATCAGATGTTCTTGAAATCAGATGAATGGTTTGGTATCAATTGGATATTTATTTGAATGTGCTATGTGTTATATGTTATGTGTGCTAGTTGAGAAAACACTTTTTTGAGGATGTATAAGGACATTTTTCAAGAAAAAGTGTCCTTTGATAGATACAAGGACTCCAAATATTTAGATAAGATAGAGCACACAATATGTGTCCTCATAGAGAAAAGAGGACACATATTTGATAATATGAGAATGTATTTTAGGTGTCCTCTTATTGATTTAAGGACACCATTTTGAGAGTTTTTAGGATACACATATTGTGTCCTTGTATAGAAAAGAGGACACATATTAGGTGATATGAGGATGTATTTTAAGTGTCCTCTTATTGATTTAAGGACACCATTTTGAGAGTATTTAGGACACACAAACAGTGCCCTTGTATAGAAAAGAGGACACAATTCCAGTGTCCGTGTTTCAGACTTACTATGACTCCCAGATAGAGGACTCATTTTTAAAGAGTCCTTGTATAAGATAGAGAGGTAGAGGTGGCAAACGGGCCGGCTCGGCCCGGCCCATTTAATCGGGATATGGGCCGTGCACAGGCCAGCCGTGTCAGCTCATTTTTTATAGGGCTCGGGCCGGCTCATATACTCAAACATTAAGCCCGGTCCGGCCCACGGCCCATGTCCATAGCGTACCGGGCCAATAACGGGCTGGGGACGGGTCCGGCCCAGCCCATAAAGAAACGAAAACTAGTTCTATTTTGAGATAAAATTACTACAATCAACATAAACACTACACAAAATTCATACAAACAATACTATTTATATTTCTCTTGAAATTCATCTATTTTGATTTCAACCTAGAATAATATCATTATAAAATTTTATATTTCAAAAAGATTGAGACATTATTCCATATAAACATGAAACTAACTTAGCTAATAGATTTTTTTGATGAGTAATTAGATAATAGCTATAACAAACTGAAAACTGCCTCTATCACCAATATGCGTTCAACAAAATAGGAATAGAACCCTAGCCGCCGTCATGGTGGGGGCTTGCAGTGACGTCATCGAGGGTGTTCAATCCAGCGTCGACATTTGTCGACGATCAATCCAGTTGCTGTTGTCGTCTCTTTCGAGGTCTGTGCGATGGGTTTTGGCATCAAGGGCGACTATGTTCGTTGTCATTCTATGGTCCTTTCAGGCCATAGATCTAGTGGATTTGTTTCTTTGATCCCAATTCTCATGGTTACAATGGTTGTATCATCACGATATGATGTTTCTTGCTGGTAGCTTTACTAGAGGAGGAGTCCATCACCGAGGGCTTCGACTATACAGTTTTGCTGCGTTCTTGGCTAGTTCGTTGGTGAGGACTAAGGTGGGGATTTCAATTTGGGATCCCGATTGATTTCAATTTGCCGAATTTCTGCTTTTCTGTAAAGCAGTTCAAAGCGATTTATCTCACAGATCTCAAGATCATGACAATAGTTCAGTTTCTGTTGTTGGTAATTATCTTTGGGACACTACAAAATGGTTTTTGGGTTATGCTAGCCGTTATTTAGTTGTTGTACACAAGTTTCGACTGTTGTTTTATTTTATTTTTTCATGGATTATCCTTGAGCTAGATTGGTTTTATTGGTCTCAATGGCAATACTTGCCGAAATTTTTCTATTGGCTGACAACAGTAATGCACGGTGTATGTATTGTTTTAGGTTTCGAATCATCGATTGAAGTTCTAGATTTAGACTTATCGATTAGGTTACTTGTGTGGTCTGTATTGCTCCTATATATGATGCTCATATTAAGGATTGTAAATTGTAATCCTCATTTGATTAATAAAGTTTTCTGCTATTCTAAAAAAAAACTTAGTAGCAATGAAAAATCATTGTTCAAGTAGTAGATTAATTAAAACGTTGTGTGCATAACTTAAAAAAATAGATGAAATCAGTAAAAATAGGTTATAATCTTATTCAATGATTGTTATATTATAAACGGGTCGGGTACTTCAAATTCTAATATGACGAGAGCGAGGGCTCCGTTGTCACCAAACCCTAGCCGTCATGGCCAGGGATTCCAGCGATCTCAGATGGGATCGATCCAAATGTCGGCCGAATTTCCTTCAGCCGCAGTCCAGCGTCGACAGCTGTCGACGAGTCTGATGCTTCCGTCGCTCTTCCGGCGGTTTCAACTTATGACGATCAGATGGATCGATGGTCTCTCATGTTTGCTTGTGGGCATCTTTACCTGGTGTTTCAATGCTGATGTGAACCAAGCTGTTGCTGGTTGTGATCGAGGTTTTAAGCTGCGTCCAAGAAGGGGACGGCTGAAGGTTTACATGTGCTTCGTTAGAGGCTTGCTCGTGTTCTCGGGAAGTTACATTGATTTCCTCATCGATGGGATGGCCATGTGCGCACAGTCACAGTGGGTATTGAACCAAAGCTTGGTTTTATTACTGATTTGGATCATGGGAAGGGTTTGGTTCAGCTTTCTTAGTCAGATCCAGTATCATCCTTGGTTCTTATTGGTGGTACTTGCGGTGGTTGGTGGTGGTGATGCAGGTATCCGAGACTTCCGAGTACAGACATGGGCCTTTCTATTGTGCCCTTCTAATTTTTGGGTGCCCTTAGTATTTGGGGTAGCTAATTCATTGTGGCTTGCAAGTGTTCGGATTCAGTCATGGGCCTCTCTTTTGAGCTACTTTATCGATTGGGATCCAGGTGGAAAGTTTGGTGCCTCTGGGTTCTTCGTTCTTCGTAGGCCTTATCTTTTGGCTCTTTTCATAATCAATGAGACTGATTTCATCTTAAGACTAAATGCATTGTGGCTTGGTGTCGATGATGGATCCAGTTCTCCTTTAGAATTTATATTATTTTTCATTCCCTACACTTTGATGGAGTTTATTCTCTATTATTTTAAGCCTCAGTTGGACTACTGTACTGTGAGCACCACAATTGAGTGCATTGACGAGCAGAGCAGCCCATTTTTCTGGGACGAGGATAGGCTACATCAACCTGTAGTTGCATTGTTTTTATATTTCCAAGAAGTGAGCTTCAACTTTGTAATAGAACAACCAATTCGACAATTTATGGTTTGTTCTACTCTAGGTTTTCATATTAACCATCTTTGGTTAATTCTAGCTCTCGCCATTGTTCGGGATGCCCCTCTTAACGATTGTAATCGTTGATTTATCTAATATATGGTTACTTTCTTTCAAAAAAAAAAAAAAACAGGTCGGGCTTCGGCCCATGATATATCCGGCTCGGGCTGGGCCAGGCTTTTCGGCCAATATTTCTAGGCCCGGCTCGGCCCGTTAAATTAACGGGCTCGGGCCAGGCCGGGCCGGGCCGCTTCTTAACGTGCCGGGCTCGATCAGGCCTAGCAGCTCATTTGTCACCTCTAGATAGTGGACTCTCTTCCAATGTCCTTGGATCCTTTTTTTTCTTGTAGTCTCTCTTTTGGGAACGTCCTGTTGAAGGTTTTTCAAATACTGGCATGACTGTGTTGTAGAGTAATACTTGCATATATTTGAATCCTTCACTTAAACTCTTGTTGCTTTTATCTTTTTATTTGATCTTTTTTTTTTTGAATAACATCATATTTTTCCATCCCACTAGGTAAATCACTTGCTGTCCAATCAACCGATCAGTCTCAAGAACATGAACAACATTCATTGCCTAACATTCCAAGTAATATTTCATCTGCTGGTTTCAGAGAAGGTTCTCTTGCCAGACAGTGCTAGTAAGACTTCGTATTCACAGAAGTCATTAGGAAATTCATCGGCATGGGGCACCTTTGAATGTTTCTGCCAATAATTTGAAGCTGGAGCACGGAAAACAACATTCAACCCACATTAATAGTCAGCAAAACCATGAGCAGGTAAATCTGCTTCTTTATAAGTACGTCAAGCAAGAACAGATTGATACCAAGCAGAACCATGAGAGAGAAAATCCTCACCTCTGTAAGCAGGTCAAGCAGGAAAGTATTGTAACTCAGCATAACTATGAGCAACTAAATCCGGATCTTTGTAAGCAGATCGAGCAGGAACATATGGCAGCATCATGCATAACCCTGGAAAAAAATTACTGTAGCCCCACCCACAGCAGAAAGCCCTGAAACCTACTGAACAACAGACCAATTACCAATCTGTCATGCAAGTTCCTTTCTTACCGCCTTCTGAGACACATGTTCCATTTTCTAATCTTCTGCAGAATCAAAAGCATCACATGTCTTCTTTTGATCAGACATCACAATCTGTGATTACGAATCATCCACAGACAACCTTAACAAACCAATCACAAGATTCTCCTGACGTTCATCAAAATGTATCATCAATTTCAGAGAGTCTATTAATACAATCGCAGAAGGAACCATCTTTGATAGGGAGAAGGTTAACTACTACCAATATATATACAACAGAATCAGTTAACTGACCCTGTCTTGCACCAGCAAAAATACAGGTTAGCATGCCAGCAGAATAATGCACAAAGGGACAGAAAATAAATGTTTCTGGCGCACATCATGAGCAATTGAACAAAAGAAAGCACATCATGAGCAATTGAACCCAAGAAAAAGCATCTCTATGCAGCAGAGATCGCAGCTCTCTGGAACAAAACATGCGCTTGGGCATGCGTCAATGCGAGGTTGAAATGCAGGAGGGAACCCAACAGACTGCTTCAGCTCTCGAGAGGCAGTTGAACTCTTCACAGGTAAAGAACATGCAAAGGTAGGGAAACTCGGTAGAACAAGATCGGCAGCAAAAACATCAAATGGCAGGTAATTTAAATGAATCATATAACTTGGCTGCAAAAATAAATTTATTAGTGTGGAAAACCTTTAATCTGGTTCTTGCTAGTTCTAAGTTGAACCTAATAATCCAAATTACCTCAAAAACATATGAATTAGTTATAAATTTGTTTTGAATTATTTAATAATGTGAATGGTTCATAACTTTTTTAAACATCTCATGACATAAATTAAATCTCATGAGTCTACCCTTAATATCGATCGGTTAATAAATAAAAAAAATTAGGAATGGTAACCTCAAGGGTATAACTGTGTGGTGCTAGTGACTAGTGACATGATTGAGCAGTATCAGTTGTGGCAGTGGTGGTGGTTCTAACAATGAGGGAAGTGTTGATAGTTATGCAATATCACCAATTGTAGTGGAGGTAGTATTTTTGATGGTTGTGGCTCCGGTGATACACACTGAACATTTTTCCTGCACATTGTGGAGACAACAGGAAGGAGGTCTTCTCCTCTTTTCCGTATCACGGATTCACTCGTATTAACGTTTTGACAAGACATAATCATAGCTAGGACCCTTACATTCGGAGGTACTTTCACTTCCATACTGCATAAGATAATAGAATATAAGAAAGAGAGTATCTATCAGCTAACCTAGAACAAGATTTACAAGAAAATATTCCTGGTATATCTGCAGTGAAGATATCTTATATAGTTGCGTTTTTGAAACCCAAAATCATTGTAATTTTCTGTAATCCTGTGGAAGTTGGATATTTTATATGATGATTCTCCTTTAGAGTTTGTGCAAAGAAAGGCTCGATCACTTCTGTTATTCATCATCATTCTGAATAGTTTTATTTTTTTGGTATACAGTTTGTACAATTTCATATATATAACCATCACTTTCTTTCCACATATATCCTATTCCCGTCAGATCTACTTTCAATTAACTTGTGCTTTGAATTTTTTATATACTTGGTGAACAGGATTGCCAGCTTCCACATTTAGGCAAGCGAAGTTCTACCGAAACGTTCTCTCTCTCTCTCTCTCTCTCTCTCTCTCTCTCTCTTGCGATTGCTTACACTTTTATCATTAACTTTTGTGTTGCGATTTTATGATACTGTTTGTTCTAATGTTATGTGGATAGTGTGGTACAGATGCAAGTTATAAGAATGATTGATTGATTAATTAATATTAGTATTGTTTCTACTATGTCATACTATGTTAGTAAAATACTATCTACCTATGATTGATTGTATAGGAAATTAAACAATTCAAGCTGTGACTGATCTGTTTTTCAAAAATTTACTTTGCACGTTGAAATTTTAAAAGGCAAGTATTTAAGACCACTGACAGTTATCTTTTAAAGGCTCACATATTGTCTCCAGAGTGTAAGTTATCACGTTGCTTCAATTTTCTGTTCAATGGATCCAAAAAAAGATCCGACTTCTGCTCTTAGTTCTTGCATTTTACTTATATCCATGACTATTGATATCTTTAATATGTCTTAAGATTCTCCTGCTCAATTCTGTCGTTCAACAGCTAGAGAGACTCGATATCAAGAAGGTTGAAGGAGTAAAGAGTTCGTATCACACTGTCAAGTCTATCTTTACGATACTAAATGTACCAGAAAACATCCATACGCCTCCTCACAAGGAGAAGCTGGCTGTACTTGAGAAGAAAATTATTGATATTCTTCACCAATGTGGACAACAACAGCCTGTCTCCTCACAGCAGCACGGACAACTTTTTCCTGATCTTCACTATATGTGTCAATTAGTGCAACTTAATTCTCAGACGCCTCAAGCTCAAACACACCAAGACAAAAAGAAGTCACAATTGCAATCAGTGAACATAAAATATTTTGTAAAAATGATGCAGCAGAGCAATGTGACAAACTTGGTGAACGATTCCGAGCCTCCGATCCTGCAACATGGCACAATACATTTGCAAAACAATTTGATAGAGAAAGATTCAGATCAAGCAAACTCTTTGAACTTAGTGCACCATGGTTCCTCTAAGTCCTTAAAAATTCCTACAAGCAGTCCCCAACAAAAAAATGTTATGACCTTGTTGTCACCAAACTCCATACATGGACCACAGTCAAATGTGAAACCTTTTGAGTCAAGCTTCAGCGTACCTCAAGATATGCACCTGAAACAATATCTAGAACAGCTGAATGTGCAGACTCAAAACCCAAAGCAAGAAGTTATAAGGGACAAGATGCAGCAACAAGTCATGCAACCAAAACAGCAAATACTGATGCAGCATTACCAGCTGGTGAAATTGCAGTCTGGAGCTTTTCCTAATCCTTTGCCAGAAAATCATAATTCTTCCCGTCAATAAGTTTCTAAATATACTTCTCAGAGTGAAAAGAATAATGTTCCGATGCATCTTACAAAAGCTAGAACTCCTTTCAATTCTAAAAACTCACCGTCCAGAATTTCTTTGGCTCCCTTTGTATTGGATGATATGGGTGTCCGGACGGATCATTGGGAGTCCGGACGGATTGTCTCCAGTCAAGGTTTTCACCTTCAGTCCTTCCTTTGATTGTGGGGGCTGTTTCATTGGAATGTGTGTTGATTCAGATTCAAACTTAGTCTTTGTATTAAGTGATGTTAGGAGTTGGTTAGGAGTTATTGTTGTTGGTTAGAAGTTAATGTTGTTTGTTGACTTAGAAGTTAATGTTGTTTGTTGACTTATAGGGTTGTAATGTGTTTATATAAGTGTGTAAGATGTAATCTCATAATAACAATGAATATACAATGAAGAATTTCAACGAATTTCCATATACTCTCCATTGAGTTCATTCACTCCCCATTGAGATTCTTTCCTCTCCATTCAGAAAATTCAACACTTTGCTTCATCACCTATGCCAGCGGACTCTGAGAAACCTATGTCTGATACTCCATCCCATTAAAATATTGGACTATCAACAAGTAAAAGGTGCACCAGAAGCCCCATCATTATCTGTCATCAGTACTCCTGGGTTGTCCGCCTCACCTTTACTTGAAATGTCCAATGCTGGCATTCGTTGTAATAAGTCCACAGTAGATTCTGATGAGGTTCAGCCTATTCAGCAATTAATTAAAGTGGTTAGTCTGAAGTGAAGCAATTTTCTAGTTGATTGCTTATGAAGTATTGAATGTATTGCATGACATTAAAATTGAGATATACATATATGTAATCGTGTAGAAAGTATTTTCCATTGAGATTCAAAAGTACAATTGATACAGATATATATGCACAGATATTTCTATTACATTGATTCGGCATTTAAGAATGAATCTAAACAATATTATTATCCTTGTCCTATTTCAGGTGAACTTCATGTCATCTAAAGCACTAAGTGCTTCTGCTTCAGATATTGGTTCAGTAGTGTGTATGACTGATAGGATATCAGGACCGGTGACAGTTCAGGGATCTACAATGGTGATTTGTGAGGATTTGGTGGCCATGACAAATTTTCATTTCCAGGAGAGGTATTCCACCTGGCAGGATAAGAATTTTGAAACAAGGATAATGAAGCGCCCGAGAAGTACAGTCCCAATTATTGATGCTGCTTCAGAAACTGGCAGTATCAATGATAGCTTACTACAGTTGAGTGAAATGGAGAAATTTGACTTGGAGTCAACTGCAATGTGTCATATCCAAAGGCCTAGGCTTGAGGTATAATGCTTTGCTTTGATAAGACTTGTAATTTGTCCAACCTATTACTTATATCTAATGATAGCACTATGTCATGGATTCTGTTCTCAGCAACAGCATATTGACTCACATTGTTGTTGGCATAATATCTTGTGTCTACAATTCTTCAAGTAAAGCTGTAGTTTGTTTAGGTTTTTCAACATATAAGATGATGTAATTTTGTTGAAACTGATTTATTTTTAATTTAGGAATAGAAAGTTGTTTATGATGATCGTAATTATTTGTTGTTACTTTGCGTTGAGAATGCCTCTTGATCGGGTTATATTTAACATTTCGTAGGTGAATCAAACCCTCTTAGAGGAAATTAGAGCAATCAATCAACGACTAATACACATTGTACTAGATATCGGTGACGAAGAGACTACTCCATCAGTAACCTCAGCTCCAATTAAAGATGGAGAAGGAACCATTGTCAGGTGCTCCTTCGTTGCCGTGGCCATTCGTCCTAACCTGATGTCAGAGCAGGTTTCAGCTCCAATGGTGTGTTTTAAAATACATTATTCCACATGTGACTTTCTATTCCTGTATTGATTTTGCGTTTGATGGCCCTGTAGTTTCCACTCCAGCCTTTACGATTGCTTGTCCCAGAAAATTATCCATTCTGCTCTACTATATTTCTGGATAAGTTGAGAGTGGAGGTCAGGTGAGACAATGGACCTTTTTCTTTGCCTTCTATTTGCTATTTATTATAGAAATCATGCTACAATTAACCTGAAGCAGCTCTCATCTGCTGTGGATACAGAGCATCATTATTGGAATGTGAACTTGAAGTTTAACACACATATATTGTGATATGATTTCTGTTTATCTTTTTATCATTAGTCGATCTTAATTCCCAATTATTCACACCAAATATTTAATTCAGTCAAATCTAAAATTTCTTATGGGTGCGGTTGTAATGTACAAGAATACATGTGTACTTAGGGGTAAAATATCTTTTTTGCCCTTAATGAATTTTTTGTTTGGTTTCTCCCTCTCTCCTAACGGAGAAATTTTTAGATGTGACCGTCATGCCATGTCATATATGTGACTTCCCAATAAAAACCTGCCAAGTGGAACTTTTTTAACACCTTATCATTAGACACAAATCTTTAGGGTTTTAGGGTAGGGTTTAGGGTATGGTTTAGGGTTTAGGGTTTAGAATTTAGGGTATGCCCAATGCTGAGGTGTTAAAAAAATTCCAAGTGGCAGGTTTTTATTGGAAAGTCACATATTTGACATGGCGTGACGGTCACATGGAAAAATTTCTCCTCCTAACGGTTGCCGACACCACTACGACCGGCTACCACCGTTGGCGCCGCTGTCAATGACCTCCGATGGTCACCAAATTTTATCACAATGTACAACACAATGCAAGGAACAACTTTTATATCTGCCACGAAATCTGATTCGAAGTGGAAAGGCACGAATTCGCCTTGGAATCTTGAGGTGGCTGAAATTTCAAACCGGCAATTCGCCGCCGTCCGGCAACATATTGAGCCACGTTAGGTGGCGTTGAACTTGCAAGGACGAGAGCTTCAAAGTCCAGTAGGTATCTTAGATCGAATTGATCGAGATCGTGAACAGGAACGATGAACAGTTCTCGTTCATCGTTGATTTTGTGTTTTTCTCTCCTTGATTTCTCTTCCTACACTGAAATTTGATACAAGAAGTGGGTATAGGATGGAAGAGCTCGAGGAGATGAAGAAAATGGGACAAGTCTCATGTAATTTGGTAGCCGGAGAAGGGAGATATCGCCGGCTACGGTGAAGAGAGAGGGAGAAGGAGTCGGCAACGAGAGAGGGAGGAAGAGAGAAACCAAAAAAAAAAAAAACGTTAATTCTCTCGGTCAATTTGTAATTAAAAAATACTTAATATAAAATGAACGGTCCAGATTTTGCCACGTCAGATGGTACACACCAATTATGGTGCATTCCAGAATTGGCCGAATGTTGTATCCTGTGTCCCTGTACCTACGTTGCCTTATTACTTAAAGTCAACTCAGTAAAGACATTACATTTACCTCTAATCAGATTAGTTTAATGTCATTACAAGAGAGAATTCTTTAAAATATGGAATAGAACTTCTCAATTTGAGGCCTAGAGTTATTTAGTTTATTGTTATAAAATTGTAATGGTTATCTGTTTCTTTGAAGAGTGTCTTGTTAATTACAACTACCATGCCTTGGGCTTCTATGATGGGTTGGAACTAGGCCTACTGATAGTTGTTTGTTGAATTACTAGAATAATTGGTTTTCAATTTTTCTGGACTTGCAGCAAATCATGAAGTCATTTCACATAGAGATGACTTTAAAATTGATACGTATGAATCCTAATTTGTGCACACTTATTATAAACTTATAAAGGGTTTTGAATCGATCATTTTAAAAACCTCTTGGCAGTCCCCTTCAACATGATTAATCAAGGTCCACGTCGGAATGAGTCCAGCCCACATCAAGAAATCCACGTGACTACACTGTGATCGCTAGTTCTCACTTAAAGGGAATGCTGAGCTCAAAAGGCACCTGCGTTTGAGTTAGCCACCCATTCGACACTTGTCCAATAAAAAAACCTTTTTTTCTACTTCTCTGTTTTGCCCCTGCCCCTCTCTCTCTTTCTTCTTCCTCTTCTCCCCTTTTTTTCGACAGAAGCTCTCTCTCTCTCTCTCTCTGCCACTATAGTGAGATGGTTGTGATCTGAGACTGGACAGACCGGACAGAGGTGGTGATCAGAGCACGAGCTCAATCCATTGAGCTTAATCGCTGGGTTGACGCGGTTGTGATCGATGGGTGCCTTGGCTGAGCGATTGGGTGTGCAGCGCGGTGGTGACGGTGAGACAAACTCACGGCGGATCAATGGGTGTCACAGGTTGATGTGATTTGGGTGTGACGGCAGTGGACTCTTGTGATGGGTGGAGCGAATTTTGAACTGTTATTGTGGAATTGTGATTGCAGGTGGTGCTTTGCAGGTTTGGTATTGATTGAAGGGTGCCATAGTAGCTGCTGTGAAGTTGCTGGAATTTGTGGTGGTGATTGTGATGCAAGTTGGCTGCAAATGAAGTTGCTGAAATTTGAAGGAGAGAGAGAGACCTTCTGTCGAAAAAAAGAGGAAGAGAGGAAGAAGAGAAAGGGGGGCAGGGGCAAAACAGAGAACAAGAAAAAAAAGATTTTTTTTATGGACAAGTGTCAAATGGGTGGCTAACTCAAACGTAGGTGCATTTGAACTTAGCATTCCCCCTCACTTAAATATGGGAACGTAAAAGATAAAAAAGAAGTGTCTAGAGAGAGACGCTCCCTCTTCTCTCTAGAATTTTTATCCCTTTTCCATTGAGAGTCCACCGAAGCCTCCTCTCTCCCCTCTTCCATCAGCCATTCCCACTTCCCTTCCTCATCACTCCCACCCCCACCCCCACCCCCACCCACCGACTCTTCACCCTCTGTGGTGATTTTGACACCCTTCGTGGTGATCTTGGCACCCTTTGTGGTGAATTACACCCTTTTGTGGTGATTTTTGCTGACTTTGTTCGGATCTAGAGGGTTCTCTTCCTCTTTGTTTCTATTTTTTTTTGTTTTATTTTGTCAATCGATCCAATATGAGTCCAGATCTGGTATCCCTTCCCATAATCTTCCACACCCAATACCCCAAATCATCTCCTCCCTCTCTTCCTCCGACCTCCATCACGTTTAGCTTAAAGTGCATGACACTTACCACTGCGAGTATGGATGCTAACGCATGGGTTTTCAACCACCATTCTCCGTCTTGTTCCTCGGCTACCTTGGTATTTGCTCTCTTTTGGGGGCTATTGCCTGTTCAGGGATTCGGTCTCTTTGAGGGAGCAGTGAAGCTTGGTTTGTGGTATTGGAATCACTCATCCATCCCCTATATCAGATCTGCCATTTGGGATTGTTTCGGAACCGGCATTTTTGGTTCGGACCTATTTCCTTTTGACGTTGCCGACTACATCAGGACGATTTTTTCTTGCACCCCCAGGCAGGATGCGGCTATGATGGTGGCGGCTAGGGTTTGCTGGTCTTGTTTTGTCTAGGTTTTTTAGGTTTGGTTTCCTGTTACTAGCCCTTGCTGGGCCTAGTTGGAAATTAAATTTCCGTATGTTGTTATTTATATTCTGTATGGGCCTGTCCATCAGGATTATGTGTTGTACCTCTCCAACCCTTTGGGTGTTGCCATGGGGCGGCCTAATAGACCCCCATCTCCAAAGAAAAAAATATGGGAACGTGTTTGACTCTTTGAGAGTCATAAGGAAAGGGAAGGCTCTTTTCATTATTAAAAAAATCATGTCTTGATATTTATAAAAAAAAAAATCATGAACATATCTTAGAATATTATTATTGTGTGCTTTGTCAAACTAAGATTCTTTAGAATATGTTTATAGAAGGTAAATCCTTCTAGAATATGGATTGTATTTAGAATATGTTTTCTACTCCATCATAGATTGTATCTTATATTCCTCTACATATAGAAGCTCATATTCATCAATGAAATACATCTTATTTTGAGCATTCTCTTATTTATTTACGTTTATACTTAAATATGTTATCAGCACAAGTTCTACCACTAGCTTCAACATTTCAAAACCCTAAACACCATCTGTAGATGATCGATCGCCGCTGTGCACTATCACTGCCATACACCATCGCTACTGTGCATCACCGATGCCGCTAGCTCCACCGCCACCAATCTTTAAGAATCTGCCTGGGCAGAACAGTTTACTTTGAAAGTATTTTTATCTCTTTTCAACCGTTGGATTGAGAAGAAATCTTTGCTGATATTTTTCTCTATGTGTCTACTATTGGCATTTCAAATTTCATCTAGTTTAGACCGTTGGATCTCCAGATATTCAGTTCTAAAGGAGTGGTACTCAGATTAGAAAATCTTTTGCAATCTTGCAACAACTTGATTTTCTAAAAGTTTTTGCTTTAGTTTAAATTCGTGCATTCTTCTTTTTCTTGGAGATTTCAAAGCTTTCTTTCTTCTTCATCTCGACCCTTCTTATGGCGTCAGACTTTATGAGTTTTAATTGAATCGTGGAGATTTATATATTATGCTATGATAAAGAAATTTCATGAGCATCACTTTTTCACAACTAGGCTTACCTACTTGGTATGATGTCTAGATAAGTGATTTGAGATTAGTGGTACTTAAAAGAGCCTTGCTCCACTGACATATCTTTTTACTAACCTGGTCATATTTGAGTAGAGCTACCAAAAGGTTTAAGTTATGGTCATTCACCATCTTGGTCTTGATCTAATCCAATTATTTTGGAATTTTATTTAGTGTTCGTGGATGTCTCTTTAAACTACGAAACCAATGTATCTTCTTATTGTGATAAAGTATTTTCACAAAACTCTTGCTGAATATAATTCAGAGATGCTTCGACTACGAGCTATGCTTCAGTTTTGTAAGTTGACTCTTACATAAGCAGACTTAATAGAGAAAGACCCTCTCTACCTTCCCAGTTTTGGCATTGATATTGTCCATGCAATATCGATTGGACTATTGGAGTATAATGCCAAGCGACTCAATACGTTCAATCAACTTATAAATTTTCTGCATGTAGCTAACAAGCATGACACGATCATGCTAAACAACAATTCCAGGCCTGCCGGAACAGAGAAGAGTTCCAAAAGCAAATTATGACAAAATAGCTAATAGGGGACGAAACCCTAATGTCAAGGGTAATTCTAATGAAAGATCCGGTTCATATAATCGTCGTAAGAAGAAAGGTAGCCGCAACAATGTTACATATCATCTGGGAATATTGCACCACGAGGAAGAGGGCAAGGAGGAAGAGCCCTGCCAAGGAGGGTGCGGCTATAGGGTGCCAAGAGCACCAATCTGTCGTCCAAAGGCACAAGGTGTCAAACGCGTCAATGAAGCATGTGTTGATAATTATACTTCACTTGATTATGAGAAACATTAGGTGAGTGACGGGTCTTATATCCTTGTGGTATATGTAAGACATGAGCACCCCTAGTGTCATTATTTTGTAATAGAAGTTTCTCATAAATTTCTATGAAGAAGATACTGGAGATGACACAGACGTCAATCTCACAATTGCATATTTTAAGGTCGACCAAAGTAAAGATAAGACAATGGAAGCTTCAGACTTCGAATAATTGCAATTGTTTTATTTTCAAGTTTATTATGTGAAGGCATCTATGCCTTAGTTTATTTGATTATCGTCATAGTGATTTTGGATTATATTTTCTAGACAAGAACTCGATGTAATCATTGGAATATGGTTTAAATAAAATTTCAAATTTTTCCTCAATGCAATGAAGGATATTATTCATGCCAACGGTTTTCATTTGGAATCGTATTGTAAGAATGAACAAGAATACTTATGTATTACTTCTAATGATTGCGGAAGAAATCACATCTTAGAAAACGTTTCTTATGTGTCGATCTAGTGGGTTATACTTAGTCACTATTCGAATTATTGAATCCAATAATGTTTTTAGAGATAATCTTTTGAATTCTGACAATTCGTAGAGATAATGACCATTTATTTTCGTAAGGGTATTTTAGTAATCTAACTAATTTGGACAAAAGAAATCTAATTATGTTGAAGGAAAACAT
This sequence comes from Rubus idaeus, assembly GCA_030142095.1. Lineage (NCBI taxonomy): Eukaryota > Viridiplantae > Streptophyta > Magnoliopsida > Rosales > Rosaceae > Rubus > Rubus idaeus. The sequence goes on from CM057971.1 coordinate 11,648,993, forward strand.
TATTGTGTGCCTTGTCAAACTAGGACTCTTAGTATAGGTTATCCTTCTAGAATATGGATTAGATATTTCCTACATCAATATGAATTGTATCATGTATTCCTCTATATATAGAAGCCCTTTATTCATTAATAAAGTTAATCCTATTCTGAGCATTCTCTACTATTCTCTTGTTACTTACGTTTCCCTTAAACACGTTATCAGCACGAGTTCTAGCCCTAGCTACAAAAACCTAAAACTCTAGAATCTGCCTGCGCGAGACAGCCGACTTTCGAAGCATTTTTCTCCCTGATCAGCCGTTGGATCAAGCTGCAATTTTGTCAAAGAACTTCCTACGTGTGTCTACGACTCCGGTTTCAAATTTCAGCCCATTCGGACCGTTGGATCTCCAGATATTCAAATTCCAAGAAAACCAAGTAAGTCTTTTTCTAAAAGTTCCTGCTTTTGATGCGGTTGTGTTTTTTTTTCTCGGGGATTTAAAAACTTCCCTTCTTCTACATCCCGACCCCTCTTATGGCGTGGGACTTTCTTGGTGAAAATATATGAGCAAAAAGACAACAAGCTATACCTACTTTGAAAGATTATGAGAAGTATTAGGGGAGTGATCGAGCTTTATATCGCTTGCGATATATGTAAGTCATGAGCACCCCTAATGTTATCATTCTTTAGTAAAAGTTAAAGAGCTTTAATGAATCGTGGGGATTCATAATATATGCTATGATAAAGTAACTTCATGAGCATCCAAGAAAATCTTTGTGATAAAGTAAGTTCACAAAGGCATCGAATTCGACCAATTTTTGGTCATGGCTTATTCATTACTAGACTCACCTACGTAGGTGTGATTTAGGTGAGGGATTGGAATCAGTGGTATTGAGCGAGCTTTGCTCCACCGACATTCATTTTCTTATCCGCTCATGCCTACGTGGAGCTATCGAACGGTTTAAGCTATGATCATATCCATCTTGGTCTTGTTCTAATCCGGAAAATACTTGGAAATTTTATTTAGTATTCGTGGATGTCTTTTATGACTGCGAAACTAATGTATCTTCTTATTTGTCTATTTCAGGATGCCTGAAACGCAAAAGCTCGAATTCGACATCCTTGATCCAAATGGAACCGAGTATCACCGATGGGTGACGGATGTTGAAACTACATTTATTGGAAAAGAACTTATTTCCACAATTCGTGCTCCAGATGCGAACACGAAAGCTCCACCTGCGTCTGCCCAAGCCCTAGCACTGATGTTTCTTAGGCGCCATATGGCCCCTTCCCTAAGATGGGAATATATGCAAGTTAAGGATCCATATGAATTATGGACAGCTCTTCATGGAAGATTTGGAAACATCCAGGATACACTACTTCCTGATTTGAAAGTCAAATGGAATGATATTCGCTTTCTTGACTTCAAAACCGTAGCAGAATTTAATTCTGAGATGCTACGTCTACGGGCTATGCTTCAATTTTGTAAGGTGACTCTTACCGAAGCAGATTTGATAGAGAAGACCCTCTCTACCTTCCCCGCATCGGCACTCATCCTCTCAAAGCAATATAGGATGGAGTATAATGCCAAGCGGATTACTACGTTCAATCAGCTAATCAATCTTCTGCAAGTAGCTGAGAAGCATGACACGATCATGTTGAACAATAACTCGCGGCCCATCGGAACAAAGAGAGTTCCAGAAACACATTATGGAAAATTGGCCAAGAGAGGACGAAACCCTACTGCTAAGGGTAATGCTAATGGACGCCCCGGTCCATATAATCGTCCAAATAAGGAAGGTAACCGCAACAACGTTGCACCAAATCGTGGGAACTATGTACCACGTGGAAGAGGGATTGGAGGACATGGCATGGGCCGTGGTGGCCATGCCAACGTCGGCCATGGATGGCGCGGCAATAAGGTGTACAACCGTACACAAAATCATCCTCCAAGGGCACAAGTTGTTAAACGCAACAATGAGGCAGGTGGCGCCAACGAGCAATGCCACCGATGTGGATCACATGATCATTGGTTTAGACAATGCAAGGCAAGCAACAAATTGGATGCGGATTACAAGAAGTACTGTGAATCCAGAGAGCAAGAAGCTTATTATGGAGAAGATACCGGAGATGAGAAAGATGTCAATCTCACAATTGCAGATTTCAAAGTCGACCAAAGCAATGAGAAGACTTTAGAAGTTCCAGACTTCGATTGAATTGCAATTGTTTTATTTCCAAGTTTATTATGTAAAGGCTTTTTGATGCCTCATTTTAATTGACATTTGTCATAGTTATTTTGGATTAGAATTTTCTGGACAAGACCTCGATGTAATCGTTGGCAAGATTATCAATAAATTTCGAATTTCCTTCAAAGAATTGCAAGCTATTTTTCGAAATTCTTGTTATGTCATGGACATATATTTATTTCCATACCCTATGTTTGTAGGTATGTTTCCCGGAGAGATTGAATGCCTTGCTGATTGTGGGACTACCCACACAATACTTCGTCACCGGCAATTGTTTATTGAGTTAGTTCCTTATAACTCTTCTGTGACTACGATGACTGGGTCATCACCATTGATCAATGGGCGAGGCAATGCCCAATTTATGTTGCCCAATGGCACAGTGCTCAAAGTTACCGAAGCACTTTATGCTCCTCGAGCTAATCGCACTCTCCTAAGTTTTAAAGATATTCGCGCCAACGGTTATCACATGGAAACTCATTGTGAGAATGGAAACGAATACTTATGTATTACTTCTAATGAATGCGGAAGAAAGCGCATCTTAGAAAGACTTATGTGTCGTTCTAGTGGGTTATATTTAACCACTATTCGTATTATTGAATCCAACCATGTTTTTAGAGATGATCTCTTGGATTCCAACACATATAGGCTTTGGCACGATCGTTTGGGACATCCAGGTCGTGATATGATGATCCGTATATTGAAAACCTCACACGGACATCCCTTTTATCGAGCTTATAGAAGCAAGAATCAAAAGTTGATTCAAAGAGATGAGACAGTTGAAAACAAGCACGAAGCTGCTACTGTCCGACGCACGTCGACCGGTCGACCCCCCATCGTCGAACGGTCGACCACCCTCCAGGGTGAACCTACTCGATCCCTCGTGCGTCGTCGACCGTTCGTCAAAATCATCGACCGGTCGACACCCATCCAGGGAGCTTTGTCGAACGGTCGACCCCCCCGTCGACCGGTCGACGCTTACTTGCCTTTTTCGGGCCGTTTTTCCCCTGATGTGAACTATGATTTGAAATTTCATCAGGATGCCTCTTATGCTTCTATCGCCTCTATGGCCAATGGCTCATTCTGCAAAGCCTGTTCCTTAAGCAAATTAGGATCGAGACCATCCTATGCTAAGGACACAAAAGACAATATTCCATTCTTACATCGTATCCAAGGAGATATTTGTGGACCCATCCATCCATATTGCGGACCTTTCAGATACTTTATGGTTTTGGTGGATGCCTCGACACGCTGGTCACATGTCGCTTTACTGTCCACACGCAATGCTGCTTATGCAAAGCTCCTAGCACAAATTATACGCTTAAGGGCTCACCACCCTGATCATCCTATTAAGTCAATTCGTCTTGACAATGCTGGGGAGTTTACATCACAAACTTTTGATGATTATTGCATGTCTGTTGGGATTGATGTTGAGCATCCCGTACCCCATGTGCATACACAAAATGGTCTCGCAGAAGCCACCATTAAGAGACTTCAAATGGTCGCTCGGGCATTGGTTATGCGCACCAATCTCCCATTATCTGCTTGGGGTTATGCAATATTGCATGCAGATTTACTTATTCGTTTCAGACCCACTACTACCCAACCTTTTTCTGCGTACCAGTTGGTAACTGGATATGAGCCGGATGTCTCACATCTACGCATCTTTGGTTGTGCGGTTTATGTGCCAATTGCGCCTCCACAGCGCACCAAAATGGGTCCTCAGAGACGTTTAGGTGTCTATGTTGGTTATGAATCTCCAACAATTGTCCGCTATTTGGAACCCTTGACAGGCGATCTCTTTACCGCTAGATTTGCGGATTGTCACTTTGATGAGACGGTCTTCCCGTCGTTAGGGGGAGATAAGAACAAGCATGTTCAACAGGAACGACAGGAATTGTCGTGGTCTGTCCCCACTCTGTCTCATCTTGATCCCCGAACTGCACAGTGTGATAATGAGGTGCAGAGAATTATCAATCTTCAGAACGTAGCAGATTCGATGCCTGATGCGTTTTCTGATATTGCTAAAGTGACGAGATCACACATACCAGCTGCAAACGTGCCTGCAAGGTTGGAAATCCCTACAACGGGACATGGCGCCATTAATGGCGTCGCAACTACCCCTAGTGGAGGAGTAGTTGAGGCCGTGGTTCCCCAAAGGAAGAGGGGGAGACCACTTGGTTCGATGGATTCTCGCCCAAGGAAGAAAGCGAGTTTGGCACAGCCTAATCCATTCATCATCAATACCGGAAACCCGTCTCATGAGATTATCTCTGATTATAGTTATGTCCATGAATCAATATTGGGGGACGCCTCAATGATTGAATCAATTTCAGAGAACAAAGAAATCTCAATGAATTATGCATGCATGCTTGAGACGTTGGAAAGAAATTCCATTATCATTGATGATGTATTTGCATATTCTGTTGCTCAAGAGATTATAGAGCATGATGACATTGAACCACGCTCTGTTGAAGAATGTCAACAAAGAGCCGATTGGCCTAAATGGAAAGAAGCAATCCAGACTGAACTAGATTCACTAACAAAGAGACAGGTATTTGGGCCCGTAGTGTTAACACCGCCAAGTGTAAAGCCTGTAGGACATAAATGGGTCTTTGTTAGAAAGCGTAATGAGAAGAATGAAGTCTTAAGGTATAAGGCTCGCCTCGTGGCGCAAGGTTTCTCACAACGCCTTGGGATTGACTACGAGGAGACATATTCTCCCGTAATGGATGTTATTACGTTCCGCTACCTTGTCAGTTTGGTAGTTTCCGAAAAACATGACATGCAGCTCATGGATGTGGTTACAGCATATCTCTATGGGGATCTAGATTCAGAGATATATATGAAGGTGCCTAATGGACTTCAATTACCCAAGTCAAGTGACTCTAGACCACGGAGTGCGTTTTCGATAAGATTAAAACGCTCACTTTATGGATTAAAACAATCCGGACGGATGTGGTATAACCGTCTAAGTGACTACTTGATTGGGAAGGGATATATAAATAATGATTTATGCCCATGCGTGTTTATTAAGAGAACAAGTTCCGGATTTGCAATTATTGCTGTCTATGTTGATGACATGAATCTAATTGGCACTCTCGAAGAACTGAGAGATACTGCTACATATTTGAAATCCGAATTTGAGATGAAAGATCTTGGGAAAACACGGTTTTGTCTAGGCCTTGAGCTAGAACACCGAAAAAGTGGAGTATTGATCCACCAATCTGCATATGTCCACAAGATGTTAAGAAGGTTTAACATGGACAAAGTACATCCGGTTAGCACTCCCATGATCGGTCGGACCCTAGATCCAAAGAAGGATCCATTTCGTCCAAAGGATGATGACAAAGAAATTCTAGGAGCTGAAGTGCCATATCTAAGTGCAATAGGCGCATTATTGTACTTAGCCCAATGCACTAGACCTGACATCTCTTTTGCTGTGAACTTGTTGGCTAGATTTAGCTCTGCGCCCACGCAACGCCATTGGAGTGGTATAAAGACAATATTTCGTTACCTTAAAGGTACAATTGATTTGGGCTTATTTTATCCCTACAGAGAGAGAGCCAAGTATGAAAAACTGGCTAGACAGGCTACTGCCGACGACGATGATCGACCGATCGACATGCAACCGTCGAACGGTCGACAGTCGGACAGGAAGATTCTTACTCCCTATACCGAAAATCCTTGTGATGTTTTGGTTGGTTTTGCTGATGCTGGGTACCTCTCTGACCCGCACAAAGGCCGTTCCCAAACTGGTTATGTCTTTACCATGGGTAACACGGCGATATCTTGGAGGTCCAACAAGCAAACTTTAGTTGCTACTTCCTCGAATCATGCAGAAATAATTGCTCTACATGAAGCTGTTCGTGAATGTGTATGGTTAAGGTCTGTCATTGCACATATTCGAGGAACTAGTGGTTTGAAGTCAACCACTGAGGAACCTACATGCATTTATGAGGACAATGCTGCTTGCATCGAGCAGATGAAGCAAGGTTTCATTAAAGGGGACAATACCAAGCATATATCACCTAAGTTCTTTTATAATCAGCAACAACAAGCTCTCCTCAAGATTCAAGTGAACCAAGTTAGTTCTGAGGAGAATGTGGCAGATTTATTTACTAAGTCTTTGCCTAAGTCCACGTTTGAAAAACATGTTAAAAGCATTGGTATGCTTAAGTTATCTGAGCTCCCATGATTGTAGGTATCAGGGGGAGGTGCAGACTTGAGGGGGAGTCTGGCACATACATGTCATTTTCAAATGTGAAGGGTGCGTTGTACTCTTTTTCCCTTCGACCAAGTTTATTTTTTCCCACTGGGTTTTATTGTTTCTTGGCAAGGTTTTTAATGAGACAACATGGAAAACACCATCTAGTTGTGACCGGCACAATGGGGAGTGTTGAAGGAAAACATTATTGTGTGCCTTGTCAAACTAAGACTCTTAGTATAGGTTATCCTTCTAGAATATGGATTAGATATTTCCTACATCAATATGGATTGTATCATGTATTCCTCTATATATAGAGGCCCTTTATTCATTAATAAAGTTAATCCTATTCTGAGCATTCTCTACTATTCTCTTGTTACTTACGTTTCCCTTAAACAAATTAATTTTAATTCCGATAAAGAGCAAATAAACTTCTTCTTTTTTTTTACAAAGGTCAAGGTATCCCAAAGGCTTCTTAGGCCCAATAACTAATCCCTGCGGCACATGTGAAATGCTTCAACTATGCATTGCAGCATAGTGCCTGGCCACTTTGATGGCTTCGTGAATCGAACTCGGGTAGGGGGGTTCCCAACCTGGAAGCTGATCCACTACGCCACTTGCAGTGGTTAAGAGCAAACAAACTTGAAAATGCATCTTAGAAATGTAGAGAAAATAAATTTAGTTTGTTTGCCAATGATTTTTTTAAATAAGTCATTCTCATTTATTGGAAGAGATACAGTATGTAGAGATAATGACCATTTATTTTCGTAGGGATATTTTAGTAAGCAAACTAATTTTAATTCCGATTCACCTACATTTCTCTTCCACTTCAATATGTTTAGTAAACATCTTAATGAGAAGAATTTATTCTAATACCAATTTATTATCGATCTCTCCGATCAAAATTGTCTCTGATTAATAGAATTAACACCTCAATTTGATCAGAAATGTTCTCTGATTCATATTTTTTTCATTCCTACAAAGAATGAAACTACATACACAACTGTGAAAACCTCTACTCTTGTCTTGAACCGCATGGTGCCGTTCACATCTTGCCATAATTAAGATGGTGGAGTCAGACTCCAGGTGGACAGAAACTTATTTTGCTTTAGTCCATTTCGATCATGTCCACAAACCGCTCATTTTTTTAAACATAGTTTTTTTTACCGTCACCAAATTCTTTGCTTCATATTGTTTGGGAGTTACTAAAAGGCAGAAATGGATGTGTTGGGTCAAATGACAATTGACTCGACCCAAGTTTGTTTGCTCTTTATTAATTAATCTTCAATTGAATATGAAAATGAGACGAGAATGGGAAAACTATATAGATAAGGACATAAGGTTCTCTGATCATTATTCAATGTCTGTTACTCCAATTGTTTTTATATTTTTTTTTAGTTTTAGGTTACAAGGAGGGTCAAAGACCTAAAAGAAAGTAATATAAACAGAAATAGATCTTTTTTTATTTTTGGGGAAATAAAGCTTCAAGTAAACAGGGGCAAGCAATGTTCTAAAAATCACTAAGCACTAGTCGGGTTTTGAGGAGGGGACTAGCTCCTAGGCGGGAACTAGTCGGACTCCTAGGTAGTTAGCAGACGCCTAGGCTGTTTATTATTTTATTTTAATTTTATTATACAACATATAAATAATAAAATAAGTGTTTACTGAAAAAAAAAAATTTACTTGTATTAAGGAACATAAACATGCAAAATGAAAACATATAAAAAATATTACAACTAATTGAAAACATAGGGAAAATAAATTCTGAATTTTTTTAAAACTCGCCTATACTTGTCTAGATGAATTTACAACTAATCAAGACAGTTAACCTATGCTTAGGCGGCCTAAGCGGGAATTGATCAGGCCTAGGCGGTGATTTTTTTACCACTAGCAACAAGTACAACATAATACAAACGTCCCACAAGGAGAACAAAAAAGGAACAATGAAGATAAACACTAGACAAACACAAACCCAGACCGAATTTAAATCAGGTGTGACGTATGGATGGATCCGCCACCATAGATCCGACCATATAAAAACCTATTAAATTTAAATGAGGTTGGAGGATTCTTAAAATAATCAAACTTCTTTTTCAACTGTGGTTAAAATATACATGAATATTCCTTTCTTCAAATATTCATGTATATTTCAACTTTGCATATCTATTACAGTATTACAGACCAAAAAAAATAAAATACTTTGCATATCTATTGCCATCAGTCAAGAATGGTCACATGACTCACATCCACCACAAAGTTATACTACAAGTCTACAACTGATTTAATAAAAGTTTCATTTCGTTTTGTTTCGAATTAGTGTTTTGATTAAGGAAAATTATTTTTAAACTAATATATTCTTGGTCTAATATATATGGCAATCTCTTAATTAATACAGATTATACAAATTGTTAAATGATATTAATTTGCAAGAACTGAAAAACCTAAGCACAACGCCCTCATACAAGGCGCTAAGTGCATGCTTTATTGTCCCAGCAAGCTGAAAGGAAGGATCAAAGTACAAGACCACTGCACAAAGCCGTTGTGATGGGTACCAACGTTGCTGCTAATCTACAGCATTTACAAGAGTAAGTGGCTCATTTTTTTCTTTCCTGTTTCTCTGCAGAATCCCTCTCTGTTCTTTGGGTGGGTGTCGGGTTACAGTACGTTAAGCGGTAGAATGAATACTAAGTGCTTGAATACTGGGGGATTATTCAGTTGCTTTTACTTTTCACTTTCTTGCTGATGTTATTTGGCCACATATAATATAATTGAACAAAAATATGTATATATTTCTGCCAATTTTGTTTAAGAAGGAAGACAATATAATTGTTGATTTTCATCATAAGCCACAGCTGCAGTAATGAGCACATGCTTCATCAGTAGCAGACTAGCAGTTGTTTTCCATATCTTATAATACTGTCACAGAGACATATGCATCTATTCCGTTTTTTCACTAGAAATTTGGATTGTTGTTGTATGTTAAGTTGTTAACTGATACATCCCGGGATTTAGGGATTTATTGAACTCTTTTTCTTATGTTAGGTTGTCCTATTCCCAGATTCTGACCCTTTTCCCTGTTCGTCAGTTTAGTATAGTCATTTAGGAGTTTTTTGTTTTTGTTTTTTCCTTCTAGCTGAGATCATCATTCAATAGCTCATTTTATAGTGCGAGGCTGGGAGAACTAGCTCGAAGATCTTTATTGATAGTTTGATACTGTCGAACAGTGGGATGTTCGTTCTATTAATGGGAACAGAGGAGCTCTGTTATTATGGTTTTTGTTGGTAGCTAGTTTCTTCATAAACTAATTGTTTAAATTGTCTCATGATCATAACAGGACAAGGGAGGAGGTTACTCCACTGAGTTGGAGCAGTACTCTAGGGGGATTTCACCATATCATGAACGCTCTCATGGCCTTGTTAATCGGACTGAAGTACGCAACGGGGATGGAAAACCTCATTACACTACTTGTTGTTGCCTTGCTCTTTTACTTTGGATTAATGTCTTTTGCCAAGAAACTCCAAGCTGATCGCGATCACAGAGATTTTGGTGCGTTCATCGACAAGATTAGCATCTTGTTTGGAATTTTTGCCTTGGTTTTTGAGCTGCTCATCATTGTTCTAGCTTATGGATCGGTTCCACTCTTCTTATGGAGCATCTGTATGGTGAGCATGGCAGTTGCAGTTCTGGTTCTTCTTCGTCTAGCCTCTGTTGAATTGAGGGAGAAGCTGATATTGATCGTTGGTCACTTGATGCAGTACTGGACTACCTTCTATGACGGCAGCGCAGTTTCAGTCCAAGAGATGATAAATTTGGACCATGAAGCGCAGGACCAGAACCAAATCAAAGAGCTACCTCCTGTTTAATATCTAGCTACCGCGTACACTTGATGGATCTTGGAACAAAAATTATAAATTTGGATATTTTTTTGTTTTGGTTACAAACTTACAATAAATTTGGATATTTGATATGGCAAATTACCTGTAATAACTTTTTTTTTTAATTATTTCGAAATCAGGACAAACAATATGATAACTACTATGAGTTTCAAGTTTTCTTTTTGATTAAGTTTCAAGATTTCTTTTTGATTGAGTTTGTATCGATTGGAGTTTTGGAGACACCCATCAAATTAGCAAGCAAGGGGGACTGAGGAGGGGAGGCAACGAGAGGATTTCCAGAGGGATGAGCATAATAATGAATAATTAGTTGTACTTAATAAAAAAGCAGTTGTAGTTGTGTTATGAGAATGATTAGCTATGAAATTAAGTAGCGAGTGTTTGATAAATTGTGTGTGTGTTTTTTTTTAATTTAAAAGAAGCTAAAATTTTATTAATCAATAGAGGATTACAATTTTTAATATGAGCATCCTAAAAATGAGCAATGCAGGCAACTCAGTAACCTAAACCTAGAACTCTAATCGATAAGTCGAAATCTAGAACAATACATACACTATGCATCACTGTTGTCAACAACGAAAAAAAATATTCCGGCAAGTATTGTCATTGAGATCAATAAATCCAATTTAGCTTAAGGAGAACCCATGAAAAAAAAAAGTAAAACCACAATCAAAACTTGCACAACTGGTCATGCTTATTCTTAAACAATAAATTAAAAATACCCAAATCTAACTTGGATTAAACTGTAGCAGCGCCAAACCAATAATAAGGTCGCCGACTTGGAACACCAAGGCTATTGAGCATCCAAAATCGAGTATCCAAAACTCACATGGATCCTAGACCTTGAATCCTTGGATTTGATTGACACCCAATAGAACCGACAACGACAAGCAGAAAACAAGATTTAAGCGAGGTGTCAATCATCTCTGAGAGCTCAAGAGACGCCCTAAATAAGCATAACCACCAAATGCCTGAAAATAACATGACAGACAGAGCCGTTCTTGTGAGTGAGAGAGGCCAAGACCGTCCTCACCATAGGAAGCCACACTAGCGATCACTGAAGGCGCTAGGATTTGCTCGATGATAAGTATAGAAAGAAGCCAGAGGCTATGAGGATAACACACAAATGTGCTACTGGATTTGATCGGCACAAAGGTACTACTAAGGAATCGAAAAAAGTAGTGTTTAAGTGTTTAGTAAACTTTATTACAAAAGTGTTGGTCGACACTGAGCTGAGCCAAGCTAGAAGACCAATCAACTCAGTAGACATTACACGATTTTCAAATCATCTTGTATACCATATGTATACCGTACCGACCGAGAATATCAAAAATATTACAAATTTAGTAGGAGGTAAGGTTCAAACCTTGCCCCTCCCTCTTTCCACCTCGCTCCTCAACCACTGGGCTACAAGTTGCCCTTGTAATAACTGATTTGTCTGTATTTTACGTATCAAATCTACTTCTAATTGCTTGAATTAAGCTATTCGATCCGAGAGCTATTTTGTTATATTTAATGTGTGTTTTACTTATATAAGTTAAATAAGTGTGATATTTATTTGCACAATAAAGGTACATTTTAGAGATTTTCAGCGCAATTCTTAAAAGTGAACTGTGACTTTGATGACACCGGTTACCATTCAATGTGGAACACAGACATTGTACAAAGATTTCGAAAACCATTTCGAATCCCGGTTATTTTGTTGGCGAACCACCATATTGGGAAGCGCAACCACCACACGCGGTGGCAAAATTTTATTGCATCACCTCTGATTTCAAATTATCACCACACACATTTATTAATTAGTTTATTTGTTTATTATTTATTTTTGTTTTGCTGCCTTTTTCTTTTTGACATTGCAGGAAGAAGACAAGTCCGTTTGCCGGATTCCATCCTTACCTTGCCGGCCACCACCTTGCCGACACCACTTCACCAGCTCCTTGACTTGCTGCTCACTTGCTTGGATGCTTCTCTGTTCCTTGTCTTCTTAACGGGACTTCCTCTGAAATTGAAGCATTACCACAATCAATTAACAACAGCCCATCTAATTTATCATAATGGCGTCCCCAGATCGAGTTCACTCTCTCAGATTGCCAAAGTTTCATCTCTGCAATTGGAAGCAATCCAAACACACACCTGCAATCCAAAGCTTCCCCATCACAAATCATCATCTCCAGTTCACCATGGCAATCACCACCATCAAGGCATCACATCAACCCTCTGCTGCAATTCAATTCAACACCACAATCACCAAACCCGTGCTTTCTCTCTGCACACCCAGAGCCTTTTCTCTGTCACACCCAGGTCGCCATCTCTGTTCCGCCGCTTTTAAGCTGCGCCGCCTTCTTCTTCCTGCAGAACAACCACCGGCACCGTCAATTTTCATCACGCCACCCGTCGCACCTCTCGCAACCACCACTGCCGCGCCTCTACAGCCCAGGCGTCTCCAAACCGTGCCGCCAAGCCCGTGCTCCCTGTGCGCACCCAAGCCTCACCACTGCAAGCTCCGCCGTTGAGCCTAGTTCCTCCGCCGGCTTCCCAAACGGCCAAGCCCGCGCCGTTTCAGACCACCGTGGTCTCTCCTGAAGCCGCCGTCGCCGCTCTGCTTCTGCCGTGAAGCCCAGCCATCTCTCCGCTGCAATCCAGTCGAGATCCCAACGCTTCAGTCCGCAGACAGCTCTCGGGCTCCCTCTCTTGCTCTGCCGTGAAGAGAAGAAGAAAGAAACAGAAGAATAAAAAAAGAAAAGGCACGGGGGAGAGTCCAGAAAGAAAGAAAAAAAGAAGAGAAATGGGCTTGTTGACTATTTGACTAAGCCCAGGCCCAAATCTGCTTTCTCTGCACATGGCCCATGCCAGCCTTGAAGGCCAATCCGATTTGGGTTTTCACTGTTCACTGTTCTGCAAAGCCCAGAATTCTTCACTGCACTTGGCTCATGCCAGCCTTGCTGTTCAATTTATTTGGACACCCACTCTAAGCCCAATCCGATTTGGGCTTCCAAAAATCCAAAGCCCATCAGTTATGGGTACCCGCCACATCCAAAGACGGCTCCGATAAGATTCACCGTCACCCGCCACATCCAAGGGCAGTTCCGATCAGTTCCGCTGCCACACAAAAGTTGAGCCGTCCACCTGTACCTGAATGACAATGTTCAGTTTCTGAACATATAGCTGAGCCTTCCACCTACACCTGAAGGCAGTGTCTAGTTTCTAAACACCACAATAACATTTCCCAAACTCTCGTTTATTTATATTATTTATTTTTACTTTTTGTAATTATTTGTTGGTGAATAATTTGGGAATTGTTATTTGTGAACATTTGGGGTTAAAGAATTTTGTTTAGTTAATTAGAATTCGGTATGTCCTGAGTTTGTCAGCTCAACACACTAGTAGCTAATTTACATTATTTGTCTAGTTAATTTGAATTCGGTGTGTCCTGAGTTTGTCACCTCAACACACTAATTGCAGTTTATATTTAATTGCCTAGATAATTTGTTTTCACCCTAAACCCTAAATTTTTTAGTGTTTTTGAAATTATCTCTGTGTGTCCTGAGTTTGTCAGCTCAACACACGTGTTAGCTATATTTAAATTATTTGCCTAGTTAAATACATCTTTCAAAAATACCAAAAATATGAACACACTTCCATATGCACATAATTCACATCACGAGTACATAGTCAATACATACCTTGCATATCCACTAGTGCATAGAAACCCTAGGTTACCACATTACCAAGGTGGTTTTGGGCCTTCCAATCCCTGTGGTACGACATTCTGGTCTTTAATTTATACTTATCATTGTTTTGACAACGACGAACGCTTGCGTATTTACATGCGTAAAAATTGTACAAGTCAATAACATATAGAAAAAATATATTTGTACCCTTCCCACAATCCCTCCTAAATGAATCTGTCCCACCCAATCCTTCCTTGCTTTTTCTTTTATGTTTCTTTTCTCTTTTCCTCCTCTGCAAATCATCTTCTTCCTTTCTTTTTTTTATTTTCTTCTTTTCCTTCTCCATCTAGATCTTTAGATTTGAAATCGATCGGTTTGAAGTTAAACTGTACTATAATCTACCGATATTGACTGCTCAGTATACCGAGGTTCACGATTTGGTATCGGCATTGAAATTTGGAAACCGACCCTCCTCGGTTCGGTACCGGTAATGGGCAAAATAGGGTCGGTTTAGTACCAATGCCAGCCCTAAAAATTTGCATTCTCATCTCTCCTTTAGGAGGTTGATAGGCCCCAAAAGGAGCGTCAATTTAAAAAAAAACTCTATCGGTAGTAGTATAGTGCATAGTAGGGTATCGTTCACAACAGAGATCAAAGGGTGTACCTAACAAAAAATGTCATAAAAAATTAAATTAAATAAAGAATTATTATTAACAAGTATAAAGAATATATACATATGTACAAAGTAAAATGGGGTTTAAGAGATAAATTGAATGAAATAAATTAATTAAAATACAAAGAATAAATTAAATAAGATGGGATGAAACACAAAGTATATAAAGTTCAGCCACAAGTATACAAGTTTACCAATTATTGGACCGAAAATTAACCAAGTTCCCTATCCATGAAACCAAAATTAACATATGTGGAATGCTGGACCGCCAATTATCATTCCCCAAATAAAACATCTTTGATGAAAATTAACATAAGCGACCGCATCTAGATTAATCAATCAAACATGCAAAGGTAGCTAATCAAAACATGTCCAACGCATAAAAGAAGAGTTGTTAATTAAAGTGCACGACCTAGTGTGACCGCCCATCTATCTGTGATCATTTTTATTTGTTTCCGACCTCTTTCCAAAGCCTTTACTACTTGTGAATTAGAATTAAAACCCTAATTCTAGCACCAATTATATGCAATCATCTTAAGTTTGCAACCTTAAAACAAAAACATATAAAAGTTCTCTACTAAAACAGAATCAAATAAATGGAGTCACATAAGCTACTAGAAGAACTAATTAATTAGGATCAAACAATTAAATAAACTCATAAACAAATTCTGAAAATTACATAATTCATGTTGTGTTAACTAATACAAAAGATAAACAAGTAACAAAGAGGCATAAATTTAAAGGCTAAGTCGAAATACACCGTATGAATAGCATGAAGATCTTGAGACCACAAACTCTTGAATCCTTGACCACAAGCAATCCAAGCCGTGAAGACAAGGTCATGATGGTGATGGTGATGTTGAATAGGGGTTGGTGGTGATGGTGTAGACGCCTTCTCCTCCTCCTTGAAGTCTTGAAAACCCATAGTATTAGCTAGAGAATGGAAAATATGATGTGAGATGAGAAGAGAAAGAGGAGGGTTTGTCCCTCCCCATTGGGATGTCTTTTGAAGAGAAGAGTGAAGATGCTATTTATAGGAGAATGGAGAGGAAAAAGAAGACAATGAAAGAAATAAAGAAAGAAAGGGAAGAGAAGTGGAATTTAAGTGGGAGATAAAGAAATGGTGAGTGGAATGGTGGAAATGTATTCATATGACAATTAACCATTTATTTAAATAAAAGAAATCAAACACTAATGGTGTGGGAAGAAAGAAACACACATGGTGTGGTGAGATGGATGGCAATATGGTGGTGAGTGGAGCAATGAGAATAAAAGAAAATGAAAGAATTAAAAAGCAGATAGCACTGAGCTATGCCTACTTAGAAGGAAATAATGCACGTTTGAACGGTTGGATGATTCTGAAATTTTAACCCAGAATACCTAACACACACATGAAGCGTGTGCCACAAATACAGCTGGATCCAACGGTCCAAGTGGGAGATATGCGCTTCCAAAGTTGACAGATCTGCACAGGCAGATTGTCCGAAAATGGGCTTGGACCTTTCCTTCATGGATTTGGGCCTTCATCTTGGGCTCACAGCAGCGCACCCCTTAATGGGCCTCGAGAAAGCCCATTAGACTTCGTAAATTTATGAGGTCCGATTTTTTGAATGTTCCGAGCTGAAAATAGCAATCCTAGTTGCATTAGGATTCCTACTCCCTTTAGGATTCCTGTCAGAGCACGAAAGAATTCAAATTAGGAAAGTTTCCTAATACAATCAGGAAAGTCAAAACATGAAACTTTCCTAAAAATCTCATTTCCGCACATATTCACATTTATACATCATTTAGGGACTCAAATATGGAAACTAAGCTAAAATAGCAAAATTACAATTAAATCATAGCCAAATAGTAGGGAAAACACATTAAAAACGTCACACTTTGTGCTCCTATCAGAGGTTCCGAAAAAATTCAAAAACCCTCTCATTCAGTCATTCTTGCATGAGGTGCATGAGGTTTGAACCTCACACCCCACACTTGCAACCTTACACCTCAACCACCAATGCCAAGTTGCTCTAGTTAATATATATGTAGAAAGTATAATTTATAAGTTGTTAGTGGAAAACCAGACACACTTGCCCACTTCTTTAATTTTGTTTATTGTTTTTTTTTTCTCATTTTATTTTACTTGCTCATGCTCATTTATTTTACATTCATCTATGCTGATGCTTTGTGAGATCCGAAATTTTTAAAGTTGGTCAAATTTTATTTTAGAAGTCACAATTAGAGAATAGACATCATAATGAGTTCGTAGTAATTTTTCGGAGACCCGAGCTATTTTTTAACAATTATTTGAAAGTTAGAAATTATTTGAAATTAGAAAATTAGGTTGCACGATATCACATCAAAACTTACGTGAAATCCTACACACGTATAAGTACGTGCCTGGAAAATTGAGGTTAATTACATACAAGGTTCGAAAAATCGGCCTAAGCGGGATGGTGGCGCCCGGATTAATGGCCAAATCGGCAATCTAGTTGGCCAGGCGCCCAGGCGGAAAAAATCGGCCGATTAGGCGGCCTAGGCGGTCCTGGGCGGGCCTGGGCGGCGAGTTTGAATTTTTTTTTTTTCAATTGAAAATAATCAAATAGATCTCTCTTCTCAAAAAAAGAAACGAAACGAAGTCAGAAAGGAAAAAAAAAAAAGGAACAAGCTGCGATCTCTCTTCTCAAGTAGAGTCTCTTCCTCTCCCTTGCGCTTTTCTTTTCGATCTGTTGCTTCCGGCGAACTGGAAACAACACGGCCACCTAGGAGATGGTGGTAAGGTTTTGGGGTTTGGTCTAGAGAGGATAAGCTTCAATTTGGTGGCGGTGGTGTTGTTTACTGGTGGCCGGAAATGGCGATCGAAAATCACAGGGGGGAGAGAGAGAGAGAAGATGAATGAGTTGTTTTTGGCTGTATGTTGAATTATTACAAATTTACAAGTATTAAACTATTACTGATTACAAGTATCAAAATTAGTCTATTAATGAAGTTGAATGGGTATAATTAGTAATTAAGTTGAATGGGTATTCTGACCCCAAAAAAATAATCTTATATATTGATCAATATATGACATGATACTGACATAATGTTGCATATATATATATATATATGCATTGATCACAACTATATATTGACTATAAATATGTAAGAAAAAATTAATATAATATTTTCATATAAATAAATATTGTAATTTAAAATCAAAATTAGAAAGAAAAAAAAACGATTAATCCCTGCCTAGGCTCCCGCCTAGGCCTCTAGGCGCTAGGCCCCTGCCCACCGCCCGCCTAGCGCCTAGCGATTTTTTGAACCTTGATTACATACTTTAAGATTTCTACTTCATCTTATCCCCACGTTGACTCTTACTAGTCTTAGTATCCAACTGTTTCTCCCTCGAGTTACAATGCCTTAATTAGGTGATTCACAAGTTCACTTATACTTCGAGTGTAGAACAAGCTAGCTTGGGCATATCCCCCAATTGGAAACTTAATCTCAAATAAACTTGAAAAGACACCAGCGTCATGTAATTCATTCAGTAAATTCTCAATATAGGTAAAAAAAAAAAACTTGTGAGATATCATAACTTCCTAAAGCTGTCTAGAATCAACTCCTAATCTCTTGGCATCATTATCCCTTCCCACCAATAAAATTTAAAAATTCGATACACCCAAATTACTTCGTCTTTGAACTTACATCATAGTAAATTGATAATATCTCTACAATATCCTTATGACCTCCTCAATCGTGTTTTTCTCACATATTGCAATTAAAGAGCCAATTACTTATCATTCACCTAACTCGGGATTCTGCTAACCCAAATTGCTTCCTATGTTGCTTTATAAATACCTCATTTTTTATTCATTTCCTTTGACAATCTTTAAGTTGTGAGGTTTTTACTTTTTAGAGCATGAGGGTTCGGAGTCAATGAGTTATTTGCTGTCTTTGTTTTTTATTTTTATTTCTATGGGAGAGAGAAATGGTTAAGAACCAAAATAGTTCTCACTCAATCCAAAACAATACCCCAAAACAGTTCTCACTATCTATGGGAGAGAAAAATGATAAGTAACATCTTACAATGTCGTGAGCTCGTGATGTAGGTAGAGACACAAGTAAAGTTATGAAGGGCAAAATGGTCATAAAAAATGCCCACATATCAGAGTCAAAACATTTTGTCTTTGATGAGGGTAATTAAATTTTCCAAACTGGTCGGGAAATATAAGGTAAAAGAGTCAAAACATTTTGTCTTTGATGAGAGTAATTAAAATCTCCAAACTGGTTAGGAAATATAAGGTAAAAATTTGTAGTAAATATTTTTCTAAATTAGTGAGTAAATTCGTTGGCATATGGAGTGGTGGCATCAAATAACCATTGTGGTCCATGCTCTATCCAAATTTGCACGAAATGCAGGAAATAAAAACGCGTTTCTAATAACTATTATATACGCTGTCTGATTACATTTCTTATGAATATATGATACACCCAAAAGGAGCATCAATTTAAAAAACTCCCTGTCGGTTGTAGTATAGTGGTAAGTAGGGTATCGTTCACAACGGAGATCAAAGGGTGTACCTAACAAAAAATGTCACAAAGAATTAAATAAAATAAAGAATTATTATTAACAAGTATAAAGTATAAATATATACATATGTACAAAGTAAAAGGGGGATTGAGTCATAAATTGAATGAAATAAATAATTAAATTACAAAGAATAAATTAAATAAGATGGGATGAAACACAAAGTATATAAAGTTCAGCCACAAGTATACAAGTTTACCAATCATTGGACCGAAAATTAACCAAGTTCCCTAGCCATGAAACCGAAATTAACATATGTGGAAAGTTAGAAGCTAACAATTCCCCAAATAAAACCTCTCTACGAAAATTAACCTAAGTGAAAGCACCTAGATTAACCAATTAAACATGCCATCTTAGTCTAGAAAGCTAGCTAATCAAACCATATTTAACGCATAGAAAAGAGTTGTTAATTAAAGTGCACGACCCATTATAGAAAAGTCCATATGTCCGCAATCCTTTTTATTTGACACCGACCTTTGTCCAAAGCCTTTACTACTCGTGAATTAGGTTTCCAAAACTATTAGGTGAATTGTAATCCCTAACTCTAGCTCCAATTATATGCAAATATTATAAGTATCGATCCCTATAACATAAACACATAAAAGTTTTCTATAATTCAGAATCAAGTAAACAGAGTCACATAAGCTACTAGAAGAACTAATTAATTAGGATCCAATAACTAAATAAACTCATATAAATAGGCTGGAAATTATATAAATCATGTCATGTTAACTAATACAAAGAATAATCAAGCAACAAAGAGGAATTCATAAGAATAATTAAAGGAAAAGTCAGATTACACCATATGGAATAGCATGAAGACTTGAAGACCACGAAACCTTGAATCCTTGAAAGCAAGTAATCCAAACCGTGTGCAGCAAGGTGGTGATGATGATGGACGAAATTGATGGTGATGATGGTGATGGTGCAGCCGCCTTTCCTCCTCCTTGAAGCCTTGAGAACCCTAAATACTAGAGAATGGAAAATATGATGGAGAAGAGAAAGAGGAGGGTTTGTCCCTCCCCATTGGGGTGTGTTTGAAGAGAAGAATGAGGCTGCTATTTATAGGAGAATGGAGAGGAAGAAGAAGACAATGAAAGAAACAAAGAAAGAAAGGGAAGAGAAGTGGAATGTGAATGGGAGATAAAGAAATGGTAAGTGGTGGTGGAAATGTAGTCATATGGCAATTAACCAATTATTTAGGTAAAAGAAATCAAACACTAATGGTATGGAGAGAAAGAAACAAAGATAGTTAGGTGAGATGGGTGGAAATATGGGGGTGAGTGGAGCATTGAGAATAAAGGAAAAGGAAAGAAATAAAAAGCAGACAGCACTGAGCAGTTCCCACTTAGAACGGAATAATGCACGTTGGAACGGTTGGATGATTCTCACATTTTAATACAGAATATATAACACACACATGCAGCGTGTATCAAAATTACAGCTGGATCCAACGGTGCAATTGGGAGATATGGGCTTCGCAAGTTGACATATCTGCACAGGCAGATTGTCCGAAAATGGGCTTGGACCTTCCTTCTGGGGCTTGGGCCTTTCTTCATGGATTTGGGCCTTCATCTTCATGGATTTGGGCCTTCATCTTGGGCCTCACGGCAGCTCACTTCTTAATGGGCCTCGAAAAAGCCCATTAGACTTCGTAAATTTCCGAGCTCCGATTTTCTGCACGTATTCACATTTATATATCATTTAGGGACTCAAATATGGAAACTAAGCAAAAATAGCAAAGTTACAATTAAATCATAGCCAAATAGTAGGGAAAATACATTAAAAACGTCACACTTTGTGCTCCTATCAATATATGTACAAATAACCTTAGTAAAAAAGTAGAAATATTTTTTCACTTCTTCTATTAACATGCCTTCAACCGAGCACTGAGTAATTGAGTATCATTAACAATCACTTTGAGCACTCATTTCCAAAATAATGCAATTTACATATACTATTTCCGCTCGCACTGTTCATAACTTTTGGAAATTACAATTGTATCCCCGTTTCAGCGTTTAATTACGGTGCTCACCTGGATTTATCGCGAAATACAACACGTTTCCTCTTCTTCATTTTCCAATTGTATCCCCGTTTCAGCGTTTAATTACGGTGCTCACTTGGATTTATCGCGAAAGACAACACGTTTCCTCTTCTTCATTCGATTTAATCCAGCCTTCTCTTTAGCACCGTACTCTTAAATCCACCACTGCTGTACCTCGCATAATTTCACTTCGATTCCTTAGAAAATTAACGGCATAATTTCTCCTTTATCTATTTTACTGATTACATATTATTTGCATAGCCACTGTTTCTGGCGAACTCCTTCACCGACTTCCCTCTCAGACTCTCTGATTGAAGGTTCGATTTTCAATTTCGTGTTTTATATCTTCGTTTTCTCTTCAATTACCGGAAGTTGGATTTGATCCTCTTGATTCTGGTTTGTGTGCCTATTAATTGTCTAGGGTTTCTCTCTGCGATTTATTTTTAAGGATGCTATGTAGAATTGTGAAATCCAAATTCTATGATTTTGCTTCGATTTCGGCAAATTAGTTTATCGGTTAGATTCTAAATATCGGGACTTGGTTGAAGTTTTAGTTTAGAAATGACATTTTTCCGTTGAGGTTTGAATGCGTTTACTAAAACTTGGGGAAATTTATTTAAATGGGTTTTAGTGAAGATAAGTATACCTTTTTGGTCATAGACTGTGAATTGCAGTAGCTTTGCTCTTGGGAATTCATTCAGGTTTAGTGGTGGAGTCAATTTATGTGAATTAAGTGATCAGGCTGTGAATTACAAGCAACTATGATTTTCAATTCTAGACTAGATGTTCCAATGTCGTGGAGCTTAATAAATTTTAGTGTGATTTGAGGTATGAAATAGAAAAAACGATTTCTTTGGTAGGTTAAAGGCTTAAAAGCTAAACCGAAACACTTGAAACTATAATTGGAATTGGTTCTATCTGTAGTTTCTTCGTTGAACTTCAGTGTCAATTCAAAATCAATTTTAATTTCGAATGAATCGTTTTGATTTTGGTGCTAATGGACTTAGGTTGAATTATTTTTGTTTTAAGGAATATCCAAAACTCAGTTTCGTAAAAAGGAATTCTAAAAATTGGAGTAAAAAGCATCTATTGTCTAATGGATAGGACATAGGTCTTCTAAACCTTTGGTATAGGTTCAAATCCTATTGGACGCAGTTTATTTCCATATGTATATATTTAAATGTCTTAAATGCTGTTGTCTCTTTCTGTGTCTTTGGAGGTTTTTTGGTTGGTTATTTTCTGTTTGTTCAGCTTCTGATTGTTTTGGTAGGCCTGAATTATATGTTTTGATGCTTAGTCTAATCATTAAGTTGTTATTATTGGTAACAAAAAATGATTTGTGTTCATACTGCTTGCTAAAGATTATATTGTTTTCGTTTAGTTGAGATATTGATAATAAATAGGGTTTATGTTGGTATTGCATGCTAAAAATGACATTGAGCTTAGTTAATCATTTTTTTGTTTCAATGAATGAAAAGGGTTTCAATTGTTTGGTGTTCCAGTCAAATTGGTTTTTCAGAAAATTTCTTCATTATAAGTTGTGATCTAGGATTAAAGTTCCAAACTAAAATGAAGGTTGGTAATTTGATTCCTTTCACGTGACTTTTCTAAGCAGGGAGACTCTGCTGAGTAAACTGATAATAAGCTACAAAACCATCAAAACCATATGCATTAACAATGGAAAAGGTACGTGAAAGGAACCAAATTAATTTTAGGAATAAGATTTAAAGCAACTGAGTCAGGGATAGATATTAAAGACTGAAAAACACCTTTATGTTATCTGGAATGTCGTGGAATAGCTTGAGTACCTCTAGATATTTGCACATCCATCAAATTTAATCTTCAGTAATTCAACCCCAACAATGCAATAACTTTAAGCAGCTCAAATTTTCAGCAAGGCACTGCCAGAAGTGAAACCTTTATTGACTCATATATCCCCATTCGAAACCATTTCTTCTTTTTATTCCATTTTGTCCAACTCTCCAACAAGTAAGAAAAGGATATACTGAGATATGGTTTGGAAAATCAATTGTTTGATTTTACTCATTGTCTCATATAGGATGTACTCAATATTAATTTGCTTACATACATTACACTGTTTGGCTTTTAACTTGAATGTTTATGGCAGATAAGAATCTATATTGCTTGGTTACAACTTATAAAAGACATAGTGCTCATTATTGCAATTAACAACTGACCCTAATTGTTCGAAACCATTTCTTCTTTTTATTCCATTTTGTCCAACTCTCCAACAAGTAAGAAAATGATACTGAGATATGGTTTGGAAAATCAATTGTTTGATTTTACTCATTGTCTCATATAGGATGTACTCAATATTTGCTTACATACATTACATTGTTTGGCTTTTAACTTGAATGTTTATGGCAGATAAGAATCTATATTGCTTGGTTACAACTTATAAAAGACATAGTTCTCATTATTGCAATTAACAACTGACCCTAATTGTATAGCATGGTAAGGGAAAAAGTTAAATGGTGTCTTCTAAAAAAATTAAGAAAATTATTATAAATAAATAAGAAAAGAAATCGAGAATGACAATATATATATGTTAACTTGGTTACTTTTTCTTCAAATTGTGGTTATATAGGTTAAGTACTGAGAACAATTTAACAATTATAGCATGTTTTGCAGTTATATCATCTCAGGGCAGGATGACGAGAAAAAAAAGGATCTTAGAAGGGACAAATACATTGGGACAACGTGACAAACGAATGAGGAATGATGATCAAAATCTTAAGATGATTGGAAATCAAAATTTGTATGCTTCTGCGAGCTCATTTAATGACAATGATAATACAATAGGTACTTGACCAAAAAAGATAATACAATAGGTAATTATAAGCAGTTACTGAATACTTAGTTCATGTTTTTGACATTATAGAATTCTTTCTACGCTATGTTTATGACAGTATTACATTAATCATTAGTCAATATTGCATTAATCATTAGTCAATCGTATAACTAATGTTTGTTCAATTTAACATCTAATGTAGTTGGGAGTTCATCTTCGTTTGGTCAAGCATTGTATTAAAAGAGTAAACAAGGTAATGTATATCATATTTGACGTTCTCTATTTTGCACAAATAAACATATAAATTGTTTCATACATAAAAATTACAATTACAGGAGTGATTGTGAAGTATGAAGATTTTGGCGACAATATATTCGAATGCAATTATTGTGGCGCATGTTTTTGGTTGAAAGAAGCAAATAAACAAAATTTTAGAAATGCACCCATTATCTATACTGGTTGTTGTCAACAAGGACAAATAAAACTTCAACAATCAAACCCAACACCAAGATTCCTTGAACAACTATTAGATCCAAAAAATGGTCGACAAAGCATACTTTTTCGAGAAAATATTCGAGTTTACAATTCAATGTTTTCTTTTACATCAATGGGAGCAAAAGTTGATAGTGGTATAAATGTTGGATCAGGCCCTTATGTTTTCAAAATAAGTGGACAAGTGCATCATTTAATGGGTTATGTATTGCCTTCTGACGGTGAATGTCCCAAATATGCACAATTATATGTTTATGATACCAAAAACGAAGTTTCAAATCGTATCAATGCTATTGACCCTTCTCATGATAATCAAAAAACCAAGCCAGATATTGTGCAAGGACTCATAGAAATGTTTGATGAAATTAATGAGCTGACTAGAACTTTTCGAACAATCAAAGATAAATTTGAAGATAGCTCTTTACCTTCATTCAACATGACTATGCTTAGTCGCCAACCAACTGATAATAAACAATATGAAAAACCAATAAGTGAAGAAATTGGTGGTTTAATTGTGGGCGATATTGGAGAATTTAATTCAAATAGAGATATCGTTATTCAATCTAATGATGGACATTTAGAGCGAATTTCTAAAATTCACCCAAAATATATGTCATTGCAATACCCAATACTTTTTCCATATGGTGAAGATGGATATAAACTTGGTCTATTATTACAATTAACTTCAACAAATCGTGAAAAAAAAAAAAAAAAATGTCAATGCGAAGTTTCATTGCATATCAAATTCATGACAGAAACAATGAAATAAGCACTTTATTAAAAGGTGGAAGATTGTTTCAGCAATTTTTAGTTGACTCTTATGCAGCTGTTGAAGAAGATCGTCTACATTATATCAGAAAGAATCAAAACACATTTAGAAGCGAAAAATACAAAGATATATATGTTGCAGTTTCAGCTGGAGTTGATGTAAGTCATGACATTGGACAAAAAATTATTTTACCAAGCTCTCACACTGGTAGTCCTAGAAATATGATCAACAATTATCAAGATGCAATGACGATTTGTAGACAATTTGGCAATCCTGATTTATTTATAACTTTCACTTGCAATGTTAAATGGCCAGAGATATCAAGATATTTTGAGCACAAACCTAGATATAAGCCGGAAGATAGGCCTGACATAATTTCAAGAATCTTCAAATTGAAATTGGAAGATATGATCGCATATATTAAATCTGGAGAACCTTTTGGACAAGTTGAGGCAGGTAAGTATAAAATTCTTTATGCCTTATTTTGTGTCCAGTTTTTCCAAATTTATTTTATTTATGTCAAATTGTCTGAAGATTAATTTTATAAATATATTAAGAATAAATACATTAGGAATGTTTTTTGAATTTCATCTTCTTTTGTTTATTATAGATGTTTGCACGATTGAATTTCAGAAGAGAGGACTCCCACATGCCCATATGCTATTTTGGTTGAAAAAACATTATAAATGTTATACATCAACTGATATAAATTCTATTATCTCAGCTGAACTGCCTGACAAAAATATCAATCTAGAACTTTTTGAAATTGTCAGTCAATTTATGATTCATGGACCTTGCGGACAAATGAATTTGAAATCTCCTTGCATGCGAGATGGAAAGTGTTCGAAATTTTTTCCAAAACCATACAACTCCACCACTACATTCGAAGCAATTATGCCACCTATATATAAACGCCGTGATAATGATACAAGCTTTGTAGTGAAAAATGGAGTTCATATTGGTAATAATTTCGTTGTACCTTACAATGCTGATTTATTATTAAGATACAATGCTCATATCAATGTTGAATCGTGCTCTCAATCTATGCTCATTAAATATTTATTCAAATACATCAACAAAGGTCCAGATAGAGCTCGAATTTTGCTACAACAAAATCTAAACGATGAAATTCAAACTTATCTTAATTGTCGTTATTTAACCCCCCATGAATCTACGTGGAGATTGTTTGAATATGCAATTCATTCGAGACACCCTGCAGTTCAACATTTGGAGATTCATTTGCCTTTAGAACAAAATGTAGTTTTCAAAGAGACTGATTCTCCTGAATCTGTTCTAAAATATCAAAGCACACAATATACCATGTTGACTGGTTGGTTTAATGCAAATGCAACTTATGAAGAAGCAAACTGACGAAGTCAAAATATAGTGGTAAAATAGAAATTTTAAGATCGGGCTTGTCGTTCCACAGGAGATTGGAAGACCCTAAACCTAATTGGTAAAAATGTAACCTAATTTTCTTAACACTAATAACAATTTTTATGATTTTTCTTATTTTACAAAACACACTCTAAAATATAATTACACAATTGAAAACACACAAAAATTAACAAACTAATCTTAACAAATAAATTGAAATAATTAAACTAAGAAAATAAACTTAACTTACAAATAAATAATTACACTCACAAAAATAAAGTAGTTTTGGTTTAACAACATAATACAAATCATACACAATTATTAATATTTCACACAAAACAAAATAAAAGGCTAAATAAATAAATTAAATTATTTATTTAAAAATGACAATTATCAATGAAGAGAGAGAAGTGAGCTCATTTTATTAGAAATGCCGAGAGGACGGTGAGCTCGGGGAGATTGGAGATCGATGCCGCAGTGAAGCAACTCGCGGCTGGCTCGTTTGGTGCACGGCAGAGGGGGTGTGGAGCAGCAAGGGAGGAAGAGAACAGGCGTGAGTCTGTGGAAGCCGGGAGAAAGGCACAGCCGGAGAGAGAGCGATGGAGGTGCTGGGCTCTTTTAATTTGCAGGTTGTGAACAATTTGATGAATTGGAGATCGGAATTGGAGAGTAATTGCAGTAATTGATGAACTGGATCCGATGGTGATTGCTTGAAGATTAATTGCAGACGGTGGTGATCGAGGTGGAGAGGAGGCGGTGAACTCCAGATGTGATTAGCCGGCGTTGTGGGCTGGCAGTGATGGTGATGTGAGATCGATGGAGGCACTGAATTGAGACCGGAGGAACGGGTGAGCTGAATTGGGTGCCTCCGGTGCTGGTGTGATCTTCGATGGCAGCGGAGTAGCGACGGTGATGTGATGGTGTGGTGAGGCCGTGATGCAGCAGCTGGACGGAGAGAGTGGAGGGTGTAGAGAATAGAGAGATGGGTGTAGAGAATAAATCGGAGAGAAGAAAAACAGAGGGAAGAAGAAGAAGAAGAAAAGAAAGAGAAGGGGAAGAAGAGAAGAAGAAGAGTGGGCGCAGAAAGAAAACAGAGGGAAGAAGAAGAGGAAAGAAAAAGAAAGAAGAAGAAAGAAAAGAGAAAAAGAAGAAGCAGAAGAAGAGGAGGAAGAGAAGAGAGGAAGAGAGGGGGGAGAGATCGGGGAGATTTTAAAATTCCCGAACGGGAAAAACCAAAAAGAAACAAAACCAAGAAAGTCAAAACTCCTTTTTATTTAATTAATAAATAAATAAATAAATAAATAAATTTAAATTTAATTCTAAAAACTATTTTTGAAATTAAAATAAAAAGGAAATAAATAAAGATAAATGATGAAAGAAAATAAATGTGGACTTGAAATGCACCAATTTAGTACAAATTGTCGATTTCCACTTATTTAACCTGAAAACATAAAAAACGTACATTAAATACACAAATAGGCTATCGGAATAGCATAATTCAAGTGATTTAGAAGCACATTAAGTGCGTATTTACGCACTTATCACAAACCAATTAACTTATGCTGAATTTCCTACTAAATTTGTTTGGGACAAGAGCAAAAAATTGTGGACACCAAGAAAACGATACGAAACCATCGGAAGAATAGCTTATGTGCATCCTATGTCACGTGAATTATATTTTATGAGAATGCTATTAAATATTCAAAAAGGTTGTCGTAATTACGACTCAATAAGAACGATCAATAGCATTACATATTCTTCTTATCAAGAAGCATGTCGAACTTTGGGTTTATTAGGTGATGATAAAGAATGGATTGAAGCATTAACAGACTCTTCACATGTTGCAACAGCTTCAGAAATGCGTCATCTATTTGTTACATTAATTTTGTTTTGTGATGTCGCAAATCCCAAAATGCTACTTGATACACATTGGTCAAACATGTGTGATGATATTTTGCATAAATCTCGAACAGAATTGGGAATTCCAAATTTAATGATACCCGAATCAGAGTTAAAAAATAATCTTTTATTTGAATTAGAAAAAATATTCAACATCTCATCCAGTTCATTGAAAGAACACCAATTGCCGATGCCCGACGCAAATAAAATGTCAGAACTCAATAACAGATTATTAAGAGAGGAACTTGATTTTGATTGTCATGCATTGAAACATCAGCATACGGATTTTTTGGCTCAATTAAATGCCTGTCAAAGAAATGTATACAATGAAGTTATGAAAGTAATCGAAGAAAAAACATCAGCTACCTTTTTTGTTCATGGTTGTGGAGGAACTGGCAAAACTTTTTTATGGCATACAATAACCAGCAAACTAAGATCAGAAGGGAAAATTGTTTTGGTCGTCGCTTCATCTGGAATTGCATCATTGTTACTTCCAAAAGGTAGAACTGCACATTCACGATTTAAAATACCTCTTACATTAAATGATTCTTCAATATGTCCAATTAAAAAAGGCACTCAGCTTGCAAAACTACTTGAAAAAACAGAATTAATTATTTGGGACGAAGCTCCGATGTGCAATAAATATTGTTTTGAAGCATTAGATAAATCTCTTCGTGACATTCTATCACATTCTGATAATACACAAAATGATAAACCATTTGGCGGTAAACCTCTTTTACTAGGTGGAGACTTCAGACAAATTTTACCAGTCATCTCAGGAGGTACTAAAGAACAAATCACTGAAGCTTCATTAAACAGTTCCTACCTTTGGTCTTCATTTAAAATTTTTCACCTGACAGAAAACATGAGATTATCAAAAAGTGGTTTAACCGATGAGGAAAAACAAGAAATATCAAGCTTCGCAAATTGGATGTTACAAATCGGGGAAGGTCGTGTGCAGTCAATTTACGATACGAATGATAAAGATACATCTTGGGTTGAAATTCCAGAGAATTTACTCATTACTTCTTATACAAATCAAATAGAATCAATTTTTCTCACTACTTACCCAAATTTTGATATTAAATACAATGACATCGATTATTTGAGAGAACGCGCTATTGTTACACCGCGAAATTCAACAGTCCGAGATATAAATGATTATGCGATAAATTTGTTATCAGGTGATAAGACTACTTATTTAAGTTCCGACACAATCTCATCAAATTCTGGAAGTAATGAAAATATCAATCTTTTATATCCAACAGAATTTTTAAATAAACTTGAGTTTAACGGATTGCCTTCACATGAATTGACTTTAAAAATTGGAATGCCGATCATGTTGCTCAGAAACCTAAATCAAGTATCTGGTTTGTGCAATGGTACGAGATTAACAATAACAAACTTGAGTTTAACGGATTGCCTTCACATAACATTGGATACAAAGTTTTCATACCAAGAATTGTTCTTACTGCAACTGAAAATAAATGGCCATTCATCTTCAAAAGACGTCAATTTCCTATTAGACCATGTTATGCAATGACAATCAACAAAAGTCAAGGCCAATCATTAAATCAAGTAGGCATATATCTACCAGAACCTGTTTTCACTCATGGACAATTATATGTCGCATTATCAAGAGTTACATCAAAAGATCATTTGAAAGTTTTGATAAATAATAGTGACGGTATACCAAACAAATATACTAAAAACATTGTTTATAAAGATGTTCTACAAAACTTATAAAAAAAAAACTACACTGAAATACATGTCAATATCAATACAACAACAAATTTACAAAAGGCATGTCAATATCTATACATTCTTTCTTTTTTTGCTTTCCACTCTTTTTTCTTTGGCCTTTATTTCCTTTCTTTTCTTTATACTATTTCCTCCTCTATATTTGCTTCCTCCTTTTTTCCAGCAAATTTATAGAGGACAATAAGGTCATTTACCT
Organism: Rubus idaeus; assembly: GCA_030142095.1. Classification (NCBI taxonomy): domain Eukaryota; kingdom Viridiplantae; phylum Streptophyta; class Magnoliopsida; order Rosales; family Rosaceae; genus Rubus; species Rubus idaeus. The sequence goes on from CM057971.1 coordinate 11,679,567, forward strand.
TATCCTCTCCTTCATCCTGTAAAACTCATCATAACCTGACTCATTCCTTCATAACTTCTTCTCCACAATCATAGTCAAAAGAAACTCTTCTCACTAATACAATTCTTTGCTGGGCGATGATGCTTTTAGAAGTAGCTCAAACAGGTTTGTATTTTAGGTCTCAGTATTGATAGCTAGTTACTACGTAATGTGAACTGTTGACTACTTAAGTGCTTATTTTCAAATCCAGGTTGTACCTAAAATTGAACGAATTACTTATAAATTTTCAGAAATTATCAATTTCAGAAATTTGGAGCGTATTCTAACAAGGGAGGAAGAAATTGAGAAGAAAGTGATTGTGCATACAATTCTTCTCACTAACACAATTCTTTGCTGGGCGAGAATGCTTTTACAAGTAGCTCAAACAGGTTTGTATTTTAGGTCTCAGTACTGATACTTATTACGTGATGTGAACTGTTGACTACTTAAGTGCTTATTTGAAATCCAGGCTGTACCTAAAATTAAATGAATTTCCTATAAATTTTCAGAAATTATCAACTTGAGAAATTTAAAGCGTATTCTAACAAGGGAAGAAAAAATTGAGAAGAAAGTGATTGTGCATAAAGCTATCTATAGTGGTCGACAACTACGTTATTTTTCTAAAGATGGTAAGCAGTTATTTTCTTTTTTTGAAATACTTCAATTTTTGCTTTTTGCTGAATTGATTAATGGTTATGAGTTTTGAGTTTACAAACTAAGTAATGTATTAATTAACTCAGTTCTTTTGCGTTGTCATATTTTGAGTTAGCTTTTGTGTGTATATATCCTTTTGATTAACCGGCACCAATTAGTAAAACTGTGTACTTTGGTTGTTATCTAATTCCAATTAGTTCGTTTAAATGGGTCAACAATTGTTTGCTGCATTTAATTTCTATTCATTGTTTTGGAATTTTGGATGACACCTAAAACTAAGTAATCGGTGATAATTTTATAAGGGACAATATTACAGAAACTGCACAAAAGTTGTAAAGATAATTGTGTTTCTTTTTCCACCCGTTGCCGCTAATTTAGTTCTTTAACATGAGCTACTATTCTTATGTTCAATGCTTGAGTTGATATTTGCTGAGTTGTGATTACACAAGAGACAACTTATATAAATTGGTTTGAATTTTTCAAAGGCAATCAAGCAATAGCAAGGCATTTTGTGCGGGTGAAGGACACAATGTCTATTATTTGATATGTCAACCAAGGTAAGACCCAGATTGCTAATTTCTTCACTTCCAATAAGCTTATGTTGTTAATTTAGTGAACTTTTAACAAAGTTAGCTTTTATGTAGTTAGTTGAGAAGAGATTAGAATACGGCATAATGTTTTTTCCTGAATGCAAATTTTAACATGTACACCATTAATATATTTATTTTAGACGATAGGCTATACTCTTTTTACTGCTCCTGTGTAAATTGTCAGCTCAAAGAGGTTAAAAGAAATTTCTAAATTTCCTTCATCCTATAAAACCCATCATAATCTACCTCATTCTTTCATAACTTCTTCTCCACAGTCACAATAAAAAAAAACTCTTCTGTTTGATAAAAAAAAAAAACTCTTCTGACCGACACAATTCTTTGCTAGGCGAGAATGCTTTTACAAGCAGCTCAAACAGGTTTGTATTTTAGGTCTCAGTATTGATAGTCACGATTCTTATTTGAAATCCAGGCTATATCTAAAGTTGAATGAGTTACCTATAAATTTTCAGAACTTATCAATTTCAGAAATTTGGAGCTGTGTTCTAACAAGAGGGGAAGAAATTGAGAAGAAAGTGATTGTGCAAAAGGCTATCTATAGTGGTCCACAACTACGTTATGTTTCTAAAGATGGTGAGCATTCCACTATTACTTTATTCTAATCTGTTATTTTCTTTCTTTCAAATACTATATTGTACTTGGATTCTAATTAGGTATTGATTTGAAGCTCCCGGCTTTTTACGGGTTTTGTCATTCAATGCTTAGTTGGTTTTAGTGTTTTTTGTTTTTTGCTTAGTTTGTAAACCCATTTAAACCATCAAAATCATATGCATCAACAATAGAAAAGTTACGTGAAAGGAACCAAATTAATTTTAAGAATAAGATTTAAAGCAATTGAGTCAGGGATAGATATTAAAGACTGAAAAACACCTTTATGTTCTCTGGAATGTCGTAGAATAGATTGAGCACCCCTAGATATTTGCACATCCATCAAATTCAATCTTCAGTAATTCAACCCCAACAATGCAATAACTTTAAGCAGCTCAAATTTTCAACAAGGCACTGCCAGAAGTGAAACCTTTATCGACTCATATATCCCCATTTGAAACCATTTCTTCTTTTTATTCCATTTTTTCCAACTCTCCAACAAGTAAGAAAAGGATACTGAGATATGGTTTGGAAAATCAATTGTTTGATTTCACTCATTGTCTCATATAGGATGCAGTCAATATTTACTTACATACATTACGTTGTTTGGCTTTTAACTTGAATGTTTATGGCAGATAAGATTCTGTATTGCTTGGTTACAACTTATAAGAGACATAGTGCTCATTATTGCAATTAACCACTGACCCTAATTGTATAGCATGGTAAAGGAAAAAGTTAAATGGTGTTTTCTAAAAAAAATAAGAAAATTATCATAAATAAATAAATAAGAAAAGAAATCGAGGATGACAATATATATATCTATATATGTTAACTTGGTTACTTTTTCCTCAAATTGTGGTTATATATGCTAAGTATTGAGAACAATTTAACAATTATAACATGTTTTGCAGTTATATCATCTCAGGGCAGGATGACGAGAAAATAAAAGGATCTTAGATGGGACAAATGCATTGGGACAACGTGACAAACGAATGAGGAATGATGATCAAAATGTTAAGATGATTGGAAATCAAAATTTGTATATATGAATTGGTTCTATCTGTAGTTCAGTATTTGGAATGCTAGCAGTCGCAAGAACTAAAGGTGAAAACCAAGTTCATGTATTTGGGAAAGACTTTGCTTTTTTTAAGTAGAACTGATTTGGATGTTAATGATGTTAAATATGAGACTAGAATAAATATGTGTCCTATTGTATAGATAGCAATAGAGGTTCAGTTTTTTGTAGTTTTGTTTTGCATAAATTACATTAATGTTCATACAGTTTGCAAGTAATTTTCTAAAAAAAAAAAATTAATGAAATAGATCCCGCAGCATCGCGCGGGTATTATCTCTAGTATGAATGAAACCATCTAAATTGGTTAAGAAATATAAAGTGAAAATGTGTACGTTTTAGTATTTTCCCTCAAACTAAATTATTGAGCAAATTCGTTCACCGGCGGCCAGTCAGACGATGTCATCAAATTTAATTTGGGTTCCTCGTGCATCCACCCACTCCTCATCGCCGTCACCTGTCCAGACAGACACACTCACTCCCCAAAAAATTTCTGGATTATAAATACCCACAATTATAAATACTCCGCATCGTTTCTCAAATTCAAACAACCCCAATTCCAAACCCAATTACAGATCGGAGAGCCGAAACGATCCTCGAGAGTAAGTAACATATTCGATCTCTTTCTTATTTTCCCTACTTCGTATTCATCGCAAATCTAGCTATATCTGCTGAAATTTGCTTTATGCTTTGGGGCTTTAGCAACACAAGTAGTTGTTGTTGTGATGTAACCATCCTTAATTTGTTTTCGAAATAGAATAGCTTTTAAGTTTAACTTTAGACTCTTTTCATTTCTTTGTAAACCCCAAGTTCATGATCGGTCATAGCTGGTGTATTTCCTCTATTGTTTGCCATTTCCTGTGTTGAATGACAAATTTGGTGTTGGTTTATATTCTAATGCAAATGATAATATAGTTGTCTCTGAAATTTTAACTCTATATATATTCAGCCATCAAACTAGAAGGCTCATCTATCAGCAGCTATAATGGCAGACTCCCAAACCGTACTTGACGGCAACCACCTAATTGCAAAGTCCCTGGCCCGGTTTGGGGTGGACCGCATGTTCGGCGTGGTGGGCATCCCTGTGACCTCGCTAGCAAACCGTGCGGTCTCGCTTGGAGTCCGATTTATTGCCTTCCACAATGAGCAGTCCGCTGGTTATGCTGCCTCTGCCTACGGCTACCTAACGGGCCGCCCCGGTGTCCTCCTCACCGTTTCGGGCCCTGGCTGCGTCCATGGACTCGCGGGTCTCTCCAATGCCATGGCCAATGGGTGGCCCATGGTAATGATCTCCGGGTCGTGTGATCAGAGAGATTTCGGCCGTGGCGATTTCCAAGAGCTTGATCAGATTGCTGCCGTGAAACCCTTTTCCAAGTTCTCTGTTAAAGCCAAAAATATTAGTGAAATACCTGACTGCGTGTTTCAGGCTCTTTCTCATGCCGGTTCTGGCCGACCGGGAGGGTGTTATTTGGATTTTCCGTCGGATGTTTTGCACCAGACTATTTCTGAGTCGGAGGCTGAGGGCTTATTGGTGAGCGCTGCTGAGAGTTTGGCAAAATCGGAAGAGGTGGTTGTTAATGTGCAGAATTCGCAGATTGAGGAAGCGGCTTCACTGCTTCGACACGCGGAGAGGCCTCTGATTGTGTTTGGTAAAGGAGCGGCATTTGCGCGAGCTGAGACTGCTTTGACGAAGCTAGTGGAGAGCACCGGAATCCCATTCCTGCCGACTCCTATGGGAAAGGGATTGTTGCCCGATACCCACGATCTGGCAGCAACCGCGGCGAGGTCACTGGCAATTGGCAAATGTGATGTTGCGCTTGTTGTTGGTGCAAGGCTTAATTGGCTGTTGCACTTTGGTGAGCCGCCCAAGTGGTCCAAGGACGTTAAGTTCATTTTGGTAGATGTGTGTAAGGAAGAAATTGAGCTGAGAAATCCCCATCTGGGTTTGGTTGGAGATGCCAAATTGGTGTTGGAAAAGATCAATAAGGCGATTAAGGATGACCCCTTTTGTTTGGGGAGGTCTCATCCATGGGTTGAAGCAATTTCCCGCAAGGCCAAGGACAATGTTTTGAAAATGGAGGCTCAATTGGCTAAAGTAGTTGTGCCGTTTAATTTCTTGACTCCAATGAAAATTATTAGAGATGCAATTTTGGGTCTGGGTAGCCCTACTCCTATTTTGGTTTCCGAGGGGGCAAACACCATGGATGTTGGTCGAGCTGTCTTGGTTCAGACTGAGCCGAGAACCAGGTTGGATGCTGGGACTTGGGGGACAATGGGAGTTGGTCTGGGTTACTGCATTGCAGCTGCTGTGGCTTCTCCTGACCGGCTTGTGGTTGCGGTGGAAGGAGATTCTGGATTTGGGTTCAGTGCAATGGAAGTTGAGGTATGCTCCCTTGTATGTTTACTCTTATATGATATTTGTTACTGCTTGTTTGTCATGGTAACTTGTATGCAATGTGGAGAGCTTTCATTCCTTTAGTATGCATAATGTGTTTGTCTTACATCAATAGGTTTAATGAGAAAGCATATGTGGTGATGGTGGCCGAGATACTGTTTCTCTACTAAAATCTATTTGAAGTAAATTCAATTCTCAACGATGCTCTAGAGACTTGGGGTGAATTAGGCTGCTTGTGTTCTGTCAAATATGAATTAGATTCTTTGGTACCTCTGAATCATGGTTCTCATGTTATTCTGAGGTCAGATTTCTGGTTGTTTAGTTATTGTAGACTTGAAGTAACGATTTGGTGCTGAACTAAAGGAATCATAGTTTTATTTTTTAACAATACGCAGTTAGAGGATAGAGTTTAGTTATGGTCAGCTGAAGTAAGTGAGGGGCCTTAAGTGGTGGACAGATAGAGTGAGTGAGGACTGAGGAGGTTCTAGGGAAATGGGCTGCGTAAGTGAGAGTGGGACTTAAGAAAATGGCTTGGCTATATTTGTAATCGAGTGACATGCAAGGGTTTTCAGTGGCAAGAAGGGCCTTTTTATTTCAAAAGTTTGCTGTGGTGTCTTTATAAAATCAGTGGTTGTATTTCCCTTCTATTAGAAATTGTAAAATCTAATTTCTAAAATTCTTTTTCCTTGATGTGAGCTTCTGGATAGCGGACTTGATCTTTGAGTTGATAGTCACTTCTGCCAAATTTCCAGTTCTTGCATACCACAAAAAGAAAGGCTTTAGAAAGAAAAAATTCCCTTAGAATAGGTTTCTACTTTTTATTCATTTCCTTTGACCATCTTTAAGCTGTGAGCTTTCTTCTTAGATTTAGAGCATGAGGGTTTGGAGTCAATGAGTCATTTGCTGTCTTTGTTTTTTGTTTTTATTTCTATGGGAGAGAAATGGTGGCCATCTGTCTGAAAAGGCCTTTTTCAGCATACTTTCTTTGCATGGTTTCAAGCAGAACTGCAGATTAAAGTGCTTTAGTCCTGGGTTAAAAATTTCAGTTTAGTCTGATAAGTTGCAGCATTCCTCCCTGTTTTGATTAAACTTCTCTAGTCCCAGGTCAAAAATTTCAAGGTTAGCCTGATAAGTAACATCTTGGAATGCTTTGACATATTTCTGTCTCAGTTTAAGTGCTTTTGTCCCTGGTCAAAAGTTTCAAGGAGAGTATGATAAGTAACATCTTGCAATGTCGTGATGTCTTTTCTTTTCTCTTCCCTCTCACTATCTATCTTTCTATCTATATGTGTGTATATACAGGGCATATACATACTTACATTGTTATCTATGATAGATAGATAGATAGATAGATAGATAGATAGATAGATAGATAGATAGATGGATGAACAGTATCTAGTGTTGATGGGCAATGTCTTTGGTCTAAATCATTGAAGAGGATTAGGTAATCTTGTTTAGTTGTTTACAACAGGGGAAAAATGTAGTAGTGGAAAGGTAGGGGGACTTCCTACCAACCGCAGATAAGTTTATGAGAAACCTGAAATGGAAACATTACCAGACTATTATATCCATTCAATTTCCTGTTATTCGGCTCTATACTATATGTAGCTTTTGTTAAGGTCACCTAGCTTATTCTGAAGCTTTCTTTATTTGACATGAACTACTTTCTCTTTAAGCAAGAACCTCCATAACCTTTTCATTGGCCCATTTACATCTTTTTTTATTCATTGTCTTAATTGATAGACACACACACACAGATAATCATTCAGTCTTTATCTGTCGGCTCGTCTTCGTATTTCTTTTGACTCCCCAAAAGACATTATTTCATGTGGTGTACATTTTGTCTCGACTTTTGCAGACATTGGTTCGATACCAGTTGCCTGTTGTTGTGATTGTCTTCAACAATGGTGGTGTATATGGCGGTGACCGAAGAAGCCCAGATGAAATAAATGGGCCTTACAAAGATGACCCTGCTCCCACTTCTTTTGTCCCTAGTGCGGCTTATCACACTATGATTGAAGCTTTTGGAGGCAAAGGTTATCTTGTTGGGACACCTGAGGAACTCAAGTCTGCCCTTGCAGGAATCCTTCGCTGCAAGAAAACCAGCTGTTATAAATGTAATAATTGATCCTTATGCTGGTGCAGAAAGTGGGAGACTTCAACACAAAAACTGATGCAGGCGTTAGCTGCATTTTTGTGTACTCATTTCTGCCGGTAAAGTTTCATCTGCAATCCAGTATTAATAATGCAAAGTGGTATGAGCTTAGTTCCTTCTGGATGAATAATGTAATCTGGTATGAACATAATTTGGAGTTATCGTTACAAGGAATTCAACTCGTATCAGAGTTTAGTTGTCGTAGGCATGTAGATTAGGGAGATGTTGAAATGGACGTCATTGACTCAAATGACATGATACAACGTTTGATTTACAGTATTGTGGCGCACACGTTTATAGGTACATTGGAACAATTTATTCAAAGTGGAGCTTATGTTCAATGTATACGATTTTCAGGTTTTCCATATGCAAAGTGTAAGCTTGTGTGATATTGTTTGTCAGTTTCTACCCAATCCTTGTCTTCATAATTTAACTTTTGATATTGGTAGATTGCATATAATAATAATAATAACAATAACAATAAAAGAAAAAAAAATTAATGAAGCTGAAGCCTGAATTCTTGGACTGCCAATATGCCCCTATTTAAGTAATCGATAACAGCTTGAGTCAGGCTTCGGTTATCCAGATTTTTTTGTTTGTTTGAGTAGACGTTGTCAAGATAATTAAGACATCAAGAATATTCATGTATACAACCAAGTACTAACTACCATATATACATAAATCTATTAAAAATTTCTATTGAAAAACAAACAAATTATATGTCACTGGATTTATGATTTATGCCATTATGCCAATGTCCTCATGAAATCAATGCAGAGTGGCAGAGTCCAACTATGCCACTATCGATAGGGAGAAAAAGCAACATCCCATCCAGTAGCTTTATATACATATAGAGAGCCAAACCTGAGAGTGATATAACCCGGCCGGTCATTGTTCTTATTTTAAGCTCAAGATTACTAGCTAGCTAGAGTTCACACAGATGCAGCAGAAGCAAGAAATGGGAGAGAATCAGATGATTGATGAAGAGAAGAAATGGGCGGTTACATTTGTGAGAGAGCTGAAGAAGGAGGGCATTATAGCTGCACCAATGGTGGCAGTGACGGTATTGCAGTATGTTCTGCAACTAGTTTCGATGGTTATGGTTGGACATCTTGATCAGCTCTCGCTCTCCAGTGTTGCAATTGCCATCTCTCTCCCCAATGTTACTGGCTTCAGCCTTCTTGTAAGTTTTGCTTTTTCTAATTAGTTTTCATTCAACCTCTATCTGTTCTGCGTTAGCAGCAAGATACTACTTTTCTTGTTTTCAGTTCAAGAGACTAGGATGATGCACCCTTCATTGCACTAAAATATTTATCATCTTGTAAGTATTCAAATTATTACCTTGAATCAAGTGTCAATTTTTGGCCCTACTTATCAACTTGTCATATATGATATATATATATATATGTATATATGTAATCGATACAACTGGACTGATTTAATAAATGGGTTGGGATGATTGGAACTTAACCACTATCTTTTGTTTTCTTTACTTCTCTATTTCATTTGTGTATGCTGTTTTGAAAATTAGATAAACAAGCTAGTTGAATTAGTACAATGAGATCTGAGAGGAATGCATTGAGTAAAAAAAAAAGGGTGCAAATAGATACATTTCGTTTTTTGGCAGGTCAAATAGATTTCCTTTTAATTTGTTTTAACTAATATATATAGACCGTTGTGGACAGGTGTAGTAGTAGTTATATATATAAGTTGTAATAATCGAGTTCCTTTGTATTTATTTTTACAGTACTCGGGTATCAAATGAATTAGGAGCTGGTAATCCACAAGCAGCTCGAGTAGCTGTTCGAGCTGCAATGTTTCTCTCAGTCGCTGAGGCTAGTATCGTAAGCACAACTCTCTTTTGCTGTCGTTCTGTTTTGGGACGTGCTTTTAGCAATGAGAAGCAGGTAGTGGATTATATTGCAGTTATGGCATCTCTGATTTGCCTCTCAGTCTTTATGGACAGCTTACAAGCAGTTCTTTCAGGTTAGTTAACCAACTCTTTCGTGTGTGTATATATATATATATATATATATATCTTCTCTTTGTGTAATGTGACATTTGCGACATGAAATACATACAAATATCTCATGCACGTACCCAGCTAAAGGAAGTGGATGGCAGCATATAGGGGCTTATGTGAATCTTGGGGCATTTTATTTGGTTGGACTTCCGGTGGCTGTGGTACTTGGGTTCCCTCTACACTTTAGGGGGAAAGGTCTATGGATTGGAATAGTGGTTGGCTCTGCTGTGCAATCAACTCTTCTTGCTTTCATCGCCGGTTTCACCAATTGGACTAAACAGGTTCATAACTGCATTTCATGTTTTTTTTTTTCTTTTTTCCTGCGAGCTGTATTGCTATTGCTTTTCTCTTCCACAAACTTCTTTCATATTCCAACCATCGAATATCCCCATCTTTCTATATTTAAAAAGGGAGAATGATCACTTTGGTCACTGAACTTTGCCAGATTTGACACTTTGGTCACTAAACTTTTGAAAGTATCACTTTAGTCACTAAACTTTCAAAAGTATCACTTTAGTCACTAAACTATTACACCGTCTATCACTTTAATACTTCCGTTAGTTTTTTCTGTTAAAAGATAGCATTTGAACCTCACACGCCTAAGAGGCAGGGATATTTTCGTCAACCCAAGCCCAGTTTTTTTTTTCTTTGAAAGAAACAAGCCCTGGTATTTGAAAAGAGTGAAGTGTTCGAGAGACCAACATCTCATTTACACTTTACTCTCTCTTCGTATCAGCTGAAGTGAGAATACGAAAAAAGTGAGTGATATTCTCTAAAGTTTGATGCGTCAGTGATGGAAGGTCAGCCTAATCGATGGAGGTATTTTCGGATTGATGGAGACTCCCCCACCTACAATGGTATGCCATTTATTCTTCTTACTGTTCGTGGTCCCGTTGTGTTGTTGTGGTAGGGTTTATGGGTTTTGTCTGGTGTTGTTGTTTTTTTTGTAACTGATCTCATGGTTTAGGTGATTCTTGCTTGGTTTTGTCAGATTTATTACGATTTACCAATAAAGACAAATATCTAATGTATTTTATGTTTCTCATAGATAATTGTTTCACATTGGAAATTCATCATGGTGGAAGGTTTTTTAGGCGAGATAGTGGCAGCAGACATTATAGAGGAGGAGAAGAGGTTTGGATTGATGAGGTTGATCCAGACACCATATCATGGATATGCCTCAACTGCATGGCAGAAGACTTGGGCTATAGAGAGCCCCCAATGACATATTGGTTTAAGATTCCTGGAAGCACAGATAGTGAAGAATTTTTGCCAATTAGGGATGACAAAGAAGTGAATGAAATGCTAGCTTTCATTCAAACTTCTAAGGTACTGCAATTATATATTGTAGGTGGAGGGGTTAGAAAAAAAAAGGAAGCAGAGCTTGAGGATAAAAGAGGGAATAATTCGGAACCAATTTACCATGCCAAGTACATTGGTAATGTGATTGCAGACATAGAGGAGGATGTCCAAAGTGAGAATGATGGTCATGTGAATATCCAAGAGGGTAATGATGCATCACATAAAAGTGGTATGAGTAGTGGAGTGGTGGAGAAACGGTTGGTGTTGCATAAAGAAAAAAATAGTGACAAAGGGAAAGAAAAAGTTGGTGCAAAAAAAGTGATAAAGGGAAAGGGAAAGGGTAGTTGTTTGAATGCCACCAATCACTTTGCAAGTGGCCATAAGCACATATGACACACGATTTAAGGGAGAGTTCAGTTATGATCCGGAGGAATTTCACTATGAAGATGAAGACTCTTCTGATAGTGATTATAAACTATCATATCATGAAATGGTTGACAATGATTATGAACTACATGATGAGGATGATGACGTATTGTTCAGGGCAAATGTTGAGGGTGGTGGTGAAAATGTTGGTGAATGGGATGAAATGGGCTATGAAGGTAATATATCAGATGGTGAGGGTGAGGACTCCGAGAAGTTTGATAGTGGGAAATCATCATCATCATCGAGTGAAGATGAAGTGACCTTGGATGCACAAGGGAAGAACAGGAAGAAAAAGAGGTTTACCAAGTTTAGGGAGTTCAACAAGGAGACGGATTTGAAGAAACCTCAGTTTGAACTTGGCATGACATTTCCAAATCCAAATGCCTTCAAAGATGCAGTAAGAATGCTATCTGTGACTACACAAAAAGAGCTAAGGTTTGGACCCAATGACAAGAGAAGGGTGAGGGTGGTTTGCAAGACATCATCAGGCTGTCCTTTGACTCAACGATAAGTTCGGGTTGGTTTTGAGTATCGCCGTCAAAGTGTAGTGGATGATATAGATTAAGACCGGGGGATTTATCGTACCCAAGGGATTGGAAGGCCCTAAAATCACCTTGGTAATGTGTGTGGTAACCAAGATATCCTAGCACTAAAATGGGGAGATAAGAGATGAGCTATATACTAGTGAAGTGAAGTATGTGCACATGGTTGTAGTGTTCATATTTTTGGTGTTTTCAAAGAGAACATGCAAGAAAGTAAATAACCAACAATTCCAAATTTGATAAACAAAGTTATTGAGCTTACAAACTCAATTTCAATAGCTAGTGTACATCTCAAATTACAAGAATTAAAGCAATGAAACTAAAAGGTAAAAGAGTTAGAGAATGCTCAATGATGTTTCCAAGACTTCTCCTCCTCTTTTATGAACTCCTCCTTGCTCCAAGTCCCAATCCTTGCAATCTTTGATGTTGTTGTGAGGCTGTTTTGGTGAGGTGAGGGGTAGCACGCATTTGGTGGTGAGAAAGGAAGAGAGAAAAGAGTAAGGAAGGTAGAAGAAGAAAGAAAGAAAGGGTGAAGAAGGTGGCCGGAAGTGATAGGGAAAGTGGCCTGAATTTAGAATGGGAAGAAGAGAAAAGAAGAAGAAAGAGAGGAGAGGGAGAAGAGGAAGAAGGGGAAGAAGGGGGCTGCTCGAAAATTGTGGCTAGAATGAGATTATTCCCTCATGTGTGGCTGCTAGGGTAGTCATAGCAGCTGCAATCTTTCTTAGTTTAAGCAAAAGGGAGAGCCACTCACATAAAGAAATGTGAAGTGGAGGAAATTAAGGGTTGGTGGAGGGATAAGTGGACATGTGGATGAGTGTGTGTGTGTGAGCTGTGCCACACATGTGTGCAGCTGATGTAGGAGAGTCTCTCCTTCTGTGGTGGTGCTCCGGTGGTGGTCCGGCGGTGCTGCCGCCTCTTGTGGTGGTGGCTGGCCGGAAAAGTCGCCGGAAATGCAATTTCTTCATTTTCCTTCCTTTCTTCGATTCTTCAAGGCCTTCAATGGCAACGTCTTCCGAAGGTGAATTCATGCAATCTTCAATGTCTAGAAGCCACGGTTGACTCCTTGTCCTCTTCTCGGAAGTGTGCCCAAAAGTAGTCAAAATGCACCTCTTTGTGCCGAATTACCTCAAGTCACATAAGTAACCTGAAATCATGAAAACGCATATTAATAGTAACAAAATGCATTCGGGCAAGCTTAACTCTCGTGATTAGGAATACAATTTGCGCTATAAATAAGTGCAAATCATCCTTTCATAATTTGGGCATCACAAGTGGACAAGGCCTCACCAACAATGGCCATAAGAACATTAAAGATGGAGCACTGCTGTAGTAAAATTACAGGAAAGGTGTATCATTGCAATGCTCCTTTCATTGCAAAGAGTTATGTGGATCAGATCATGGCTGATAGAAATTGGTCTGGAGAGGGAATTCAAGCTGCTGTTGGTAGACTATGGGATGAGAATAGGGTACCAGATGTGTCGTAGGGCAAAAAAAAGGGCTAGGAAGCTTGTAGATGGGACTATGGAAGACCAATACAACCTGCTAGAAACGTATGCAACTGTGATAAAAAAAGCAAATGATAATACATCCGTTTGGATTGAAGGAGATATGGAGGGTGAGAGTAGGAGATTCAAGAGGATGTATATATGCTATGGTGCTCTTAAAAAGGGATGGAGAGAAGGATGTAGGCCAATTATAGGTCTGGACGGTTGTCATTTGAAGACTGTGTGTAAAGGTATTCTGTTAACAGCTGTGGGAATCGATGGCAATAATGGAATGTATCCAATTGCCTGGGCTATTGTTGAGAAGGAAAACAGAGAAGCATGGACATGGTTCGTGGAGTTCTTGAAGCAAGATTTGGAACTGAAGAATGACTTCTCATATACATTCATCAGTGATAAGCAAAAGGGGTTGTTAGATGTTGTGAAGGATTTGTTGCTCAACGCAGAGCACATACATTGTGCTAGACATATGTACAATAACTTCAAGGGTGATGGGCATATTGGAACTAAACTCAGAGATCTTTTTTGGGCTGCAGCAAGGTCGATCAACAACCAAGGCATGGTATTTTAAGAATATGGACAACATATGTGAAAAATCATCAAGTGCTTGGGACTGGTTGAAGAAGAGACCAGCTGACCATTGGAGCAGGTCACATTTTAGAGTTACGCACAAGTGTGACATTTTATTAAACAACCATTGTGAATCCTACAACTCCAAGCTACTTGAAGAAAGAAAAATGCCTATTGTAGGCTTTCTGGAAGAACTGAGGCTAACAACGATGAAAAGACATGCCAATAGGAGATGTGCAGGTTCAAAGTGGAAGTGCAAAGTTGGTCCAAGGATTGAAATTTTTTTGAAGAAGAATGCAGACAAAAGTCATGATTATACCCCTGAAGAGTCAGCTCACTATAGATTTCAAGTGAAAGGGAGAGGATTTGCTTGTGCATCTGGTGTGAATTCCCTACATGATGTGAATCTTGCTGCAAGGACAATGCACATGTAGGAGGTGGGATCTTTGTGGAATTCCATGTCCACATGCAATAGCATGCATTTTCTCAAAGGGCTACCGGCCTGAAGACTTTGTTCATGAGTGTTACTCTCAAAAAAATTATATGGCTGCTTATGAACCAACTATCAACCCAATTCCAGGGGTTGATGAATGGGAAGTGGTTGACATGCCCATTATGCCTCCAAGATATACTAGAGGTCCTGGCAGGCCAAAAAGGTCAAGAAACAAGGAACCAGGTGACATCTTCGTATTACAATTCAATTTAAAACCCAAAAATTCAAACTTTGACATATTTTTTTAATAATTGTTTTCTGTTGTTAAGGTGAGATGCTACCAGCTGCTGGAACCACTAAATTACCCAAGACATATTATACTCGGATCAATTGTGGTAAATGTGGAAAGACTGGTCATAATATAAGGACTTGTGGCAAGCGTAATCAACTAGGAAGTACCTCTCAAGCTGTAAGTATTTGCATATTATTTGTTTACAAATTTGGTGGTAATGTTTGTTGGTATAACTAAATTTCTATGCTTTGAATTTAGGGTAATGTAAGTGTGGATGGTAGACAAAAATGGGTGAAATTCTCTTGAGATTTCTGATTGCGTAGACAAAAATTGGTGAAATCCGAGGGAAATTTAGTCAAAAATGGAGGGAAATTTGGGTTGATGGAAAGTGAGTTAGAAAAATGATTGTTTGGTCTGTAAATTCCTAAAATACTCCCTGAATTTAACGGAGAGAGGTCTTTTAACGGAAAAAACTAATTGAAGTACTAAAGTGATAGACGGTGTAATAGTTTAGTGACTAAAGTGATACTTTCGAAAGTTCAGTAACCAAAGTGTCAAATCTGGCAAAGTTCAGTGACCAAAGTGATCATTCTCCCATTTAAAAATGCGGACTTCATCAAATTCTCTCACTTAAAACATAAGGTTTGATGATTCGAATTTTAAACATAATTTATACAAACTTTTAGTCAGATCAGAAACCATTTAACCATTGAATTACAAGTTTTTCCTAAACGTACTGACGCTCTCTATTTGTCTGTTATAATATGATTTGTAATTCAAAGGCTAAATGGTTTCCAATTTAAAGAGAGACATATAAGATGAGTGGTTCAGATCATATATAAGAGGGTATATAAATTGACTTTTAGAGTGTGTGAATAATAACTCTATATATATGTTAAAATGGAAAAATTCTAGTGTATGTTAACGTATCTCATACGTACAATTACTACTTTTAGGACTTAATTACTCAAACGAGAACCTATTTACTCTAATGAGGACCATATTTACCTTAACGAGAGTTTTTTGTAATTACCACATTAGTTGTCAAAATAGTAATATGTGTCTTCAAATCGTAAAACATTATAATTACAACTTTTAGGACTTAATTACTCAAACGAGAACCTAATTTACTCTAATGAGGACTTTATTTACTCTAACAAAGACTTTATCTTTGCATTATGTATGAGAAATGTTAACATACCATAGCATTACTCGTTAAAATGTAGTCTCATATATATATTTATATCACATTGAAGGGGATTAGTCTCATAAATATCAGTTGAACTAGGAATTTCAAAGCTTATTGAATACTGAGAAAAAGAAAATAAGCTTATTGGAATGATTTGACAGACTTGAGCGTAAAACTAGATCTTTGGTAATTAACTAATATATGGATGAGGAATTAATGCTAGCAACCTTCCCCTCCAACCTTCCCCTTTCAACCTTCCTCATTCATCACATGACACATGGACTTCACTATCTCAAAAATCAGAAAATTTAATGCCTTGAAAAGACAATTGTTCTTCTTCCTCTTTTGCCCTCATTATTATTATCTTTTAATTAATTTTTTTCCGAATCTGGAATTCCTCTTTATATTTTATATTTTTTTTATTCAATATTATTAATCATCTTTTGTTTTTTTATATATAGGATATATAAAAATACCACTTAATTTTTTTTTCCGAATCTGGAATTCCTCTTTATATTTTATGTTTTTTTATTCAATATTATTAATCACTTTTTTATATATACTTTGTTTGGATATATAAAAATACCACCTCTTAATTTGTTTTCCGAATCTGGAATTCCTCTTTATATTTTATATTGTTTTATGGAATATTATTAATCACCTTTTGTTTTTTTATATATACTTTGTTTGGATATATAAAAATACCACCTCTTAATTTTTTTTTCTGAATCGGGAATTCCTCTTTATATTTTATGTTTTTTTATTCAATATTATTATTCATCATTCAATCTGCAAAGATCAATGAATGGTCTCTTTATTAAAAGGTGATTAATAATAATATTGAATATAAAAAAAACATAAAATAGAAAGAGAAATTCCCGATTCGAAAAAAAAATTAAGAGGTGGTATTTTTATATATCCAAACAAAGTATATATAAAAAAGTGATTAATAATATTGAATAAAAAAATATAAAATATAAAGAGGAATTCCAGATTCAAAAAAAAAATTAAGGGGTATTTTTATATATCCAAACAAAGTATATATAAAAAAAAACAAAAGATGATTAATCATATTGAATAAAAAACACATAAAATATAAAGAGGAATTCCAGATTCGGAAAAAAATTAATTAAGAGATAATAATAATGAAAGAAGGAGGGGGTGTGTAGAGAAATAAATGCAAGTCAACCAAAATTATAATAAAAACACCCATAAATGAGGGCAAAAGAGGAAGAAGAACAATTGTCTTTTCAAGGCATTAAATTTTCTGATTTTTGAGATAGTGAAGTCCACATGTCATGTGATGTATGAGGAAGGTTGAAAGGGAAAGGTCGGAGAGGAAGGTTACTAGCATTCCTCTATATGGATATTTCAGGCAAAGATGGCACAAGATAGAATACATGCGGAGAGATTGTTAGAAGACATGGTAGCAAACTGAATGAGAAAAAGCAAAACTTTGGAAGTTGTTTTTTATAGGTGGTTTTTTTTCCTATAATTAATTATTTGTAGTTATTACGTACATTCTTTGTCCATATTGAAAAGTGAATCTTTTTAATATATATGTGTTATTGTGAAATTGAAAACTGACAATTCAATACATTTCCAATTGGCGTGCAAGTAATCACTGTAACTTGAAATTAACAATACAAGCTTATAATTGAGTGAGACAATTGACAAACCATATACAATTTTAATGGAAAGTTTGTAATATTTTTGCTGACATATTGAATGATGTGTTGAACTTGTGGTAGAAGCTACAAGACATTTTGATGATTAGTAGTCACCTTCCACCTACAAATTCTCTAATTACAATTTGCTAGCCCATATGCGTAAAGTAAGTGTTTCATCCCACAAAACTAAAGCATATGTAGTTAATGGTAATAGAACCTGCAATGATAAGAGAGTTCAATTGTGATGACTAATAAATTTTTGAACTCAATATGTCTCTGACCTAGCATTCTCTCTGCTAGGGTTTCACGTCGACTGCCGTCAACGTACCAACCTTACCAAATCTTATGGCTGACGAGCTTGCTGCAAGCCTGGCTGCCTCGTTTTCTCTCTCTGATGCGCCTCGTGTGGATCTCGGACTTGCTAGTGCTGCTGCGATTCAAGATTCCCACCATTACTTGGTTGGGCGTCTTTTGACCCATAAGCCTTTTGTGGCTGGTTTCATTGGTACCATACCTTCAGTTTGGAGGATGCGCTCTGGTCTTTCAATAAGGGAGGTGGATAACCGGTTTGTTTTTCAATTTGATAAGAGGGAGGATTGTAACCGTGTTCTTCATGGTGGTCCATGGTTCTATAGGAATTCCATGTTGTTGTTGGGAGCCTATGATGGGCTAGGTGATGTGGCGGCGGTTCCGCTACGAAATCTGGAGACTTGGGTATCAGTGAAAGGCCTTCCGCCGTCTCTCCGAAATCCAGTGTCGTTGTCGATGGTGGGTTCTGCTATGGGGAGGGTTCTTCGTTTCGACCAGATGGCTCTTACCCGAAAGGAGGTTGAACAGAGGATTCGTTTGGTGCTTGACTCTAGGCGACGTGTTCGGACTCTAAGGCAATTTACTTTCTCGCCTGAGGTTGTGGTTGATTTGGAGTTTGTTTTTGAACGAATTAAGGGTTTCTGTAAGGAGTGGACTGTTCGAACATGATGTGAGTTCATGTGATAGGCCGCTGTGAAGGAGGCGGCGAGAGAAGAGCCACCTTCGGTGCGTTGGGGTTTATCTTTGAGAACTCCGATTTCAACAAGGATGGGCTTCGGCCGTGCACGTTGGTGCTAAGGGTTGACGTAGTCCCACGGGTTAGGGACTAAGTTTCGAACTCCTCCCGGGTTCTTGATGTCGGACCAAACTAGGTCGGTTTGCTTGCTTCGGTCCGTCGTCGGATCTTGGCAAGTCGGATTTGGGTTCACGACGGCCTAAGGATTTGCGTCTATTCCTAAATGTGGGGAGGTAGTATCCACGGTGCCTGCTGCACCGGTTGAGGTTTGTCAGATCATAGGGCAAAAACGCCCAGCTGCTGTTGCGTTGGTTAGGCCTGGCAAGACTCGTTGGAACATTGTTCCTCCCTCTGAGACTGTGTTGCAGGAGGTGGCTGACTTGGCCCTAGTTATCCCAAATGATAATGGGCGTTTGATCCTTTCACCAGTTAAGAAGAAGAAGATGGGAAGGCCGAAAGGTGCTAAGAATAAGGCTAAGCTAGAGGGGGTGCTTGCACCCAAACCAAAGGCTGATTTGACTCGTCCAAAGTTCAAAGGCAAGAAAAAGCTTTTGAAGTTGTTGGCCGAGGAAACTCCGGCTTCTTCAGATTGAGAGGACGTCACAAAGGATACCGGGACTTCGATAGACATTTAATTTAATTTCGGGGTTTGTAGGTATTTCCTTTGTAATTTGGGCTTAGATCCGAAAAGATGGGTGTACTCGGAGTGTGTCCTTGTGGTGTACTCTAAGTGATGACTTTTTTTGTCGGCCCCTCAGGGGTGGGTCATCATTGTACTGCTTGTTGAACTTGTTATTAATGAACATCCTTTTGATCAAAAAAATTGTGATGACTAATAACAAGGAAAATGCTAGCTTGATATCCCAAATTTGTGTACCAAATTTGATTCCAAGTGATGTAGCATTGATGTCATATCACTTAACATGTTTATCTAATCAATTAAATTCTATTAGTAAAATCATTAAAAAGATATTGTAAAATGTAAACTAAATTAATACAAAGCCCCATCACTCATCGTCTCATCCATCGCTGCCACCGTATCCCACCATCACCTAAAGCTCATCCCCGAAACTTCATTTTTTTTCTTTGACGTTGGTTTATGGAAAAACCTTCAATCAAATGTGGTTCCAGCTTTTCTTTTAATTTTTGCTGCACCTCCGAGAGTTCCTCATGATGTCATCGTCAAGTTTCGGTTGATTAAGAGTTGACTTTAGGGTTAAACAATTGACTTTTAGTCATTTTTTTCTCAAAAATCGCTCGTTTTAGTCTCAAATCGCATTATTTTCTCCCGTTTCACTTCTCCTCGCGTATTTGACCTACAATGAAGATAAAAGAGGATTAGCGATGTCATTTTTCCTTGGGATTAACATAATTTAAGACTTAAAGTACGTAATATACATATAGAGAGCCAAATTAAGTACGTACCTAACTAAGCAAATTGTCCGAACTTAGCTAGGCTATATATGCATGTCCTTAATTATTTTACATATGTAAGAAATAGGCCTAGTAATAATGTAATAGATAAGTACCCCTTCGATCGATCATATATATATTGGTAATTTCTGTACGTACGTAGTTATATAGCTCCACCTTATGATCAAATTTTTAAGCTTAAATGAAGAAGGAAGGAAGGCATGGATATATAATTAATTAAGCAGAAGGCAGAAGGCATGCAGATGGTGAGCTCGACTGCTCGATCGAGATGGTTGATGATAAAGAGAAGAAGAAATTAATGGGTGATAACATTTGTGAGAGAACTGAAGAAGGAGGGAACGATAGCTGTTACGGTTTTGCAGGAGTATCTTCTGCAACTAGCTAGTATTGATTGCAGTCAACAATGGCAGGTGGATTGGAAACTTAATTTGTGTGGACAGGCATTTGGAGCAGAGCAATACGAGAAACTTGGAACTTATGTATCCTTGCATTGCTATGATCTCTCTTCTGGATTTTCATTGAAGACTTCTTAATTTCGTCTTCTTTTTTTTGGACAACTGAAAATCTTCATAGAAACTGCACAAGGCAGCAGAACAGAACATACAAAAACAACTCCTCAGGAAATAAATAGAGCCAGATCGAGCAACATCATGACTCTAAATATATGTGAAACCTGGAGGAGCAGGTAAGCCATCACTCCTCAGAACATTGACCAAAGAGGATGGAGGGTGCATAACCCAATTACCAAGATCCATCCTCTTTTTGGCTTGCACTGCAAGCAAATTAATCCAGCCGCAGCGTTTGATGCTCTCTTAACCAAACTCCATGTGCAACATTTCAACTGACTTTGAAAACTCCTGACTTCTTTCGTTTAGCTATTGCTTCTGCTGTAATGCTTTGGCAATTAATTTCCCTTCCTATATAAAAAAAAATGTTCTTCAGCGTTCAACTTTGATTAATTTGACCATAAATGTTCTAGAGGTTTTATCTTGTAATTACTTTAGTTTTCTTATAAAAAAAAACTAGAAAATCTCCACACACCCTAGGGGTGTGAGATGTGAGAGACACATGAGTGTGCATGTGGTTACTTGTCGGTTGTGGGTAGTTATAAGTTAGTTTTTTTTTTTTTAAAATTTCTGTTTGTTATGGTTTGATTTTATTATCCTTTATTAAAATGATTTCTAAAGTATTTTAATATATAAATAATATTTATATATAAAAAAAACTGTTATGATGGACAATCTCTCTAATATTTAGAAATAATGGTATAAATATTGAGATATAATATAATAGGCGCTCCCGCCCACCCAAAATATCTAATCTTCGCTTGACCCAGCGAGCTAGAGTGAAAATTGAGCAGAGGGAGGGATATGGCAACTACGACGACGAGTTTGAAGACAAGCCCTTTGGCTTCTCTCGGTATGCTGAGCTCACCACCGCCGTTAACATCCGGGCCACATCGCCTTAGGGTTCGCGGGATATCCATAGAGAAAACGTCGACGGAGATTAATAGCTCAGGCGTCATCGCATGTCTTCGCGCCAATAGGTAACTCTTAAGTTCCATTTCGTTTCTTTTTAGCCTTTCATTTTCTCTGGTCAATTCTCTGGAACTAGGTATCAAAGTACAGTACTAAGAATAGCTTGGGGTTTCTCAGCTTACATTTTAGTTCATAATTGAAACCTGCTAAATTGTTGCTCTGGTTGCTTGAATTGCGTTTTGGTTGAATAATACTTCTTATTCATCCAAAAATAATAGTGGTGCTTGTTTTCAGTTTCTTTTTGTTTTAGTTTTGTCTTGTCAATAATGAAGAAACATAGTTATAGAGTTATAAACATTGACCTTAATCATGTCAAGAATGTTTTCTTATTTGGGTAAATATAGCCCATGATGTGCCCACATTTTTGAACTTACTGTCGCTTTCCGTTCTGTACAGTGCAGAGCTGGCATTTGAAGCTGCTTGTGCTGCTCTTGAAGGTGGCATTTCAGCTGTGAGTTCTCCTTTTGTAACACTCTTTGTTAACCCAAAAAAGAAAAGATCTATAGATTAGAAACACCTTTAAGTACAAACTCTTCTCTAAGCATGAAAGCAAAAAGCTGTAGCTCTGAACTAATACTTTTCCTTAATTGTCTACTAGAGTTTTATAATTGCTCAAATATTTTTTCATAATATTAAACGGTTGCATCAGTTTGGACCATCTGAAAGACATTATTAGCCCATGTTGCATTTCCTAAATAGACAAATCAGTTGGTTGAGTCTCCTGGGTAGCTGGCATTTAAAACTCTTTCCGTCCTTCTGGTGGCTTGCATTTAGGAAAGTTTGTTCAGAATTTCTTATGGTAGCAGAAAGTGTTAGGCTTATCATATTGAGGCGATGTTAGTTTTGCAGCTATGTATATAACTGTGTTGGCTAATGCATGATGTTTGCCTTCTAGAAGATAAGCCACATCTGTTTTCGAAGTCTCTTCCTCTTTGTTTGTTTTGCTAACATACAATACGTTATGACATGTTACCGAATTAGAGCCAGGGCGTGCAACCCTGATACAAGAGATGTCTGCTGCATGGTTGCATTGATTAAAATATGTACAGTGTAATAGTTTGTTTGCAACTTGGGTCACCAATGATGACTTTCTAATATCTATATATTTGTTGATTTGTAGCTCGAGATTGTGATGTCAACCCCAGGTGTGTTTGAGGTTGTTTGAAGTTTCCAATTTTCATCTTTCCTTTGGAAATGGTCTCTTAGCTTCCGAGCTTATGTTTGTTTTTTTTCTTGTTCTGTTTTTCACCTCCACAGGTTCTACAGCAGCTGGTACATGACCATCCTACAAGAGTCCTAGGTGTAAGTCTTCTTCTTACCTCTTGATATCTTAATCTCTTAATTGCATTGTGTTTTTGGCCCTGACTCTGTGTCAGGGTGTTTGACATAAGAATGCGCCAAATCTTATGTAAAAAGATAGTCATTGTTTAACACAACTATTGGTCCATCTGGAAGAACCACACAAGATCATTTCTTGGATGTTACATGAAATGTGCCTTGTTTAACATAAACCTTCTTTGATGAGAAATCGGGGATTATCAGAAAACCTTAAGTACTCTTTCCAAATTGCAAATCTAATCTTCTCTGGTAAAATCATAGAAGACCAATCTGAAATAAATCCTCATAAATATGTTTCTGATTGGCGTCCATAAGGTACAGCTTCCGTGTGTATTAAAACTGTTACAATTAGTTTCTCTGAACTTGCCAAGTTTCCTGCAGGTAGGGACAGTACTAAACATTGAGGATGCGGAAAGAGCAGTGATAGCTGGAGCCAAGTTTCTTATGAGTCCTGCTTTAGTGAAGGTAAGAAATTACAAAATTTTGTCACTTTTTATTTAGTTCTAGTTATTTCCTCCTTTTCTTATCATATTATTTGTGTAGTCGTTATGGAGCCTCTATTTTCTTTTGGCCTTGCCTACTACTGTTGTGTCAGAAAAGGCAACTGTACTTTATTGGTCTTGTAGAATAAGTTTATTTAAGAGTCAATTATTGTTGGGTGAGGAGAGGCAACCTTAATTAGACTGAGCCTCCCTGTCTCTTTTCTTCCTTTTATAAACTCCAACTCCTAACTTGTTACAGCACATCAGTACCGCTAAAAAATATGTTTAGCTTAGTTTGCAATGATCGACATTGCAATGCGGATCCACTGGATGCCTTTTAATTTTCTTTTGGGGCTTATAAAGTTATAAGGGGTTATTGAGGTTTGTTAGGGTAAGGTTTTATATGGTTAAGGGGGATTCAGGGCTTAGATTTGGGGCACAATGTGATTGCCAACAATGGCTATTTGACCGTGCTTATATTTTGATAATTTTTTTTTTCTTTTGGTCATTCACAGGCCCTAAATCCTAAATTTCCAACTTGACCATAATAAACCCCAAGGCAGTTTAGTGATCTCAATCAATGTCACTTGGTTACCATTCCTTCCAATATCTATACTTTTCTTAGCTTCATTTGTTGTAATTTCTAACTATTACATGATGATGACTGTCCATCTTTATGTATTAGAATATGTCTAATAATCTCATCTAAAAATGTGGATCAGGATATTATGGATGATTTTCGGTGTGGTGAAGTTTTGTACATACCTGGAGTTATGACCCCAACAGAGGTGAAGGCATTTCTTATGCTTGAACTCCTTGTAATCTCTGAGGCTTAAATGAATTTTCACTTCAACTTCTTCACTGATTATATTGTTTTATCTCTTGATCTGTATCATTGTCATTTTTTATGAAACTGAGAGGATTATAACACTGTCAACATTTTCTTTTTTATCATGTTATTTTTTTTGTCATTTCAGATTTTGTCTGCCTATGAGGCTGGTGCAAAAATTGTCAAGGTGAGTCCTGTAGTTTATCTTTTAATGAGGAAGTTGCACTAGATAGACATGTCATTAATTTACTTTTTATTTTATTCTTGTGGCAGACATGTCATCATAATGTCATTTGCATTGACTTTCTGTTAGCCCATACGGCTATTCAGTATTCATATAAAAGTTAATTGAATTTGATTATCCTGTACCTTCATAATTTTTTATGTATATGAACCATGAATAGCTTGACAGTTTCTGCTTTACCACACAGTCTATTGATTATGAGTCCTACTCAAGAATAAGACTACAAGGAGGAAAAGTTTCAGAATCTAAAATGCTTCGTTGAAGTTAAAGACTAGAGACTTTAATGAACAAAACATTCACCGCCCTGGCATGTCAAATGCATATGGTTTAGCCTTTTTTTATTATTCATGTCACTTCTTAATCTTATCACCTGAGAACTATTTGCTGGAAAGCAGCGCAGCATGTACTTCCCTTTGTGCTCCTGCATAAAATGATTAAAATCCCTATTGAGTTGACACTTTGAACCTAGTCTGTGTTTTTAAACCTGAACTTTCATTGGAAATATAATGATTTTACCAAATAATTTAGTAACACTAAAGTAATTAAACACAAATGATTGGGTAGTTTAGTTCAATTTGGTATCCATGTACGTTCAGGTCCAGACATGACTTGCAGGTTTTGACATCGTTTTATTTGGTAGAACAGGTTTATCCTGTTTCTGCATTAGGTGGCATACACTATATATCAGCCATCAAGAAACCTTTTCCTCACATCTCAATGGTTGCTTCTCAAGGCATAACAATAGGTTAGGTAATTTGGCTCTCTTGTTTCCTTTAATGCTCCAGCCCTGCAATTATTGTGTTACTACTTGGAATTATTTTGTGTTACTATTTTGTGTTATAGTAGGAAAAACCAATATGCAGTGAATAAGGGTAATTTCTGTGCTCTTTAAGCTTTAGAAATGGAATTGTGAAACAACAAATGGAGAGAAGTTAAATGACAAGTTTGACAACGTATAGACAGGATTTGAGATATGCTGTCAGTCTCTGTTTTCTAATGCCTGATGCGTAGGTGGATGTTAAGAAGGAGAAAACATTCATCGTTCTTTATTATAAGACTTACAGATTGCTCTCCTTATCTCAAATAAAATATCTAGTATATTGAGAACAACCAGTTCTGCATTAGTTGAACAAAGAAAACCTTCATAGCTATAAGCGGAGCCTATACCTTTTCTCTTAGCTAGTTGCCTAGTTCTACACTTCTACTTGTGAAACTTTCATCTCTGTTATTTTCAGGTGTGGTTCAATTTCTTGAATCAAGATAATGATTCATTGCCTTTAAGCATTTGCAGCCGACTTATTTAGATGCATTTTTCTACTAATTCACACAGATTCAGTTGGGGACTATATTGCTAAAGGAGCATCTTCAGTTGTTTTGTCAGATGCCATATTTGATAAAGAAGCAATGGGTCAAAAAAATTTCAGTAGAATACATCAACTTGCGAACATGGCAGCTGTGCAGTGCAAGGAAGCTGTAGATCGGTTAGACATTGTACTCTGTTTCATAGTGATTGTTTTTTTATGTAGGTTGGATGCTAATCTGTAACACTGTTGATACTACTATGATTATTTCTTTTCTTTTCCTTGTATGATTGGGTAAAAACTTACGTATACAATTGAATATGAAATGGCTCAAGTAGATAAAACTGATTTGTTATTGTTCTAGGGTAATTTCTGGTAGCTAATTTTGGCAGACCACTTATTTTGCATAGCCATTTGACTAGGAAAATCTAGGCTTGGTTGTTGGAGGTATTTGAATTGGTGGGTGTGTCCTAGGCTAGGAGCTATTGTTCTTTTGTTGACCGAGGGTTATTTAGTATAAGGGGCCAACAATATGTGGTTACTCTTTGCAGATTCACTGTTTTGGTTCTTACATGAGTTCTTGGGAGGGAGAGTTTCCTTGAGGGATGGGATTACTTTGGGATAGGATTAAATCTGTAGCTTCTTTTTTGGCTGCTTTGCAAAAGCATTTGCTAAGTAGTTTTGGAGGACTACTTGTCCATCTTACCTGGATAATGGATCATTGTCATTTAAAAAGTTTGCATTATTTTCTCCAATTCATTACTCACTTTTACGTATCTTCTGGATCTTTTACTACAATGGAAAAAATAAAAATGTGTGACCTCTCTGCATTGCTCGATCAGCAGTACACTCGCAAATAATCTCTACTTCTCCAGTGCTTCATTGATTTATTTATTGAGTCTCCGACTGATTTTATTGTCATGCAGGAAGAAAAACCTCGTGCTAAATAATTTGTAATTGGTGTAGGAGACACCGTATACGAGAGAAGCATGAAAATGTTTTGACAGTCCTGGGCTTGTACTAGCAGACTGGTACGTTGGGTTTTCATATTTGTTTCTTTCCTTTTATAAACTGTGGATTCCGTGAGACATATATGTGTACCATTGATGAAAAAATTTAGACTGCTTCTTTTAAAAGTTTACGTTTAAGTGAGTCAGATTGCTTCTTTACTTATATGCCTTCTATTGATAAATAGTATTCCAATATTCACTTGCTTTTGATTTGCTCTCAATTTCTCCTCTCATGTTCTTAGATTGGTTTTCATGCTCAAACACAGGATTATGATATGATATTCTGTATTCAGTGTATTGGGAAACTGAAAAGGTGACCTGTCAGTACTCAATTGGCTAGGCTCAAAGGCGTGACCATTTTGTATAGCTGGGACTAGGATGAAGAATTTGAGCCTGCACAGTCCTATATCTGGTCAGTTTATTATTTAGATTTAGATGCACATAATATAAATTTGGGTAATAATATTGGGGTTAGTTTGGTTGCAATTTCCGAATATGCTACAAAATGGAGTTTCATTTAAGTTGCATTTAAACATCAGTAGGAGATTGAAAGATTATTTGCAAATTTTGTTTCATAGTTATGTCTTCGATAGCCTCTTGTTCTTTTTATAGTATTTAATATTGTTGTATTACTCCTCTTTAGCAGGATGGTCAATTTGTTGTAGAAATGCTAATGAGGTTTCAACCGAGATTGATACCAGTTGGCTGCCACCTCAAAATAATTGGAGTAGTTTTGTTTTTACAGTCTAATACTTAACAAGTCTAACACATCGAGGCCTGCCTGAAAGGGCATAAAGGAGTATGGTTTCCATAGTCGTTTTCTTGTTATGTGAAAGAGTGTTTTTGATGTTCTGAAAGTAGATTTTGTGTCTAGTATTGAGAGAAATTTCTAAAGGCTGTTTGGGAATGTGCTATGTAAGCCATGTTACTTAATTGGCTTCAAGGTTGTTCTCACCAGACATTGCTTTTGAATATTATTATAGTTCAGTTAGAAGATCAAATGGATCAACACCTTGGCTGTCAATTGATCCCCCGTAATGTGCCATATATGATTGTTTTTTCATTTGATAACCAGCATTGCTCATTCCGCTGCATAAGGCAATGAGCAGAGATCAATCATTACAAAACTATTTTGCCACTAGAGCAACTGTAACTGATAAGAACAAAAGGGTTACAAGACTTGAAAGCCATCACCAGAAGTCTTGTATGCTTAATTAGGTTTACGTTGGATTGGAATCTAGAGCCTTACAGCTTACAGGACCTATCTATATGCTTCAAGGCTGTTCGATCTCTAATTTAGTAAAAGGGGCACTGAAACATCAAATTTTCTTCATGAAACAACTTGCAACACCAAGTTACTCATCTTCTTTCTGTGAAAATTATGTAAATTTATATCCCCCATTTGCAAATCACTTGACTCTCGACCAATGCTTCTATATCAACTGCCGCCATTCGATCTCTCATAGTATAGCATCCGTAGGAACCAATCTCTGCAATTCATCAGCTTTACCCAGCAAATATGTCTTTTTTAATATTACCCAATTAACAATGGGCAGTTTTTGTATGTCTATACCAAATAGTTGAGTGATCGAAAATAATTCATTTTTAAGCTACTTCAACTTTTTTTTCGATAGATTGTATTTTTCTGTATAATTAAGGTTCCAAAACATTTTCCAATTTTTTTTGGTAATGATGATTCTAGCAACGAAGTCTAGAAGAATGAACAAATCTAATCGTTCTTTGTTTAAAAAGACCCGGAAATAAAAAATTAAAACAAAGGGGCTTAGCCAGCAAAACTGCTGGGAACACGTCTAGCATCAGCAGTCTCTTCATGATCCTCCAAGTAAACACGGGTAGCATAGCAGGGAGGGGCAGAGGGCAGCCTAGATACACAACACCATGATCATGCGAAATCCCATGCTTAGCAAGAGCAACAGCCAGTCAGCCTCCATGTTGCATTCCCTGCAAATGTGATTCACAGATTTGGAGCTGAATTTTTGCATGAGTCTTTTGTAGCAAGAAAGCAAAGAGCCAAGGGGATGAAGTTCATTGTTGCTGTGAAGCAAGGAGCTGACTAAGATAGCAGAGTCTGATTCAACAATAATATATGAGTAACATAGCATTGAGAAGCAAGCTTGAGACCGAGGAATAGGCCCCAAGTTTCAGCATCAAGAACCTCTCCAATACCAAGATTAGCATGCATGAAAACCACGAATCCAGTGACGGGCCAAGTGAGTTTCTAATGATGCCACCAGCAGCAATTCTGCCCTTCTGGCCATTTCTAGAGTCTAGACCCATCAATGTTCAATGCTTGCTAGTCAAGAAAAGGAAAGATGAATCTTTGCAAATATTTAATTACTAGTTTACTACTGCATGAATACAAGATTTCGTATAAATAAGTAAATATGTACCAATCAAATCAGTACTACCAAGCAATAAGGAAAAGTAGAAAACCCTAATTTATAACCCAAAAAAAAGGGGAAAAATTTGCTAGTCAAGAAAAGGAAAGATGATTCTATGCAAATCAAAAGCAAATTAATCTTCCTTTCAAAAAAAAAAAAATCAAATTACTCTCAAGCTTAATTTAATAAGGAAAAATTAATGGAAGTTTGAAGAAACCAAATAAGGAAAGATAGATGATCGATCAATGCAATTTATATTTCCTGTACAACCTAGGAAAGTTTAATCGCTCAACGGGACAACCATTGAAAACTGGGGTGGGCTAACTTTATACTTTCAATTAATTTGCCCGGAGGGCAAAATTTTTTTTGCTCAAAACCAATATGAATAGTAAAGAACTCAAGAAGATTGAGAATTTTTGTGACTTGGATTGCCTGGAAGAAGAAAGAGAAGAAAAATACGAGAGAACCCGACCAACCGACCATGGAGTTGCAGAGAAGAAAAACGCAAAAGGGAGTTGCAGAGAGAAGAAAAACGCAAAGAAAGAGTTGCAGAAGAAGTTGAAGAAAACACTCAGAAAAAAAGAAGAAATGATGGAGAGAGAGAGAGAGAGGGGGCTATTGGGAGAAACAAATGAGACAAAAAAAGAGAGAGTGAGCACGTGGGAGACAAAAAGAGAGGGAGAGAAGTGTAACTTAATAAAAAAAATTATTTTTCTGGTTGGGCTATTACGGTAATAGCCCTATACTAATTAACATATTTACATAACTGGGTTGGGCTGCAGCCTATGGAGCCTCCAACGTGGCTCCGTCCCTGTCGCTCAATAAGGAAAGATCTATCCAAGTTGACAAAGGAATAGCATGGATGGTATAGTATTATAAGCATGTGTGACGGCCTGGAGCCAAATTTAAATATTTACTATTTAATTTTACGGTGAATTGACATAATTTTCATTTACGGGTCATCGGGGTGAACTTTTGTTTCACTTAGAATTTGGAAGAATTTTCTACATAAAAGTTGTAGGACATGTTAAACCGAGTCCGTGGACACTAAGTACGCTAAAATCAAAGTTCGTATGAGAAAGTTATGGTGTAAAGAACATACATTACTGTTTCGGGAAAACTTCTATTTATATGATGTTTATTTTTGGAAAGTTTCCATTTTCTAGAAACCCGCTTCTCTATGTTCAACCCCGACTTTCTCTTTCTCTCTTCACCGTAGCTGCCGACTATCGTCGACGATATCTGGCTCCTCCGGCCACCTCCGACCATAAAACTGGTCTTATGTTCTTCGTCTCCTCGAGCTCTTCAATCTCATACCAATTTTCTTCATCGAATTTCAGTGTAGGAAGAGAAATTAAGGAGAAAAAACCCGTAATTTTTCGCCGAAACTATTTATTTTTCCAATCACATTTCCACCCAAATCAACCGACACCATCCATTGGGCTTTGAAGCCCTCCTCACGGCAAGTCCAACGCCACATATCTCACCCTCATGCATCACTGGACTGCGATGGATCAAGGATTTGAATTTTTCCAGCCATCGTGACTTTTGAGGCGAATTCCAATCAATCCATCAAGAATTCAACTTTGTGGCAGGTATAAAAGTTACTCTTGTTTTCAATATATACAAACATTTTGGCATACGTGTTGCACCTCGATTCAAGGTTGGAATAGGCATCGCGTGGCGACGCGTGCTACTTGTTCTGGTGAAGGATTTTAGTTCGTTAGCTAGGGCTTGACGTTATACTAGTGTAATGGTATATAATACGTAGCGAGTTTTACATGCTTGAAATTTAGTTTGATTAAATTAGTTTCAATTTGTTTGATAATTTGACCCGTCATAATCCGACAAT
Source organism: Rubus idaeus (assembly GCA_030142095.1). Taxonomy (NCBI): domain Eukaryota; kingdom Viridiplantae; phylum Streptophyta; class Magnoliopsida; order Rosales; family Rosaceae; genus Rubus; species Rubus idaeus. The sequence goes on from CM057971.1 coordinate 11,710,481, forward strand.
TGGATAGTCGTCGAATTTAAATTTATAAGTAGAATCCTCGGGACGTGTTGTATTGTGGAGTTAAGGTTTCAAATTTTATCGTTGGAGTCAAAATATGAGAATTTTCGATGGAAATCCTAATTAAGTGAATTCATTTAAGCTCTGATTAATTGTCTCCTCCATTTAGATAAATATTTATAACAATTCGTATCATTCAGGAGAACACTAAGGCGGATCTTGATAGGTCAGTCTTAGCCAATTATTTGTGAGTGGACTTTTGTTTTAAAAATTAATATGCATGCAATTTTATTTTTAAGAAAGATTTATTTCTAGCTCGCATTATTTCTCAATATGAATATATTGAATTTAATGAGTTATGTGTCTCGAGCTTATATTTTATCTTACGCAGTGGATAATTAAATTTATAGATTTCATCCCATAAGGGCAAAATATTTGTTATTGGCTATTTCTTATTTGACAAAACCTCTTCCCTTGTGTTAATTAGCAATTCTTTTGTATCATTGCTAGTTTGTTTTAGGAATTAGATGTCGTGGCCTAGGTTGTTCTTACTCGAGATAGTTCGTGAAGTCTCCTTTCTTATCCGGTCTTTTCTCAGGACTTCGAACATTGATCATTGAAGATTTCGTTTCAAGCACCTCAACCTCAAGGTATGATTAATTTATGGATATGCACATGCACTTAATTTGTATTGAGTCTTCCATGTTGTCCTAGGTTTATCTAGATTGTTTTCTTTCACTTGTGATGTGAATCACATAAATATAAGTATAGGATGCTTATTGAAACACTTGTGTTGTTGAATGCATAGTTTCATAATTTTGAGTTTATAATCTTAGGATTTCTAGTTCTTCATTTAGATTTGTTTTAATTAGCATTCCTTTGTGCTTAAGATTGTTTTAAGTGTTGAGATCAATTTTCACTATTCATGCGATCGATTATGGCCACGTTGGGACTTTCCGTTGTGTTTGAATATGTCTGTTGGGACTTTTCGTGTGATCAATCACAATATGTTATGTGATCGATTGCAAATGAGGATTTCTATATATGTGTAGTCACTCAAACATCATTACGCGATCGATTGCAAATTAATCTGGGTTGTTTTCTATAAATAGAATCTTTTGGTTTCATTTTGGCCAACTCTTTTTCCATAATTGAAAATCATTTCTAAGAGAGTTCTTTGATGTTTGAGTGAGTCGAGTTCCATGTATAGGATCTCACTCTATTAATCTCCATCTTAATCCTTTCTAAACATTTTGATTTGCACTTATTTGCTTGTTTAGCTTATGTTATAGGATATGTGGGATTCTATTCAACTCTAGCCTTTTTTTCTTGTTGAATTGTTGAGTTGAAAAATTGAATCATTAGTTTCAATCTTTTTTATTTTTTATTTGTTTAGCTAATGATCCTTGTGATTAGTTAAACAAACCCTTGAATCATTTCAAGGCTTTTCAATTTGGTTTAGTTGATACCAAAAAATGGTCTTTGTGATTTTCTTGTGTTAATCTAACTGAATTCATTTTATTCATACACACACACACACACACATTGCATAGTCATGATACTTGCAGTTGGAAGATGTTCGCGCCGGTGCAGCCAATCAGAGTATCTTGATGTAGGAGCACTTGAAGAAGCAATTGAAGTCTACACAAGGTTAGAGCTACCACTAGTAATAGGGTTGATAGTATAGAGTTTGGGAAAGAGTTCTCCCTTGTACATGTTTAGCCAATTGGCACTTTTCATAGTGTTACACAAGAGCATGATGTACTGCTCTCCTCCGGTTTTTCTCTAGAAACAAACGTTTCGGGTGACCATATCGTTGTGTTATTTGTGTGTTTGTTTATCTATATGTATTGTGCTTAATTGCTTATCATATTGTGTGTTTGATCATATATAAATATAGTCTACAGTGTGCTAGTTTGATGCGCAATTTGGGATTTTAGGTTGTACAATTGATTGTCCTTGTTGCATATATATTATAATCAATTGTGTATTGCTTATGCAATAGTTTAAACCTAGATTATTTATTGTGAAACATACTTGTATTGCATCCTATTGTTGTTCACTACTTAGTATAATTGTGATTATAATTGTTGTGCATGTTAATTGTATCATATAGTGAACACTAGATCGTTGAGTGTTAGTTTAATACACTCTTTGGGATTTAGGTTTGTTCAATCAATTGTGCATATTGCTTAAGTAATTTTATTGCTTAAACAAGTGTATGTTTTTGAGAGTTAAGTTTTAATTTGTTCAAAATTGTCTAAACTCTCCGATTATTGTTTAACAAGACTATACCGTTATAAGGACTATCTGGTATACCGGAATTTCACATCCTTTGTGGATTTTTATTATTAAAAGTTGTGAACAATTGTGTGGTTTAGAACTTTGTATGAGACTTGAATGAGGTTTGAATGAACTTCGAGTGAAGTTCAAATGACCTCTGAATGAGGTTTTAATGGACATATGGGGTTTGAAAGAACCTTTTATGAGGCTTGAATGGGGTTGGATTGAATGAGCTCTGAATGAATTTAAATGGACATGTGCAGTTTGAACGGACCTTGAGTGAGGTTTGAAGGATCCTTGGAGGTTTGAAGTCTAATCAGACCTCTTTAATGGACTGAACGGTCTGAACAAACTTTGAAGAAAACTGTGGGGTTTGAACGAAACTTTGAATGTTGTTCAAATAAGGTCTGAATCAACCTTTGAGGTTTGAACGAAGCATGTTCGAACAAACCTGTGGGATTGGAACGAACCTTAGGTTGGAACGAATCTTGAATCAGGCTTGAAGGAACTTTTGAGGTTTGAAATCTAAATAGACTTCTAAGTGAAGCTCTAAATGGAGCTCTCTAGGGGACTGTTTAAGGGTCTGAACAGATTTTGAACAAAGTTATGGGGTTTGAACAAACCTTGAATAACATTCAAATGAGTTTGAACCAATCTCTGAGGTTTGAATGAGGCAGTTCAGTTCAAACTTGTAGGGTTAGAACGAACCTTGAATGAGGCTTGTAGAAACCTTTGAGGTTTAAATTCTGAACGAACCTCTCTAGGGGACCGAAGGGACCTCTTCAGAGGTTTGAACAGACTATGAATAAAGTTGTGGTACTTGAACAAACCTTGAATGACATTTCAATAAGATTTGAACCACTCTTTGAGGTTTGAACGAGGAAGGTTTGAACTTATATTTGAGGTTTGAACGAACTTGAGGGGTTAGATCAAACCTTGAATGAAGCTTGAAGAAACCTTTGAGGTTTGAAGTCTGAATGGACCTCTCTAGGAGACCGAACGAACCTCTAGATGGAGCTCTCTAGGAGACTGAACGGACAACATGCTTTAACAAAGTTGTGAGGTTTGAACCAACCTTGGGGTTTGTACGAGGTCAGTTTGAACTATTATTTGAAGTTGGAACAAACATTAAATGAGGCTTGAAGGAACATTTGAGGTTTGAAGTCTATGCACACTTCTCTTGAGGATTATACATACCTCTCTGGGGGACTAAACAGAGTTTGGACAAAACTATGAGAATTGAACAAACCTTGAATGAGATTCTAATGTGTTTTGAACAAATCTTTAAGATTTGAACGAGAATTGAACGAAATTTTGAGGTTTGAACGAAATTTTGAGATTTGAAAGAGTTGCTCACCCAAATTTTCGTTGAAATTTCTTCATCTATTTTTTGAGTTGGGTATGATACTATGTCTCTCTTTCTAATATATATATATATATATACCAGATTTAACACTAACATAATCTTTTGAGTAATAAGACAATAATTTAATATTGTAGAAAAAAACTAAAAATAATACTTAACATGTAAGATATGATAAATACCTCAAAATGCGACAAATGACATATATTCCTTAATATTGTTAGTGTAACAATTTGACAGTATCCAATACCTCTTCTAAAATCTCTATCAACAATTTTACCGAAATAGTTAACTCATAGTCAACTTTTCTAAATCATACCGTATTATGTGCAAATATATATATTATTTATATTTCAACGTGATATTTTCTTTTTGAACCCATCAATCTAAAGATATTGCAAAAATGATTTTCATTCCCTCGTAGTTTTCATCCGCAAGTTATGTCTTTTTTTTTAGTTATGCAGAAAAAAAAAGTGTGACGTTGAAAAATAGATTCTTAAAGTAACTAATTGTTTCTAGATTGGTAGTTGATTTTACTTGCAGCTATTCTCTACTACCATTAACATTGTTTATATTTTAAAGTTCGTCGTATCACAAAGGATGGAGTAGCAAAAGAAATCTCAAAGGGCGCATTGCAAATATATCTCGAGAATTATGTGAAGTTCACGAAGGTACGTTGAACAACAAATATACTACCATAGCTAGACTTGGAGGAAAGGATTATGAGACTTGCACTGATCCCACAATCTTCCTTCTCCGTCACACTTACAAAGTTTTGTGCCATGATGACATGCTGAACCACATAAAGTATTATTCAATTTTTTTTTCTTATATACCTGCATTACAAAAAAGTACATAAAAAACCCACGACTACATCTTACAATACTCGACATAAATATTTCATTTAAGCTAAATATGACATTACTTTGCTAATAGGAAAATTAAAACTAATCTCTAACCTCACATGCTTTTCACCCGTCCCCCTCCTCTTTTATATGCACAATTCATTTCTTCTTTGATTTCTGCTGGAACACTAATATCACACCCTCACGACTTCTCTCTCGTATTTTACACATACACGCACACATCACTTACAACAACTACATCATATGTCAATGGTCAATCTATGCTTTAATCACACACACACACACATATGCTTTGTTCTTTTAATAAAGAAAGTATAGAGTTTACTGATGCAATAATATTAAAAATTGTGCAATGCAGAAAATGTTGTGGTGCAAAAATAGTTGGGCAGTATAGTAGTTGTTCATGATGTAGTAGCAGTTGAGTGTAAAAGAGTAAAAATTAGTAGTGTTGTCCATTAGTAAGAGAATTAATTTGTAATTAAGGCACTAACACTTGGTGTAGTATCTAGCACTCAAATGTAGTGCTATATACATTGATAGTGTAGTGCACCAACAATTAGTTGAACAAGTGATACTTTGTTGAACTGTCACATACTGCACAAAAAACATCAGTAGAATATTACTCTTTTAAGAGTTATAAAATTGAGTAAATACTACACATATATTAACCCACATAAAGGTTCAACATACCTTTAATTACACCAAATCACATCCCCAAATTTTATGTCATCAAGTGTTACTGGATATAGCTGCAAGATTTACGATACTCGATGGAAATATTTAGTAACACTTTCACAATATAAGTACTTGAGAAACGCAATCTTAACCCGATAAGGATGAATAACAATTGCAGGATCCATTTTCTGGAGAAGCTTCAATTGATTCATGGCTATTGCAAAAGAAGCAAACTGAGCGGCAGTACTAAAGACTTGTTCATAGGGGGTTGCATTATATCATTAGCAACTGAAGACGCCGATTTTTTCTTTAGATAGGAAAAATTGTCCATTTATCCAAATAGGATGGTCTTCAGCGATCTTTTTACATTTCTAACAACAAAAACTTCGATATCGTGCTTAAAAACTTGTTTTAGCCAACTAAACAAAAGCTAGGAATATCAACTCAAAACATGCTTGTCCACTCTAATTAGAAAATTTGTTTAAGGTAAGTTATCATCTCAAAGGCTCTACTTATTTGAAAAAAAAACATGCCGAAAAAGGCTGAAATAAAATTATGTTTAAACTCCTCTTCTTCTACATAAACATCATTGAAACTTCCGAGCAAAGTCTCAAAATTTTCAACAATCAAAATAGAACTTGCTTGGACATTTCTGCAACTCCAACTTTCAACCTTTGAGTCCAATATCACAAAGTCAACTACAAGAACGCAATAACGGCTGCACTCATATACCATGACTTATGCAAGAACGCAATAACGGTTACATTTTCATACATGCTAAACTTCAAGAACGCATCAGCGGCTGCAACATTGCAATACACAATCTTTACTTCAACACACTCGAAAGAGCTTTACAAAAAAGTCTTTGTTCCGATAAGGCATGTACATAGATTTGGGGCGGTGAAGAAGAAGCGGTTTAGAGTTATATGTCAACATTCTTTTTTCCAATATCCTTTTTTCAAGATTCCATCATTCGTTTCTATCCCATCTTATTTGGGGTACATTTTGTAATTCATTAGATTTATATCTAATAAGTTTATTAACAAAATAATTAGAACGTGTTGATCCAAAAACATATTATGGATCATAAATAACAATTGAAACTTTCATTAATTAAACAACTATTGTTTGTTGCATTTTGGATACGTGGAATTTAGCAGACTAGAGGATGATCTTTCCATACTTCAAAATGAAAAGTAATACAAGTGACCATGTTCGTTTCGTCACTGCCTCATTCTTAATTTTTTTTTGAGAAAATACTAATTAGTTCTGATTTTATTAGCTTTTGCAAAAACATTACTTCATATTTTTATTTTTTTATCCAATATACCAAAAATAATACAATTTTGGTAGGAGGTGAGGTTCGAACCCTTCACCTCCCACTCTTCACGTCGCTCCTCAACCACTGGGCCATAAGTTTTCCTTGTAATTATATATACAAAAACTATATTTGTATCATTTCTCTCTTTTTTTTTTCTATTTCCTATCTCTCTCTCTCTCTCTCCCTCCTTCTCCTCATAAACAAAAACTCTCTCTCTCTCTCTCTCTCTCTCTCTCTCTCTCCTCTCTTCAGTCCTCACCTTCATCATCAATTCAATTCCCAGATCTTCTCTTCATCTTCTTCATTTTTCTTTTTCTGTTTTCCTCTTCCTCTCCTCCTCCAGATCAACTACTTTTTCTTTTTCTTTTTCCTCTTTTCCTCTGCCTCCTCCTGCATATCATCTTTTTTTTTCTTCTTCTTTTTCTCTTTTCCTCCTCTTCCTCCACCTCTTCCTCCTGCATATCATCTTTGTTTTCTCTTTTCCTCCTCCATCTTGATCCCTTAGGCTTGAAATTAGTTTGAAGCCAAACCTTACCACATTCAACCATTACCGACTACCGGTACACCGAGGTTTATGGTTTGGCATTGGCTCTAATATTTGGAAACCAATCCTTCTCGGTTCGGTACCGGTAATGAAAAAATTGGGTCGGTTTAGTACAGATTCCAGCCCTAGATTTTTCACCGACTGTTTATTACTTTATTGTTCTCACTAACTACTTATTACTTTTATTCATTCACCAAAAAAAGAACCTAAGGGATAGGTGAGATTAGGTGTCATTCATCTAGGAGGGAGGTGAGCATTACCCCTTAACTAAGGGGGCAAACAAAAATTCTCTGTTATAACATTTGTCCGCCAGAGAAGAAAGGTATTGTATTAAGTGGTCATCTATTTGACAGCATGACATTAATGTTTTAGGTTATATTTTATATTTTTTATTATTCCATTTGGTTTTAAGCTTTTTTTCGCTTTGTTTTTGGATTTCAAAATATATCACTAGACTTTATGACTTTTATGAATTTTTTTTATTCATGTCTCCAAAATATCCTTTAAACTATGGGTGTACGCACATATGATAAGAAGGGTCAAGTGACTACACTTTATGACTATTATGAATTTAATGTTATATATTAAATCTCTATTTGATTGTATGATGATTGGTTGATTAACAATATAACGATTCTATATGAACTAGTTTCGGAAAAGTCTATGCTAAAGGTAGAGTTTAGAAAATTTATTGTGTTCCGTCCAAAAAAAAAAAAATTTATATGTGTTAGAAAAAAGATGGCTATGGAAGAAGAAGGAGAGGATGACCTAAAATGAATTTTATCAATAAATAACAAGAAAAAAATATGGATGACTTACACCAACGAATATTATGTCGGGAAAAGTAGTCCACATATTAAGTCCGGCAAAGTAGTCCATTGATTTTCTTCTTATCATTTTTTTTCTTTTGTTATTAAATTCTTGTTACATTGAAGACGATCGAACCCCTAATTAACTAGCCTAATTCTAACCCAATTTCCCGCCTTCCCTCAATACTTGGGTTAGGGCTAAGCCTTCCCAGCACTTGAATGATTGAGCAAATGGTCTAATTTGAATTCTAGTATATCTCTCAAAATTAAAAATAAAATTAAATTGCCAAATTTTAGTAAATCAAGTGGTATAACATGTAAGTACTCATATAATTTTAAATCAATAAACAAAACCCATTTCCGACTAGCAATATGATTGGTAAGGTTGATAGTTAGTATTGGGAACTATGCCCCCTAGAGTCCGTGAAGGATATCTACTTTAATTTTTTTTAAAATTTTAAATAAATTCTAAAGAAAAAAATTATTGGGACAACTTTTGCCGATGACATTTTCGTCAAGAAAGGTAGTCCATTTATTTATTTTTATATATTTTTTCTTTGTTATTAAAATAAAAAATTCTCGGCACTTGAGAGATCAAGCGATTGGTCTCACTGAAATTCTAGGATAACTCTTGAAATTCAAATCCTAAATAAATAAAAATAAAAGAAAATTAACTACTATGAACGACAATTTCTAACGAATAATTAATCGGAAAAAGTATTCCATTGATTTTTTTATTGTTTTTTGCCTTTGTTATTCTTAAAAAAAATCTCGACACTAGAATGATTGAGCAGTTGGTCAGGCTAAGATTCTAACATCACTTACAAAATTCGACTAAATCTTGAAATCGCCAAATTTTTTGTAAGTGTGTTCTTTAGTATGTAATTTCTCTTCCATTTTTGCGTTTTTAAACAAAAGCAATTTCCAACGCACAATGTGATTGATAAGATTGATTGTCGGTACTTGAAATATCCCCCCCCACCCCAAGAGCCCCGGAAGGAAATGAATTATGAATTTTCATTTCTTCAAAATTTAAATAAATGAAGAAAACCTTATTGTCGACTCCAACCTTTGCTGATGATTTTGTCTTCGGGAAAAGTAATCCATTGATTTTTTTTTAATCTTTTTTCCTTTGTTATAAAAATAAACACTTATCATCGATTAAAGTTCTATGTTCAGACTCATCGATTAGGCCACTTATATGGTCTGTACTGCTCCTTTTTAGGATGCTCATATTAAGAATTGTAATCTTCTATTGATTAATAAAGTTTCAGCTTATTTAAAAAAAAAACACTTCCCGAGCACTCGAATGATCGAGTGGTTGGTCTCTTTGGAATTCTTGCATGACTCTCAAAATTCAACTAAATATTGAAATTGCAAAATTTCTTGTAAAACTTGTGCTACTGCAAGTAATTTCTCTTCCATTTTGGCATCAATTTTCGACACCCAATGTTATTGATAAGATTTATTCATTTATTCAAATTTAAATGAATAAACAATTTCGGCACTCGAATGAATGAGTGGTTTGAGAGCATTCAAAAAAAAAATTTCAAAAGCATATGGTAATGCAAGTTCACTATTGCATAGTAAATTCTGTATCCATTTTCACTTTAAATTTTAGAGAAATTGTCACAAATGGTATCTGAACTTTACTTTTGATCTGAACCAGTACCTGAACTTTTCGTTTTTTTTTCTTAAATGGTACTTACCGTTACATTCCGTTAATTTTTTTGTTAAAAAATCTAAAAAATCTGAAAAACAAAAAACAAGAAATTAAAAAATAGTTTTAGGTTTTTTTTTTTTCTCTCTCTCTCTCCCCCAAGTCCCGAACCCCGTAACCTCTCTCCTCTCCGCCCGGATCACTCTCCCCTTCCTCTTCTCTTCTTCTTCTTCTTTCTTTTCTTTTTCTTCTCTCTTCTTTCCTCCCATCTCTCTCTCTCACCCATCTATTCGGTTTCCCCAGCCTCCAGCCCGTGCTCCTTTGAGCACCCATTTCGGACACCCATCTCACCGACGCCGTCCTTACTACCACTCTCCGGTCATCTCTCTCTCTCTCTCTCTCTCTCTCTCTCTCTTATCTCTATCTCTCTGATGCAACACCACCGCGCAGCCCCTCAGACCATCACGGCCTCATCAGCTCTACCGCAGCCTCCTTTGCTCCACCGCTCACCCATAATCATAGCCCATTAATTTGGGCACCCATTAACAACCTGCAATCACAGCACAACAAGCATCACAGCCGGCAGAGGCATGGGTTGCCATGGTTGTGGCTTGGAGCTCGAATTGGAATAGTGGAAGAGCTGCGGTGGATTGATCGAACCATTGAAGTGTTAGACGGCGGAGAAGGAGAGGGTGACTAGAGGAGAAGGAGGAAGGAAGAAGAATTCCAGAGTTTTTTTTTTTTCAAAATTTTAAGTTTTGGGAAATTATCATAATCTGGTTTGCTTTTATTCTGGGCAAATGAAATGGTGGTGATGACGACAAGGTGCGGCGGAGCTTTGGTGGTGTGAATAGAGGCACGTGGTGGTTCGAATTTATTTGGGCAATCGAGAGGAAGCGCCAAAGCGGATTGAAGGTTGTTTTGAATTGAAGCCATGGGTAAAGATGGAATGGGCTTGTCAGTTGGAATTGTTGGGTTTGACATATCCCTCCTTGGTGGATTATTTGTGTGGTCAAAAGGAGGTAGGTAAAAAGCATGAAAGGGTGCTTTGTGGCCTGAAGGCTTTCACACATAATTTATATACATGAGGTGCAAAGGATGTTGAATACAAGCCTGGTAAAGAAAGGACTCGACATGTATGGTAGGTGTGTATGAAAGGAAGTATAATCAAGGGTTAAATTCTCCAACCATACCTGAACTCTTGTGCACCGGTTAATGTGATACCTGACAATTAAAAGTGATCAATGTTATACCTGAACTTACATTTTGCTATCAATAGCGTACTTCCGTCTACCCGCCGTTGGTTAAGTGTTAATTTTGATCACGTGACACGCACATGGAGAAAAAAACAGGGGCAATTATGTCTTTTTAACAATATTTTCCTTTTTCTTTCCCGTGCTTCTGGTTTTTTTTTCCTCCATTCTTTTCAACTCTTCTTCCTTCATTTCCTTCACACCGAGAGAGGGAGAGAGGGCTTGAGAGGGAGCGGCGAAATCGATGGGTGCCCAAAGGAGAAGTGGCGGTGCGGGCTTGGGTGAGAGGTGCGAGAGGACGCCTCGGCGGTGAACGACATGGACGGGGCTTGAATCGATGGGTGCGGCACGACCGAGGGACTAAAATCCGAGCGGGCTCGGCCATGGGTAGAGCCGAGCACGGGCTCGACGGTGGCTTGAGCGGCGGCGAGAGAACATGATGACCGCGTAGAGAGGATGGCGAGAGATGCTTGAGGCTGGGTCATCGCGCTGCTGTACTCGGTGATTGCATGTGAATTGTTGGTTGATTGTGGACTGTGAATTTTGCAGTGAATTGAATTTGGAGTGATGTTGTTACACGGAGGTGCTGGCGAGCGTGATACTGGTAATGTCGGTGAAGAGGCAGCGAGCTTGCGGCGTGATTGGGTGTAGAGAAGAGACGAGAGGTGGGTGTAGAAAGAAAAGGAGGACTGAAAAGAAGACAAACTGGGAAGAGGGAAACCAGAGAGGGAGAAGAGATGGCGATTATGGCAGTGGGTGTAGAGAGAAGAGAAATGGTGCAGAGAGAAAAAGAAAGAAAAAGAAAAGAAAGAAGAAGGGAAGAAGAAGAAAGGGTCTCCGGGAGAGAGAGGGAGAAGAGATGGTTTAGGGAGACGGAAGGGGAGGAGAGGGAAAAGAAGAAGAAGAAAGGAAAAAAGAGAAGAAGAAAAACTGGCCGGAAGGGGAGGAGAGGGAAGAAGAAGAAAGGAAAAAAATTGGCGAGAAAGGGGAGGAGAGGGAAAAAGAAGAAGAAGAAGAAGAAAAAACTGGCTGGAAGGGGAGGAGAGGGAAGAAGAAGAAAAGAAAAAAAAATTGGCAAAAAGGGGAGGAGAGGGAAAAAGAAGAAGAATAAAGGGTAAATAGGTCATTTTCAATTCAAAAATATGCAAAGTACCGGATATAGCCCTACATTTAACAATTTATTGACGGACAGTGAACGGAAGTACGCTATTGATAGCAAAATGTAAGTTCAGGTATGACATTGATCACTTTTAATTGTCAGGTATCACATTAACCGGTGCACAAGAGTTCAGGTATGGTTGGAGAATTTAACCCCTATAATATGTGTGTGCTATAATTATGCATGTGTGTGCAACTAAAAGGTGTGCACGTTGTGTGTGTGCATGAAGAGAGGATATATATATATGCATATGGGCTTCTAGGATATAAAATGATATATATATATATGCATGAAAACACATGCAAGAGAAATAAGAAGGAATGGCCGGCCATGCATGGACCAAATGCTACTATATATATATATATATAGAGAGGCATAGAAAGGGATGCAAGGAGTGAGGTGGAAAAAAAAAGAGAAAAAAAAAAAAAAAAAAGAGAGGAGGGGGGGAAAAAGAGAACAGGGGGGGGAGGAGGGAAGGGGTTGGGGCCCCCCCGAGAAAGGAGGAAAGGATGGTGGGGGGGGGGGGGGGGAGGGGGGTTATTGGGGAAAGTTTTTTTGGTGGTGGGTGTACAAGGGGTATCTCGTTGGATACGAGGGGTTGGGTTGAGTATAGACTCTAGAGCAGGTTTATGTGTTATGAGATTTAACTCATGTATCTTGTACTTATTATTTCTTTCATATTGAAGATGATGGAAACTCTCCCGTGGACGTAGGCATGAGATTTGCTGAACCACGTAAATAACTGTGTACTATTTCATATTTATCCTGCTTTATTGTATATTGTTGCATTATGGGAATCTCGGTCAATTCCGTGAATGGGGAGTAAACTCCTTACAGTGGTATCAGAGCCGATGGTTCGGTCGGGGACCCGTTATCTGAGGTGCAGTCAGGCGAATGGTCAAAGTGGCAGCCTAAAGGTGTGAAAGGAGGAGTCAGCTCAAGAAAATTCCTAGATGGAGGAGTGCATCGGAAACTCAAGCAAAAACTTGTTCGATGGTGCACTCGACAAGTGGAGTGACTCGCTAGCTAGGTGGAGCAAGGAAGACTCGGAAAAATCCAATTCAAAAGTGGTGTTGCAAGGGATCATGATATGACTCAAAAGGGATGATGACTGATGAGATAACTGTGGTGGTGCCGTGGTGGTTCGTTTGAGATTCAAGAGGCAACAATGATTTTTTACAATTTAGTAGTTTGATGGCGATGAGAAGTCAGGAGGATGAAAAATGACAAGCGGGAAAAGTTTGTGCTTATGGTTGCTGATGTGAGGTAGAAGTTAATGCCTTTTTTACTTCTTACCTTGATTCACGATTTATATATATATGGTGATGCCATGGAGTATGGTAAAGATACAGTGGAGCAGGTGCAAACGTCGTTGCTGACAGGGGCAATTGGGCATATGTCTATTTTGGTTGCTCGGGGGTAAGAATCGTGGAAGGATATTGATTTGTATGTTATTTACATACAAATTAGACCTCTAATCACTCTAGCAATGCTAATCCAAGGGCCTTTAGTGTCTCTAATCCTTGAATTGCACCATGTAGGGTTCACGGGCATTGGATTGATATATGGAGCGAAAGGGGCGCATTTTCGCTTTTAGTGGATTTCGCAAAAGGATGAAAAGTCAGCGAGGACCAAAAGTCAACCCGTGGTCCCCGACTTTAGAGCGCCACGAGTCAACATGAAGTCCAATATCCAGAGAATTCAATTTTCAAAAATCAACTTTGTCACTCATCTGTCACTCACGAATCACTTGACTCTCCACATGTAATCCAAAAATCACAAAGACTATGCTAGATATCATGAGGTATAGATTATCATTTTTTCCCTTATAGGATTTTACCTCTTCTTCATTAAACATTTTACCATTAGATATAACTATACTTATCTCCCTCCATCATCCCTTTCACCTTTATATACCTCTTTTACTCCTACCTATCTCTTCCATCTTTTTCCCACCCCCATCACCTTCCACCCCTCTACACCACACCATTTACTGACCAAAAATATCCCAAGAGGAAAACCCTTGACCCACTCCCTTCTATTTTTTCTTTTTATATTTATACTAGAGGATATATTGATATGCTAGCCATAGAAGTGCTTTTGTATGATGTTTTGTTATATTCAAATTTATGTTGTAGGTGGATACTTTATTACTATTTGTAAACGTTTATAGCTGAATATAGGGTTTTTGTTAGTTTAAACTTGGTGGTGTAAGGTGTGAGTTGTTTGTCTATCAACCTACTTTAGTGTTTGATAGTATTTATATAGAGGAAGAATATACGCTACGGGATACCAATAATATTTCTTGGGAATTGAGGAGGTGGGTTTATATATTTAGGGTATGTTAGTGCTTATACTGGACACGATGGGTTTTTCTAATTATGAATATGGGTGGGTTATCGGGTTGAGGTCTGTTGTGTGGTTGTGGGGTTTTGAACCATACCATCCCTCTTCCCATTCTGGTTTCGGGCGTCCCCGCGTTGGTAGTTTTTGTTTAGAAAAATTTAAAACTTCCCTTACGGCTTTTTTTTGGGTTTCTCTCCCCCCCCGGCCCCCCCGGTTGGCCACTCGGGGTGTATCATTTTAATGGTATCAGGGCGTTGGGAACCACGGTGAGACAACAACATGAGGGGAAGAAGTTGCTTTGAGCGTTGACAGGAATCAGAGGGGTTTAATTTTAGTATAATAATTTGGGAGGTTGGAGGATGTGGGGAAGATTTGTGGGGGTAGTGGAGTTAGCTTTTGTGGGGGGCCGTGGTGCCCTTTTGCCCGAAAGGAGATCATGGTGTTAGGGACGGTTTCGAGGCTGGGGGGGGTTTTTTTTCAATTTTATCAATAAGTTTAAATTTGAGAATTTGAATTGTTTTTTTTTTTTCATGAGTTGTAGGTGTACTTGGTAGGAGTTTCTTTAGGTGGTTTTATGTTGTGCTTTTGACACTTTGGATTTTATGTTGGTCTGAGGGCTGTGTAGACGTGTATACTCATTTTTATGTTATTGGTAACTTTTACAGTGTCGCACTATTAAGGCACTAGATAAGCACCATGGCCAAACTAACTTTCGTCCCTTAAACACTAATCCATTAGGACTAACCCATTTGAGCCACATTCATCATTAGTTTTTTTCTTCATAACCCACATCACCCTAACCCATATTTTAACTTAAACACTAGCCTACCCTTGTTCCAAAATGTTAATGAGACAATGACTGTGACTTCTTGTTTCTTTTGTGCTTGAATAATCTATGGGATTGTACAAAATGGCAAGTGTGGGGGTAGCTAGATAGAAAGAGTTGGAGTTGTAAAGAATAAAAGAAGTTGAGAAAATCAAAAAGAAAAAGTGTGTACAAAAATAAAGTTCAAAAAGAGAGCCCAAAAAAAAATACAAAATGAGAAATTTTGGAGAAAAAGAAAGAGCAAAGGAGAAAAAGGAAGAAAGAAAACCCAAAAGATGTAGAAAAATAAAAGGTTAGAGGAGAATAAGGTTTAGGTTGTTGATTACTAAAGCACACCAAAGGAAATGAGTTTCAAAGTCTAATGTGTGAAGCACTTGGAAATGTTTATCATTTTTCATGTAATAATTTGGCCTTACAACTGTAAAAGCCCTTTTGATCCAGAGGGGTTATTAGGGAAAGTGGTCGAGCGCTGGGGCGTGCTTTGGTTGCTTGAGGTAAACACTTACTAAACCGGCGGAAATATTTAGTGAATCATGGGTTTAGCGGTTAAGCTTGTCATATATGTTAATTGATTGCTCTTGATTGAATTCATGGCTGCACACCTCGCGCTGCATTGGATACTACTTTAATCACTTGGCAAACATGAATTTATGTTGGGCTTATTTGAACTTGATTTGGGCTTAGTGGGCTTGTTGGGTATGGTTGGGGTGGTTTGTTTGATTGGTTGTTGCTTTATTTGTTGAGACAGCAGCGGGGGGGTGTGATTTGTATGTTATTACATACAATTGACCTCTCACTCAGAATGCTAATCCAGGGCCATTTAGTGTCTCAATCCTTGAATTGCACCATTGTAGGGTTCACGGGATTGGATTGATATAGGAGCGAACGGGCGTTTGGGCTTTTAGTGGATTTCGGCAAAGGACGAAAAGTCACCGAGGACCAAAGTCAACTCGTGGTCAACCACGACTTTAGAGCGCACGGTCACTGAGTCCGAAAGTGAGTAGCAAGAGATTTCGGAAGTTTGGTCAAAAATCAACTTTGGTCAACTCGAGGGTCGTGGTCAAGTCAAGGCGAAGTCACCTTGGACTCATCCACGGCATCCAAAAATCGCAAGGACTATGCTAGATGTCGTGAGGTCACCCTGAACTCCCTTTGCCCTTATAGTTTTACCTCGCCCTTCATTAAACTTTAACCTTAGATATAACATACTCATCGCCTATCTTCCCTTTCACCTTTATATAGCCTCTTTACTCTCTCTCCCCCCCCTTTTAGCTAGCCACCACCACCCATCACTCTCTTCCTCTCACCTCCTCACACCATCATCCCTTTTGCTGAGACCTCACCGGCTCAAGGCTCCATCGCCGGAGGGCGGCACCTGGCACCTCTCTCTCCCTCTTGTTTGAGTTCTTTTTATAATTTGATGATGTATACTATGTGCCTAGTGAGTAGTTACTTGTTGGGGACTGGGTTGTGTGCCCTAGTCCTAGATTGTAGTGACTTTTGATGATATGTGATGCAATATTGATTCATGAGCATTTTATATTCAAATTTCATATGTTAGTGTATGGTTTAGAGATTCAGCACTTTCTAGCTATGCTCTAGCTTATCTTGATGTGAAATTGGTGGGTGGTGCCTCTAGTTTCATAGGCAATGGAATATAGCATGTGTTGTATGTTTGATTTGTGTTCTGCCTTTTGAGTACTTGAGACCTTGGTTGGATCTAAGTGTGCCAATGGTTGGTTTTAGTCCTAATCGGCATAACCTACTTTCTAGTTGATTTGATAGTTTCTAGCCTTTGGATATAGTTAGGGAACCTGACTCTAGTTATACCATTGGTTCCTACGATGTAGGATACATCACATCATTTTTCATGTGTTCATAGCCTTTGGATGTAATTGGAGACCTTTGGTTAGGCTCAGCTACGCCCTTGAGTTGCTTGGTCCTTAGATTGGAGGACATATTTTAGAATATATTTGAATGCTCTCATAGCTCGTGATGTATGTTAGTGACCCTTATATGCTCTAGCTGCACACTGAGTTGATCTGGCCTTGGTCGGTATATTTGTCTTATTATTGAGATTATTGGGTTCATAGCCTCGAAGTGTTATACAAAGACCCTATATGATATGGCTTGGGTTGACACTGAGGTTCACTTACTCTTGGTTGGCAAGGTGATATATTCTCGATTATTGAAATCATGAACATGTTGTAAGCACTTGTGGTTGTTCATTGCATTGAAGGGGTTGGGGACCCGAAACCCACACTTTCCATTGCACACATTTCTTCTTACTTGCTTGTTTACTGCGTGTTACTCACCTGCCACTTTCCAAAACCAACTAACACCATACACTTCACACTGTTAAATCACACCCCCTCCCCCACCCCAAGCTAGGCGACCACCAAACCCTAGGGGGAGCGAGAACCAAAATTGATTCGAGTTATGTGTAGCTGGTACAAGTGAAAGGCCAGTAGGTTGTTTGTGGGTATAGCGAGCAATGTTTCGAATTGAGTAAACTTCGGGGATTGAAGTGGCGGCTTGTGTGAATAACAAGTGGTGGCTTGTGGGAATAACAAGTGGTGTCTCGATTCATGATAAACTTCAGGGATTGAAGCGGCGGCTTGTGCGAATAACAAGTGCTGGCTTGTGGGAATAACAAGCAGTGTCTCGGTTCGTGATTGACTTCAAGAATTGAAGTGGCAGTGCTGAGCTCTCCACCAAAGTCGGGAGGGGGAGATTGTTGGGTTTGACATATCCCTCCTTGGTGGATTATTTGTGTGGTCAAAAGGAGGTAGGTAAAAAGCGTGAAAGGGTGCTTTGTGGCCTGAAAGCTTTCATGCACAATTTATATACATGAGGTGCAAAGGATGTTGAAGACAAGCCTGGTAAAGAAAGGACTCGGCATGTATGGTAGGTGTGTATGAAAGGAAGTATAATCAATATGTGTGTGCTATAAGCCTATAATTATGCATGTGTGTGCAACTAAAAGGTGTGCACGTTGTGTGTGTGCATGAAGAGAGGATATATATATATGCACATGGGCTGCTAGGATATAAAATGATATATATATATATATATATATATATATATATATTGCACGAAAACACATGCAAGAGAAATAAAAAGGAATGGCCGGCCATGCATGGACCAAATGCTACTATATATATATAGAGGCATAGAAAGGGATGCAAGGAGTGAGGTGGTGCAATGTAGTCTCCCATGCATAGAGAGAAGAGTGAGGGAGAGCAGCAAAGGGAAAACTCCTTTGCGTATAAAAGGAGTGGGTGTGCTGCTGCACTCTGAGCATGGTATACACATAGAGAGAGAGCTCCACAGTAGGGGGAGAATGAAATGCTACCTGGAAGCTATGGGATGTGCATAATCTCATAGGGTGTTCTCGGTGGCCTCAATCCGAGAGAGTTAGCAACAAGCTAGTGCTTGTGAGTGTAGACAGTTTAAGAGTGTATATAACTCTTGGGGTAGAGTATTCTTCTAGGTTGAGAGATGGGTGTACAAGGGGTATCTCGTTGGATACGAGGGGTCGGGTTGAGAATAGACTCTAGAGCGGGTTTATGTGTTATGAGATTTAACTCATGTATCTTGTACTTATTATTTCTTTCATATTGAAGATGGTGGAAACTCTCCCGTGGATGTAGGCATGAGATTTGCCGAACCACGTAAATAACTGTGCACTATTTCATATTTATCCTGCTTTATTGTATATTGTTGCATTATGGAAATCTCGGTCAATTCCGTGAATGGGGAGTAAAATCCTTACAGGAATTGCAGTAGAGGTGAAATGATGTGAAGGAGAGAGTGATCGGAGGATGAGGAAGAAGATGATGAGATTTTTTTTTCAATTTTGTTTAGAGTTTTAACCGAAAATTGGCGAAATCTGACGGTAGGTACTAGTTAGAATGAACTTGAAAAGTTCAGGTACTAGTTGTGATAAAAAATAAAGTTCAAGTACCATAATAGAGGTAAAATTTAGGAACTATTTGTGATAATTTTCCTAAATTAATTTTATTTTATTTAGTTTTGAATTTGCTAAGGGATAAGAATGTTATCACTAGTTTATTTTTCACCACCTTTAGATTTATAAATATATCTAACTGTCTAAAATAATTGTAAAACATAATATGACATACGTTAACATATCGTAGATTTTTTTTAAAATTTTACCCATGAAATTTCAAGATGCTTAAAATTTTATTGTAAATTCTCTTATCTGTCATATGTTTGGGTTTGGATTTGGATAGAGAGAACGGTGAAGGTTACTGAAACATGCGAAGATCCTGATGATCGAAGAAGGTTTGGACTGGAAAATATGTGGGATAGTCATAAAGAAAAATGAAAATTATGGAAAGAATTAAAGGGGAAAGGCACTTGTCTTGGGTGGGATCACAAGCTCCAAACTGGTACCTGATAATATTATATTTGGTTATGAGAGCAAAATGTTTTTTAGATGAATTTTATTGACGATGGTCTGGTTGATTTTTCATTACATTTTTTAGATTGGTACCAGATTGGGCCAGTATATGGTTCTTATTCTGATGAAGTAGTCAAGGAGAAAACACTAGTTCAAGGAGAAAGTTCTATAATGTAGATGTTCCCACTAATCTGTTGACTGTTTCATGAAAAGAGTTTCTGATTCCTTTAGGGCATCTCCAACAACCCTCTCCAAAACCCATACCCATACTCAAATTTTGACTCACTCATACCCATACTCATACCCATACTCAAATCATCTCCAACAATTGTGAGTCAAAACTCATACCCATACCTATACCCATATTCAAATCATCTCCAACAATGGTGAGTCAAAACTCATACCCATTTTAAATTTTATTCATTTTATATAATTATTTAACAACAACATGAATTTATATATCATATATAATATATTATTTAATTAAATAGTAATTCAAACAATTTTTTATTTCTATATTATAGAATATCTATTTTGAAGGCCGAAACGACCTCGAAATGCCAAAAAATCATCAACTGGCCGAAGCAACGAATTTACTCGAATTGTCTTTTTTATTTCTAGATTATAGGAAGATGCTATTTTGAAGGCCGAAACGACCTCAAATGCCAAAAAATCATCAACTGGCGGCGAAGCAACGAGTTTGACTCGAATTGCCTTTTTATTTCTAGATTATAGGAAGATGCTATTTTGAAGGCCGAAACACCTCGAAATGCCAAAAAATCATCAACGTGGCGGCGAAGCAACGAGTTTGACTCGAATTCCTTTTCCAAGTAAAAAATATATAAAATGTAGATTCAATTTGGTGTCCATAAATACTCGTCCATCCTCCATCAAACCTCACAAATTCACAAACACTTCTCTCTCCCTCATATTAGAATCCTACAAATTCTGATCACTTTCATTTATAATTTTTTTTGTGAATTGTCCAATGAATAGGCTTCGAAAACTGCTGAAGAAGGAGGAAGAAGATTCATTACAAGAAATCGTCAAAGAGCCTTGGTGATGCAGGCGCTTCGCGGAAATCCAGAGGATCCGGAGGAAGAATCGCAATGGGGTGTTCACGAAGGTCGGCTACATCCCAAGAATCGAGAAGAAATGGATCGACGACTTAAAGCTCTACTTCAATCACCGTGTAGGTTCGAAGGCGATATTTTCGTAGAAGGTACGAATGCGACCTCTGTGTTTGACGGATGATGCATGACGTCGCCACCACGATCCTTACTTCGTCCAAACATGACGCTTGACGATCGGCTTTTCCACGAACGAAGCGACTTGCGCCATGAGGATTTCTTATTTCCCGATCTGTGTATGAGTTCCTAGACTTCAGAATCTACAGCTTTGGAGATTCTAAAACACTTTACTAGAGCAATCTGGAATGTGTACCACAAGCATACCTACGTCGACCATCGAAGCGGACTTGCGGCGTTGCTCAATTTGTGATAAAGAGGGTTCGGAATGGTTGGAATCTCGCTCTGCATTGGAGTGAAAAATGCCCCCTTCACCAGGGCATTTCACGGTATAAAGGAAAACCGACAATCATTTTGGAGGCGTGCATCTTATGAAACTTGGATTTGGCACATATTTTGACTTCCGGTTCCCTCAATACATCAACGTCCTTGGAATGTCTCCATTATTTGATGAAGTATGCAGAGGAGATCTCCTCGAGTCAAATACCTGTAGCTATCGAGAATATGGCCATCTTACTACCTAGTCGACGATCTACCCTAAATGGGGACTTTTGTGAAGGCAATTAGAAATCCAATGACCACAACAAGCTCACTTTACAAAGATGCAAGAGTCTTCGAAAAGATGTGGAGAGGGCATTTGGAATTCTTCAAGCTCGTTTTGCAATTGTCGAGGACCCGCTGTGATGGACAGGAGGATCTCCAACATCATGTGACTTGCTTATTTTGACATATGATTGTTAAGATGAGCCAAGAAGAAGAAGAGGTGATGATTACCCGATGAATCACAACAAGACCAAGGCCGAAATATAGAAATTATGAAATGAACATAATTGACCACCTCTGATCTTCAAGATTTTATAGTCGCTACCAAGAGGTTAGATGCCCTTATAAATACCTCCAAGAGGATTTGGTCAAACACCTTGGAATGTGAAGCGCGACGAACGCGATGTTCTTTTTTTTATGTTTAATAATTGGTGTTGCTTTTTTTTAGTAGTTGTTTTTTTTTTTTTTTATTTTTTGTATGTAATTTTTTAATTGTCATGAATAAAAGTGAGATTATAAATTAAAGAAACTTGCATTTTATTTCATAAATTAAAAAAAAACTAGAGAAATTACAATAACATAAATTAAAATGAAAATAGATCAAAGTACAACAACATAAATGAAAAAAAAATTAGACAAAGTACAACAACATAAATTAATACAACATTTCATTTTCCTCTCCTCTACTCATTTTCCTGAACCGGCACATATGGCTCCAAGGAGTTGTCTTCACTTTGTGTGGAGGGTGCTTGAGACGAAGTTGCTGGTTGTGGGTATGGCCTAGGTCTATAGTCTTGTTCCTCCCTCGCAATAGCCCGTGCTTGCTTCCTTTCCCAAAAAGCCCTTTTTATAGGTGAGTAGATTGTTGGATCCACCTTCATTGTGATTGCATCATCCGCGCGCAGCTCGGCAAGTTGAGTCTCTCCTAAGGCGTTGCCTATGTTCGAGATCACGTTCTCCTTGATCTGCAATTCTTTGCATTTGAATTAAGAGCTGAGATGTATCATTTTTGTTGGTCTTCTTTTTATTAGCCCTTTGAGCTTTTTGGCCTGGGGGGCGTGCATGCGCAGATGAAGGGCTTGGGGAGTGATCATCCTCCAAGTTAATAGGTGACGGACTACTAGTGGTATCAAAATTCATAGATGGAGGATCGCCAAACTTTTTTGTGTCCTTCAATATCGGCCAACAATGTGCATATTCAAAATCATGCCCTTTACTTAATGTGCGATACACCGACTTAGCTTGTATTTCCTATATGTAAATAAAAAAATAAATATTATTGTTCATAATATATCATTTTCAACATAATAATCATATTATCAATTAATCAATTAATATATTAATATTATTAACACACAAAAAAATTCGATATATATTACTAAATTTATATAAGAAGGAAAATTACCTCGTCGGTGGCATTTTCACCACTTGCACGAGCGGCAGCCGCCTTCGTAAGAGCTTCATGCCATCTTTGGCAAGCCGGTCTAATCTTTCTCCAACGAGCTTCACACGCTCCTCCGGATCTAATATCTCCTTCGATTGGCTTGCAACTAGCATACACTCCATGTATACGTTCCCACAATTTTTCTTCTCTTGACCGATAGCCTTATCACCATCTTCACCAATGATAACCACCGATATGCACAAGGCTACATCTTCCGCATTTTTCCAACCAACTCCTCTAGGTTTAGGATTGGACATTTTGAAAAAAAATTGAAAGCTAGCTAGATGAATAACTAAAAATAAAGAGTTTGGAAAGAGATTGAGATGTTGGAGTGAAAAATTATGAAGAAGAGATGATGGTATTTATAGAATTTTTCAAAAATACTGTTCCAACGGGCAAATTATTTTTTCTAATTTTTTTGTATTTTTTTCTTATATTTTCGAGTTATTTCCTAATAAAAATGGTACAATTATTCTGGACCGTTCATTTCAATCCCCAAAGTCATCTCCAGCCGTTGGATGGAGATGACCGTTGGCCCGATCAACCAAGCCGCGCGGTCGCGCGCACGTGCAGCACGCCAACGGAGGAGGCCGTTATTTTGGCGTTTAGCGCCCCGAGCCTTCGGCGCTTGCCGGCGCGTCGCCCTCTTCTCCCTCTTCTCTCCCCAGTCAACGAAGCCGCGCATGTGCGCGCATGTGCATCACTGCAGTCCGTTCGTTTGTCGTTTACCGCGCCTCTCCCTTCAGTCGCCTGGCGCGCGAGTTGCCTCGTCTCTCACCAAACAGCCATGGCCCGCACCTGCCCCACAGCTACAGTAATGGGTTTCTGACCCAATTTTCCTCCTAAAATGGGTAGACTTCTAAGTAGGAACCCATTTTGGGTATGGGTTTTGTTGGTTGGAGATGGCAAATTTGGGTTTTAAATTTGGGTATGGGTTTTGACCATGGCTGTTGGAGATGCCCTTATTGCTGAACTGTTTTACTCTCCTCTATTCACTGTAGCTCATTTCTCCCCTGATGACAAGTATTCAAGGCAAAGATATCTTTTGAAGAAGCGGTCTCCTGTCGATCAAATACTAAAGACTTCACAGGTTTGGTTCAGCTGCATTCATGTCTTCTCTGTGGAAGTGTCTACTACTTAAAAGCTTATTAGGAATGTTATCGTGTTGCCTAGGTGGTTTTATTATTAAATTTTTAAATCAAAATAAATTATTATTATTTTTTAATGTAATAAAAAATTAAATTATTTTTTGAATATATATTTTTTAATTAATTATAAAACCACCTATATGATAATAAATCATATTAAAAACATAAAAATTGACAATAAATTATATTTAAAAATAAAAATAATTTTTCTCATTTTTAGTCTTGAATTGTGGATAAATTATCTAAATCTTTTTTTGGTATAATTTATTTTAAAATTGAAAATAAATGACATGACATTTTACTCATGCCATATAAGCACTTAACGAAATATTTAACGGTAAGTACTATAATGACAAACAAAAAAATAATTTAGGTACCACCAGGTTCTTTATGAAAATTCAGATATCAAAAATTAGATTTGGTGATAGTTCAGGTACCATATGAAAATTTTTACTAGTGACAAATGAAGTAGTGTCCTTTATCCACAATTAACGAGTGAGGCAAGAAGGGTATATGTCTTTGAAGCTAGATTTGAGTAAAGCCTATGCTCGTATGGAATGGTCCTTTCTACAGAAGGTAATGAGAAGATTTGGTTTTGTTGATTCTTGGATATGGTGATGAAGTGTGTAACTTCAGTACAATATTCTTTTTTTATGAGGAAAACCTATAGGATATGCCATTCCATCTAAGAGGACTCCGGCAAGGAAATCCTCTATATCTCCTTATTTATTTCCTTTACGTGGGGGGTCGAGGGCTTCTCTACTCTACTTCAACAAAAAGTGGCGTTGGGGTTATTGCCGGGCAGTACTCTTTGTCCAGGAGAACCAAGTGTCAGTGACCTTTTGTTTGCGGACGACAACTTACTTTTCCCCAAAGCTACTCCATAATCTACTCATGAATATCTTAACATTGAACGGTTGATTTCTCGAGATGTGATCGAAAAATAGATATCACAACCATTAATCAAAAAGTCCTCAAATGGTCCTCATTTAAGAGGTCCTCACTAGAGAAGCTCTCTTAACACATATGGTCTTGCATTGGGACAACAAGGTCATTTTCATATTAGTTCAATCACCTTCAGTAAGAATGCTGAGTCGAAAATCCGTGAAGCTCTAGCCGGTTTGCTTGATGTTGAAGTGGTGGAGTCACATGAAAGGTATTTAGGTCTGCCTACTTATGTCGGTAGAGCTAAGACGGTTTTCAATATATCAAGGACCGACTTTATGAGAAATTTGAAGGATGGCAAGGAAAACTTAATTAGTGGAGTTGGTAAGGATATATTGATTCAAGTAGTGGCTCAATCCCTTCCAACTTACTTATGCAATGAGTTGTTTCTTGCTAACTAAGAATATTTGCGAGGATCTGATCGATCCAACACATGTGTGCAAGATTTTGGAGGGGAGGGACAGAAGACAAAAGAAAGATTCATTGGAAGAGTTGGGACTCTATGTGCTATCCGAAGGAGGAAGGAGGTCCAGGGTTCAGGAATTCGCAATTATGCAATGTTGGCTAAACAAGGATCTCCAGACTCGCTAATTGCCAGAATGTACAAAGCAAGATACCCACAAAGTACGTTCTGGGATGCTACTGGACACCCAACTCCTTATTCTTGGCGTAGTACTTTTGCTACAAGAGAGTTGCTAATGCCAATTACAACATGGCAATTTGGTGATGGAAAATCGATTTTCACTTGGATAGATTCCTGGATTCCAAGAGACGCATCTTTTCGCTCAAATCATTATTACTAGTATTACTAGAGAAATAAGTAATTTTATTTTGCCCCATGCTCAGTGATATGTGTCGAAAGTGACTACATTAAGCACCACTGCTCCTCCAGATCGAAGAGTATGGCACTACGATTCAAAATGACAGTTTATTGTAAAATCCGCTTACCATTCAGCCTTTCTCATCAATGATCTGCATGTGGAAGGTCTGCACTAATATTTTACCCACCACTGAGAGATTGAACTAAAGACATTGTCTTAATTACTATAGAGATCGAACCCTCTTTGAACATTGTTGAATGTGTGAGTTAGTTTGATCATCCGCCATTGTTTGCACGGGTTAGTTTGATCTTCTATGGAGACATATGATAGTGCATACTCAAGTTTTGTGTCATTTCTCTCAAGAATAAAGTAGATTTGGTACTACATCTGTAAACAAGGTGGAAACAGCTGGACTAAAGTAGATTATATATATTTTCCCAAGACCAACTCAGAACTGTATCCTTCTACCCTCTTTGCACATCAATTGGATTCCAATGGTTGGCTGGAACATTATGACAACAACCTAACCATATCTTACCATATGACAAACGATGGCACTTAAAATGACAAAAGATAGCACTTAAAGATGACAAAAGGTAAATACCACACAGAAATATCGAAAGCTCATTTTAGGGTCCACCATTTTCCCACTACGTACCTCGCCCTCTTCTCCAACCTCTCCTTGGTCCTCTTACCCTTCCTCTTGAACCCATGAGTCTGAAAGAGGACTTTCCGTATTTCATCTCCACAAGTGAATGGCGTAACTCATCACAAAGAATGCAACCAGTATAAAGAATGCAACCAGTATATAATGACTTGCCATCATATCTTACCATATGACATAGCAATTGTTCTATGATTGTCGAGTCACACTCAGGACACTGCTCTGGAGTAGTGGAGATTTGATGAGCACCTTGGGGGAGGAGTACAAGGAAATCGCACATATTGCAACATATTCACCACTTGGGCGCACTTGCAGGGTCTAGAACAAGAGTTCCACTACATTCAGGGCAAGCACAGACTCCTTGGGATATCAATGAATGTCGACATGTGGGAGGTGTGAGCAAAGGAAGCATGGCATGCCAGCTCTTCCTAGCTTGCCAGATGAACCAGATTTTGCAGCACCAAAGAGAGTGGCGATACCTTCAAATGGAGGACTATTGTAGCAGTAGGGGCAAAGAGGGAATGACTTGCCATCTGGGCCAGACAAAGAGCAGATTAATAGCTCAAAGTTATCCGAGGACACGCAAGTTCCATGTAGAGCTGAAAAGAACAATTGCTTTGGTTATGCACGGGAAGTTCCTTAATAAGAATTCGGAACAGGATGATACAAAATAGCATTCTGGATGAAAAAAGAGAAAGCAGTTCATTTTTTTAAAAGCCATATATAATATAAACATTGATCATGAAGTATTGGGTCAGGAAAAGACACAAATTTATCTCAAGGATTATGGTCAAACGAACATGCTTAGGGAAGGACTATATTTGTTCTTCTCGTGATAAATCATGCCACACATATATAGATGTAGGACATTATTATGAACTTTCAACATCCCTAAAGAGGATGTTGCAGTGTAATTCATGAACCAACTCGAGGCATTTTGCACTGTTATGACTGGTTGTATTATATGTACAAAATGATTTTTGCAGACACAAATCTAGACTCATTCTGGATGCATGTAAACTATGCCCAACACTAATTTGAAGATGAAAATTGTATCTAATCTTAAAGACGGTATGACAAACTTTTCTTTTCACACCAAAAATCTCATATACCTCCAAGTTTATAACGAAAATATTCTAATCAATTTGAGACCTTAATGATATTGCATCTAAGAGATTCCAAATTCAATGGGTATAGATAATTTCAAATGGGTATAGAACTATAGATAAATTAATCAAGTATTGCTTTTAACATAGACAAAATCATATATGTATATATACCTCCTAGTCGTCTTATGATGCAAAATGTTCTAATCAAACTGAGACCTTAATGATATTGTATGTAAGAGATTCCAAATTCAATTAATATAGATATATTCAAACACCTGCAACTATTGCGCAGACCCATTGCCAATCCTGATTATGCCCTAGATTGTCTGCTATTTCCCAAACTGAAAACTACACGTTTCATTCTTTCTAAATTGTAATTTTGTTTTATGACATATTCTACTAGCTCTATGTCCAAGGGCAGTTCATCCCACCATTCTGAAACCGTACAACTTCAGTACTCATGGAAACTCAAAAGAAAACTGTAAATGCACCATAGACAACACCTAGTAAACATAAATTCCATAAACTACTCATTGTGTTTGCCTCAATTTTATCACAAACAAATGTAAATAACAGATCTCCCTTCCTAGTGATTAAGTTCAGGAGCAAGGGCATGTAATTGTGCATTTTTCCAGCTTCAAGATAGGAAATTAGGAATATAAAGAGCAGTGCCTTATCTATATGCAAATATGCAATGGCCTTCCTATACATTTTATATAATATAATGTTATTTACTTCATATAATAGATTCTTTGTTCGAATTTAGAATTTAGAATTTATCTTGTCGAACACATATTTGTACTCTTTTTTTGGCAGTTAAATATACATTAAAATTCAATATTTTTATTGTTTACACCATATATCCATATTTCCATACTAGTTTATATCAACAAAATCTGAATTATGACAGTATAATCTGGAAATTGTGTGTTCATTCCAAAAGAAAGACAAGAACACTAAATGGTATTCAACAAGCTGTATTTCCACTTGTGATGCTGCTGCTTACTATATTGAGATTTTGGATAATGCTTTTCACTTGTAAGATGTAACCAATTAAAGAACATCAATTAATAGTCCATACCTTAATGGTACCCTTTTAAAGAAGATAATAAACCTCCTCGCATGTATTACATGCAGTAGAGATGAGAAGGTTGGGTGGAAATGTGCTTCATGTATCGTAGACATTTCCCACATTTACTGAGAACTCGTCCTGAGACAGCAAGTGGAGAGAATTGTGATTCAAGTAATGCTTCCACGTTTTCGATCTGCAACAAATAGAAAGAAATTTGACACACCATGTTTCAATCTTCATGAAGTCCATATCCATTTTGCAAACTTTTAAATTAACGAAAATTGATGGATGTATAAAGGAACTTTTTACTTCTAAGATCTACAACCTGGAGCAGAAAAGAGCATCATAGTGGATCTGAAAGTCCTAAAGATGGATAGAGGAGAGTTTTATTAATTGTATCCTGTCATGAAGAATCTAACTAACGTACCATGCTTCTATCAACTATCATAAAAATATATTGATTGAAAACCAATGAAGATAAATTACATAATACTGATACTAGCGACAAATCTAATCCTTTGCATGTCATCCAAAGAGATCAAAGATCTTTGTGTTGCTACAAGCCTACAACCATAAACAAGACCACAAAATACTTAGTGAACAAGCACAAGTAGCTACATCATGTTGTAAAGTAAGGATGTGTCAAATCACAAGGTAAATACTAACTGTATTTTTGCCGATTGTTGTAGAACATGCTGCACAACACGAAAATGATCTGCCAGACCCTTAGCAACGAG
Source organism: Rubus idaeus (assembly GCA_030142095.1). NCBI lineage: Eukaryota > Viridiplantae > Streptophyta > Magnoliopsida > Rosales > Rosaceae > Rubus > Rubus idaeus. The sequence goes on from CM057971.1 coordinate 11,739,739, forward strand.
AGTAATATGATGCTCAATAAAACTGCGGATATCGGGCAAACAGAGATCTGGATCGATACATTGATAGCCCTTTATTAGAGTAGCACCTAAGGCAGTTGGAAACTTGGAACCAACTTCCCGCCAGCTTGTACCTGCCAATTAATGGTAAAGCAAAACAAAAGTCTCGTAAAATGCAGTTTAAATTAAATCAACGAGTTTTCAGGAAAGAGAAGAAAGAGAATTGAATCCTACACATAATTGCGCTCACATATGTTGTTAATATGAACAGATATTGATGCATCTGTGCCAATTCCATTCTTCTCCATAAGCAAAATTAGCTCACTCTCAGTTAGATACTCTGGAGTCGAGATCATCCCCTGCAGAATTTAAAGATTCAAAATCGACACCTTAGTGCCATAACACTATTAGAATATGTTATTTCTGCCTTTTTCTTTTCTTTTTTTCCTTCTCTTCCGATGCTTAATTCCACATGCATCAGACAAGAGCATAACCGGCCCTTTCTTCTAAACATAATCCCCTCCCCTTCCCAAAATAAAAACATACAAGTAAAATCGAACAGAATGCAGATTCTGAGAACATACTAATCAGTCTATAAGAACTCAGTTTTTTTTTTAATTAATTTAAGATGAAGACAATTAAAGTGCAAAATGAAAAATGAAGGCTCAATCCATATACCTCGTGAAGGTCCACTTTGGCAACTTCTGTTTTCTCCCCTTTTGTAAATTGAGGAAGATTTTTCTCATTTACTGCCAATCATGACATAATAGAATTTAATCCCTTCACCAAATTAAACAATTTGTCCTACACAATGGAAGAACTCTACGCCAATTGAAAATTCTGACTTTGTTCTGGAATGGACATTGAAACGCAAATATAATAAGAACATTATATACATAACATTTGGCTCACAGCTAGAATAGTGATTAAAAATCCAGCTAACAGGGTCAACTTTAAGCAACTTAAAAGAAAATGTCATATCCTTAATGAATATTATAACACTATTTACGTTAATTTCCTATCTCTAACAGGAACTTGAAACAAAATATAGCTATACACAATGGTGCAGCTTCTCAATAATTAACAACAGAAAATCACTGTATATGAACAAGCACATAGGGAAGGAGCACTGTGAAACCAAGTGCCAATCAAGACTGTATATTCAGTTTGTCAAGGCTTTTACCTTACATACTTGCAGTCAGAAGACACAGTCCCTATGAAGTGTTTTACAGACATACTCGTATAATCTCCAAGCATCATTAATTGCCTAACATGTCCTCAGTTGCAGACCTCAATGGAGTGACAGGAGGATGATCACCTGCATCTTTCCCAGATCGTGGTTTTTGATCGATAACCGTCAGTGAGTAGCCTCTGTACATAATACCCCATATGGGGTTATTTACTTGTGCACCAAGTGTGCCTGTAAAGTCAAAAGAAGAAGGCGCTGTGCTCTCCGTATGCGGATAGCTATAGAATGAGCATCAATATATATTGTCAGATATCTATCAGAATCCTTGAAAGAAAAAGAAATTTATGAGATTATAAAAAGAACAATGTGTGGACAGAAGCACACTCCAACAAAGAAAGATCTAGACTACAATTAAGCCTACAACTGAAGATAACATCGAGCATAACAACAGTACAAACAACATAACTTGACTACAGTCTACAGCAGCATTCCAATTGTAAAGAATAGCATGGAAAGAACCATGTCTAAATTCTGAGGAACCAATGCCCAGATATCCAAAAACTAACCCTTTCCCATGTATACAACAAATCCTCCACTTCCAGAGTCTCGAAAATTTCTTATTTCTCTACAACCAAATGACCCAAATACAGCCATCACAGCGCATCTGTCCACCAATCCCTATTTTCTCCCAACAAAGGACTTGTATCTTTCACACAGTAAATGAAATGGAAGAAGACATCTACTATATATTAAGGATATGTAATATGGTTTAACAGACTTCTATGTCACTTTCTGGTTTATTAAAACTAGCAATACTGAAATTTACTCTATTATATATAAAAGCATTACTAATCCACCATACATCTATTTATTAAGTAATGGTTCTCTTTGAGAGCCTTCTTTTTCACTTTTTCTGGTTTATAAAAACAGTGAAATTCTTGAAAATTTAACTTTTAGAAAGATATTTGTTTAGTAAACTGGGATATTGGACATCATGTCCACAATATTGTGCAGTGCTGGAGTGGAAATTAACATCTCAAACCTCCTAACTTGCAGCATACACAAACTCAGGATAAGTGAAATGATTTTTTTTTTTTATCAAGAAGAACTTTCATTGAAACCAACCGGCGCAACAACAACAAAGAAAAAAAACAACTAAAGAAACTGGAAACAGACTCCAGGCTAATGCAAAATACAACAGAACACCTAGTGAGGACAAGGGAGCCCATCACTGGTCAAAACATCAATTAAACAGGTTGGGGGTCGATTGACCCAAACATCAGTGCTCAACCTTGATTTGGCTAGCTTAGCGGCTGCGTCGGCAGCACGATTAGCTTGACGCGAGATCCACCTCCACGAGACATTGCTGAGGAGAGCTCGATGACGATGAAATTCAAGAAGTATGGGGTAAATTCTCCAATTACCTCTTTCAATATGATTACCCAAAGCAGAAATGAGTTCCAAGGAATCACTTTCCAAGATCACATTGTCAAGATTCAAACGAGCTGCTAACTGAATACCGTCAACAAGTGCAAATGCTTCGGCCTCAATTACAGAGCTGACTTTATTGAAGAGCCGGCCATGAAATTA